>CM042179.1:17293257-17350757 GCA_023376005.1 Doryteuthis pealeii
ATAGATGAACATCGTGTGTTTAGCAGGCCAAACGGAAAGTGCACAATATGATACATGAACTCAAACAAGATTTCTTTAGGAGACATATTAACCGAACCAATACCGCCTACCTCCCTATAACCCACACACCGTACATATTCATTAATCCAAAAGGTACTACACACGAAGAAATAAATATTATCACTTTTTTTACCACGCGGCTGATGGTTCGTCTAAGAGCCCCAGCCCAGAGCATGGATTACCGCCGAGGTTCAAGATCCTGCGACGTGGTACATTGCATTTCAACTCTAGTGCGTAATACACTTATGGGAAAGTTATGAATCCTTACTCATCACTCAACGCATATGGATATAGTTCAGGGGTAATCGCGCTTGGGCTCTTTCGCATCCTCCTTCTGGCTTAGGACCAACCAGTCTAGGATAGAAGAAAAATCGAACTCCGTTGTCTAAATTCAAATCCCTGGTAAACTCTGCTTCAAAGATAATTGACATTACGGTTGTCGTGTTCATCTAGGTTACGTATAGCATGGTAAGGAGTTTGGGTTAAAATATAATATATATACATACAATAGAATTATATTCATAGGAGATGGGCAGATGGTAAAACAGCAATTACAAGATTCCTGGAGCCACAGCTGTTTGTTCGAATTTCACATTAATTAACTTCTGGCAAAAGGTATGCATACTCAACCTATTATCCGTTCCAGACTGACACGGATAAATAGTAGAGCTCAGATCGGAATTCCTTTTAAACCCTAGAAATGGCGTATACGTCTATGAGAAAAGACAAACTCGTTGAATTCAAAACCAAATTAAATTCACTTAAAAAATTTTGACCCATTGGTATTCTGCTCAGTGTGGAGGGTTGGGTAGATAATATAACACTAACTTTGAAATATGAAATTTTGAAGGAAAATTTTGTGTATAATATGCACTGACTTTTTAGAATTTATAGATGCTAAATTTAACTTAAACATAAATTCAGAAAATCTGGTGAAAGAATTTAAAATCATGCTTTTCTGATTTCAATAACTTACAATTTGTAGTCAATATTTATTATTTTTGTAAAATTCAATCGGTTTTTATCTTTGTTATCTGGGAAGAATTCACATAAAATCACATATTCCAAGAGAAATCAATAAATTATACAATATTACATATTATAAGTTATACAATATAATTATTATTAAATTTGATGAAATGTTTAACTGTGTTTGCATTAAAACCCTTAGTATATTAGGCAGATTTTCTTTCTGATGATTGTGTAATCTACAAAAATAGATAAAAAAGCAAAAGATACAACATTATGAATCTTGAAATGTATATTCTTTGGTGTGGAAAAAAACATTTCCTTTGGGGTGGTTGTTATTAGTGTATTGTCCTGTCTAGCATTCCTCCACCTAATTCCATTTTTGCCATCTTTTTTTTAAAGTAAGAAAGGCCAAAATACATGGCATATCCAAACTTTTCAGCTAGTAACCCTGTAAAAGTCATAAAGATATGGACTAAAAACAATAGTTGTGGATCCCTTCCATTACAGAGTAGTCTGTATGTGTGAGAAAGTATTGTCTTGACCCTACCTGTTCATTAGCTTTTGTCCCCTCTATCAAATCTGCAGCTGGGTGACTGCTGGAGATTTAACAGCACACTGGACTATTGAGGAAAGGATTTGTTCTTTTTTAACTCCATTTAGGTCAGAGAAAAGTGGAAATGCAAATAATGATAGATAGATTTATTTTCATTTTACTTGCAATTTTTGGTATCTTTTATTTTTACTTATTTTTGGTTTTTAACATATATTTCTGTTTCATATATATATATATATATATATAATATATATAATACATACATACATACACACCTTCAACATCACACACACAAACCACATCACACCTAGAGCAGACAAACAAGACACACCCACTACCAACATCACAGCTCTGACCACAATTCTAAAAGACAACACAGAAACCTTAAACCTAGCAACATTAATGTCAGAACGCTAAAAAACGAAAACCAACTACCTGAGTTAACTGTGTCTGAAGCGGATAAAAATATAGACATAATCTGCATACAAGAGCATAGATTGATAATAGTGAATTGGAAAAAAAAAATCACGAAACAGGTAATGGATGGTGTTTTGTGTCTGCATCTGAGTGGAAAAACTTCACAAATGCCCACCGTAGAAGGTGTAGGAATGCTCCTCCTCAGCCCCTGAGCTTATAGAGACACTAAATAGTGTAGAAAAATTCCAACCAAGAATTATATGCGCTACTACATTTAATGGGAATTCCTGCATGACAGCGAAGAAACGGACACGCAAATTTTTATAATGAATTATCCCTCCCTATGCAAACACAATGTCCTGGTCATGAATGTGCAGATAGGAAAAAACGAGAACAATATATACTGCCTACATAACATCCCAAATGAACAGGCTTGTATGCTTAAATACAAAATACCAAAAAAGAAAAGGCAAACTATGGCCTATCATACCCACACAATACAAGGCCAATTAGACTATATCCTAATAAATAAAAATGGATAAATAGTGCAATGAACTGCGAAGCATACTCCTCTTTGAAGGAGTATCCTTCAATCACAGAATAGTTCAGAGCAAAATTACAACTGAGCCTACGTAGAAACAAAGCAAACCAGTAAATCTGTACGATACAACTGGTTGACACTTGCCAACAGCAATATATGCAATCACTACGCTGTGGCAGTAAGAAATAATTTGATATCCTCCAGGAGGCATCTGAAAGCTTCACTCCAAACGAGGAATATGAAAACTTTGTCAGTTCTCACCTAGAAGCGGCAGCTGAGTGCGTATGACCAAACTAAGAGCTAAACACTCTGTCCCTGGGAGACAGAAGCAGTTAGAGAAAAGAGAAAAAATATCAAAAAAGCAGCCCAATGTAATAAAACAACCCAATTAACACCAATCTACACAACCTTAAGAAAGCCCAGATAGAACTAACCAAAACATACAAAAAATAACAATAGAATACATCCAAGTACAGATAAATAATATCAGACAATCGGTAGAAGACAGACAGTCGCAATTAGCATGGCAAACAGTAAATGAAATTAGTGATAGGAAAAATACCTCTAGATCAAAGCTAAAGGCAACCAGCCAAAAAGGTAAACTTCAAAAATGGAAAGACCACTTCCAAAAACTCCTGGGGAACCTCCCTAAAATCATAGAAAATAATACCCAAAAGATCATAGATAGACAACTGACATCAAACTGGGGATTTCACAACAGAAGAACTCAATGAAGTCTTTAAAAAAGCTAAAAGGTAGAAAAGCTGCAGGTCTTGACAAAATACCCTCTGAGGTATGGAAGATGGAAAGTTCAATGACATACTACTTAAGCTATGCAATGCAGTATATAGACAAAAATAGAATAGATAAATGGACAAAAGGCTGCATCCTCCCATTGCCCAAAAAGGGAGACCTCAGAATTGCTAAAAACTACAGGGACATAACTCTTACTGCTATTGCAGCCAAGATATATAATACCCTTCTTCTGGATCCAACCCGAAATAGAGAAAATCCTTAGGAAAAAACAAAATCCACAACCTCTCAGAAACTGAGAAACTATGACAGATCATAGAAGGGGTTCGAGCAAGAATCTAGAGGCAACGCTGCTATTTTGTAGATTTCTCCAAGGCATTTTATTCCATACACAGAGGAAAAATGGAACAAATACTACTAACATACGGTTTCCCCAAAGAAACAGTTGCCACTATAATGATGCTTTACAAAGACACTAAAGCAATGGTACGCTCACCTAATGGCAACACAGATTTCTTTGACATCGCCGCTGGAGTCCTACAAGGAGATACATTAGTATCATATATATTTATAATATGCCTAGACTATGTACTCCGAACATCACTAGATACCATAAAAGAAAAAGTTTTCACACTAAGAAAGGCAAGAAGCAGGCGATATCCCACACAGTCACAGATGCAGACTACGCTGATGACATTGCACTTCTTGCAGATACACCAGCATAGGCTGAGTCACTACTACATAGCTTGGAGGAGGCAGCAAAGAATATTGGCCTCTATAAAACTGAGTTCATGAGTTTCAAAAAGAAAGGAGACATCTTCACACTCTACGGTAAGCCTCTTAGGTAGTAATATCTCATCTACAGAAAGAGATGTTAATACATGAATAAGAAAGGCGCAAACAAATTATCAGTCGTATGGAAATCTGATCTCACTGACAAGCTGAAGCGACAATTCTTCCAGGCTGTGGTTATATCAGTACTACTGTATGGCTGCACCACTTGGATCCTAGCGAAGTGCCTTGAGAATAAGCTAGATGGAAGCTGCACAAGAATGCTGCATGCAGTCTTGAACAAGTCATGGAAACAGCACCCCACAAGAAAGCAGCTGTATGGCCACCTGCCCCCCATCTCGCAAACCATCCGAGTGAGATGGACTAGGCATGCAAGACACTGCTGGAGAAACAAGGATGAGCTCATAAGCGACGTTCTCTATGGAAGCCAACACATGGACATGCTAATATGGGTCGCCCAGCAAGGACCTACATTGACCAACTATGCGAGGATGCTGGTTGCTGCGCTAAGGACCTCCCAGGGGTAATAAATGATAGGGAAGGTGGGTGAGAAATTGTCCGTATGTTTAGATATTCCGTGCTAATTGCATGACATCATGATTATGAAGATACACACATCTTTGTTACTTTTCTTTTTTTTATATTTTTCTGTATATCATAAATCACATACCTGTTTTTTAATTTATAATGCAGGGAAATAAGTATCTATTAATACTGGAGATTTGCTTCCGGTTTTGGTCTGTAACAAAAATGATGTCACTGCAAAATCGTCATAACATAGAATAAAATTTATTCTATGTTACTTTGAGTGTATTTATTCAATAAATACACTCAAAATTTGAACATGCAACATTAGACAGTCCTCATTGTTTTTTTAAAACAAGTTTTAATAAATACATGACTGGTATTATATATCTATATATAGTTTGTTTTTATTTTAATACATATTTAAAGTTTACATTTCAAATTGTTTTTTTTTTAATCCTTTAATGAATTTGATGATTTTACTTACTTAGGGTCCCACCCCTCAGGCAATATGTTTCAAAAATTTATTTTACATCACCCAGAGGGCATTTTTTATTTTGTACTAGTTTATTTAATATACTTTATTTAATATACTTCTAATATTTAAATTTGCACAGGTGATATATTTTCATATAAAATTAACTAAGAAAAATACGTATTTTTAAATATAAAATGCAGAATAAATATAAACAAAAATAACTGGAAAAGTTTTTGAGTGATATTAATTTCCCATTTTAATACACCATTGCATAACCCTATTTTGCAGTTAAAGCTGGGAGAATGTTTAAATAAACCTTAACATTTCTTTTGAAGATAAACTAGACCACTGAAAAACTTTTACATTGTTCTGAATAAATCATTTGCAAGTTACTTTAGTAGTATTTTTAGGGGGGAGGATGGTTGTTATCTTATAGAAAGATCCAATACAATTCAAGCTCTGTTGTAGCACCAAATAGAACAAAAAATATTCCAGTTCATTGTTCTATTCCTTTAATCACACACACACACAAAACATGATACATGTACATCTGTACCTTACTGTGAGGATGGTGTTTTTGTTTTTTTAAAATTCTTTTTATCATATATTCATCTATTAACAATACTTTCTGCATGCCAAAAGTTTCATTTTGTCCAACCAAAAATAATTCCCCAAAACAATTAAGGTTCACAAGATGATGCTCACAAGAAAATTTCATTTAAGAATCCTAGGACATTTTTTTCCACAGTGTACAAGATTTTAAACCATTCCTCTACAATTTATTACTAATAATTAAACCGATGCTCCAGCTATTCTACAATCATTTTGGATCTTCTTTCAGGTTATAATTGGATGCATATGATTAAATTTTCTATGAAACAAAAGTTTGAGGGATGATTAGGTTGTTCAGAAAATAATATTTGATTTTAGAATAAACTTTTATTTTAAACAATTTTATAATCAGTGAAAATATGATCCTCCCTGAACATCTATACATTTCTGCCATTGATTAACAAAGTTATTCATGTTTGTAAAATAAAACTTTAAAAGGTTTTTATACCAAGAAATATTTAAAAGTAGTTTCTACTTCTCTTTTAGAAGGGGGTGTTTTTTGTTTTTGGTGTAAGAAAGTGTCCAGATGTTTGATTCAGAGATCAGGAAAATATGGTGAATGTGTCAAGGTCTCCTATCTCAAATCAGTGAGTTTCTGTAGTGTCATCCTGTCAATGATCAAACTTGAACTCAAAAAACGAAAAAAAAAAAAAGAAAAAAAGGTAAACCTTTCACTTTTTTTTCATGTTCATGATTAGGTGCATATCAAATTCTGAAAGAAGTGATTGAAAATTAATCAGGAAACATTTTAATCCTTAGGATTTTTAAAAAATATACAACTATTAAAATAATATGTAAGAACAGAATTTAAATAGTTTATACTAAAATCAGACTATTTTCTGAATAACCAAATATTCTATTTTAAAGTTTTATTTTACTTTGTATACTTAAAAATTTATTTTTTCTTAGTAATTATTAATTTTATATTAAAATAGATCACCTGTTTAAATTTAAAATAAATGTAAGCATATAAAGTATATAAAATATTTTTTACACTTGTTCAAATAATTCTTTCTCTTCACAATGGAAGATTAAAAAGTTACAATTACCAGAACTTTTAAGAGAATATTCAACTTTCTTTCAAAATAGGAGCTTCCTATAAAACTCAGCAATTACAAAATAAAATTTAATTAAATTCAAATCCTCACTGCAGAATTCTTAATACTGACAGAATCATACATTATCTATAATTATATATTTGGATTCTAGATTGTTATAAACCATATTTTTCTTTCTTAAAAATTAACCTTTTTTCCCCTCACATTTTGACAAAGAATTTAGTTCTGAAAATACATCATCTGTTTTTAGCTTCCCAAGAAAAGTATTTTGTTTGCAGTTAACGTTTGCAAATCATTAAATTTAAAAATATTTTTTTTCTTTTTTTACACTCTATTACAAAATTAGGTCTATAATTCTATAAATAATGGAAAATTTTTACCTGTGTTTGAGAAGAGGTGTGCAAATGCTCATAAATAAGAACAGAAATAGGAAGATAACACTAGAGATTGAGAATTCAGTTGACACCAGTGTCAGTATTTTAAATGAGGACAGCAAATATATAAACTTTTGATGACAGATTTAGAAATATATATTTGTTTACTAATATTTATAGCTGGGTCTGGTTTGGGAATGATGTGAATAATGGTGATAGTGAAAGACCAGTTCAGTTATAGAATAACAAAAAAAAAAAAAAAAAAAAAAAAAAGAGGCTTTATCATTTATTATGTTTCTTTAAAAATATCCATTAAAAAACAGGGGCAGCAAAATCAAATCTCAAGAAGCTAGTGATTGAGAAGCTGAAGAGAAGCTTATCATTGGGGTGCTGAAAGAAAGTCACTGAATATTTGCATATCACCCGCCAAGAGAAATAGTTATCCTAAGGGTTTAAAGAAAGTCACTGAATATTTGCATATCACCCGCCAAGAGAAATAGTTATCCTAAGGGTTTAAAGAAAGTCACTGAATATTTGCATATCACCCGCCAAGAGAAATAGTTATCCTAAGGGTTTAAAGAAAGTCACTGAATATTTGCATATCACCCGCCAAGAGAAATAGTTATCCTAAGGGTTTAAAGAAAGTCACTGAATATTTGCATATCACCCGCAAGAGAAATAGTTATCCTAAGGGTTTAAAGAAAGTCACTGAATATTGCATATCACCCGCCAAGAGAAATAGTTATCCTAAGGGTTTAAAGAAAGTCACTGAATATTTGCATATCACCCGCCAAGAGAAATAGTTATCCTAAGGGTTTAAAGAAAATCACTATAATTGCTGAGAAACCTCTTTTGAGAACTTAGTAACCACAGATTTCTTGCTAAACACTTTTTTTTTATCAACCACTAATTTATAACCAGCTTAAATAAGTTTTTTTAATAATAAAGCAGATGTGTATGTTTGTTAATGACATCCCTTGTTACTTTAACATTTAGTTAACTTGCTTAACCATCATCCAAAGGTCAAAAACATAACAGCTTAGTTCACTGGAATTGGTCAACTTGGACAAGTGACCATAAAGAAAATGTGTAACTCAGCGGAAGAGAGATTACAACTGGTGATGGTGGTGTAACAACTATTACAATGACAATACAATGGGGCTGGGGAAATGTATATCACTAAAGAAACAGTGATTTTCCCTTAACTTATTCTGGATGATTATCAATTGTTACCTTTTTATTTGGTCTAAATGGAAGTAGTAGTACTTTTTAAAAATTAATTGTTTGTTTCTTTAAGAGAAATGATCCCTTCTTGTTGGCTATACAGCATTATGTTTGGATTAAGATTATCTTTAATGGTATTTCTTTTTACTTTCATCCCCAAATCTCTTTCATCCTAAATTATTGTAATGAATCCACTTGTCCTCATCTGGTTTTTAAAAAAATAGAATATTTAAAAATGAGTCCATTAGAATTTTATTTTAAAGCCAACATCAAACATAGACTAACATAAATGATTTTCACTGTTTGATATTTTGACTATTTCCTAGTTCGTACATTGTTGATTTTTTTCAATGACTATATTAATTTATTAACATTATTCAACAACAAAAAATTGAAAATCCCTTTTGACATGTTCCAGCATTTAAAGTACCTTTTACACAAATTTCTTTCTTTTTAAAGGTTAGATTTTTTAAAATCTTTACTAAAGTAAAAATATAATATAAAAAAATGTTGCTTATTCAATCAATGAACAAAAATACAATAATTTTGTCACAATTGTTGTATATGCAAAAGTCGAAATCTCCCGATTCACTAATACAAGCTACATACACTCGCCAAACGGGACAGATAAAGTCGGAAGTGCCCTCTATCGTGGCCTGGGACGGAATGACCATTTTGACATATGTCTGCGCATGGGCTCCAAATCGGAGTTCCGCTATGATAGTCAATTCCCAAAATTAAATAAAAATAAAAAATTGGTAAATAAAATTCGAATATCATCCAATGAAAGCGATTCCCGGGTAAAGTGAAAACAACTCCAATTGATCCAACTTGGGACCGCCGATCTCTATAAAACGAACAGCTTTGAAGGGCACCGACAGTCAGAGCTGAAGGCACCATCACGAACGCAGGCACGACGAGCGCTACCTCACAGAAGGACACATCAAAGAGCGGTGGGTCACACCCCCAACTTACCCAAACCTGACCTCACCAGGCAGTCAAATCAACAAGTCAACTACCGAACATTTCTACAAGATTCGACGATACAAAAATATACTAGCTATCATAACTCGATACGACCAGCGATCGACTTCAAAATAACCGAAACTACAAGATTCTGTCTACAATAGCTAACGACTCTAAAATACAAGACTCGACTCACCTACCAACACCCATCACTACTCACTGACTTATATTCAAGACAGTGCCTACCACTACACACACAATATTCTGCCTACGACAACAACAACAACAACAGACATACCGACTGATACAAACCCCATTCGGGCTACCACAAGTGAACAAACTTATCTACCCCCCAACCCCCAATTCTCTACGATCATCAACTTAAGGGGCGAACTTCAGTCCGCGCCTACCTCCACATACACAATATTCTGCCTACGTCACCACCCCAATACCACAGTCAAGCCGGACATTTTACGGACTCAATATCCACCCATAACTATAACCAAATTTATCCTGTAATTCTCTTTCTATCCTTTCATTGTTCATGTTGTTTTTCTTAATACAATTTTAAAACTCAAAATCTGTGTTTTGTTCATTTCCTCATCACCATACGCTCGCATGCAAATACGGTTTATAACACAATACAACTAGAAGGTATTTAAAAAAAAAAAAAAAGTTAATCAAAACTAATAACAAAAGTAGAACAAAGTTTTTAGCCAACAAAAGTTAAATGAAAAAAAAAAAAAAAAAATAGATCATGTTAATGGAGATGAATACATAAAAAGTCTTTGTAAATCCAAAAGACTTACAATTAACTTTGAAAATCTGTAAAACTTACTGAGATAAAGCACCCACCTAGGAACCCCAAGGTTCTGAGCTCAATACCAGCCCTTGACAACTCAATGCACGAGTAGCACAGTTTGGATTTGTGTGATAAAATAGGGGGATTGATGGTAAGTGTGGTGCTCTACCACAGATGGTCTAATGCTAATGAAAGACTCCCTTGCTGTTCAGTTGATACTGACAATAGTCCACTCAGCCAATTTTACTCTTACTACATTATAAATATAATTCCTTTGATTTTATTAAAACATTTAACCTTTCTCAAATGTATAAGATCTTTCATAAAAACAAAAATTATCTTAACAATGAATCAAAATTATTTAGGAATATAATACAGGTTAACATTAAAAAAATGATTTTGATTATTTCAGATTAATTTTATGCACTTTTATTTACTGAATTTTCAAGAAAATATCTTTTAGTCTTAAATTATAGGTTTTTCCATGATTTTACACTAAATGCATTAAAAAAATTATTTTGAGGTGATTTTTATTCATTTTTTGGTATTGAATTAGAAAGTTAATAATTTTATGTAACATTTTTCATAAAAATATTCTTGCTTTTTAATTAAAGATTTTTTTGTATAATTTTGCACTATACATATCAATGATTTATTTCAATGACAATTTTTGTAGTATTTGATAATATTAAAATCCATGTTTAAAACAGAATTTACTTTTTAGTAAATCTTAATATAGTTCATAAGAATATGCAAAAAGAAAAAAAATCTACAGCTTGGTGACAAAGAACAGTAATATATAGTTACATTGAAATTTATCATTTGCTAAATATTTATTAAATTTCTTTTTGATTTTGTATTAAAAATCTGATATTATGGAAACATAAGTATATTTTTTGTTGTACCAAAACAAATCAATATTTAGAATCAAAACAATTTTTCATGGCTTTAATTTTGCAAACATTTTGATCAGTTTTTATAAAGTTAATTAGAGTTACATTTTAATCTAGATATTAACTTTAATTTTTAAAGATTTTTTTTTAGATATCAAGTTATGGTCAATACATTTTATGAACTTTTGTTGCATATTATTTAGAATAAAAACTGCAGTTAATGACTGAACCTGTGAGCTACAAATGAATAATGATTCAGTATCTTCTCATTCAGCCATTGCAATAAACTTTATTTCAAATAAATAGTCTGAAATAATAAGCAAAAGTGAATATTGTAAAACAGGTTGGGTCACAGGGGATAAACTAATCTCAAGAGAGACTTAACAATGTGCAGTATAGAGATAGTCATTTTCCATCATAAGATCAAAGAGAAGAAATGAAAATATGAAAAAAATAATTATGAAGGAATTAATTGAGAGATTTGATTGGTTCAGATAAATTAATCCAGGGGAAAGGAGTGAACCAATCAGATAAATTGAGTATAAGATATTCCATTCAAAGATTCTGGGGTGAACTAGATAGGAGGTGACTTTAAAAGATAGTGGAACCAGAAAAAGGAATTCATGATCCACTTTATATAAGCTGGACCAGGCACAATTTGATTGGTCAAAGCCAATTGAGATGGAACTGACACAGAACATCCAGAATGAGATTCTTATTGACTGAGATAACCATTAATCCTATGTCAATGTTTTTCTTAGTTGAGAAATGAATTTAAATCAGCTAATCAAGTTAAAACCGAGGGAAACTCTTCATCACAATTACATTTGTTTTATGACTTTGTCCACCACAATTGACAGCACAAGAAATTAAAACAAATCACAGAGCAGATGGGTCAAGATAGCAGAGATAATAAGTATTTCCCTTTGTAGGGAGAGGTAACAGTTGATTCAGACAGAAGATACTGAAGAGACATACACAAGTAATAGCAACATGTAGAATTTGGAGAAGGAACAACTGATTCACACACAAAGTCTAAAGTTTCAGGTTGATGAAATACAAAAGAACTAAGAAAAGACAAAGAAGAGTTCTAAAATAGCTCATGTCAAATATTGATTAAGTAGGGATTTTCATGGAGGATCCAACTCAATAATAATGGATCTGCGAGACTAACTTAAAAAAAATTCCATTTCTACTCAGGCAACACTGAGTAGCCACTTCTAGTGCTTTATAAAGAGCTTAATAAGTTTAACAAAAATAACACTAAAAAAGGGAGAAAAAAATTGACCATCAATCAATAATTGTAGATAGAGGCTTGTAGTAAGTAGATTTAAGGTTATTTACTAAGCTTTGCTTGGTCTGGCACACAGGCCACAAGAAATTGTAAAGTAGCTTTAAGGTTTTTAAAATTTGTAAACATACAATTTGATTTGTTGGGGCCACTTTGTAAACTAATGCCCATATAAAGTGGTCCACAAGTACTATAATTATGGAAGAATAAATTAATAACTTATTTTTTGTTTATCCGCAATTGTTATGTTTAAGGTGCACAATTTTATAAAAAAAAGAAATGAAAAATAATAATTTACAAACATGGTATAACACTAACTAGAAATTCAAAATAAACAGCTGCCTAGGATGTAAGGGTTCAGAAGATCAATGAAATATTGCACCCCACCTACAAAAATAATCTTTGCTTTTTTTTTTTGGTTAAAGAATAATAAAATTCAGTATTCAAATTTTCTAAAAGTCTAATTTTTGTAGTGGTTTTAAAAGAAAAATTATTTTAACACTATAAATTTTAGCTTTTCTATTAATAATGTTAATCTATTTCTGTATATGAACTTTTTCATAAAGTTTGTTCAGAGATTGAAATCTTTTCATTCTTTTTGGAGGAGATAACTTTATAAAACATCAAGCTGTTTTTTTGATCCTAGCATAAATTAATAAAGATTAAAAACAAAACAATAGTTGGCTATGTAATGAAAATACTCAAGAGGTATATAGCTTAGAGTTTGTGATATAAAACAATTAATTTGAACAAATACAAATGCTGCCAACTATTCCATTATTTTGGACTGCACATCCAATTGTAGCCATATTGAACAATTGATAATGATTGACCATTTTGTAGACAAACAAATAATAAAAGGATTGAATATAAAGTTATCATAAAAGAACATTTCTTGGACTTTTCTTGAACAACTTGATCAATTTCAAACTGAAATTCTGTGTGGCAAAGATTATGATAATGGGAATAACATAAAAGGTAAAAAAAAAAAAATGGTATACAAAAGAGAATTCTGCCTTTTTATATGCCCTGCAATTTAACTCTTTAAATTTACTGCTAGACTTTTTTTCTGGAAATAATGATTTTCTTCAGTTTGGCTCAACAGATCTATAATCATTTCTTTACATCAACTAAACTTTGGAAAATTCAAGATAGCCTAAGTCCAAATTTAACTGTTAAGCCATTGAGCAAAATTAGATGTATTTTCCCTGTTTCTTCCATCTATTGTCTATACAACAGAATATGCTGGATTTTAGAGATTAATTCTTTTTTAAATAAATTAATAACATTTTAAAATTTGTTCTATTCTGTTTATCTTTATAATTATTAAATCAACAGTAAAAGTGTTTAGTTTGTGATAAGACAATTTTAGCTGTTTCTCTTTCTTCATTATTTAATTCCTAAGAAAAGAGAATTTTTGAAAATAAGAATGTTGTAGATTATGTACTTTAAATCTTGTATGTAGTTTAGCCATATTATTTCTCCCAATTTCCCATATTTGTTACATTTTGATACTACCGTGTCAAAAATAAGACAAGGTAAAGTTTGTTCATACAATGATTAAAATACTAATAAAATTCAGAGATATTTTAAGTCAAATTGTATGAAAAATATAATTAATCTTTGCTTTATTTCTTTTGTTATGGTACAATAACAGTAAAATAATTCAAAGAATATTAAGGTCAATACTAAGAAAATGCTATTTTACTACCAAAATAATAAAATCAGTGGATTCCATTTCATTCTTGATATAATACTAAAATTTCTTTTTCATTTGTATTTATTTTGAAGGATTTCAGTTTCTTGAAATACTTGGTGTAAATTTTAGAAAATGGAAAATTTAAAAAAATACTTAAACATTCAAACATATCTAATATATATATATATATATATATGTGTGTGAGCATATTTAGTAGCAATGACTGTCACTGACAATTAAATAATCCCACCACAATCCTCTTCAGCCAATTTCATTTGACAATCTTCCAGGATTTTTAATATTACTAACCTAGTGTATCTATGGTATTACTCATGTTTGCTTTTTCTACAAAAAAATTGCAGTTTTTAATTAAAGTTGTCATGGTTTTTTTTGGGGGGGGGGAGTGGGTATAACCATGTCAAAGGTACAAAATAGTCTGGCACCTGCCCTGATAATAGGTCATTTAAAAACACAACAAACTCTTTAGTGTGATATTATGTTTATTTTATTTGACATATTTTAACTATATTCTTCTATTTCCTCATAATGCAAGTATCTCTTAATTTTTCAAAACATTTCTTTTATTACAATAATGTAAAAGATTTCCATTTACTGAAGCATGTTGATTTAAAATCAAATGAATCAAAATTTCACAACTATTGAGGTATTCAATTTAAAGTTCACAATAATTGCAATAATCCTAATAAAATCATTATAGAAAATTAAAGTGGATTGTTAATATTAAAACATTTCTCATATTTCAATATCAAAATATTAAGAACCTTTATTAGATTCTTAAATAAATCTTAATGGAAAACTTTGGTAAAGATTTGAAAAAAATTAAAAATTCATTGTTATTATTAAAATTTGGATATTCAATCTAATTATATAAATCTCAAACTTTGTTGACCTTTTGCAAAAACTATTTTCATGAATTTTACATGACAAGTTTTCTCAGTATGTTCACACAAATAAATAATTAAGATCATATTAGTTTTTGGATAATCAGTTTATTGTGGATGGTTTTGAGTTCCAGTAAAAACCTTTAACTGCCATTACAAATTCAAATGTGTTTTTTTAGCTGCACATTAACTATTTTAACTATACAAACAAACAGATTAATTTTTTTCACATAGAAAAATAAACTAATATTACAAAATATGTTAGATTATTAGCACAAGTATAACTAAAATTTAAAATATTATCTTATACTAAAAGTATAAAATAATATAAAAAAGAAAAAAGAAAGAAGAGAATAGCTTGGATGAGTTAATATGAGTCATATGACAGTAATCAATTATAAAATTAGAAAACAGATTTAGCACCAATATTCTTCTTGGAAAGTAATTTTCAAATCTCAATAAAATAAGTTTCAGCAAATAATGATCTGATACACTTTATAATCATCATATAATGTTGGCTTTAATGCATTTAACTTAAGTAGATAACATCTCTACCAATGTTAAACTATAAACTGATATATTGAATATTTTAGTTTTATTACACAAATATTTACAAGAAAAACATAACATTGCAAGGATAGAAAATTCTTGAATTACTTAATTCCTTTAAAAAATTTCTATTTGTATAAAATTTTCTATCACCAATTTAAATATTTAAAATTAAATCTCACCCCAAATACTTTCTAAACAAATTATTTATTTACAAATAAATACATTCATATGAAATACATTAGGCAGTGTGAGCTAATTTGTTTATGCACAACTTGATAGGTAGAATACATATTTAAAAAAAAAAAAAAAAAATTAACGTACATGCTTCTAGCCAGATAAAATATAGAAAAAAATTATCTACAAAGTTAGAAAATAAATTTTTAGACATACGTCTTTAACTAAGTTTTATTCTAAAGTTAGCTCAATAAAGAATACTAGATACATTGATATAATGCTGATTACTTACCTTATTTGAATTATAAAATATACAACTGTTAAAAAATTCTACTATAAACATGAAGTAAAATAATCACATTTAATTTTCTTTTTTACTTACAAAATGAAGTAACTTGTTATAAATACAATACTAAAATTGCTTTATTTTACTATGCGATTGTATCAAAACTGAATTGTTTAGTTTTAGTCATAAATACAATTTTTATAGATTTACGAAATACTTTATATTAAATTATATCTCTCTCTCTCTCTCTCACACACACACACACACACGTATGTTTGGTATTACCAATTTACAAAAACACAATCTTCAGGTTAGTTTTCAGAGGGAAAACTGAAATTTTCCTATACTGGAAGACAAAGTAGTATTGTATATTTTACTAGACATGCAAATGCATCAATATTTTAAAGTAGGGAATTTGTTTAAGAATTCAAAGTTAAACAAAATGGTGCATCTCTTAATAAACAATGAACTTTTATAGGATAAATGAAAGGAAAATTTATTAAAATAGAATTAAATGTTTATATTTTTGTATAATGAACAGTAAAATACCAAACAACACATGATACAAAAACAATCATCAATATTTAGATTGAAAACTTACTCAAGTATATTTATCATTTACTCAAAAATATCAGAGTAACTTGTTTGAAAATCAATGAAATTTATTAAATCTTACATTCATTTTCTTCCCAACATTTTGATTCATTCATTCTCCAACCTTCTTTTGTCCATTAGTTTTATTGCATCAAAGGATACCCATAATGCAATGCAGCTAATAAAACAATAACAGATTTTTTTAAATTCACCTAAAGAGCAGAAAGTGAACCAGACAAAATATGGAAAAAAATAAAATAAAAAATATAGTAAGTTTCATCCTCTGACAAAGTATAACATTTCATTAAAATATCAGGTGATTAACTTCCTATGCCCTAATTATTTCAAATTATTTTAGGATATTAGTAGTATTTATAATCTCTTATGATATTCTCTTAAAGTATTGATAAGAATTAAAAGTGGCATATAAAAGTTATCAAATAAGAATAAATAAATTTCACTGAATGAAAACAACAAATTTTAATAATCTTTAAATAATCAAATTGGCTAAAATAATAATTTATTCATAGGAATTGTACTAATAACATGTAGCATGCTAAGTAGTGAAAAGATTATTGTATAACTTTAGTATTTTTATTTAAAAATTTCTTTGAAATAGTACACATAACAGAAATAATAATACACATAACAAATAGAGAAGGTAAAATAATAAAATTGCTGCTCCAATAAAATCAAGTGCAACATTTAGGAACTACCAAATTAAAATAAAAACTGAGAGAAAAAGATTTTTAAAAATTCAATACCATTATGGTGAGTTCCTGTTATGACAAAGATACATTTTGTACAGAAATTGATGTATTTTTGTTTTTCTTCTTCAAAATTCTTATTTACTTTAAAAGAGTAGAATTTAAAATCAAAATCAAAATAATTCTAACATCTTCAATGATTTATTTTGAAATTATATTTATAATGATAAACAAATGTTTATCATTATAAAAACTATTTCAAAGTAAATTATAACTGATTCTTCTTAACTGAATTCTTTTACAAAGAGTGACTTTTTCCCCCAAATATTCTAATTTATAAGATTTATTTAAAATAATGCAAATTAAAAGTATATAATTTATTTTCAAATTATAAACAATCCCTGCCCTGCAAAAATAAAAATTAAGATACATTCAATTTATCATTCACACCAAATTTAAGAAAGGATGGCATAATCAGAACAAAAGAAAACATAATTCAGTGATTAAAATTGCAAAATATGTTATAGGAAAAGGCTAAAAAATTAAGTTAATTCAATGTCTGTATCAATCTAATGCAGAAACAATCAGGCTAAAATATTTTTCATTACAGAAATATAATCTACAGCATATTGACATAAAAAAGCTGCATTTGTAAATTTAAGTTCCATTTAGAAATTTTTAAAAAATCCCTTTTTTTTTTTTTATAAAAATTAAAGACTTTAAAAATGTGACAAGAATTCATTTCAAAGACTTATAAAACAAATTATTTTTTCAACCATATAAATGTGTGTACATATGTCTATGACACTATAAATTTTCATCAAATGAGTTTCTTCTAACACATCCTCTCCAGGTTTTTAGACCATTATATCACCACCACATGCAAGGCAAATTGCGTTGATAAAATGAATTTAAAAATAACTTCATTTTTGAAAGATATGGAGAGAGAAAGAGAGAAAGGTGGTGAATTAGAAGAATTTGTTTTTCGGGTGCCTGTGATACAATAAAACATTTTTTCCTAATTATATTGCTGAATCATTTCCATGGCCAACACTACTTCTAACATGATAGTTAAAATAAAAGCAATCTAAAAAGTCATGAATTAAGTAACTGAACTAAATCTTATTCTAATATCTTTTCAGAATCAAACCAGATCTAATTTAGTTAAAAAGTTGTATCAAACTTTTTAATTCATTGATTTTTTTGAAAATAATTTGCTTGCAAACTAATCCACTATACCTGGCTTGTCTTAAATCATCCATGAATATTATCAACTTTGTACTAAAAGAAAACCAGCAATTGTGTGTAAAAGTGTATAGATATATATTATGAATAGTTTAATTAAAATATATACTATTTACAAAAAAAAAAAAATATGTATTGTAATTTATATAATTTGTATAGTAAAATGGCAATAAAATATGTTCAAACTAAACTTTTACTGGAAATAGAAGTACTAACAATGAGACAGACTACTTTTGTCACTAAATAGTATATAAAACTTTTAAACATTACAAAAGTCTCCTATATTTATAATGAAAGTTGTTTTAAAGTTTTTAAAAAAATCAGCTAGCTACATAAATTTCAAGTTTACATTAAGGAAAAAAGGCACTTTGCAGTAAGGACATACTAAATATTTATCAATTGCAGTTATAAGTCCCATTTATTTTCAAGTCATTAAATAATGGAATACATGCTTGTGAACCTTGTTGACATTTTTTTTAATGTGAAAAATATGTAATGAATTTTTAAAATTAAAAATGTAAAAATATTATTAGTACAGCAAGGAAAAACTTAATACAAGATTTATCAACATTTAAATTTGTCAAAGTTCAATTGGTTTAGAAAAAGTAAAACCTTAGAATCATATGTAATAAAATAAATATACAAACCCTAGCATACTGTTAATGCACTAATTTTATAATTTATATTATCAAGAACAAATTTTACAAAGTAAAATTATTAGGCAACAATTCAACTCAAAAAGATATTGTAATTTATTTTGATCATAGAGGACCAGAGCTGGACACAAAAATGTTTCTCTCGTTGGACCCATAACAACACTTTATATATATATATATATATATATATATATATATATATATATAAAATGTTGTTATGGGTCCAACGAGAGAAAATAAAATATTTTATAAAAAAGAATGTCTGCAAAATGGATTATGTTAAAAAAAAGAAAGAAGTTTTTTAAATCATTATTTTACATTTGCGACATGTGTTTCAGATCTTCTATCTTCTTCAGGCATTAATTAACCACATTATATATATACCCTCAAATGGTGTACATGCTAATGCATATTTAATCAGAGGCCTGCTTGGTGACTAAAGTATATATATATATATATATATATATATATATATATATATACATATATACACACACACACATACATACACACCCAATTGGCACTAGAAATTAATGTTCCATAAAATGCTTATTTTAAAGATTACAACAGCTATCCCTTTCAAATAAACTATATCCAATAATAACTAGAGTTTATTAAATATCTAAACAAGTGGTTATATACTATTCTTGTTATAGCTGAATATATATTTTTATATCAGATATTATTTGAACAATTGAATTTCTCCATTGCTGATGAATAGAATAAACTGGCTGCTGAAACACTGCATCTTTCAAAACCTCCATGCTTCCTGTAATTCAACAACACTATACCTCATATCCCCTTTCATACACAAATACACATACATGTACATTATTACTGTATGCTATTCCTTTTCCCGATATTAGTACATAATTCTATGTACTATACATGAGCCTTTGATGAGTTGTGGTGCACCTGAGCACTGTAATAAATTTCATTATTATTATTATGATTATTATTGATGCTAAGACAAAGTTTTAGCCAATTCATTCCTCAGTACTCATCATCAGGTGTATAATCTAGGACAGAAAAAAAAACCCAGTGACAACAAAAAATAGTCACTGGAATCAATCTATTTCAGTAGTGCTGAGTATAGGAAGTGCTCAGGCAAATTCCAGCTCCTACTAAGCAAAGACAAACCATATAATGGTACTAGCCCAATTTATTTACCTCCTGGTCAACAAGTCAATATATGTTGCCTCCTCCTCCTTCCTCACTTCACAACAATACATCTAGATTTCATTCCAAAGAGAGGGAGGGTTTAGTATCCATCTCCCTTCTGTCATACTAGATAAAATTAAGACAAAGGTGTTCAACTGGTATGTTAATGACTCTTCTTAAAGTTACAGACAATGCTCTTTTGTATTTAGAATACTTGACAATATCATTATATCCTGCTCTAAGCTTTTAAACTTTTTTGTACTGACTATTGGCTGAATTAACTTGTGGAATCATTGAATCACAAAGTAAAATTAGCTTTCCTCTCTTTCAATTTAATAATTAACAAATTTGTAGATTTCAATATTTTCTTTAAATATCATATATAAGATTTCTGTAGTTAACTAATTATGTGAGGTTTCCTATGAAGAGACAAGATACATTAAAAACAATGAAATTTCTGAAGGATCTAAATGCAAATAAATCAATATATCCTTTTTTTAAAATAATATATCTAAAGATAACTAAAAGAAAATCTTTCTACCAACCTGTGATGCAAATTAAAATGCTGCAATAATTTTTTTAAAATTATACAAATATTAATTATTAACTAAGGAAAAGAATGTTAAAAGCACATTTTTCTTATTTCTAGTGCAATGATCTAGCAAAAAAAAAAAAAAAAAAAAAAAAAAAAAAAAATCCCAAAATGCAATAAAAACAGATGTTCCTAGCTCCCTGATTCATAACCAGTGTTATACATTAACTCTTGTTTGGAGTGACTGGAAAAAATGTATATGACTAAAATTTATTTGAAAATGTTAGTTCCCACTGTTGTTTTCTTGAATAAAAGAGAAAAACCATTCAAGACAGGTCAAAAAATAAATAAAACAAGAAGAAAAAAAAAACAAAAAAAAAAAAACAAAAAGAAAATAAATGTAAATACTTTTATTTAATTTTCTTCAAATGATTCTAGCAAATTGCAATGTTTATTTTTGACAGATAAATAGATGGAAGGCTACTTTATTACCACCCCCATTTGAAGTAGAGACACCATACTTCAAAAGAATAGTCTTCTCTGAAAAGATGATGCACATTTAATTATGGAAACATAAAAATTTCGGGCTCAAAAATCTTCCTTCATTCATTGGCAGGAAGTGAAAATAGAAAAAGTCTGATGAACATAAACATATTAGAATAATCAAAGTTATCCAATAAATCACCACTCTTTTCAATCTTTAAGGAAAATTTTGGTCTGGTCTGAATATGCTTTTAGAATATTATCACATTTTGTCTTGTCTTTTTATGTGGTGTGTGTGTATGTATCTTTTTTTTTTCTTTTTTTCTTTTTTCTTTTTTTTTTTTTTTTTAAAGTTAATGAATCTAAGGGAAATATCTGTGTCATTTTATTTTGAGCAATCCAATTGACAAACTATTTAGCCAATAGGAGACCAAAAGCAGCTAAGACTTACCAATACTGTTGTCACTAAATGCTTATGAGGACTGTAAAATTTGATCAAGATATTCAAACAAAATAATTACATTTTCTATCCTATTCTTAGTACTGTATCTTTTATTCACAAGGGATAAATTTGCCTGCAATCAGTAAGCATTTAAATTTCTAAAAATATGTTACTCAAGTAAAAATTATTTGAAAATATTATCAAAACAAAACAAAAAATCCTGTAAAATAAGTCACACACATGAGGTTCTTTTAAGCACATTTCTAATTACCTTTTTTTTTAAATCATGGCAACAAAAAAGTTATAAAAGTCAATTAAAAAAAAAAAAAAAAAAAAAATCAAAGATTTGATTGCAGCATATAAGTTAGCAACCTTGTGAATTTACAGTATTTTAAGATATTTCTTCTATGAATAAATTTATATGTGGACATATTTGAGGTATTAGAACAGATAGCTCAGAGGATGGAAACAACTTAAACTGTGTGCAAGCCAAATAACTTGTCAACGGTAACACCAAGATACTAGTACACCGTAATGAATGGCCAAAGACAAATAGCAACATTAAATTTAATATTATTGGGTTTTTTATGTTCACAGGATGAAGCTATTGTACATATTAATATACGACCTGAATGAGATGTCTCAATGTTCAGGAAGAAAAGGGACTTTTAATATACAAAAACTTGACAAATTTTACAAGAGATCAATCATATTAGGTAATATGAAAATAATTTCAAAGAAAAGAAAAATAAAGTAGATGAAAGGAGAGAAAGAGATTTGGAGTTATTAATATCTCTTTATCACTTAGCATCACAATCTTTGCTTAGGATGGCATTCACAAAAAATCCAGATATTTGAATGTAATGATTAGCTAGTGATTCTAGTTTACACAGAATATGACCAATATAATATTTCATAAATTTTGTATGGTTTTCAAAACAGTTTGGTTTTGAAATAAATATGATTTATACATAATGCAAAATTCTTCAATGATTGGCATAATGGAAAGTGATTACATTACAGCACATGTTACAATAATGCATGTGGTATTATTATTAGTGGTTGTTGTTTAATCCTGGGCATTTTCATACCAGACAAATGCATAAAACATTTTCATAGGCCACAGCTTACCCAGCAGTAATTACAACTAGTGAGCATAAACACATATACACACAAAAATAGGAAAGTGTTAGAAGAAAGAATTGATATTTTGATAGGGTTTTTAACTGATAAAAAAGTAAACTTCTTGCAGTCTAAAAATTCTAAACACACAAACATAACAGCTAGACATGACATTTTAGCTATTGTATTGCCTGATAGTTTGGTCAATATTTCCCAGGCCATACCTCCCCGTTGCAGTTAAGGGAAGAAAATATCGCATTTTAAAGGTTTGCTGTTAACACCAAGGAGCCTCAAGCATTTTTAGGAAAGCTTACATTACTAAATAAATGACATTTCAATGTGTTTTGTATTATCTGGAAGATACAGATAAATACCCACATTAAATAATCTTGAGTTGAATTTTGCATCATATGGGAATGCAAATATATATTGCATGACTTACTCTTGAGAAGTTAACTTGGCCAATACTTTTGGATTTAATAATGAATATCATTATGAACTTATCAAAATATAATTCTTCAAAAGTATTCTAAGAATGAAAAATATAGAAGTTTAAATCAATTCTCCATACATAACAAGGATGATGGTAATACATTCATTTTTCTTTTGTGTAACAAAAGTAATAAATTCAATCAAATTAAATGTTAAAAACCAGTTGCCAATCAAGATAAAAGTAAAACATTATGATGGAAGATTTATAATCAGGAATGAGATCAATAATCATTTATGACTGAGGAACTAAACTGAAGAATGAAGTATCGGTAATTGTAGCTTATGAATTAATATATACACCATACTACAGGCACCAACACCACAGAGTTGCAACAATTACTTTATCTTAAAATGGCAACAGGAACCATTAAACAAAAAAACCCAAAAAACCCACAACCCACAAAGCTCTACAGACAATATTTATTCAAAAATTAGTTGTATATGGCTTTATTATTTCATATAAAATTAAATAAAATAAGTAGACTTTACAAGAGTATTCTAATTTATTTTTCACCTCGTTTTCACAAAAAAATTAAAAATTTATAAAGATAACTAATAAAAATGACAAACTGAATTTATAACTAATGAAAAAAATTAAAAAACGTTTTCAGCTTAAAAATATTATTTGGAGCCCTGTGGGTTAAATGGACCTATAAAATAAAGTAAGCAAGAAGAAAGAAAAATTGAACTTGTGTTTCTTTCATATAAATTTAAGGCAGAACTTTTTTTCACAGCAAAAACAACTAAATGCAAGAAGTATATTACAACAACTGAGAACATCTTTACACTTATGACAGGAAATGACCATCAGTCAGATTTAATACATCAATACAGATACCAATCACCAGTCAGAAAATGCAGGAGATATTCATGATTAAAAAAATTGTAATAATTGAAATTTCTATTGACAATTTTTCAAAATTAAGGTCAATATGTTTTCAAAATTCAGCTTAGTGGAGTGTATATAATAGAAGGAAAATTGAGGAGGGGGAGGAGGAAACAAAATAATTAAGGAGGAATTAAAAATGTTTTCTATATTACAGTTTAAACTATAAATAAGGCAAATATATGAAAAATTTAGTAAGACTTAAATGATAAAAATAGATGATTGTGTGCACATGTATGAGGATATGCCAGTGTATGTATGTATATGCACAAGTCCTGTAGGCTGAAGATTCAACTTCCAATAACCAGTGCCAGTTATCATGGACTGTATCTGTGTGGCCAAATAAGCACACATAATTCCATTAGGACATGCACTGAAGGACAAATTGTTCTTAGCACAGAAATTATAAATGTGCAATGGAAATATTTCCAGCAAAGCAGAGAGCGAATATGTTCTTTTGGTTTCTCCAAGTTATAACACAGCATAAACATGCATCATTCACATAAAATAAGAGAATTAATGCATCCCAATTTCTGTAATCATTTGAAAAATGGCGAAATTTGATGCAAATTTGTAATAGCATTCAGAAAGAACAGAATGCATGAATGCTAAGAAGGCCTCATGCAAGCAGAAAAGATGCTATGCAGTGATCTTAGCAAGCATGAAGAGAATACTATGTAGAGAAGTGAACAGATTACATAGTGTGCTTTTGAAATGTATGTAGCATGAGAAATATTTACTATTGAAAGAATAAGTGTATGCAAGAATGCTACATTATAATTCACTTACACAACTGTTGTGTGTGGGGCACCATGGGAGGCTACAAGTCAGCACTGCAATTTAGCAGGTGGGCAAGTAGTCTGCATGAAGACATTTTGAATGGGTGAACTACTTTCAAATGTTCCTATGTTTAAGTGGTTGAACATTGAAATCAAGTGCATGTTTTATTTGGACATTTTGTAAGTACCATGCACATAATCTAAGAATAGGCCAAGGAAGGATGGTTAGAATTTACCTAGCAGAGAAAATATTTGCATTTTCCAAAGGATCAAGAAGATATTTATTATGTGTTTTTATTAAGACTTTTTTCTTTTTTTTTACAGAAAAAATAATGTTTTAAAATTTTCCTTCATGAAGACACACACCACTAGCAAGCACAAGTTCTACAAACACTTGTGTCTTCATATGGCAGTATGAATAGTATATTAGCACGCATGGTTTTGGTATATGCATTTTGTAGTAACAATGTTTCCACAGTATATCTATGTAAATAATAATTAATAAAAATTTTCATTATTCCAAATCTTGCTTGATGAAGCCATTTTCTGTAACTAGGATCTTCTCTTCCATCCTCTTAATGATATCATCAGCCATTCCCTTGAAATAAAGAGTTGGCAGTTATGCTTTCTTTGGCAGCACAACACTGCTGCCAGCCTCCTCGTACATGCTGTCTGTTCTTCGAGGACCTCAGCACAACCAACTCACAGTAAACACCATGAGATGAGATTCAAAACAAGCAATGACAGCTTTCTTCTAAAAAATGAATTGCAGCCACAAAACATTGGACTGAGTTTATTTTTCTCTGCACATGTTTTTTTTTTAAAGTGATCATCTTCAGCTGTAGATATTTTATTTTTTCTTATAGACAATTTACACATTCTATAACCCAGACAACAATACTTTAGCCACCAAGGGTGCACACATATCATGGTTTCTTGAGTACAAAAGAGGTAATAATCAAAGCTGCAAAAATGATCAAACAGAGATTTCATAGGTAGAATCATACATGCTGCGCGGTTTATCTTCTTCATGACGAGTTTCTGATCTTTTAGATGGAGTAGATTGTTGTTTTTCCTTAAGTTCCACAGCTTCACTAACTTCCAAAGCTCGCACAAATGACATTGGACGACGAGGCCCTCTTATATCTTCAGCTTCATATGGCATAGAAGAATAATCCCCCGATGATTGATGTCTATGAGGAGAAGAATAATTTACACTGTTGCCATGTTCATATTGTGGTCGTCCAGCACCTGTAGGATACTGATAATGCTGTGGTCTATTTTTACTGTCCAGAGTATAAATAACTGGACTTCCTGTCCTGCCAAAGCCCCTATTTACATTTGCACCCATATAGGGAGCATGTGAAGGTCCTGCAGATGGCATTGTCATTTGTGGCCCAGGTGTGAGAGAAGTAAACCCATTTGAACGGGGGGTATGATAACCTATAGGAGGCTTACCATAACTAGATTTAGTAGGACTGGGAGAGCTGGACTGGGATTTAACAGTGGGAGAACTAATAGGAGAAACCACTTCAGGTGTTGCTACAGGAGCTTTTTTGTCAGCTGGGCGTGTTCTCTGGGGTGATTGAGTGTATAAGTTTCGAGGTTTACTGATTCTGGGGGATATTCTACCAACATGATTTTCTTGGTGAGCTTGAACAGCTGCCCCAACTGATGTTGGGTTATTAGGATCAAAAAGATTGCTGTAAGATCCTGACTGTTTGGGTGGACTTGGCTCACAATCCATTGATTGACTCTGTCTTTCTGTTTCTTCATCTAAAGATAGACTGGCTTGCTGAAACATAAGCAGTTTGATCAGTTAAATGATTTTAAACTCAACATATACCAAACAGTAAAATAAAAAATAAAACTTAAGCACATTTCTATCAAAGACTATAAATGAATTAATATCTAAATAGGTTTTACAACTAATGATAGCACTAATATTCAATTATCACATTCATTGAAAGAGAATTTAAAATTTATTATTACTTTAGTGTAATAGTAGAAGATTGTTCAATTATGAAATCTTATTTCATTAAATTAAGCAAGAAATTTATTAAGTAAATAAAATGATAACTAAATTTTATAACCATTATAATTATTTGCAAATATTTTTGTTTCATTCTTTAAAATAATTATTCATCAATAAAATAATGACAAATACAAGTGGACATTTCATTACAATTATGTTAAAAAAAGAAAATTTGTTTTCAAAGATTATACGTACCCTATGATTGGAGGAACTGTCATGTTTGATACCATTACTATTATCCATAAATATTTTCACATCTTTTTCAGCAGCAACATAAGTCACTCGAGAAGACTCAATCTGAACAGTTTTTGTTCTTGGCTTATATGATACTAGCCTAAGAAATAAAAAAAAATAAAAAAAAAACATTTAAAATCAAATGTATTCATTATATTCTACTTCTGTAAGAAAGTAGTGATTCAGATCATAATGTATACTGCCATCTGTACATTAATCAAAGCCTTATTCAATACTAGGGTCTTCAACATGTGGGGATTTGGGTGGTAGTGATTTTAAGAGCACAATAATTTTATTTGGAGAAAACCATTAAAGGACATTTTTAAGTAATCTAATTTGATTTTAACAATCTTAAAACATTAATTTCAAGTGAATATAAAGTTTTCATCTTTAAAACAAATTTAATTTATATAAAATATATCAAAGTTGGCAGTAAGAAAACAATGTTGAACATAAAATAAACAGTGGCAGTTTTAACCAATATTTGATGGCAAGTTGTTGAAAGAGGCACTTTCACTTTTTTACTGGAACAGTTACCACCACCCCCCTCCAAAAATAATTCATAGAAAGTGTTAAATGTGTTTACATTCTTCAGATTTAGGTAGATTAAATCAATCCTCCTCTCCCCCAAAATGTTTTTTAAATTTATTTGTTTTAATATTTCAGTAATCTTAATATTTTGACATCACAGATTCCTGCCCTAATTTACACTATGTTTTTACTTGTCAGCATAAAGCCTAATTCTGGCCAAATGTCTTGTTTCTTGCTTTTTATCAGCAAATTAACTCTTGGAAAACAAAAACTTTTTTACTCAAACTTTCTTCTAAATAATGGTATTTGTGACAATGAAATTAGAATTATGTCAATTTGATTGTGGAGATATTTTTTTGTTGAACTTCTGTAGAAAGTATTTGACTGACAAATATTTTTAAAAATTTTAAGCCTTGCTAAAATATTTATTTTTTTCCTAAAAATTAAATCATTTTAATCGATTAAACGCTGAACATAATTATAAAGAAAATGTTAAAGTTAGATATTCTAAATTTTACGAAGGTGGGGGTGGGCAGTTTAGATTCATAATAGAATAAAGAAACTTTAAAGGTTGTAAAAAGAAGAAGAAAAAATAGCCATGACCTGTGTTCAATGAATAATAATATTTAAATTCCATTTTTGTACATTCTCAAACTATGCCCAATTTATATAACAAAATATGCCAGTTTTCCAGTGGAAAACATTACATTTTTTCATAGAAACAAATCTAAAATTGTTTGTTCTTTTAATAAAATAAATTAAAATTAGGTGAGTTCATAGAGAAAACTTGTCTCTTTTTTAAAAAATGTAAATATTTTTAACACACATTCCAGCCCCTCTCAAAATATTAAAAGGCTCAAAGGAAAAGGTATGTTTGTCATAAGCCTACCTAATTTTATTTTAATATTTCATAAAAAAAAATAAAGATAACTGTAACAGTTTTGTAAAGTGGAATTTATTTTTAAAACCTTTAACGAATACCCAATTATCTTTAAAGTAGTCTGACCCTGACAAATTCTTGTCTTGTTCAGTGTTGCGTAAAAATAAAAAAAAATATTGCAACATGATGAAAGCGAAATTTCATCAGATGGAATCAACAAGTAGCCAATCAGAAATATTCTTATAATTTAAAAAATGCACACCTCCCAAAATATTAAAAGGCTCAAAGAAACAATTTGATTGTCATACTTGGAGAATTTAATTACAGGCTGGAAAAATAACTTGTTAACAAGGTGCATATTTTTATGACATAAAATGTCATTGTAAAATTCCATATTGTAAAATACAAAACAAAAAAACAAAAAAAACAAACAAAAAAAAAAACAACTAAATTATTTCTTCAATTAAAAGTTGATATTAAAGAACATAACTTTGATTACAACATAATTGCTCAAAATGTAGTTATTAAAATATTGTTTTTTTATGTAACAGGCTATATCATATGAAAAGTTTATCCCATAGAAATCTTTAATGGTACAGTTTCAAGATTATGTAGATTTCTTTTCTCCATGAAATCAGTCATGCTGAATAAAAAAAAAAAAATATCACAGGTCAATGGGTGTTTTTCTGTTTTATGTTGTCAAATTAAAGGATTGCAGAAATTCATAAACATATCTGTTAGTTTGTGAAATCATTTAATTCAGTATGGAAAGAGAGCATCAAATATTGATAAATATATTTTTCAATAATTAGTGTTTGAGTCTCATTAGGCAACTAAAAGAATCAGCACTAAAAGTTTTGAAGTTTTCTTACAATTTTAAAAAGTAAAATAAACATTTTCTTCATATTCTGTGCAATAAATGTGTGAAAATTAAGACTGTAAATATGATAATAAAAGAAAAAAAATCAAAGAAAACTTTTGATAAAAACAAAATTCTTGTTTCTGAGAACTTTTTTTTTCTAAAAAGTTGAAATCAATTTTTGATTGATTTATGCAAGAAAATTTTCTGTTTTCTGATCAATAAGAAATAATAATTTATTTCTTGTAATAGTTATAATTGCTAATTAACTAATAATTGGATATTATTAATACATCTATGGCTAAAAATGTTCTCAATTATTGTAGGTTAGTAGTAATTAAGGTCACAACATGTCCATCTCCAATTAAAGATTTCAGTTGCATGGCTACCAGGCCTTTATTTGGTATAGCCTTGGTCTATGCCTATTGATTGCCAAGTATATCACTTCTTCCTGTTTAATGGGCTCCAACAATATTTAACAGTTAATTATTGGATATCATTAACACATCTAGTGCTAAAAATGTTCTCAATAATTGTAGTTTTGTAGTAATTAAGGTCACTACATGTCCATCTCCAATCAAATACTTCAGCTGCCTGCTTGCTAGGCCTGTTATAGAGATAGTCTTGGTATGAACATATTAAAAATGTAAGTAAATACCATCATTTGAATTAAAATCTATAGTTAGAACAAATCATTTACTTACTGATATGTAAACATTTAGATGTTAGTAGTTGAGCTAATTGTCAAGTTTAGTTTGTTTTGTTTTACAGCATATCAACCTCGGTGGGTCATTTAATGCCGACAAAGTTGTGAAATAAATTCATTCTTAATGCATAATACAATTTTGTTTATAAACTCATGTTTTTCTATTTAATCCATAGATGGGACCCTAACAGGTACTACCACTTCGGGTCAGAGTGGACCAGGGAGCAATAGTGATGAAGGGGTGCTCCACATTCCCCAAACCTCCAAAACTGGAAATCAGATAGAGTTTAATGTCATTCCCAGGACATGTAGACCCTCAGCCACCGCCTTCTAGCACCCATGTGATAAAAGGGCTTGCCATAAGGGCAATAGGGTTGGGAAAATCATATAGGTGCTAGGGCTTGATGTGACAAGCCGATTGATCGGAAGAGGCCTCTCTGACTGCCCGTCTAGCCTAAGATAGGGCTAAAGTGGAGTATTGCAAGTCATGAACTGCTCATCCACCTGGGTCCTATCCTTAAGCATCACGGGTCACCACCCATGGCCAACGGGTGGCCCCATTGGGGGAGTCTTACCCCTCTGCAGAGGTGCAGTTGGTGCATTCTAACGCCCCACCGACAGGGCGGCTAATTGTCAAGATAACTAATGCTACTTTATCAAAATAAATGCCAAATAAAGAACAATTTTAATTTTATTAACAGCATTATAAAATAAAATGATGAAAAGAAGTACATATAAAAAACTTTATAATTTTCTCTGCCATAAGCATTTTACAATGTCTAAAAAGAAAAAAGAAAAAAGAAAAAAAAAAGTTTTTTACCTTTAATCTTTTAGATAGTTGAAAATTCTTATAGTAATATAAAATTATATATATATATATATATATATATAAGGCACAGGATAAAATAAAATTATGGTAAGAATATTCTAGAAATAAAGTATATCTATATTAACATTACCTTGGCCATTGAGGACCACAGAGGGCATATTTGCAATTTTTACAACAGCCACGAGTGAATGGATTTGGGCTGCCTCTAAATTTTCCAGTAACCTAAAAAATATTAATTCATAAAAAACAAATTTGAGTCAGTCTTTACAAATATAAAAGGCTTCATCAACTCCAGTCAAAGTAATATTAAAAATTAGTATAATGCATGCACAAAATTAGTCCTTTGCAAAGGAAAAAATGTAAAATACAGAAGATATGTAAAGATTTACACTGAAATTCTAACAGAATTTAAAAAAAATGAATTGTTTCAACAATTTAAAATAAAACTTAAATTTTCATAAAGAAATAAGTATATGTATATACAAATAATAAAAGTGTTTAAATAGATGCTTTTATTATTTGTATGTACATATTTATGAAAATTCAAGTTTTATTTTAAATTGTTGAAACAGTTCTTTTTAAAAATTCATTGTAAAAACTGGATGACAGTTAAAAAAAAAAAAACTGTACCAGTTTAATTTATGAAAATCTCTGAGTCTACATTGTGGTCTGAAAGTCTTGTCATTCTACATATTGTTCTAACTTTCATTAATTTTTGTTTTAATAATATAAAATATAAGTTATGTAATTATTTTACCACTAAAATAAATATAATGTAGGTGGTGACAAAACATTCAGACAATCCTGAACAATGAAATTATCCACAAAACCTAGCATAAGACAATATGAATAAAATGGAGTCTAAAATTCGATCAAGAAAATATAGCAAAATATATGAGTTCAATTCCTGATTTCTCTGTTGACTAATAAAAAAAGAGATAAAATAAAAAATAAAAATAAAAAAAAATAATCATAAAATGGTTTATCAGTGCAATTAGATACCCAATTTATTATTACCATTTATCCCAGAGTAGACTAACCCTGAAGAATTATTTTAAATGTAAATACTTTAATTTTTCGGTATGTTTTTTTTTATTAGAAAAATCAATTCAATAAATTGACTCATTTATATCTACCTGGATGACCCCCAGCTGGATTAACACAAGATCATTTATCAAACTCACTATTCAGTAGTAATGAATCTGCAAGACTAACTTTCTATTACATGTTTATTTATTTTTTTGTTGTTTTTTTTTCTCCTCTACCCAGATTTTCCAGGTAGCCACTTCTAGTACATATATAAAGGACAGTATGTATGTATAGCTGGATGAAACTACAAAAAAAAAAAACAATTAATGACAATGTATATATATATATATATATATATATATGAGGAAAAATGAGTAAAGAAAAGAAATGTAAATGGATAAAATGAATTTAATCGATATCACATTAATCGATATCACTTACACATGTGTTTCGGTCAGTTTATGTGTGTGAAAATATTTCGCACACATAGAAGAATCGACCTTCATCAGAGTGAACATTTATTTTGAATGAATATATATATATATATATATATATATATTTATACATGTAGAATTAAACAAAAGACACATCTCCTGTTTAACAATTTTATTTTTGATCTTTGAGTTTTTTTACCAACTTTTTAATGTTTGGGTGGAATTCGTGGATAAGTCCACCAAAGTTCAAGTCCCGAGTACTTTCGGCACTTCAAAATGTGTGTACTGCATTGGAAATTAATTTTCTTTAAGGATGATTTGTATTGTTTTATGTATAAAGCTTCTAGTATTTGGAGTACACACATTTTTGAAGATATCTAAAAATTAGAATATACATAGAAATAGCATTAAAATTGTACTTAAACGTCCAGCATTTGTAAATCTCAAAAGTAAACAAATCAATACATAAGGGTTTTTCTTTTGCCTTCCTCTACCTAGGCAATGCTAGGTAGCCTCTTCTAGTACATATATAAAGGGCAGTTGTGTGTATATTTGTATGTAGGTCCAGAAGAAACTATGAAAATAAAACAATTAATGACAAAGTATATATATATATATATATATATTATATATACACACACACACACACACACACACATTCACTATCACCAGAGCTTGCTTTTTGTTAAAAAATAATGAAGATTTTTTATATTTGGGAATATATTTAAAAATTAAAATTTGAATAGTAAGAGTCATTAGCGCGCTTGTAATTAAAACATAAACAAATCAATTATGGGAGTCCAAAACAATCAATTTTTCTTTTTCTTTCTTTCTTTATCAATCACTATTTATTAAATAATCGCTTTAATTTAGTTTTTTTTAACTAATGGTTAACTAAGTGATTAATACTTAAATTGTCAATAAAAAAGTAAATTATATAATAAAAAAATTAGATTGAATAAATGATTGTTTATCCCATATGATTGTTGAATGAAGTATTTATAAAAATTTTGAATCAGTTAAAATGTAGATTTAATTAAAACTTGATTAAAAGATTTAATGATTGTATATTTAATATTAGAACATAAAAATGTTCAAATATTAGATATACAATTATTAAATCTTTTAATCAAGTTTTAATTATTTCATTCAACAATTGTATGGATCATTTATTCAATCTAATTTTTTTTTATATAATTGTCTTTTCATGGACAATTTAAGAATTAATCACTTAGTTTCACTTTTGAATATTCATACATAAAAAGAAACCTGTAATTTGATATTTAAATTTCAAATTAATTCAAAGTTCTTTTCTGTAAAATTTCCATGCATATTCTTGTTTTGATATTTACAATTTGTATATTTTTATTACACCTTCATATTTCACTAACAGATGATAAATAGTGACTGTTTGCTATTTATGACAAGTAAATGAGTATGTGTGATTTTCATCTCTAATGAAAACACAACCGAAAAAGTTTCAGTAAAGATTTTTGTTTTCATATTTAAAATTTGTACATTTTCCTTATGCTGTCATAAATAAAACTAATGATAAATCAAATATATATACACATTCACTATCGCCAATCTTGATTTTGGGCAACAATAAGATTTATGTATGCTAAGATATAAAAATTAAATAGTGACAGCAGGGGAAAGCCATTAGCACGTTCGTAATTAAAACATAAACAAATCAATTATGGGAGACCAAAACAAATTTTTTTTTTTTAAATGTTAGCCACTATTCATAAAATAATTGTGTTAATTTAGTTTTTTTAATTATTGGGTTTCTTTTTCAATGTTCAAATATTGAATATACAGTTATTAAATCTTTTAAAAAAATCATTGGTGCGTTAATTTTTCATATTGAAAAATAATACAAGAAATTAGTAACAAATTAAGAATCAATAATTAAGTTTTAATCAAATCTACGTTTTTACTGATTCAAAGTTTTTGTAAATATTTTATTGTATGGGATAAACAATCATTTATTCAATCTGATTTTTTTTATTTATTATTATATTCTTTTTATGGACGGTTTAAGAATTAATCATTTAGTTTCACTTTTGAACATCCATACATAAAATAAGTATTGTAATTTCATATTTAACTTAACTAATTCAAAATTCCTTTTTAAAGAATAAGTTTCACAATTTTTATTTTTTTATTATTTGCATTTAATATTTTGAATTGGAGACATTTTTTAGTAAAAAAATAATATACAATAATTTAAATAATTCAATATAAAATATTTGATCAATAAGCTACAGTTTGAATTCATGATTTCTTATATAATTATTCATCAAATTTTACATCATACAAAAAATTAAAGAATTATTTTGATTTGAAATATAGTCACATTTTATTTTAATTCAATTACTTTATCTATACTTTTCTTTTTGGCATTGTTTTTTTTTTTTTTTTTTTTTAATTTGAAATATAATATTGATTGATTGAACCTCATTTATATCTTATTAAAAAAAAATGTAAATTATTGAATTAAAATTTTTTACTATATTATTATATGTGATGTCATTCTCTCTACCCAGGTGAAAATCTTTTTTACATGGGGATTTTTATGGGGCATCCAGCAAGGATCCAACTCAGGATTAGTAATAATGGATCTGTGAGACAAACTTTTTTTTTTTAATTCTCCTCTACTCAGGCGATGCCGGATAACCACAATGTAATATGGGTAAATATAGCTATTTAACACAATGGTTTAAAGTTAGACTAATCTAAAATGAAAGTTGTTTACCAGCTTATAAAACATTTTAAAATTATATTTTAAACTACTGTTTACTGTAAGTAACTAAAAGTGAAAGAAAATCATAGTTTCAGCAAAAGTATCCGGTCCATGACCAGACTAAAAAAATGTTAACACCAGGTAGTAAGTGGTTAGAGAGATAAGTAAAAGTTGTTAGGATGGCCTAATGTCGGTATCAGCCAGACAGCGAGGGAGTCTATCCCCTTTTCATTAGCACTAGACCAAGGAGATTGTTTTTGCATCTGAGGTGGAGCGCCACACCTACCATCAGCTCCTCACTTTACCACACAGATCCCTGTGCTACTCATACTCTGTATAAAGTATTTTAAATTTTTTTCTTAATTATTGAATTATATCACTTAATTATTAAAAATCAAAAAAAAAAATTTTGTGTGTTTCTTAGTTATAAGCATATCAATTAGTATGCAAGATTTCAAATCTGAATGACCTCTCGTTTGTGAGTTATAAGTCGACACGACCAAACTTTCTTTTATACATCTTGCTTGATTAACTAATTTTTACTATTCTCCTGTTGGAAGATTATGTTATACACATAGAACTTGAGTACCAGTAACATACATTTTTCTTATTTGCTATCCCTTTATATATATAATATAAATTTGAGAAAAATCATTTTACAAGTATGTATCTGTTAATACATTATTTCACCCCCTACCAAAAAATAAACAAAAAACAACCATAACATTTTTTTTTAATAGTAGAGCTGTAATGAAAACTATACAGAATAATGAAAATGAAATACTTACTTGCTCATTGGTTGTTCGTCCTCTAGCAACAAGAACTGTATGGAAGCCAGTTAGACCTCCAACTGGAATTATCAATATGCCAATAATAACCATAACAATAAGACTAAAAACTAAGTTAAGGAATAAAATTTTGATCAAACATTTAGATATAATTATACAAACAAGTCAAAAGTATAGCTGAAACAAATTACAAAATAGTAATCATGAAAAATGAAACAGCATTTATTTTCTATATAAATGCAGACATTTGCAACATCCATATTTCATAACATGATCCAACATTTCACTATATGCAGTGACATGTAGATCCACTCTGAATACTATAGATAACATACAAATTTGATAAGCTATAAAAAATACATGACAAGTAAGAGAACTGTTAATCTAAATAGAAAATTCCTTGATATACACATACACACTTATTCATGAGTTATACTTAATATTAATCAAGCATAACGCATGAATACGGTAATTTACTTTATTTAGTGCATACTAATACTTTCAGAAGTAGAGTTATCATTAATAAACTCAAATATTTTGATAATCACCTTAGATAAGAAATACTTTATCTAAAATAACGAAATACTAAAAGTAAGTCTGTATTTGTTTTTATTCAAGATCAATTTCTAGATTATTCAAATATTGTAAGAAACTAGTTTTTAGATTACAATGTAAAAAATATATAATAGCTAAAATGAAGTAAGCTTCATTTTAGTTTAAATTGCCTCCAAATATTGTTTTGCCATTGGGACAAAGAATTAAAAAAAAGTTGACAAATATAAGATAACTTATGAAGAAAATATAAAAAATGTAACTTTATTCAATATTTGACCAAATTTACACAAAAAAATCATCTAAATTACAATTTTTAAAAATATCAATTCTACTTGCAGTTTACATGATGACAAAAAAATTATATAAATAAACTTTTCAAACCTTTTCAAGACATTTCAGCAGAAATTAGTGTATTTTCCAATATATAAATGTGCATGATATATCTGGAAATTCTGAAAAATATTTCATGTAAAAGACATTTGAATTGTAATCATTTTAAATTTTGAAGCAAAACTATCTATTTGTATATGCCTTAAAAAAGGGGGGATCCATGTTATAAGAGTAAAAATAATACTAATTTTTCAAATTATTTTAATTTTTCATAATAAAATTTTCTTGAATTTAAAAAAAAATTGAATTAACATTTTTCATCACTTATTAGCAACACCAGCTGTTTCGTTGATTGTGTTGGACATTTCCAAATTCCAACCATAATAGGTTTAAATCACAATTTCTCATGTTTTACAGGCCCAAGCTTAAAAATATTTATATGGTTGGAAATAAAAGAAATTAATCTTTCTAAATATTTAATTTTTTTAATGTGTTTTTATCCATTGCATTATTTTTTATGGTGAGTTAAAACGGTATTTTTCTTCCAACAGCTGGAAATTCATAATATGAGTTTTTTCTCAGAATAAAATTTATACGGTAATTTATTTTGTAAAATCAATATTCTTGAAATTTTACACTTCATTAGCACACACCTTAAAATACAAGTAGGAACTGTTTTTTTTTCTTTTCCGATCTTTGGAAGTGAAAATATGAAAAGTTGACGGAGATTTCTTCAAAAAGTGTAAGAAGATAAGCAAAAAAAAAGCACTATATCACTAATAGAAGAAAAGTCTCAGAATTATTTTCATATATAACATGCGTTATTTAGATGTTGCTTAACTGTCAGGGTTTCTTCGTCAAAGTTTCAATTTTAGAAAAAAAAACAACTTAAAATTATGAGAAATGTAAACAAAACTTACCACACTTTTACACAAACCCAGGTTTGTGTAAAAACATATGTATATAGGTAATCTATTTCTTGTATGTAATTCAACATAAGCATTTAGAAATGTATTTTTAAGTTCAAAGTAATGTTATATATTTAAATTAATATCATATATGTGTATACATGCAGTATAAAAATGAAAATGTTGAATAATCTTGTGGTAAACTTAAAAAAACAAAAACCCTGCTACCAGTACCTCTTATTCTCTAAATAATTGGTTACAGCATATAGATACATACAATTTGAGTGTAGAATCAGAAAGAACATACAATTTTACGTAAGAATGACAAGTTTTATCAAAATTGTTTCAAAAATAAAGAAATGAAGAAATTACTGAATTTCTTGTTCTGAATTGGTCCTTGATTTGACATATTTTTTTAACAAAATAATGTCCACTTTTGGGGCTTTAAATTCTCATAACTTTTGAACCACTGGAGATATTTGCATAATTCAAACAGATTTGAACTCCATTTACAAAGCTCTATTTAACTAATATGATTAAATAACAATAACCTCAAATAAAAAAAAATCAACTGGAAATGCTACACTTATACAACCTCTGGCAAAATCTATGGAATCACTACACTTAAAGAATGTCTATCCAGATTTATTACTTCATAACAAACAAATCATGGATATGATACAAAATAATTTTTAGCAGATAAACATTGTAGCTTTTATGAAATATACAAAGAAATTGCTATTGTTTGAACTAATAGGATTTTTTCCCAGATCAAATAGAAGAAATTACAAAATCATTATTATCAATGACAAAAATTACAATTAGTACCGTATTCTTTTTATTAGGCTTTTATGATAATCTGGGTTTTGGGGTGGGGGTGGAATGGAAAAACAATATTCTCTGTTAAGCTGTTTTAAACTTTCTCTAACAGAAGTTGACAGAGTAAGTTTACAGGGTGGAGCCTTATTATGGATACCACACTTTTTCCTTTAACTTTCACTCAGATTATGATCTGGACATTTTATTGGCCATGTTATATGCTGAAGAAAAGTTTTTAAAACTCTTTATTCTATGGAAAGATGCATTATAACCCTTTTTGTTGTCAATTTCTATATTTTCCTTTTGTAATACTCCATTTTGTTTATACTTGCAACAAATTTTACAAACAATCAACAAACATCTTTTGTCACATCCCATTTCCATTGTTTCAATTGACAGTTCTCTTGTTAGAGCCATGTTTCTTTCAATTAATCAAAGACAGTAAGCATTCTCTTAACTGAAAACTAATTTGTATATTTAGATTTAGACTGCCATTTTGTTTTGGAAAATTATGAGCTAATTTCATTTTTTTTTTCTTCTACTTGATATGGAAAAAATGCCATTAATTAGAATAATTGATCTAATTTGTTTTAAATATATTTCATGCTATTAAACAAAAATAGTTCCAATTTGTTTATTTGCTATGAAAAAAAAGCTAGGTGAATATCTTTTAAGTGTGGTGATTCCAGAATTTTCAGAAGGGATTGTATATCAGTTTCTAAACTGACAGTGATTCAAAACAAATTTTACTAAAGCCTTTCCAATCTGCTTTGTCTAATTGTATGGATATGAAATGAGAGAAAAAAAGTACTTTAGTTATGAGGTAAGGAGTTGCAATTGAGAATATGTCTCAAAAGAAAACCTGCCTAATCTTGGTATAAAGTTATAACAGGACTCTGCAGTTGCATATTGTTACAATTTAGATTTATGCATACACACAGATTTCTATGTATTTCAGATAAGTATAGATTTTTCTAGGGAATCCTGATTGGATAAATTTAGTGGTAGTTATTGTCATTGTGTTACTAAGCTGAACTTACTACTCTACCATAAATATTATTAAAATAACAAACATACAAAATTTAGGCTAATTACTTTAACATCTGTATATAAAATAATTACAATATTCTATTGAAAGATCTCTTGATTTGGTCGATTTAATACTTCTTGATTGTTAAATCAGTTTTTATCTAATAACATTTCAGAAGCAAACAATGAGAGTAAAGATGAATAAAGAATTTTTTAAAAAATCTATACATAAACATTTAAAAAAAAATGAATATTAAAAATTAATTTTTTTAGTGAATATTTTTTTGCTGGAATATAAAATTTCCCAAGCAAAATATTTTAGTTTTGTTGCAGTTTTTATTTTCTGGTTCAAAGGGTATGTGTGTGTGTGTGTGTGTGTGTGTGTGTGTGTGCGTGGGCAGAATAATTTTTATTGAAAATCCATTACTATTTATAAAGCAATTATTATTCTCTCTCTCTCCCTCTCTCTATATATTTATACAAATATAAATAAAATTCTATATGGTTAAAATATTTTGATCAAGACTGATTATTATTTACTGATATACTTGGACTAGTGACCTCATCCTTGAGATGTCTTCCATTGAACTAGAGTATATGATTATTTTCATGCACTACTTGACCCAGAGGTTGAACACACAACCACCAAGAAACACTTTAACCAATGTTTATATCTACTAGGCCAATGTTTAGCACAATTCAGTGGTGGTAACTGAGTCTTAAATCTAAAATAATTTTATCTGCCTCTTTAATTGAAGCATAACATATGTCACATACTATTCATAGTGGAATTTCAAAAATTTGTTTGAAATTTCAAGGTTATTATGACAGACACCTGAAGAAGGCCAGAGAGTACAACAGATAAAATGCTATAAGCACCATCAAGATGAGGATACTAGTTAGAATAAATCAGTAGTGATAATTCTTCATCTCAAAGATTTGGATAAAGTCTTGAAAACCTCAAGACTTTAAGGGCAAATTTATTACTGGGATATGGAAATAAATTGAACAGGTATAAAAGCTTAAGAATATAACCAGAGAAAATGTTAAGCAACAATTTATAATCACTTCTATTCAATATATTAGCCTGCTGTAGGTGTTGATAAATGATATATACAAATAAACTTCATTACAACATTTTTCTTGATATCTACTGTCTAGGTCAATATCTAGCAAAGTCTTTTTCTTAATCTGCTCAGTTATTACAAATGTGGCCTATTGCAAGTACTAATTAGGTTACACATTTAGTGTAAACATTCTGAGTCAATTCAACTGAATTATTGCTTACTTAGCAAACCTGACCTTGGAGTGAAAGTTGCCCACTTTACATATTTGTGATCAGATTATTTGAACACAATAGCAACAGCAGTGTTGATAACCACTGAAAAATTCTTGACCATGGAATGAACATCTCAATTTAATAATGCTTATTGATGCAATTAGGTCAGCTAGAAATCATCACTGGATATGACCCAAGAAAAATTTAAAAAATATATATATATTTAAAAAAAAACAAACCCAATTCATTCAAGCAACTAAACAAATTAATAACTTATGAAATGGTTGTGCATTTGCACCAGAAAAACAAATGATTTTTAATAATATAGGTTTAATAGGGCCACATGTATGTATATTAAAAAAAAGGACATATACATATATTTCTTAATTTCAATCCAGGTTATACAAAATTAAATCCTAATGTTCCTATTTTAATATAAATAAAGCTGTTAGATTTAAAAACAAAAAGTGGTAAATTTATGGTATTTTTAGATTAACTCAAATTTTATATATAAATTGCAAGTTTTAATTTATAAAATTAAGTTTGATAAAAGTGACAAATATTGATTAAATGGTTGAACTAGGTTTTTAAATTAAGAACTTTTTAAAAGTTACTTAAAAGAAATTGTATGAAAGTATTTTCAAACTGATAAAATTACTGAAAACATTTGATAATTCTTAACAATTAATGATTTTTTTAACTGAAAAAAAGAAAAAAAAAACAAAAGAACATATAATGACAAGGATAAACACCGATTAAAAATAAATTTCTTCCACTTACAAGTGGTTTCAATAATTACACTATGTAACACTAATGTTGTTCCAGTTATTGTTATGTTATTTATTATTCATATATAGAAAAATAGCCATTATTCCCTTCAAACTTTGCTTTTCTGTCCTATTTTCTACGTAAAATCAGATAAATATGCGCATTTACATTCATACTAGATCTGAATAAAACAAAATATGAATAAAAATTTACATATATTTATATTAAAGTTGAACAAAAATGTTAAGCAAGTTCTAGAAAATTCTCTTTCAGGTACATAGCAGTGAATCTACCTGGAAAATAGGTGAAATTTGAAAATATCATTACACAAGTTTGAAAAGAAAAATAAATATTTCCTATTTACTTTAGGTGTAAGTAATTAGAAATAACACCTTTTGAAAAATAAAAATTGAATAACATAGTGTTACCTACCATAACAATAAATATACTAAACTAAAGCTATGGCCTATAAAGGATCAATATAAAGTTTTCATTATTATAAATTTTAACAATCAGGTATTTTTAATCGGTTTACATATATAAAGACAATTTTTTTTTTAAAGAAAAGTTTTAAAAAAGGATACGCAATAATGTTGCCAGTCTGAGCCAAATCCTTTTTATGATTTAATACATACACCAAACAAAGAGAAAATATACTTATTTTATGAATAGTCAATGAAATCAAAAACAGGAAGAAATATCTATAATTTCTTCTTCCTATGCAGTTGTTTACCCATGGACAATGATGATCAAATGTCTGAAAAAATAAAAAATCAAGAATTAAACTAAGATATAAAACTATATTAAGAAAAATAAAGGAATCACCTTAGCAAATCCATATTACATATAAATAACAAACACGTGCAATAAATTCTTTATGATCATTAGGATAAAGATATATATAGGATAAATCATACCAAGTAAAAGACCAATAATTAATATATCACTAGGAATCAGTTATTTTAGTTTTTCATCTAAAAAGATTAAATTTGGTAAGAAGTAAAAATAAACCAATAAATAACTTGAAAAATAAATCAAGATTTTCATTTTTTTTCTTAAAAATTTAAATTTAAATTGAATTGTGTTTTTGACACTAAATAAGCAGAGAGCTGATCACAGGTTAATTAGAAGGTAATCATTTATATGAGTTATATTGAAGTTTGAAATAATATTAGGGATATTTTTCTATTAACAATAAGTAGTTTTATTAATTTATCATTGCCTTCCATAGCTTAATGTCACTTTTGGGTAAAATGGAGTTTCTTTTGTATAACTAAATATCTGTTTACAATAATTGACCACAGTATAAACAGCAGCAATAAGTACTTCATTCAAAAGCTTTTACTTTTCAAGAAAGTTATCTGCATTTAGCTTAGATAACATTTTTTCATAATTATATTCAAGTAATCTCACCAATAACAATGGTTTATTTGGTGCAATTGTCATTGCAATTCATTAACAGCAGATTGTTTACTTTGCCTTGGTTATTCATTATGTTAATCTTTAATTACTCCATGATTAACATACTGAAAAAAAAAACATTACAAGCAGAACATAAAGAAAATATCACCCCTAAGACACTACCATCAATATTTTATAACACATCAAGTTTTCTTTCAGAGTAATTAACTTTGAAGTTTTTTGAAAAACTTCCTGATCACCAGCTATAATACATTCAAGATTTACAAACTGAAAATATATACAAACTCTTCGACTCGGACAAGATAATAAAATTCTTTAGTTTAATAAACATAATAAATTTATAAAGGTATCTATAAATGTTGATATTTTTTATATCTTGTCTTAAAAACTTGAGAAAGGTAACTTCTAAGTTACCTGTATTTTATGAATGATATTTAACATTTTTCATTTCAGCTGATAAAGAATGTTAAAAGGAGTCATTATACATGAAACAATAAATGATAAAAAGAGTCAGTCATAATGCATGAAAAACCAAGAAAATCCACTGCTATAACCCAATAAAAATGAAAGTCACTTTAAAAAAAAATCTTCTAAAATGAAAACATTAATAAACTGTACAAAAGAGATTAGGAATAGAGATAAGATATGGACAGGAGAACACTCTTATAGACACATGTTTGCCATAATATCTAGCATGCCTTCATTTTAGAGAAACTAATATTCTATTAACTTTTTTGCAAATCTGGAAATACGAGTCACAAATCATGGTGTTTGATTATAAATATAAGCTTTTTTTGGAAAGTTTCTTTTTCTTAAATTTAATAACTTTAGTTCTAGATTTTGTTCACTTTGAAATCATGTCCTGTATGGAGAGCTATATTAAGTTTTAACAAATTAAGAACTTTCAATATTACGAGTTATGTACTAGTTTTCTCTATCATGTGCTAAAATTTGGAAAAACAACCAGTGACATATAATCATTTGAATTCATACTTTATTTTTACATGCTCATTTATAATACATTGTAAAAATAAAATGAATAAAAAAAGAACATTTTTTTTTACAAAATCTTATTTAGGCAAAATTTAAGGAAATTTAAACATGAAAATTTTACAATTATCTAGAATGATTTTATTATTTACAACAAAAATTTATCACAAAGGAAAATATGAAAATATTTTCTATAGTAGTGGTTTACTACCTTTCTGTGATAAGGTATGAGAAACCTTAATAAAAGTTAATGTTATATTTTGACATAAAACAGATACTATACTTTGATGATCCTAAACAAAATGCAGCAAATGGAAACACCACAAACTCAGATAGTGCCAGCAAAGTCCAAAACATTTTTATTTCACCAAAATATACAATAACATTGTGAACATTTCAGGTAAAATTTAAGTCAATTAATCTTTTAATTCTGTCAATGGGAAATTTGAGCTAAGTGGTGAGTACAGATTCTCATAATATTGGGTCATATGATTAAAATAAAGTTTGTCTAATATTTATTTGCTACTGGTTACTAACAGTCAGGGAAATTGGCATCTCACATGACCATGAAACATGTTTTTGCACACAGCAAAAAAACTAGCAAATAAACTAACTTCAAAGTAACTATTAAGAGAAATATCTTCCCTGTCCTCTCTCTCTATCTATATCTATATCTATATATCTTTCTCTTTAGACTTACTAAGCAGCTGCAATTCATCTTAAGTGTAAGTAACCAATATAATAATTTCTTGTAACATTTTAATGTTAATAGTGTAATGTTATACACATTAATGTGTATATATAACACTTCTTATACTTAATACAATAAAACAAAAATCATTTCAATACAACATTTTTGTTGTTTTGTAAAACTGAATAATTAAAATAAAAATTTAAATTAATACAAAAACCAAGTGTACTCTAAATCATCTACACAAAGAAAATAGCAATCAACTTACCTCTATACAATTATTACAAACACTACAATGTGAGCACCGTGGAGGTCTGTAGAATTGACAGGTGGTACACCATTTCATTCGCATTGTAGTTCCTTTGATTTCAACATTTTTATATAAGGGTGCTCTGAAGTCATCATCACGAAATTCATCTTCATGAGCTATTAAAAAGGATAAATAAAATGACTAAAGAAATAAAACAATAGAAAAACAAAAGCACAAACATTTTTTAAAAATAAATTTAAAAACAAAAAAAACAAACTTTTACAATAAAAATAACATTTTTATATTGTTGTCTTCCTACTTTTTCTAGTTAAAGATGTGATGCTGTAATGAATTTGTAAAAATATAATCTATATTGCCTGTTTTCCTGTTATCAGTCATAATTTTATCTTAGTTAAAAATCTTTGGACTTACTATCAAATCTTTATGTAAAAATTACATATTCTGTAACTTTAAAATTAAACTTCTTTCTAAATTAATTTTCATGTGATATATATTTAATATATAATCACCAAAATATTGATACCATTTGCTTACATTCAATATTAATGAATTCATATTCCATAATAAATATTTGTAATTGAAGCAACAACAAGTAACATTCTCCTGTGTAAACCTACACATGGGCACATCAATGTAGGCTGACCAGCAAAAACCTACATCAATCAGCTCTATGTAGATTCTGGATGCTGCACAGAGGACCTCCCATGAGATAAGAGAGGGAGAGAGAAAGATGGATATCTGTGTTGCCAGCACAGCCCAATGATGATGATGATGATGATTAAAGTATTCAAAATACTATTGTGTTAATGCTTTGAAGACATTTGCTCCAAAATCCAGTTTGATTGTTTCATTAACTATTTTAATTGTTTGTCTTGGTCTGGATTAAATATATAAAAATAGTAATTTATAAATAGCTGGAATTTCATGTGCACAAGAAAGTAATATATTGTTCATCTAACCAATTTAAAAATGGTGCTTTTTAGAAAAAATACATTAACAATAAAATTAGAAACTTTAATAACTGTACTACACACACTTCTGATGAAGTAAGCAAAGATTACAAAATATGAAAATACTTAAATTGATCATAATAAAGAGAAAGAGAGAAAAAAAAGAGGAAAAAAGATACACATGAAATACAAGCATTTAACTGGGAGAAAGGGGGTGAATTCTAGATAATGTTTTATCTACTATAAATACATGTAAAGATTTATTTATAGTAGATAAATTAAAAAAAAAAAATTAACAAGACCCCTTTTGCAATACTACTTTTTAGGTTTGAAAACTAGGTTTTAGGTTTGAAAACTAGGTTTTCAAACCTAAAAAGTAGTATTGCAAAAGGGGTCTTGTTAATTTAAAAAAAAAAAAATTATCTACTATAAATAGATATCAGATGTTCATTTTTAAAAGAAAATAGTTCCGAAACTTTAACTCATAATCAAATGTTTGAAAAGGAATTTTTGTATAATCAATTATAAATAAGGTATTTTACTAATTAAAGATATAAACAGCTGTTCATTGATTAACTTATTCTGCTATTAACAGTGAAATCATAACAATTTCATTCAAAAATGTATTCTATCTAAAAATTCGACATAAAAAAAAAAGTATAAAAATTAAAAAGTCTGTATATTTTATCTAGTAAATTAGTTTAAAAAATAAAAAATAAAAAAAATTATAACCCAAATTATATAAATACAAAAACACATTTTAAATCTTAAAAGTATAATATAATATAAAAAATATAATATTTAAAAAATAGCAGAAATAATAATAGCCCTCAATTGTAACTAATAAAAATTAATAAAATTAAATGTTAATTCTCAATAAATATTCAATCTGTATTGTCCTAGTAAGTTTTTAAAATGATACTATACTGAGAGTATAGTATCATTTTAAAAACTTACTAGGACACACAGCATACATTCATTCAACTTCAAGAATATGATTATATACAATTAAAAATGTTATTGTGTGAGGCAACTATTTTGCTGAAAAGTTGTTAAATTTAGGGAGGATATAAATCATAGTAGGTTGATAACTGAATTTTAAATGAATAATGACCAAGTTTAAATGCATGGAATATAAAATTAAGATTCATTGTTAAATACTTAAATTGTACAATTCCATGCAAGCTTTTTAAATTTGTAACTTATTCATAATCTTTTAAAAGGTCATCTATTTTTAAGAGTAATCAGTATAATTGTATTTTTATTTTTATTATATATTTTTTATTATCAAAAATGTATTTTTGTTATATATAATATAACAAAATTTGTTTTTACATAAAATTTCATTAAAAGAAAATTCAGTGTATTTTTTTTATTATTCAGTTTACTCAATATATATATATATATATATATATATATATAAAGTGTTGTTCTGGTTCCAACGGGAGAAAATTCAATATTTTATAAAAAAGGAAGGTCCGCAAAATGTATTTTGTTCTCAGAAAAATTTTTTTTTTTTATTCTTTTTGTTTTACATGTGCAACACGTGTTTCAGATCTTCTGGTATCTTCTTCAGGCTTTGGTTGATAATATGAAAATGAATTCTTACATGTATGTGTATATATATACATACACATGAGCACTTCACCCTCTCTTTCCCCCTTTTTTTTTTTTTTTTTTTTTTTTATGGTGTATATCCTACGTGCAAGTGCATAAGGGATGGATTTTATGCAGTTTTTAGGGTGGTGGCTTTTGAAGTGTAAGTATTGTTGTGTGTCTGTGGGTTTGTGGTAAATGTCTGTGATAATTTGACCATTTATATTTTTAATGGTGATATCTAGGAATGGTAGTTCTTTTAAGTTGTATTCTATAGTGAATTTTATTTTTGGGTGTAGATAGTCACAGATAAAAACCTCCAACAAATCCGTCTAAAAGAATTGCAAAAAACCCTCCTCCAGAGAGGCTACCCCACAACACTAATTAACAAAGGATTTGAATTAGCGGAGAGAATACCACTAGAACAATTAAGAACCCCTAAAAAATAACAACGAACAACAACTAGCATATGTCTCAACATATAACAAAAACAACCCTGAAATATTCACAAACATATTACACCAACTTGAAAATAATGAAAAATTAAAAATATATTAGACACAACAACAATAATCAAAAGCAAGAGACAGCCAAAAAATTTAAAACAAATATTAACTTCATCCAAATTTGGGACACAAGCTACACAGGGTGTCTCAAAATGCGGAAACAGAAGATGTGGGGTATGCAACATAATAATAGAAGGAACAACCTACACCTTCAAAAACCCCTACACAACTTTCAAAATAAATAGAAATCTTGACTGTACCTCAAAAAATGTAGTTTACATAATAGAATGCACAAACTGCGAGAAAATATACATTGGATGCACATCATCACTGAACAAAAGAATCTCACTACACAAAAGCAACATTAGATTAGCTAACAATAGAAACCTATACGTATCGAAACATATCCACGAATGTAGTCAGGGACAATTTAGAGTGCTACCAATATATCAAACTGATGACTATACTCTACTTCTAATTAAAGAAAAACATTTCATAGATAAATACAAACCCGAATTAAATCGAATTTAACCACACACACACAATAACACTACTCCATAAGCAAATATGATCTACTAAATAGAATCCACAACCTATGTATATGTGTAAAACACATATGTAGGAACACAAATAAGCACCCAAAACACACAAACTGAACCTAACCAAGCAAATACATATACACAACAATAAAAACAACTTCACTACACAAACATGTAAACCACAAAACAAAATATACAAATTACATAATATTAAATATAGAACAGACCAAGATACATACATACATACATATATTACATACATAGGAACTGACTGGGGTAGATAGATAGATAGATAAAAATGAAAAGAATAAGATAGATAGATATGTACAGAATAAGATAGATAGATAGATATATAGATAGACAAATATGAAAAAACAGAGATAGATAGATATAAACACATCGAAATAGATAGATAGATTCATAGATCCATATATAGATAGATACGAACAAACACAGAGGGATATATAGTTAAATAGATTGATAAATATGAACAGACTGAGATAGATAAATAGATAGATAGATAGATAGATAGACATAAACACACTGAAATAAATAGATAGATAGATTGCTATATCATTAAAAAAAAAAAAAAAAAAAAATGTATGTATATATATATATATTATATATATATATATATATAGATAGATAGATAGATAGATAGATAGATATCAACTTACTAAAACAGATAGATAGATAGATAGATAGATATCAATTGAATGAAATAGATATATAGATATGAACAGACTGAAATAGATAGATAGATATAAACAGACTGAAATAGATGGATAAATGGATATAAACAGACTGAGATAGTTATAAACAAAGTAAGATAGATAGATAGATAAATAGATAGAAAGATAGTTATGAATAGACTTAAATTTAATTCTTAATTCAACTCTTAAGTATGTATATATATGTACACATATACACACTGAGTACAACCATATACATACGCACGCACACACACACACACACACATACAAGGTAAACATAGACACATATACGTAGACACACACCCAAAAAGTATAAATTTAAGTAGAAAAACATAGAATATCTTCGGAACAAAGAACAAAAAACAAATTACAAACACACACACACTTGATATATCAAATGAACATTTGATGAACTTTATCAAGACAACCCAATTAGAAAAGTAATAAAAATAAGAAAAGTTAAAGGCTATAAAAATTCAGCTAATGACTTTATTGCTCAGCCACCCAAAAGGAGGAACACCGGCTTGAGGGAATAGTGTTAAAGATGAAATTCCATTCCACCCCCATAAAAAAAAAAAAAAAAAAAAAAAAAAAAGGGGGAAAGAGAGGGTGAAGTGCTCATGTGTATGTATATATATACACATACATGTAAGAATTCATTTTCATATTATCAACCAAAGCCTGAAGAAGATACCAGAAGATCTGAAACACGTGTTGCACATGTAAAACAAAAAGAATAAAAAAAAAAAAATTTTTCTGAGAACAAAATACATTTTGCGGACCTTCCTTTTTTATAAAATATATATATATATATATATATTTACTCAGTAATGAGTATTGCAGTTAAAAAAAAAAGAAAAAAAAAAAAAAAAGAAATGTGGTGAAATTATGATCATGTAAACTTGAGTGTTCAAGTGTTCCACAAATGTGAATCAACTTTGATTTTTTCTAATAAATATCTCAAATTCTTCTTTTTTTTTTTTAAAGATAGTTACAGATGATTTTTTTTGTATAGACATGCTGAGAAAGTACATAGATCTTAATGAAAATGACCTATTTTTCTGGTTTAGCAAGTAACTCATCAAAAGGATTTTATGTGGCAAAGAAAGAAAAAAATATTGATTCTCATGATGAAATGTTTCATTGTTATTTGGCTTCTTCTTAAGGTTGTAGAAAAACCAGTTTTACAGCAAAAGACTATCTACCATTTTAACAGGTTGTGAATTTCACTTTATATAATCCAAATTCCTTACATTTTCTTAATACAAACTGAATAGCAAACAATTGGAGTAACAAGCAATATATTTACATGCTCAGTGTAATGGTTATCGTCTTAGGAAATGGAATTGGTGGCCCAAGTTCAAATCATGGATAAGTGTTTGCATTACACCTTGTGCCCTTAGGGAAGGCATAAATCCATATGTTCTCCTCCCAACTATGGGTAAATTTCCAGTTGATTTTTTATTTATTTGGGGTTATTATTTAACCACATTAGTTACATAACTATAACTCTGTAATTGGAGTTCAAAACTGTTTGAATTATGCAAATATCTGCAGTGGTTCAAAAGTTATGAGAATTTAAAACCCTGAAATTGGGGGTACAAAAGTGGACATGATTTTGTTTTAAAAAAAATGTAAAATCATAGACCAATTCAAAACAAGAAAATTGTCAATTTCTTCACCATTTCTTTATTTTTGGAGCAATTTTGATTAAACTTGGCATTCTTATGTAAAATGCATGTTCTTTCTGATTATGCACTTAAATTAGATGTATTTCTATGCTGTAACCCATTATTTAGAGAATAAGAACTACAGATATCAGCATTTAAAAAAAAAGGTTTACCACAAGATTATTCAACTTTTTCATTTCAATACTGCATGTATATACATATATAGTATTAATCTAAATAAATAACATCACTGAACTTAAAAATACCTTTTTAAATACCTGCTATGTTGTATTACATACAAGAAATAGAATACCTGTTTTGATATTTTTTATAAAAACAAAGCCAGTTTGGCATGTGCAAAATTGAAAGTTTCACAAAAAATCCTGATGTTAAAACCTTATCAAATTTTCCCAAATTATATATCAAAATAATTCTATTAATGATGTTTTTTTGTTGTTTTTTTTTGCTTAAAACTTTTTGAAGAAATTTTAGTCAAATTTGGTCAATTATATTTTCACTTCCATGAGTTAGAGAAAAAATAACATCATGGTTGTAGTTTAAGGTGTCTTCTAAAATTGAGTATACAATTTCAAAAATATTGATAAAGATTGGACATTTTGAATTTACAAAATGTAAAGTGTAGAATTTAGACTTCAAAAAAAAAAAATTCTAGGCAAAATACAGTTTTAACTCTGTAAAAAATAATTCAATGGATAATAACACACATATATATATTTAGAAAGATTATTTCATTTTCTTTCCAACCATATAAATCTTTTTAAAGTTTGGACCAGAAATTGGGAATTAAACCGATTATGGTCCGAATTGTGACACATGCTGAGAAGTGTGTTCATATTCTAAAAGCAATTAAATTTAAGTTTTTTCCCCACCAAAATTGAAAGTTTGACAAAAGCCTGAAGTTAAAGCATTATTAAAATTTCACACATTATATATCAAAATAATCGAGACTATCTTCTATTAATGATATAGAGCTCTTTTTTACTTTACTTTACTACTATACTTTTTGAAGAAATTTAGTCACTTATATTTTTGCTTCCACAAATAGTATGGTTATAGTTTAAGGTGTTTTCTAAATGAAAGTACAATTTCAAGAATATTGAAAAAGATTGGCCACTTTGATTTTACAAAACAAAATAATGTGTAAAATTTAGCCTCGATAAAAAATTCATTTTTTGCATTTTCGGCTGACCAAAGCAAAATATCGTTTTTAACTCGCTGTAAAAAATAATTCAATATCGCTCACACCTCACACAAAAAAAAAAAGAAAAAGAGGTTTTAAAAACCAATATAAAATATTTTAGCATGGATGTTTTTACATACAAGTTGACAATATAATCAAACAAATGAAATTCAAAGTATATATATATATAGATTATTCAGACTATTGTCCTCGTCTTCATTGTTATCTGTACAACATTTTGGATGATGTGCCATCTGGTCTTCTTTAGGTATTTATTCTTGAACTCGGGAACCTTCTTGTCTGAAGAAGGCCAGGTTGAAACGTTGTACAGAAGGTCTGGTTGAAACGTTGTACAGATAACAATAAAGATGAGGATAATAATCTGAATAATCCAAATGATGCAAATTTTCAAGCCTCATCTGAAAATTTAAGAGAAATAGTATATATAAATATATATATATATATATATATGTGTGTTATGACCGGGGCCAGGAATAACTTTTCAATGGGGAATTCTGGCAATAAGAATCCTTGATATTTCATTTGCTAGATGGATACAAGCAATAAAAAAAAATAAAATAAAATAAAAATAAAAGTCCAAGTTTTGTCTTGTTTTTCTATTCAAAATGATCAAATGGAGAGTTTGCAAGGTCTAATGAGAAAACACACAATACACACAAAGGAACATGATAAAAGACTAGTGAAAGAAGAACAAACACATATTTAGGAATTTAACTACAGTTTTATTCGCAGAACAATATGGAAAATAAAATGTCTTTCTCTTGTGACTGCATCTGTTTGGAATGTATTACAAAGATTTGCTTCATCCCTAAATACTATAAAATGATATTAACAAAATATTACTTAGCTTTTCTTACTGGGTTGGTGCAGACTAAGACTGACTGTTCGTGCCTTGGGGTTATTCAATTTGCTGGTTGGAAATTCAATAATTCTTCCTTCCAGATTGAATATGGAATAGACTGACCACTCATGACTTGGTGTGCTCTAATTGCAGTTTGACAGCTCTCAAATTCGCGATGGAATTCAATAATTCTATCTGGCTTGCTGAATTGAAGTTTAGACAACTTCTCTTCATGACAGGGGTCCACTAGTGGTGAAATATGGACAATTTTATTTTTCTCAAACACCCAATCTGTTCTCTCCAGTTTGGTGGTCTGAAGTAGAGATGACTTCATTCCTGCGATAAGAATTAAATTCTAGTTTACTCGCCATACAAGATTCCCGGTTGTCAACTTGATTTTTCTTCCTTTCTCTCGTTCCTTCTTCAAAATGTCAGTACCTCCCTCGGACACTCCATATCTCATTTCTCGTTCTTTTAAGATAACAGAAACTCCTTTGGTATGATATGCTTTCAATTCTTTTAAAATGCCTCAACTTGTACTTCTTGACAAGTACAAGGGTTGATATCCACCAAGGAAATTGTAGGTAGCCTACCCCCCCCACCCATTTTAAAAAATCAATTTGGAATTTGAAGAAAAAATTTCTCGTCCCTAATTTTTACATTTCTATAAAGATCAAATCCTGAAAAACACATAAAAGAATCAAAATTTAATACCTGAAAAAATTTATTTGAAAATTTAAAAGTTTTCTTAAAACTTAAAAAATAATTATTATAGAGTATTTTTTTCGTGATTCAATAAGGCCTACTTTTTATTCATTTAAAAATTTCATAGTGAATTTTAAACGCTTTGAGGGTCACTATGTTGAAGGCATCATTTAAGCCATAGATCAAGCTTTATTTAATCTATCTAATAATATAAGTTAAACACTGTGCAACATATTTTATGAGATTTTTATATATTCAAAAAAATTATTAATGATCTTATTTTCATGTATGGAAGATAAAAGGACATAAATAACCCCCCTTTTTTTTCAAAATAGCCAGATTTTTAGCCTGAGACCTGGACAACTGCTCAGAGTACATGCCCTTGTCTTTAAAATTTTTTTTACATGTTTTAGCAACTCAATATAACTTTTTACAGTGTAAGTTTTTTTTACTTGTAGGCTTCAATAACCTTGCTCAAATGAAATTAATAATTTCCCATTTTATGGTGGTAACTTGTAAAAACATAATAGTTAACTCCCCTGTTGCACATATAATACATATATCTATACCTATACTTATAGAATTGTCCAGAGGAAACTATGAAAATAAAACAATTAATGACAAATCACCAAATCTCACTTTTTGGGCAAAAATAATGAAAATTTGGTATATATTCATGAAGATAATTAAGAAATAAAATTTAAATGGTAACAGCATGGAATTTCTTTTTGCATTTAATATTTTAAATGGAAGACTGTGATTTTTCTTTTCAATGCAAGGTATTTTTTTAGGTAGGGATTTTAATGGTGCATCCTGTGAGTATCCAATTTGTGATTCAACAATAATTGGATCTACGAGACTACCTTCTTTACTCCCCTCTATCCAGGCGATGATGGGTAGATGCTTCTAATATACATATACATACATATAATATACATATATATATATATATATATATATATATATCTTATAATGGAGATTGTGTGTTTGGTTGTCTGTAACCGAAACTATACTACTACTCAAGTCTCATTCTCACATGATTTTGATTTTGTTTAAACCTCAATTATTAATAAAATTGTTTTACATTTTCAATACTGTTGACCATATCTACATACTAGATATTTACAATGTACCCCATGTGTACAGGTTAGGTGCGAGGTCCTATTATGGTGGGGACCACCCACAAGCTGTAACTCATGGGTGGGGGGTGCAAAAAATGTGTTGATCCCATTCCCCCTCAAGCACTGGGCAATAAACCCAGCCCTGCCCCTTTAAATCAATGGGGCAGGTGTTGCCTGGAGTGATGGCCCCCTGGGATCAACGATGTTAGCTTGTAAGGTCAAGGGCTGAAGCCACTGGACCCCCGGTTGAAACCGGAGTTGATATCTACATACTAGATATTTACCACGTACCCCACGTGTACAGGTTAGGCACAAGGCCCTATTAATGTGGGACCACCCATGAACCGAAGCTCATGGGTGATGGGTGCAAAAATTGTGTTGATCCCGTTGGCATTCCCCCTCAGGGGGGGGGGGGCTCAGGCACTGGGCAATAAATCCAACCCTGCCCCTTTAAATCAAGAGGACAGGTATTGCCTGGAGGGATGGGCCCCTGGGATCAATGATGTTAACTTGTACGGTACAGGGCCGAAGCCTCTGGACCCCTAGTCAAAACTGGAGTTGATACGTTGACCATATCTACATGATATTTTCCACGTACCCCACTTGTACGGGTCAGGCACAAAGGCCCTATTTATGTGGGACCACCCACAAGCCGAGACTCATGGGGTGGCAGGTGAAAAATTGCGTCGATCCCGTCGGCATTCCCCCTCAAGGAGGGCGCCTCAGGCACTGGGCAATAAACCCAGCCCTGCCCCTTTAAATCAAGGGGGCAGGTGTTGCCTGGGGGGATGGCCCCCTGGGATCGACGCCGTTAATTATATCAATGGTCCAGAGGCCGAAGCCACTGTTGACCATATCTACATACTAATAACATGCAACTATATTTATATACACAACAAAATAACAGTTTACAGTGTAAACAGGAAGGCTAATTTGCATATTGATATTAAAAATTTGATTGTAATAAATATGTGATTAGTATTATTGATTTCTAATGGTTTGGTTTTTATATTAATGAATATGAACAAAAATCTCGGGGATAAATCTTAAAAAGAAATCCATTAACAAAAAGAAATAACTGAAATTTTATTCTTTACTTTATATTTTAACTAAATAGTTAAATTAGGAAAATTTAGCAATGAAAGATAGGAGTGATGGCAGAGTGGGTTTCAGTTCTATTTTTTGATTATACTCCCCTCTGTTTCAGATCATTTTATCTGCATTCTTATTTCGTTTCATTAGCCTTTCTAATTTAATATAATATTTCATTAGATTAAAACAAATACTTGCACGCGTAGGGTGCATATATTTGCTAATATAACACACACACACACACACACACACATATATATATATATATATATATATATATATATATAAGAAATAACAGATTAGGAAAAAATCCAACAAAAAGGAAAAGTTAAGGAAAACCGTGAATAACAAAACACAAACAATAACATTCAATATTTCACCTCTGTGAATTTAAGAAGCTTACTCAGAATTTTCTATTGTTTAAAAACAGACTTATATATATATATGTGATGGAAAGATAGGGTAGAAGATAAGAAAAAATGGAAGAGAGAGGAAGGATGTGTTGAAAGGTATGAAGCAGAGAAAGAGAAAGAATTAGAGAAGCCACCAAAGGTATGGTAGATTGCAAGTTCTGGTGGTGGAGTAGGGTGATTAAAGGATTTAGTGTAAGTGGAGCATTTAGTGATTAATGAGGGGTTTGTCTTATGGAGGCTATATGTGACAGCATGTTGAATTTGTGTTTCTGTGATTTTACGTTTGTGAATCTTTTGCATTATTTATCCTTTGCCTGTTTTGATGTTGTTTTCGTGAATTATGATTTTTGCAATGGCTGGAATTTGGTGGAAATAACTGCTGATTTGCATATATATATATATATATATATATAGACATATATGTAATCTGGTCCTACCTGTTTTATAGTCAGATCATTGTCGATAAAACCTCCAAATTTACCCTGATGAGAAGGGTGGCTAGACACCCTGCAGAAGGAAAAAGGAAAAATAAGACCTGTAAAAAGGCGGAGGAAGCTCTTTGCTAAACAGCCATCTAGCACATTATTTCTTATGTCCAACCTCTCCTCATCGTAGCAAGGTAATATAAACTTGGTAATGTCAGAGCCATGCCGTTGGGAACTCAAGTTCCTGGTAGGGTACCCAAGGCAGACAGATCTGGCATCCAGTCATATCAGGGCCACAACCCAGCCAAAGGAGCTCTGACAAAAAATTCAAAATACTTCAACATCGGGAATCAACCTCTTTTGGCATACTTGTCAATGTGCCTGTAGAAAATCCATGGCAAACAAGGGAATCTCCTTCCCCTGATTGAGATAAGGATGTGGAGTTTGGGGACCCCTTGTAAATTTCATATTCCCTTGTTACTCCTTCCATGAATTTACCACAGGTGAATTTGTTACTGCATTCACCAGGGTGAATGCTGTTGTTGGCAACC
>CM042179.1:17355757-17375757 GCA_023376005.1 Doryteuthis pealeii
TTTATGTTAACATTTTAGTATGAAAAAACAATACTACGAATTCTAGGCTGACTGAAGCAAAATATAATTTTTTTAACTCGCTGTAAAAAATAATTCCATTGATAAAAACTCAATCAAATTACATATTTAGAGAGATTATTTCATTCTCTTTCGAACCATATAGATATCTTAAAGAAGATTGGACCGTAAATAGGTGAGAAAAAAGATGGACCGTTATTCTTCTTTCAAAAACGTTTTGAGTTTCACTAGATATATTTAATCATATATTCTAAGAATCCCCCCTTTTTTTTTAATCGCTTGAAGGATTTTTTTCAAAAACTTTTTTGTGTGTAAGACTATTTTAAATTCAGGTTTTGTAATTGCTAATTCGCATATTAATTCAAATTCGATTCGCTGATTAAAAATGGATATATTTTATTCTAAGAAATATGAAAAAATTTGTAAAAATATTGATAAAAAGGCTTTCATTTTTCTTTTTACATAAACAAATGCATTCAACACCGCAGTAGAAATAGAGTGTACATACAAATGGGCAGCAGGGTAGGATGTGCCTGCTGATTGTAGCTGGAATATCAGCAGTAGCAGCTATTTTATAGATTTCGAAAAATCGTTTGATTTTGGTTTAATTAATTAATTATGACCCTTAATCAGTAAAAATCAATAACCAAATTTGGAGTGTTTCTTAGTTAGAACGATATCAATGTGTATGCAAGATTTTAAATCTGAGTGACCTCCCGTTTTGGAGTTATACGTCGACATGTACATACCAAAAATCTCTCCTTTATATATTAGATATACATACATATTTATACACACACATATATACATACATTTACACACACACACTTACATATATATATACACACACATATTAGCAACCCCAGCCCTTTTTGTTGATTTTGGTGGACATTGACAAATTCTGACCTTAACTGGTTTAAATCGTAATTTCTCGCATACACACACACACATACATACATACATACATACATATTCATATACACACACATTTATACACACACACACACAGAGCAATAGCATAATCTTTACAGATCACTGCTGTCCTTCACAATCCTATAATCCCACCACCAGAACCTTTCCTCTCATGAAGAAAGGTTCTGGTGGTGGGGTTATAGAATTTATACATACATACACATACACATTTATATATACACACATATTTATATATATGGATAAGATGATATGAAAAAACACAGATGATGTTTAACTGAATTTCTTCAACTTTACATTGCCAATATTACAAATTGATTTTTTTTCAAAATAATCTTTTTCTGAGCATATTAATAGGAAGACAATTATGACCATATTATAATGTGACTGTTTTCTACCAGATTCTCTAATAAACCATGCAGCTAGTGAAAATCGTTCGAAAGTGTTTATACACACACATATATTAGCAATCCCAGCACTTTTGTTGATTTTGGTGGACACTGACAAATTTGGACTTTAATCAGTTCAATTTGCAATTTCTCGCATATTTCTGGTCCAAACTTAAAAATATGGTTGGAAGGAAAATAAAATAATCTTTCTAAATAAGTATTTTTCATGTGTTTTTATCCATTGAATTATATTTTATGGTGAGTTAAAATGGTATTTTGCTTTGAACAGCCAAAAACACAAACTGCAAATTTTTTTTTCATCTCTTTTCAATCTCTTTCATAAAATCAAAGGGGCTAATCTTTATCAATATTCTTGAAATCTTACACTTAATTAGAACACACCTTTTATTGAAAAGGAGGAACTTGTTTTTTCTTTTCTTTTCTGACCTTTGGAAGCTAAAATAAGTTGGCAGAGATTTCTTCAAAAAGTATAAGATCAGAAAAAAAAAAAAAAAAAAGAAGCATTACATCACTAATAGAAGAAAAGTCTCAGAATTATTTTCATATATAACATGTGACATTTGGATGTTGCTTAACTGTCAGGGTTTTTTTTGTCAAACTTTCAACTTTGGAAAAAAACATCTTAAAATTACAAGAAAACTCAGGTTTTGTTTAAAAGCATATGTAAATAGGTATTCTATTTCTTGTATGTAATTCAACATAATGGTAATGCTATATATATATATATATATATATATATATATACACACACACATACATACACATACATACATATACACAGAAAAGAAATACACATACATACCCACACATGTATATACATACATATATATATATATAGACACATACATACACATACATTATTTACAAGGAAAAAGTTAAGGATTACTGACTTTAAAACATACCTAAAAAAAAATTCAGAAAAAAAATTCAGAAAAAAAAAGTAATTTCATTGTTGAGGAAATTTCCATAAAATACGATAATTATCAAATTTTTTTTACGTGTGAATCTGAAAATTCTCATGCCAAAAATTAATGTTAAATAAATATTGGGTAGAACTTGCAATTCATACTCAAAATCCCATGATATTACGGCTAAATTCTCATCAAAATCTCATTATATTACAGGGTGACCCAGAAAAAACAGAACCCAAATTATTTAGTTTCCCATTAAATTAACCCTAAACCCCCCTAGTTAAAATTAATAGTTTTATTACAAAATTTGTGGGTTCTGTTTTTCCTGGGTCATAGTTTGTTTTGAAATTTACAATGTACATTTTAAAGAAATCGTAATCGACGTTTACAATTTTTTTGAAAAGTACATGTATGTTTACGAATTTTGCACAGGTTGGTTTTTCAAAGGTAAATATATGTATACACATCTAATATATAAAGGAAAGATTTTGGTATGTACGTGTCGATGTATAACAACAAAACGGGAGGTCATTCAGATTCAAAAACTTGCATACACATTGATATCCATCTAACTAAGAAACACTCCAAATTTGGTTATTGATTTTTACTGATTAAGAGATATAATTAATTAATTAAACAAAAATCATATGATTTTTAGAAAAAAATCGTATAGCTGCTGCTGCTGATATTCCAGCTACAATCATCAGGCACACCCCACCCTGCTGCCTCTTCCGCGTTGTTGAATGTGTTTGCAGAAGCTTGTGTGCTGAAGAAAAAGAAGAAAGAAAGGAAGGAAGGAAGGAAGAAACAAACAAACAAAGAATATCAGTTTCCAGTCATGACTAAATTTTAATGCAAAATAAAATTCGTTTTTTTTTTTGTCCAAATCTTTAAAATATGTATTTTATAATCTTTCTAAATATTTTAAAATATTTTGCTTTGGAGAGCCAAAAAGTAAAATCAAATCTTTGTCCACAAGTTTATGGTTACATTTTTTTTTAAATAAGATTTTAAATGTCAATAAAAATCAGTCACCAATATAGGGTTGTATAAATGTAAAAAATTTTATAAAAAAAAAAATAAAATGAAAACGTTTTTATCAATATTTTTACGAATACTTTCATATTTCTTAGAATAAAATATATCCATTTTTAATCTTTGTTATTTTTGTTTCTCAAATAAATAAATAAATTACAATGTTACATTTTATTTCTAACTCAAACAAGCAATTAAAAATTGAATTTACAATTGTCTACGTACGAAAAAGTTGGAATATTATTCTCAATGTTGTAAACAAACAAACAAAAAATTGTAAATCATTAGCGCTAAAAAAAGGGGGGGGGGTATTTAACACAATGAAACTTAAATAAAGGTTAATATTATCTTCAAAATTACAAATTTGAAAATGTCAGCGTTTTTCAGCTAAATGCTTGTAATGCTATTACAGGTAATTCCAGGGAGCACAGAGTATTTTATTAGTCCATCCTGCCTATGCACAGATGGGTGACTGATCAGGCCAGCCTTGCTCATACATAGCCTTCCACACTGGTCACATAGTAGACCAATTTGAAGCCCTTGGTTGTCTACTTTTTTGTTCTTGCGAATATGTCATTTCAACTGCTCATGCTATATACAGTTGGTCTCAAACGTTTTTGTGCCCTCCTGTAAAGCTCTTCTCCACTGCCCACAGTCCAAAGGCTTACTCTCCCAGGACTTCTCATCGATGTTATATTTTTTCAAGTTTGACTTCAGGCGATCCTTGTATCTCATCTTGGGCCCTTGAGCCAAACGCTTTCCATTAAGTTCCCCATAGAACAGTTGTTTAGGAAGTCACCCATCGTTCATCCTTACCCTTACATACACACATATATATATATATACACATACATATATACTTACATATACACATACATATATACTTACATATACACACATACAAACATATATATAAATATACACATACATATATACTTACATATACACACATACAAACATATATATAAATATATACTTACATATACACACATACAAACATATATATATATATATACATACATATATATAAATATATACATTACATATACACACAAACATACATACAAACATGTATATAAATATATACATTACATATACACACATACATACATACAAATATATATATACACACATACATACATACAAACATATATATACACACATACATACATACACATACACACATACATACAAATATATATATATATATACATATACACATACATACATATATATATATATAACACATAATATAAATATATAATATATATATACAATACACATACATACATACATAAATATATATAATATATATATATATATACATATACACATACATACATACATATATAAATATATATATATATATATACATATACACATTACTACATACATATAAAATATATAATATATATATTATACATATACACATACATTACATACATATAAATATATATATATATATACATATACACATACATTACATAATATAATATATATAATATATACATATACACATACATACATATAAATATATATATATATATACATATACACATACATACATATAAATATATATATATATATATACATATACACAATACATATAAATATATATATATATAATATACATACATACATATACATATATAATATATAATATATATTACATATACACATACATACATACATATAAATATATAGTATATATATATATACATATACACATACATACATACATATAAATATATATATATATATATACATATACCACATACATACATACATATAAATATATATATATATATATACATATACAACATACATACATACATATAAATATATATATATATATATACATATACACATACATACATACATATAAATAATATATATAATATATATACATATACACATTACATACATACATAATATATATATATTATATACATATACACATACATACATACATATAAATATATATATATATACATATACACATACATACATACATATAATATATATATATATATATATATATATAATATATACATATACACATACATATAATATATATATATATATACATATACACATACATACATTATAAATATATATATATATACATATACACATACATACATATAATATATTATATATATATACATATACACATACATACATATAATATATATATATATATACATATACACATACATACATATAAATATATATATATATATACATATACACATACATACATATAATATATTATATATATATACATATACACATACATACATATAAATATATATAATATATACATATACAATACATTATTAAAAATATATATATATATATTATACAATATACACATACATACATACATATAAATATATATATATATACATATACACATACATACATACATATAAATATATAAATATTATATACATATACACATACATACATATAATAATATATATTATATATACATATACACATACATACATACATATAAAATATATATATATATACATATACATATACACATATACACATACATACATACATATAAATATATATATATATACATTATACACATATACATACATATAAATATATAATATATATATATATTACATTACACATAATACATACATATAAAATTATATATATATATATAACATATACACATACATACATACATATAAATATATATATATATATACATATACACATACATACATATACACATATACATATACATATAATAATAATATATACACATATACATACATACATATAAATATATATATATATAAATATACAATACATACATACAATATAATATAAATATATATACACATATATCATACATATAAATATATATATATATATACCAATACATACACATAATATATATATATATACACATAATACATACATACACATACATACCATATATAAATATATATATATATACATACATTACATATAAAATATATATATATACACATACATACATACATAATAAAAATATATATATATACACAGACATACATACATATAAATATATTATACACATACATACATACATATAAAATATATAATATATATATATATACACATACATACATACCATATAAAATATATATATTATACACATACATAAACATAAACATAAATATATATATATATATATATATAATACACATACAACATACATATAAATTTATATAATATATAATATATACACATACATACATACATATAAATATATATATATATATATATACAACATACATACACATACATAATATAAATATATATATATATATATATATAACATATACACATACATACATATAAATATATAATATATATATATAACATATACACTACATACATATAAATATATATATATAGAATAAACATAACACATACATACATACATATAAATATATATATATAAACATATACACATACATACATACATATAAATATATATATATATATAAACAATACAACATACATACATACATATAAATATATATATATATAATATACATATACACATAATACATAATTTAAGTATATTTTGATATACTATACACATACATACATACATATAAATAATATACTATATAACATATATATGATACACACACATATACATACATACAAACATATATAATATATATATATATATATATATACACACATTATACATAATACAAACATATATATATTATATATATATATATATCCACACTTACATACATAAAACATATATATAATATATAATATATAATACACACAATACATTACATACATACAAACTATAAGTTATATATATATACCACACATACGATACATTACATACAAACATATATAATATATATACACACATAACATACATACATAACCATATATATATATAATTACACACAATATACATACTACATACAAATATATATATATATATACCACACACATATACATACATACATTACAAATATATATAATTTATACACACATAACATACATACTACAATATATATATATATATACACACATATACATACTACATACAACAAACATATATATATATAGATATAATATTATGACACACATATTACATTACAAATACAAACATATATATAATATATATACACACACACATATACATACAAACATACAACATATATATATTATATATAGACACACACACATTAACATAACAACATACAAACTATATATTATATATATACACACACACACTATACATACATTACAAACATGATATATATATATATATATATATATATATACATACACACATACAAACATTATATAATATATATATTATATATAACATACATTCAAATATATATTATATATATATACATACATACAAACATATATATATATATATATATAATATATATATATAATATATATACATGACATACAAACATATATATATATTATATATTATACATACATAACAAACATATATATATATTTATATATACATACATACAAACATATATTATATAATATACATACTACAAACATATATATATATATATATATATATATATATATATCACATACAACATATATAAATATATATATATACATACAAACATAATATATATATATATAGTATACATACAAACATATTATAAGTTATATATATATATATATATATATATACAACATATATTAATATAATATTACATTAAATATATATATATATACATACATAATATATATATATAATAATAATATATATACATACATTACAAACATTATATATATATAATATATATATTATATATACTTAATACAAACATATATATATATATATATATACATACATACAAACATATATATTATATACTTACATCAAACATATATATATATACTATATATACATACATACAAACATATATAGTATATATTATATATACTACATACAAACATATAATATATTTATATATAATATAATATATATATATATACTTACATACAAACATATAATATATATAATATATATATATATATACTTACATACAAACATATTATATATATAATATATACTAATACAAACATATAATATATGTTTTAGTAACATCCTAGCCATCCCAATGCATTTATTAAAAGAAAATGTCTGAATCGCGCATCCTGTTTATATCAACTACTCGTTCATGATTGGCTAAAAAGATAGCCATTCAGATATAAGATTGTTCGAGGATCGCATAGTTGTAGTTAAAAAAAATTTTTTTCTTTGTTGGCCGTTGCACTAAGGGTGGCGGGTGGAGTTTGACGGCCCAACGGTCTGGCTGGCTGAGGGGTATTTATGTTGAAGCCCGAAAACCCCCCTATGAAGCATGCCAATAACATAAATGACGACGCCACCTGCCGCTAAGTTCTAGCTTATTTCAACAATATATTATATACATACATACAACATATAATATATATATATATATATATATATATATACTTACATACAAACATATTATATATATATAACATATATATATATACTTACATACAAAACATTATATATATATATATAACATACATACCAAACATATATATATATATATACTTACATACAAACAATTATATATATATATATATACATACATACCAAACATATATAATTCTCTCTCTGTNATGTGGTATATTATTATATATATATATATGTGTGTGTGTATATTTATGTATATTATAATAATATGTGTTGTGTTGTATATGTATGTATAATATATATGTTGATGTATATATATATATATGATATGTATATATTGTGTTTGTATGTATGTATATATATATTGTTGTATGTAGTGTAGTGATATATATGATATATATATATGTTGTATGTATGTTATATTATATATGTGATGATATGTGTTTGTATGTATGTATATTATATATATATTTATTTATATTATATAGTTTATGTATGTATAATATATATTATTGAAGTTGTAAATGTATGTTTGATATTATCTTATATATATAATATGTGGTATGTGTGTATGTATATATATATTATGTATATATATTTTGTTTGGTAATGTATGTTATAATGTGTGTGTGTGTATATATATATATATTTTATGTATGTGTTAGTGTGTTGTATATATATATATATATATGTTTGTGTATTATGTATATGTGGGGTATATATAAATTGTTATGTATGTGTTGTGTTATATATTATATATATATATTATAGTATGTATGTGAATGTTGTATATGTTTATGTTTATATTTAAGTTATATGTAAGTATGTGTGGTATATATAATATTATATTATTATGTATGATATTGTGTGTTATTATTAATAATGTTATGTGTGTATATGTGTGTAGTATAATACATAGTATGATAATATGGGTATATTTTAGTTTGTATGATGTATGTATGTGTAATATATATTGTTTGTATGTATGTATTATGTTGTATATATAATATATATTATGGTATGTTTGTATGTAATGTAAGTGTGGATATATATATATATATATATATTGATATGTATGTATGTGATGTATAATGTTGTATATATATATATATAATTATATATATATGTTTTGTATGTATGATTGTGTGTGTATATATATGTTATATATATATATATTATATGTTATGTACTGTATGTGTGTTATGATGGTGATTGCCGCTTCTTGACAGAATAAGGCCCATTTTCTACAAGTAGTTCAGTTGTAAGCAGTTTGTAGCACGCAGATGGCCCACGGATCAAGCTTGTTTTGTGTACCCTGTCACACATATGAAACCCTCGACATACGGCCCTGCCACACAGGTCAGACTTCACTGTAAGGAAATGTTTCATGGCGTCCATCATGTGTCACTTCAGATGAAGGCTCGAGTCAACTTACCTCAGACTTCTTACAGCTACCATCGACCTTCTTCCCATGAGGATGTGTATCCAGCCCACCCCCTTCTGTCAATTGTCCTATAGCTGAAGCTGATTTCCGCAGAGCATCAAAGTCTGCCCTATATTGAGATGCTTCCCAGTCATGATACCAAGTAACGTAGTTTTGGGGGTTTCCCAATCTCTCAAGATCAGGAGGTGTGCGAGACATTCCAGGTGGCTATTCTTAGCAATGTTTTGTGTTTGTATTTCCTACTAGCTTTCGCCCAGCTAATGTGGAACAACCGTCGAGGCTTGGTTTTCTGGCCAAGCTTTGATAGATAAAGCAGCATTTGTTTAGGCACGTTTCCTAGACACTTCCAGATGGGCTGGTGAACAGTGTTAACCAATGGCTGCTGCAATCACCCATCCTCACCGAGGCACGTTGCTGTTCCAATCAGCAGGCGGGTGACGTTAAGTGCGTCACGAATCAGCCGGATTGTAAGATTTACATCTGCATCTTGACATTCCGTCCAGGCTTGTGATCTACCATTCCTCACATCACACTGGGACTGTAGAAATATTCTGCATCGTGTTTGTTTTACCATGTTGTGCGCGTTGTGCGACACGCACCGCATGCTCTCCCTTCCCCAAAGTCCAAGTATAGGCAAGCCGAGGCAAGAAATGACTAAGGAGACCATTGGGAACGCAGGTGGATGATCTGATGAGATCTACGGGTTCCACCAACACCGGGGAAAGAAAAAAACAAAAAAAAACTAAGTTTTAACTTAGTATAAAGTCGCAGAAAGTACCATTTAGATTTATCGAGAATCGACTCAAATAATTGTGTTAGAAGTCAGAGATAAACGCAAAATGCTACCTAAAATTCTATACATTGGTCTTCCTATAAAGAAAGAAATATTAAAAACAAACTTAGCTGAACCAAACTTTCTAAGCGCATTGTCCATTTCTTGGGTTGTTGACTTAATGCCTAGACGTATTATTTATTTTTTTTTTTTCTTTCTTTTGCCGGGAGATATAAGGTGGGGGGGGGAAGAAGAGTCGTTTAGAAACAGAATTTTTAAAAAATGTATTTTCTTTAACATATATCTCTGATTAAATTGTGTTAGTCAAAATTAAAAAGGCAAAATGCTACACATAAAATTCTATACATTGGTCCCTTCCTATAAAGAAAAGAAATATTAAAACAAACTTAGCTGAACCAAACTTTCTCCAGCGCTGTCCATTTCTGGGTTGGTTGACTTTAAAGCCTAGGCACGTAATTATTTAATTTGTTTGTATGTATGTAGAGTGTGTATGTATATATATGTTTGTATGTGTGTATGTAATATATAATATGTATGTTATGTGTGTGTAATGTATGTATTATATAATATGGTAGTGTGTGTATGTAGTATAATAATATATGTTTGTGTGTATGTATGTATATATATAATATGTTTGTATGTGTGTATGTTGTATATATATATATATGTTTGTATGTGTGTATGTATGTATATATAATATATGTTTGTAATGTATGTGTTGTATATGTATGTATATATATATATATGTTTGTATGTAAGTTGTAATATGTATGTATATATATATATGTATGTATGTGTGTATATGTATGGTATATATATATATGTTTGTATTTGTGTATATGTATGTATATATATTATATATATATATATATATATATAGTATGTTGTATTTGTGTATATAGTGTATATTTAGGTACCACCAATTTGACCCCTGTGCAATTTACCCCCTAACATTTAACACAATGAAACTTGCAGAAATAATATTTTCTGAAAAGATTTTTTCTATTCGAAGAAAAAACATTAAACAAACTCCTGATGATTTTAAAATTTTTTTAATCAGCTTACGAAAATAATGAAAATTAATGATTGAAAAGCAATGGTTCATTTTTGCAACTGAAATCAAACTGAAATTTACGTAGTAAAAACAAGTTACGATAAAGAGGATTTTAAAAAATTCTATGAAAAATTCAATTAATAATCTGATTTTCTGAAAAATTTCCCATAAATGGTTACCATTGGATGTAATTACATCTGAAATAGTTTTTTTTTTTTTTAATATATTAGGGGAATATTTTTACGAGGTTATTCCCCCTCCCATTTTATTTTATGAAAAAAAAAAAATGACGTGTCAGAAAAATTTTTTTCTTTTTCTAAAAAGAATAAGAGTCTGAATAACTATATCAATGAAATGTATGAATGTACCACGTCTAGTTTTTTAGAAAAAATAATGAAATCAAAATAAAAAGTGCAAAAATGTCATAATATTAATATTTGAAAAACTTTTTTGCTTTTAATTGTATGTACTATATCTATTTTTTGTCACAAAAATTTGTTTTAAGAAATTAATTTTTAAGAGATTTTCAATCTTTTGTGTATTAAATATTTTTATTTTCTGCGTGAATAAATTTAAATTTTCTTTTTTCCTGTGTCCAAAAACTCGAATTTTTCACGGATATTTAAAAATGAATTTTTAATTCAGGTGCACTAAACTTGGTCCGATACGAGCTCGATTAATATTTTTAAAAGAATTTATAATTTATATTGTTGAATAGTAATGTGTGATCCTTAGAAATTACGGAAGGGCATTGCCTGACATTGTTTTACAACAAGGAGATGAGACGCTTCTATCCTAAGTAAACCAAGTTTGTTCCTGTTAGCTGACAGATGTTAGCTGTGAAAAAAATTAATTTTATTTAACTTTTTTCATATTAAAATAAAAATAGTATAATAGATAATTTAAATCATTTTTACTCTTAGAAAAAAATTCAATTTTTCATTACCTACTTTTAACGGGTTATCGTAAAAGGGAAATAATTAAGTAACTTTTCTGTTCATATTACGGTCCTGAAAATTACTTTCAACATGTATAGCGGGCAGTTTTGTTTATTTTTTAAGATAACGATGTAATTTTTTCCCATCGGATAATTTGATCTTTGAATTAACTATTTTTCTTGTAAAACAACCCTGTAACGATCTTTTTTTACGAGACTTTTGATAAACAAAGTTCGGAAATATCATTTCCGTTTTATTCAAGATGGCATAAAACGGTCTGGTGGTAACCTAAATACATGTATAGTTTAATTTCCAATATAAATAACATCACTTTGAGAAAAATAAAACATTTATTGCAAAAACACAGACATAAAATGAGGGTTCAGTTTTTCTAAGTGGTAGGATTACAGGAAAAAGTAAGGATTACTGATTTAAAACATAGCTAAAAAAAGGTTCAGAAAAAAAAAAAAAAAGTAATCTCGTTGTTGGCGAAAATTTCCATTAAATACAAATTATCCAAACTTTTTTTACGTGTGAATCTAAAATTCTCCATGCCAAAAAAATTTAATTATTTTTTTTTAATGTAAATAAATATTGGGTACTCAAATCTGGCTAAATTCTCAATCAAAATCCCATTATATTACAGGGTGACACAGAAAAAAAACAACCCAAATTTATTTATTTTCGCCATAAACAACCCTAACCTCCCCCTAAGTTAAATTAGTGGGTTCTGTTTTCCTGGGTCATAGTTTGTTTTGAAATGTACGATGCACAAATTTTGAATGTACATTTACTAATGTTCTTTGTTACATATCTCGTAAGGCAAGTTGTTTTTTTTTTCAAAAAATTCAAACGAACGTAAAAAATACTTCAATTTGTTAAAACCAACATAAAAGTTAAATATTTAAAAGATTGTTTTTTTATTTCATAGGTAAAAAATATTTTAAAAATTGCGATAAGAAATAAGCGATAAATTAAACCTTATTGTGTGCTAATCCTTAGCGAAATAGACAGGCATACGTCGTACGCCGCGTCGGACAAATAGAATTTGAGTTTTTTTTTCAAAAATACAAAATTTTGAATAAAAGCCGAGAACTTAACATTCTTCAATTTTACAAATTTATAAATCAAATAATTCTGAAACTTTGTAAATCAATGGACAGAGTGCGTCTTTTTCGTTTATACATGCTCATTTTGAACAAATAGTCTGGAGTTTGCACTATTGTAATTTTACTTACACGGGTCCTAGACAAACAAAACGACAACGGCCTACATGCATATATATATATACTACATATTCACACATACATACATTATATATATACGACATACTACACAATAATAACATATATATACATACATATACACATACCCATAGCATGCATAATATATACATACACCCAACACATACATACACATTACATATACACTACATACACATATATCTATACATTACACGCATATTATATACAATACACGCATATGATATTACATTATACACATATCAACACATATAGCATACAACAGAACCAACATACACATATATGCAACAACAACATTACACATATATACATCACCACATTACATAAATACACAATTATATAACTTAGTATAATACACACATACATAATACAACATATATAATATACAACCATTACATAAATCACATATATACACACATTATACATATATATACATATACATACATACACACACATATAATATATATATATACATACCACATCATACTATACATACACACACAGCACTTATCTATATATATTTACATACCACACATTATATATATACGTACGCACATATTATACATATATATATATATACACACATATATACCATATATATATTATAATATACATACATATATATATACACAACATATATACACACATTAATACATACATATTACATATATATATTATATACACACAATATACATACATATTTAACATATAATATTATACACACAATATACATACATATATATATATAACACACATATAACAACATATATATATATATATACACACATATATATATATACACACAATATACATATATGTATATATTATATATACACCATATATACATACAAATATACACAACACACACCAATATATTATAATACACACACATATTACATATATAATTATACATGCACATATATACTCATATATAATACATGCATATATATAATATATATACACACACATGCGATATATACAATATATACACACACATGCACATATATAAATATAATACATAAATATAAATATAAATATACACATATATATATACATGCACACAATAATATATATACATATATATATAAAATCATATATTATAACATGCACACACATATAATATATATACATGCACACATTATATATATAGAGCACTTTGTGACGTGCCTTTACACGCAAAGCGATGTGTGTATTAAAACAGTTTAAAATCCCCTTCCATTCTGTAAGTGAAGACAGCCTAATGGTTACGGTGCTGACTAACACCAACCGATCCGATTTCAATTCCGCTGTAGGTAGCTTACAAAATGTCTAGCCACACTGAGGAGACTTGATAAGTCGAAACACGTGTCTGTGGATGACCCATATATAATATATATATATATATATATATCAATATTATATACATTGCACACACACACACATATATATATATGTTTTATATATACATGCACACACAATATAGATATATTATACATGCACACATATATATATATTACATGACACACATATATATATAATATATATAACAATGCACACACATATATATATAACATGGCACATACAATATATATATATATGTGCATGTATATTATATATCTATATTAATATGTCATGTAGTATAATATATACATATACATGCAACACAACAATATAATATTAGTATATGACATATATGCACACACATATAATATATATATACATATATCACACAATATATATACATATATGCACACAATATAATATACATATATGCACACATATATATATACATGCACACACACATATATTAATACATGCACACACATATATTATATATACATATATGCACATATATATATATATATATATATATATATATATACATGACACATATATTATATATACATGCACAACATATATATACAATATATAACATCATATATATATATATATATATATATATATATATTATATACATTATATATATATATATATATATATATATATATATATATATATATATATAATGCACACATATATATACTATTATTATACATATATATATATATACATGCACACACACATATATATATATACATGCACACACACTATATATATAAACATGTACAACACACATATATATTCATACATGCACACACATAGATAATACATATATATACATGCCACACATTATATATATACATGACACTATATCTAATATACATGCACATATTAATATATATTATACATAACATATATTATATATTACATGCATACACATAACTATACAAATATTACATACACATATATATATACATACACACACAATATTATATACATACACACACATATTATATACATACACACACATATACATATATACATACTATATTACATCACACACACATATAATATATATACAACACACATATATAAATATATTACAACATACAACAGTATATATACATACATACATATATATACACTACACATACACTACATACATATATATATATACATACATATACACATACATACATACATACATATATACACATACATACATACATATATATATACATACATACATATAGTTGTAAAAGTAGTTGTTTCCCGACCGCTGTTTCGGTGTTATTCCAACACCTTCATCATGGGGATTGAGTGTAATTTTTTTCTGGTTACTTTATATGGCTAGACTGATATCCTTCTATTTCTTCCTGAAGATAATCTAAGTAGGTTGCTAGTTTGTAGTGGGGGTTCAATTTCTCCTATTTTGACCTATTTGGGTAGTAGTGCGCAGTAACATTATACTTTTATTACCCCTTACGGCTATCTTCAACTTACTCTATTGACCTTTGTGGGGTCAGCTAGTTTGGAGTATGGCTAAGTCTTTTTTAATTTATTTCTTTATTTCTCCTAGTAGTTTTTTTTTGTCACTGCTATATCTTAATTTACTGTATTATACCCTTATTGATTAATTATATCTTATTGGTATTCTAATGCATTGCGTAATCTATGCATACATTTTCCTAGGAACACATCCTTTTTATTAATTAAGTCAATTTTATTTGTGAATCTAATCATTTCTAATTTTTCCTGTAGACACAAGAAGCATGGGTCTGTCAGGCCCCGGCATGCACTCATTTTTTTTTTTATTAAATCCCATTTGATAATCAGTGTTATGTTTTGTTGTTTTAAATCCCAAATGTAGCTAGCTAGTGTTGTTGCATTTTTTCGTTTAATATTAGAGAAGGTGTGTTTGTGGTTTGTGAATCTAGTTTTAAATTCAGATTTTGTGCATCCTACGTAATATTTGGTGGTGTCTGGTTTCTGGGTAGATGTTACTGATGCTAGGTAAATTACTCCTTTGGTCAGACACTTTCCTCTTACCGGACACATGCTTGGATCTCGGCAGTTGCAGCTTTTTTGTTTGCTTACTTCCTTATTTTTATTTACCTGGTTGTTAATTATCCTGTTGTTATGTTTTTTAATTATCCTGTCTATACTATCCATACAGGAAAAGCTAATCTTTAAGTTGTTGAATATTTTGTGTACTTGGGAAGTGTTTCTTTATTAAATTTATGCATATCCTTCCAATTTTAGTTGCAACCTGTAAGTTAAACGGTGGGTTATACCACAGGATCCTTCTATTTCTGTTTATTTTCCTATTTAATTTCTCATTTTGTTGATTTTCGCTGAATTTTATTTGATTGTTAGTGTGTCCACCATTTTGTAGTGCCTTATTGTACGTATCACTAACCCTATTGAAGATTTCCCGATTTGATGAGTTTTTCCTAATTCTATGCTCCACTAAATCTGGGATTTTCCTAATAATTGGGTAGATCCGGGGTTGATATATATGGGGTCAGCATTTGGTTTCATGTAGGGCTCAAAATTACCTGTAATTAGATTAAAGGTAATATCCAGAAAGTTCACGATTTTGGTGTTGGATTTAATGTCAGCAGACAATCCCATGTCCTTCAGTGTTGCCGTGATATAGTTTCTAGTTCGGCCGCATTTCCGACCTGAAGTATTCTTTACTACCAGTAAGCCATCATCACGATAAATCCCTACGTTCTTAGTGTTTAGTTTTCTTGTTAGGTTATACAGTATCAGTAATCCCACCAGATCCGAGACTTGTGCGGAACCCATGGCCACGTCGGATCCCGAGCTATTGCTGGTCTTCACCCACTGTTTGTCGTTGTGTATTAGTACTGTTTTCCTAGTAGATTTAATGATACCTATTTCCTCTACGGAAATGTTAGTGTACCATTGCGCAAAGTCTATACATATACATATATACATACATACATACATACACCATACATACATATATATAATATATATATACATACATATATATACATATATATATGAAGTGTTCAAACAATGTGTTTGAAATGGCGGAGGGCTGAAATGTACATACAGAGATTGACTTTTTCTCGAGTTGTTTACGCTTTACATTAAATCGATATGCACGCCTAATTCATTTTAATTATATTTAATTAACAAATTTAGGTATGACTTTAATTAAGCACATAATTCCCTAAAACATATATACATACATACATTACACAACATACATACACACATATATTATATATATAGACATACATATATACACATATATATATATACATACACACATACATAACATATATATATATACATATACACACATACATTACACATATAATATACTATACACACATACATAAATATATATACACATACACACATACATTATTATATACATACATTACACACATCATACACATTATATAATACATATACACACATACATACACATATATATATAATACTATACACACATACATACACAATATATATCTACATATACACACATACATACACAAATTTATATATACATACACACATACATACATACACACATATATATATTACATACACCACATATATATATATACATTATACACACATATATTATACATATACACACATACTACATATTATACATATACAATCATATACCACATACATACATATACATACATACATATATACATACATATACACACATACATATAAGTGTATACATACATAACACATACATATATATATATACATAATATACAACACATACATACATATATATATACACATATATATTATACACACACATACATACATATATATATATACATATACACACATACATACATACATATATATAACATATACACACATATATACAGTATATATATATACATATTATACATATATACTATACATATACACATACACACACATACATATATATATTAACATATACACACACACAATTAACTACAATACACACACATAATGTATATATAACATATACAATACACACACATACAAATATATATACAATACATATACACACACATACATTATATATATACATTATACAATACACACACACTATATATACTATACATATAACATTACACACATACATATATATATATACATATACATATACCACACATACATACATAGTAATAATATACATTATACATACATACACTATATATATATACATATAACACACTAAATACAATATATTATATACATTTTACCATATACACACATACAGTACATATATATACATATATATATACATACACACATACATACAGTATTATATATACATATACATTACAATATATATATATTAATACATATACCACACATACAACATATTATATACATATATA
>CM042179.1:17383257-17408257 GCA_023376005.1 Doryteuthis pealeii
TCTCCTCATCAGCTTAAAGGATTGGGGCATAGACAGCGAATAAGGTCGCATACCATCTATACTGCAGATGGATACACAGTTTCATTACATGATCATTAATATTTGAAGGACCACCCTCGCGCTTTCCAACCCAAAAGAGTTTATAACCTGTCGATAAGTCAATCACCTGATCCTCCTCTGACAACCGGGTTTCCGACAGAGCAGCAATATCAATCTGTAATCTCTGAAGATCCTTTGTCACAAGTGCAATTCTTCTTTCTGGGCGATTTGAAGAGCTATGATTTAGAAGAGTTCTCATATTCCAACAACAAATGTTAAGTTTAATCTGGTCATTTGCAAATTGTTTTATATTTCTTTTCATCTTGCTAAAGATGAACCACCATTAGCTGCAGGAAACTAACCAGTGTTGAGGAGACAGGTAATGTTTAGTGCACCTTTTCTAGCACTATCCCATTAGTTTGGGTGAGCAGTACTCTCCTAAATAGGGCTGCTCAGAAAAGAGTCTACACCGGGGTCAGTCTCTGTCATGGAACTGATGCTAGGATGAGACTCCTGTCGTCCACGTGTTGATATATAACTGCATGCTTCCCACTGGTTAAGTCTGCACACGTTGCCACACATCTATCGCTGTGGGACATTCTTGAGGGGTTGATAGATGAAAAGAAAGCAAAGGAACATTTGTACCTCATGGTATTATAGTGGTCAATGATTGTATAACACAATTACCATCCTCTAATTTTTCATGATTATTATACGGTGACAAACCGAAGCAAGATAATCGGTAATCATGTCAATCGCAAGTGTTAAATCAGAGTTGGCCTTCTCCTAGATGGATAACCTAACAAGGAATAAAGGGTCCAACACTCTCAAAAATAATGTTCTAGATGGCTGTTGAGACAATAGCTTCCTCCGCCCTTTAAACAGGTCTTGTTTTTCATCTTGCAGGGTGTCTAGCGACCATAAAATCTGTGAGGTTACCAGTTTAGTCGCTGATGATTTAACTATGAAACAGGTCTGGATTACATAGTAGTACCAGTAGTGCATTGAGTGACCTGACACAACACATATATATAAACACACACACACACATACATGTTGATCACGTCTTGTCAGACAAATGCCACTCCTTCATTGTCTGTTTGTGAGCTTGTTAACGACTTTTCAGCCCTGCCAGTGACTTACATATCTAAGAACAAATTTTGCACTCATGTTGACTGAGACAACAGGCAGAGTTTTACATTTTCTCCATGCTCTCTTGAGTTTTGGCCGCTCCACCCTGGCTGCTTCAAACTGTTCAGCCCTCCTGTACATCACAGCCCTACATTGTCCACAATCAGATGTCAGGGACTCCCAATTATCAATGGGAATACCAAAATATGTCAGGTTCTTCTTAACACTATCTCAAAATTGTTTTTTTTTTGTGTTGGGGTCTTTTGCCAAAAAGAAGCTCACCATTAAACAGCTGTTTTGGTAGTCTAGAGTCATCAATGATCAATCATTGATGACTCTAGACCACACATACACATAGATTTTTTTAGTTATAAGAGTTTTGTGTATGTTACATTTATTTGTGTTATAAAAAGTAAAAATACTGTTTTTCTTTAAGCATGAATGGATGGTACATGCGAGTGTTCAAATAGACTAATATTCAAGAAACACTGTTGATTGAGCCCGAATTAATAGAGTAGATGATACTGAACTATGGAGATATTTATACCTGTTGTTTGCCGATTAAAACAATAAAGTCACTTGATGCAAAAAATTTTTTTTAAGTTAATGGATTTTTATTGCAAGATTTGTAGTCCGAAAATTATTTACTAAGAAGGACTACTAAGATATTTTGTAATATTTTAACTAAAAATAAATTGGATTATTCTTAAATTGTAACAAGTCATAAGTAAGTTGAATTTTTGTATGAGGAGTTAGGTGTAATGTTACTTAAGTGTTATATATATATATATATATGTATAAGCTTAATATTAAAAAATGAGTGTCTATGGTTTGTAAATCTAGTTTTGAACTCCAGCTTCATGCATCCTGCGTAGAATTTAATTAGGTTTGGCTTTTGGGTAAAATGATAAATGACAACTTTAGTCAAACATCTTCCTTTCATGGGGGAAATTTCAAGGTTTTGCCAGTGGCATTGTTTCTGTATATCCCTTTTGTTATTTCTATTTTGTGTGTGGTTAACACATCGCTCAATAAGTCCCGGGCTTAACTAATAAAACAACAACTTTTAGGCAAAATTTGACTTTATTTATCAACATTGTCTCTTTCTAGGGTGATATACTGATTCCAACGCTTCTCTAACAATTTGATGCCTTTTTTGTAGGACAATTTGTCTTCGGCCTCAAAATACACCTCAGTTTCTTTTATCACTTCTTCTTTGGAGCCAAATCTCTTTCCCTGGAGCATTCTTTTGAGGTCTGCAAACAGCCAGTAGTCACTGGGGGCTAGATCTGAAGAATAGGGTGGGTGTGGAAGCAATTTGAAGTGCAATTCATGTAGTTTTGCCATAGTTGCGATCACGGTGCATTGTCTTGGTGAAAGAGCACTTTTTTTCTTCCTTCAAACACACCAATAATGCTATATAATATTTGCTATTGAAGATTCTTTCTTTCTCAAGGTAATCGATGAACAAAATACCTTGCACATCCCAAAATATGGAGGCTAAAACCTTGCCTGATGTTTGCGTCTTTGGTCTTTGGATGGCTTTCACCTGCTGCTGTCCACTCAGCTGACTGCCGATTTGACTCCGGAGTGAAGTGGTGGATCCATTTTTCATTCATTGTCACATATTCATGCAAAAATTTATTTTTGTTGCATTGAAACAGTTGCAAACAACACTCTGAATGGTCGACATGTTTTTGATCAACTGTAAGCAAATGCGACACCTACTTTGAACACAGCTTTTTCATTGACAAATATTCATGCAAAATGGTGAATACACTGCCTTCTGATATCTTCAACTCCTCTGCTATCTTACAACTTCAATTTATGATCGGCCAAAATGAGTTTGTAGAGTTTTTTGGTGTTTTCTGGGACAACTGCCGAAATTGGGGCAACCTGAGCGTTCAGCATCATTTGTCTGTACGACCACGTTTAAAGTTAGAATACCACCTATTAACCGTTGTTTCCGATGGAGCAAAGTCTGAATAACACTTATCAAGCCATTGCTTTGCTTGAACAGTATTTTTCCCCATCAGAAAGCAATGCTTTATCAACATACAAAATTCAGATTTTTCCATTGTTTTGAACATTTCTAACAGTAGCTTCACTTAAATAACTGTAATTTGTAAACTAATAATCCAATTGGACTCAAATTTTGACACATGCCATTTGAAGGTTACTACTTAATAAAAATCATATGGATTTTTTTTTATTAGTGGTGCCATCTATATGTCAGGCCTGGGACTTATTGAGTGATGTGTTATTTTATTATTGTGTTTCTTAATAATCCTTTCTATATTATCTGTGCAAGAGAAACTTATTCTTAAATTGTTCTTGTTAAAAAATTTATGTAATATGAGGTTGACTGGAAAGTGTTAACTAAATCTAAAAATATTTTACTGATTTTTGTTTTTACTTGTAAGTTGAATGGGGAATTGCACCAGATAATCCTTTTATTTCTCACTCTAATGTTTTTGTTCTTACCCTGTGAGTTAAATTTATGCTCATTTTTTTGTGTATCCACTATCATGTAATGCTTTATTATCTATTAATAATGGAGATTCGCTTCCGGTTTTTGTCTGTAACAAAAATTACGTCACATTACCCAAAATCATCATAACATAGAATAAATACACTCAAAATTTGAACATGCAACATTAGACAGTCCTCATTGTTTTTTAAAACAAGTTTTGATAAATACATGACTGGTATTATATATATATAGTTTGTTTTATTTTAATGCATATTTAAAGTTTACATTTCAAATTGTTTTATTTTTTAATCCTTTAATGAATTTGATGATTTTACTTACTTAGGGTAAGTCTCTGACATTGAATTTTTAACTCACACCCCTCAGGCAATATGTTTTTAAAATCTATTTTTACATCGCCCAGAGGGCTTTTTCAATTTTGTACTAGTAACCAGTGCTATAGAAAATTTGCTCATTTGATGAATTTTTGCTGAGTCAACATTCTATTGCGCATGGTATTTATTTAATTATGGAATGTGGGCAGTTAGATTTGGGGTTTACATGTATAGGATTTGTATTATGTTTCATAAAAGGTTCTAAGTTACTGGTTATGAGGTTGAATGCAATAGTCAGGAAATTTATGATCTTAATGTTCGATTGGATATCCACTGATAATCCTATGTTCTTCAGCGTTATAAAATGTATTTTCTTATTGCATTTATATCCAGAAAGATCCCTCAACATCAAACCATCATGTCTGTAAATCCCAATGTCATTGATGTTTAATTTATATATAATATTAGAATGTTAGAACGTAAAAGGCATTAAACTAATTGAAATTCATCACCTGTTAAGGGCAGTGTATGGCATGTCATGCATGGATGTCAAAAACGTCTACAAGTGGTGTTGGCAGTTTGTTTCCTTTACATGTGGGTGTGAGCTGGTGTATGACATGGGCATACAAAAACTGCATCAACTGAAATGCCGATTATGTCTACAAGTGGTGTTGGCAGTTTGTAATGACTATGATATTCAACATTTCCTTTACATGTGGGTGTGAGCTGGTGTATGACATGGACATACAAAAACTGCATCAACTGAAATGCCGATTATGTCTACAAGTGGTGTTGGGAGTTTGTAAGGACTAAGATATTCAACATTTCCTTTACATGTGGGTGTGAGCTGGTGTATGACATGGCATACAAAAACTGCATCAACTGAAATGCCGATTATGTCTACAAGTGGTGTTGGGAGTTTGTAATGACTATGATATTCAACATTTCCTTTACATGTGGGTGTGAGCTGGTGTATGACATGGGCATACAAAAACTGCATCAACTGAAATGCCGATTATGTCTACAAGTGGTGTTGGCAGTTTGTAATGACTATGATATTCAACATTTCCTTTACATGTGGGTGTGAGCTGGTGTATGACATGGGCATACAAAAACTGCATCAACTGAAATGCCGATTATGTCTACAAGTGGTGTTGGGAGTTTGTAATGACTATGATATTCAACATTTCCTTTACATGTGGGTGTGAGCTGGTGTATGACATGGGCATACAAAAACTGCATTAACTGAAATGCCGATTATGTCTACAAGTGGTGTTGGCAGTTTGTAAGGACTAAGATATTCAACATTTCCTTTACATGTGGGTGTGAGCTGGTGTATGACATGGGCATACAAAAACTGCATCAACTGAAATGCCGATTATGTCTACAAGTGGTGTTGGCAGTTTGTAATGACTATGATATTCAACATTTCCTTTACATGTGGGTGTGAGCTGGTGTATGACATGGGCATACAAAAACTGCATCAACTGAAATGCCGATTATGTCTACAAGTGGTGTTGGAGTTTGTAATGACTATGATATTCAACATTTCCTTTACATGTGGGTGTGAGCTGGTGTATGACATGGCATACAAAAACTGCATCAACTGAAATGCCGATTATGTCTACAAGTGGTGTTGGGAGTTTGTAATGACTATGATATTCAACATTTCCTTTACATGTGGGTGTGAGCTGGTGTATGACATGGGCATACAAAAACTGCATCAACTGAAATGCCGATTATGTCTACAAGTGGTGTTGGGAGTTTGTAATGACTATGATATTCAACATTTCCTTTACATGTGGGTGTGAGCTGGTGTATGACATGGGCATACAAAAACTGCATCAACTGAAATGCCGATTATGTCTACAAGTGGTGTTGGCAGTTTGTAATGACTATGATATTCAACATTTCCTTTACATGTGGGTGTGAGCTGGTGTATGACATGGGCATACAAAAACTGCATCAACTGAAATGCCGATTATGTCTACAAGTGGTGTTGGGAGTTTGTAATGACTATGATATTCAACATTTCCTTTACATGTGGGTGTGAGCTGGTGTATGACATGGGCATACAAAAACTGCATTAACTGAAATGCCGATTATGTCTACAAGTGGTGTTGGGAGTTTGTAATGACTATGATATTCAACATTTCCTTTACATGTGGGTGTGAGCTGGTGTATGACATGGGCATACAAAAACTGCATCAACTGAAATGCCGATTATGTCTACAAGTGGTGTTGGCAGTTTGTAATGACTATGATATTCAACATTTCCTTTACATGTGGGTGTGAGCTGGTGTATGACATGGGCATACAAAAACTGCATCAACTGAAATGCCGATTATGTCTACAAGTGGTGTTGGGAGTTTGTAATGACTATGATATTCAACATTTCCTTTACATGTGGGTGTGAGCTGGTGTATGACATGGGCATACAAAAACTGCATCAACTGAAATGCTGATTATCTAAAAAAATAGATGCATGCTTAAAGTTTAAAATGATGTAAATATTATTGATAATAAACATTTGTGATTTCTAAATATTTTGGAGACTTTTACTTCTGGGATTACCCTCTTATTAATAGCATAATCATTTGGTCACATAAAAAACTGATTCCAAGAATGTCTTTCTAAATAGGTTAGAAATGTTAAGTTATCTGAATTTGTATATGAAGTAGTTCATTTTTAAAACTAATTTTGTTCATCTTGCTTTTTATCACAATGCTTCAGCTTTATTGAAATAATATTTTTTTATATGCTAGTATATTGCAGCTAACATTTGATTTCCAAATCTAATGTACAAACAATTTACTTTCTTTTTTCAGTAGTGCAAATTCATAGTATAAATTTAATAGCAGTAACTGATTTTGATAAGCACCCAACACATTTTATTAACCCATTTGATCTGACTTTAGCACAAACTTTTTTTTTATATTAATGTGTTAATTATGGAGACCTGTTAATATACCATAGTATGATAATTTAACTATTATAATGTTTGATATGTATACTTAAGAGTCATTGCAAATAGTTCAATATGTAAATAAAGTTGTCAGGGTGGCCTAAATTCAGTATCAGCCAGACAGCGAGGGAGTCTATCCCCTTTTCACTAGCATTAGACCAAGCAGATTGTTTTTGGCGCCTGATGCAGAATGTAACCCCTACCATCAGCTCCTCACTTTACCGCACAGATCCCTGTGCTACTCATACACCAAGTTGATGAGTGCCCAGTATCGAACCCAGGACCTTGTGGTTCCTAATTGTTCCTATATCAACTGAGCTAAACCAGCCCTCAATATGTAAAAAGTATAATAATCTTGATTGAACTCTCAATTTCATCTTTTTATTCAGGTCCATTGAAACAGATTAGTGTTATTGCTTCTGCACTCATCTCCTTTCTATTTTTTTTTTCACTCTTTCTTTATTTCTTATATTTTTTGATGTGTAGCACATACTTTTTATTCCCTTTCTTTCTTCACAATAAAAACTGAAGGGTCCATTATTTAGCTGAGATGCCAACACTCATCCCCCACCATCTCCTTAACTACAAAACTTCTCTGGGTGAGGGGGTATGTTAAAGTGACACATATGTAGGTAGGTACTGCCATACCAAATTCTTTACATCCAAACATGTTTTTAAACAAAGGTTATAGGAGTGAGACAAAAATAACAGATTTACAGAAATGAATAATTGGTACTATTAAATATTTTCTTGTAACTATATATTTTATTGGGATATAAAGGGTTAAAATTTATTTGTGAATAAAATTTATCTAAAACAATTACAATACATGAATATTAAAATCAAGTCTGTATTTTTATTTCAAGGCTGGAGAATTTTATTGCAGATCTTAAGTGTATTTGAATATTGTACAAAACATCTTTTTTTAAATTATTACACTGTTAGAAATATAACAGGTAAAATGAAGCTTATAAAAACAATTGTTATTGAAACACTGAATTTAAAAAATTCTTACAAATATAAGATAGTTTGTAAGAAAATATAACTATTTTCAGGATATTGACATTTATGGCAAAATTATGTAAATAATTTCTAATATTAGTAATTTTAGTCACAGTTTGAGTATTAAAAAAACAACATTTTCTTTTAATTTGTACTATTTTTACCATTGAATTTTTCTGTGATACAGAATTTCTAAACCCCTGCCAATAATTTAGATAAATTAGACAGTTCATTCTATCATTTATAACTGCTTCACATTGCCAGAAAAAAAAAGAAATCATCTCTTTTCATACAGACAGTATACTTGAAGAGCAGAAAATGGAACAGTTGAAATGTGTTTACAATATCATAGATATAAAGAGATTCAAATGTCTGAAGAAAAAATTTGTTTTTCTGCAAGACTAAAATTATAAAATTACAACCCATATTGTATTTGGACAAATTTCCTTTATTGTTTCTTCATACTTTGGTTGCTGTACACCATAACCTTTTTTAGATATCATTTATATTGTGTTCTGATATAGCTTGTGCATTCCTTCTTAATCATGTTACATCCAGTGTCTCTTGGAACTGACCTCAACTTGACCTACATACTGAACCTAAGACCTTACAATGGATTAGGTGATTTAACCAGCTTTCTTAAGTTTGGAAATCATGTTCTTGTAATCTCAAATTCATTAGTTCAGATATCCTATTAATAATTATTGTCAGTTGCAGAATGTTAGCATGTCTAATGTCTATTAAACAGATTCTAGTAGATATAGTCAACTTGTTGACTTGTAAGTCATTATTCCATATAAATAACTCAACACACTTTGTAGAAATAATCAAAGATGCTCTTATTCAATACTCTCAGATAGTGCCACAAGAAGTACACTAATATTCCAACTGAAAACCTCATGGAAATGCTAACATTCTGTGCAAAAGAGATTCTTCTAAATGGATTTAATATATGAACAAGAAAGTTGGGTATAGGATCACTAGTCTCTTGTAATGGCTAATATATACACAGGGTACTTGCTGTTGAACCATTAGAACCCTCAAAACAGGTTACTACAGAGAAAAAACAGAACAAGTTAGATTTCCTGGATATACTAATACTTGTACAGAGTGTAGGTTAAATAATCTGTTTACCACAAACACTAACTGAAAGCCATCAACTATCAATACAGTACAAAGAAAGGGATAGTACACACATGTATGATGAGTGAAATGAGAGATGACAAGTGTAAAGGATATCCTCTAAAAAAAATACCTTTTGAATATAAAATCATCATTTGTTTAGGAAACAAAATACTAACAACACACTTTATACCATTTGTCAGAACACACCAAGAAATTATTGTTTATATCACATCAGTAGAAAGAATTAAAATCCAACTCATCAAAGTGAAATTCATGAACTGCATTTTGTACAGTCATAGAGTATGACCATCCACAAACTAAAAATAAGACTTGAGAAATAAAGAAACTTTAAATTAGAAATATCTGATCGTTTATAGAGGGAGAAGTGGGAAACACAAACCTCCATGGAATAGACAATAGGATAATTGAAGTAATCAGCACATATACTCAAATCTTCCAATCAGTAAAGCATAGATATCAATATGGGTGTCACTGATGAAAAAGAATTAATCAATTTGAGGTTCCAAAAACTATGACTCAAAATATAAGTGCTAATAAAATTCATCTAATTCAATAGAGTGTCATATAAGGTCAAGTGAGAATAAGAGCTTGAAGAAAGAAAGACTGAATGAAAAAAATACATATGCCCTTCTTTAGAACAAAAAAATTGAATGGCTCTCTGAGTATCACAAGTGGAATATTCTAAATTAATTTTTTGTTGCTCAAGTAAATGTTCTCTAAAACTTCCATGTTATAATTTTAAATACACTTTTGCCGCAAAGTGTAGAAAATGAATCAGCCTAGTGAAGGAAAAATTCTTATTTGAAAAGTCAGATCTTGTTCATCTTTCCCCATATGGAATAAATTAAATATTTGGAAACTAACTTAATGTTAATGGTCTAAATCCTATTTACAAACATAATAGATATATGAGGATAGCAAATAATAAATAAAGCATATAAAAGATGCTTATATAACAGATAACTAAATTTATAGAATTTTAATCCAATTCTAAATATGGCTGCCACCTTCATTTTCATATTCCAATTCACACTAAATCAGAAATTGTCTAAGAATTTTCAGATTCATAATTGATTTCTCTAATCTTAAATTGCAATATACAGATATTCAAATTTAGTGACCCTAGCATAAAATGTTTAATATGACATCTTTTACAATGATTTTTGTTATTACTTTTTCAAGTGGTAAACAGGATTATGCCATTTTAAAATAAATTTCATTATTGTAAAGTAAAAAAAAAATAAAAAAATAGCAAAGGCTTTTTGAACTTGATCTATAATATATACAGGCATATAACATTCCTTAAAGATATTTAGGCAGAATTTTAAGACACTTATAAACAAAATATATTGAATAAATGTGTGTGTGTGTATATATATATACATATACAGAAATGCTCATAGGTATGCATCCTGTGTCACCGACGCATAAAATTGTAAAAGGACGCAGAAAAATCGTATCCATGCATCCCAGTATGTTTTCCATTCCCCAACCATTTCCAGCTAACTAAATATATTTCAATATTTTCTGGGAAACAAATTACATTGTATGGGGTACAAAGTAGGGGTTAGATAGCTTTAGTTGTTCATAGATAAAAACTCTGCAATTTATTAAGAAATTTTAGTTGGGACTCATCAAATTTCCTCATTCAAATCAAATCTGTGCATGCCAGGACACACTAAATTAAAAAGCTTCATCACTGCATATATATATAATTCACCTGTCTGAGGATTGCTTAATACGCATGAAACTTTAGTAACAGTAAATTAGTACCATAATATTGTATTTGAGATTTTATATATATATATATATATATATATATATATATATATATATATACACACACACATACATACATACACACACACACACACACACACACTGGAAAAACGTGACCCACTGGGTCACGCATTTAGCTCTGAGTAGATAATTGTGATCAGAAAAGAAGTGAGTTTGCAAAGTGAATTAATTTTTAAAAAGAAAAAAAATCATTAAAATCATTTTGTAAGATTTCTAAGAGAAAGTTTGACCAAATTTAAATGGACTTGATTCTTGAAATTCTATTGATATTTTATGTTGAGAAATATTAATATGTTTATTAGGTGTTGAGATGCTAAGTTGTGGGGATGACTGAAAATCATTTTTTTTGTATAATATCAAAAATAATCCCTCTCTACATACTTCACCATAATTTTAATTGACAAACAAACCTAGTGAAAAAAAGTTTTCAAAATAAAGTAAGATGTTTTTATACTTCTTTGGTAGTTAAATTAACAAAAAAACAAAACAAAAAAAAAAAAAAAAAAAAAAACACTATTGACAATTTTTACCATGACAGAAGTGAAAGAGAAGCAGAGGAGTCAGGGATTGTTATTAGCTAAAGGAGGTGGTAAACAGATTTTTCTGGACAGCCGGTTTGGTGGTGGTTTACAGGGGTCAAATAATGGCCAGCAATCAGTTCTGGCCTTGGAGTAGTAACAGTTTAAGGGAGTGGCTTATTCTCACACTTTACTCTCCTAGTTTTCTAAATTATCTCACAGAGATACTAAAATATAATAATGAGGGGAATGAAGATATATAAAGAGGGGTAGAAATTGATAGGCAAATGATAAGAGATGGGTTACTTTGTGAATTACGGCTAATTAAAACGATGAAAATTAATTTTTTTCCAAACATAATTCAATCTCAGAAGTAAGGAATATTTTAGTATTTAATTTTAGTCATTAAACTAAACAGGAAAAAAGCCTTAGAGAAACAAACATTGAGTCGCTCAGCTTTAGTATAATAAGAGATATTTGCAGAGTCTGGCGATCAGATGCAACCGAATAAGTGATCTCCAGCCAACCACAGTTCAAGCAACGCAATCCATAGACACGAGGGCCCATATTTTGTTCAAGATCAGCCCTCACTGTCATTAGCCAGACTTTTTGTTTACCACGACGAGACTTCTTCCAGTCTGGAGGGTGATCTGGGGTGATTGCTTTGCAGATGTATTCTCCAGGTTGATGATGAAGAGCATGATCAAGCCAGTGCAAACGCCTCATGACCACTGCTTGCTGAATGTTTGATAGGAAATGATGCCACCAGACCCAAAGAATGTTGCTTAAACAGTAACAATTAAATGTCTCTAGTCTGTGGAGATCCTCTATCCTCATTAACCAGGATTTGCAGTCATAAAAGAGTATAGTCCGTACTAGGGCCTAGTAGATGCGTATTTTGGTGCTGTGTTTAATTTCTGATCATGACCAGAGTGAGGAATTGAGCCTACAGAATGTAAGTCTTGATGTTGGTTTCATCTTGGCCAGTTGCTGTGATGATAGCACCCAGATATTTGAAACAGTTGACTTCTTTGAGGATTATGGGTGGCTTTTTTGAGGGAGCAAAACCAACAGTGAGAATCTTCATTTTTGAGGCAATGATCTTCATCCAGATCTGTGTTGCATAAAACTGAAGTTCATTAACAGTTGATTGGACTTTGGCAAAACTTTCACCAAGCAACACTATATCATTAGCATAGTTGAGGTTCTGCACTGTGAAATTTTGCATGTGAAGTGATCCAGTCAAAGGCATAGATAAAAAGTGTTAGTGACAGAATGCATCCTTGCTGAATACCAGATTGGATATCAAAGGATTCAGATTCTTCACCATATATGCAAATTTTGGTGTGAGTTAAATAGTAGTAGACCTTGAGAAGATTAAGAAATTTTGGTGGTATACAATCTGTATACATAACCTTCCAAAGGGCACCATGGTCACCAGAGTCAAAGGCAGCAGCAAAATTGATGAAGCAGATGACTTTTCTATTGAAAGCACCAGCGATGTTCGAGGGCTCATCTTAGTATGGATATTTAAGATGGTGATTATCCTTCATTGAGGTATGACGTGTTTTTTTGAAACTTCATAAAACAGACATTTTTCAAACGTATTTTTTAGTCAAACAGTTTAAATGTAAATAATCATTGTAATCTAATTTTAATATAAATACTGATAGTAAATATCATAATTTCGATTTCACTTTTAATAATTTCGATTTTATGAATATAGTATACATCTTTTGTAATTTCATATATATTTTTTCACAAAGTAGAATTTAATGTATAATTTTAATATTGAATGTATGAACATAATCTAGTTTTAATTCTAATATTTCATTCAAATTTATTTAATAAGCATGATTATTTTAAATTATTATTATAGATTTACACATTTGTTTTCTTGTTTTTAATACTGTTATTTTATTAATTCAAACCCATAGACGAAATCTGTCAATGTTGCTAATGTTTATTACTTTTCATTTTAAATTCAAAATAAAACAAATAATGTTATGTTATTAAAAATAGTGTTATTAAGTAAATAATTCAATAAATTTTCATTTTATTTTATCATTCATAATTATATTGTATTTGAAATAATTACAATAAAAATCTGTAAAAAAAAAAAAAAAAAAAGTTGTAATCTGATATAATTTTATTGACATTCACTTTGAATGTCAATAAAATTATATCAGATTACAACTTTTTTTTTTTTTTTTTTTTACAGATTTTTATTGTAATTATTTCAAATACAATAGTAATTTTAATGTATGATTTTTATTATCTTAATATATCATTAAAATCTAATAAGCATAATTATTTCAATAATTATCAGCAATATAAATTTATTACTATTATTATTCATCTGTGTTTTTTTTTTTTTTACTGGTGGTGTTATTTTATAATTTATCCAAATCCATACCAGAAATCTACTGTTAAAGTTTAACACTATTGCTGTACATTTTGAATACAAAATAAAACAAATAACGTTATTACTAAAATAGTGTCATCATTAAGTAAATAATTCAAATATTATTTGTATTTTATTATTCATTATTATATTGTAATTGAAATGTGAAACAATTTTGTTAGCGCCCATTAAGGCAGGTTAATGGGTTTTTTTTTTTAAAGCTTCGAGAGAGCACATCATACTTCTTTGAATTCAACATTTTTTGTGGTCGTTTCATTGATTGGAATTACCAATTTTTGCATTTAATTCTCTTTGACAAAGTGATGCAAACTAATTCAATATATATATATATATATATATATATATATATTATATATATATATACACACACACACATATACATATAAACACAGAACAAAGTAATTTACAAACATGTCACCAGGTGAAGATACCTGGGTCTACTGAAGCTACCCAGATAGCAAATGTCACTCTGGATTCCAGTGTATGTGTTTAGGTATATATACATGTATAAACACACACAATATCTATTAGCTCAATCTAATACCTGTACAAGTATAGGGATTATATATACTTCATTAGTCATCAAAAGAAACCTAACTTTAATATATATATATATATATATATATATATATATATATATATATATCCCATTAAAAGAATTATATCATACTAAATCAACTGTCAAAATAGTTTTATAAATAAAAAACGATTATTTTAATAGCCAATACTTTATTTGAATATTAGCCAAATATAAACATTCAAATGAAAAACTTTAAGTCATTAAAATATAAATTGTATAAAACCAATAATTTTCTTGGAGCAAGATTTATGAAATATTTAGAAATTTACCTCTTGGATAGACTCCAGGATCCATAAAAGTTGCCAAGGCAAAATTTGCAACCACAAATAAGGATAATATTCCCTGATAAATAGGGATGGCAATAGAATATTTTTCAAGGTGGTCTGGGACTCTGCAATATAAAACATAAATTAAAGTTAATATTTCTGGAACAAAATTGGTATAGAACTAACATTGTTATAGCGGAGAAATATAATATTGATTCAAAACATCAAACTGGGTTAAATAGATTCTGTTAGTTGATGATAATCAACTTTTCTAAAGAGGAATTTTACTCAGTGAAATAAATACTATGAAGTATGAAGAAACAATGATTTCAGGCTTAAATGACATGTAGATTAAATGTATAAAATATAAGAAAATCCTTAGTATGTAATGTATCAAATTAAACATGTCTTTAACAGAAATGTTAATGACCATAAAGTAAATAAATTTACTTAAATTAAATATAAATAAATTTATTTAAAACAAACCAAAAAATCCTATTATTATTCACCAAAAATGCTAAATGCAAAATCAAAGACATTTTATATTCTTTTTTTTAGACAATGATGTTGAAGAGTTATTTTCTAAATGTATGAAAATATGTACAAACAAAAATATTCAGAGCAATTTTTTTTTTGTATCACAAAATTTGAAGTTTTGACAAATGTTATTTTATATGTAATAACTATATTTATCATTTGTAAAAAATGCAAATTGAAATTAGGCATGGATATCAAATGAGCATAGAACAAAATTTACAACTACATTTGAACTCTTAGATTATTCAGTGAAAGGAAAACATTCCCAAGGGATCTGGTTTGGTTTCTTTGTTTAATATAAACGTTTGTGGGTTATTTAATGCCATAAACATCCTTGTAAAGGACAGTAGGGGTACTATTTAACCTGTAGGTGGGGGGTGAGAGGGGCTCATACCTTTACCCACAGTATTAGTCCGAAAGTGAATGCAATAGAATGACTTGAGTTCAAACTTGCTTACTATGATTTCATAGTCCAGCATGTTAGCCATTATGCCACAGAGACTCCCCAAAGAGAGCATGTACAAAATAAAATAAATAAATTATATATATATATATATATATATATATATATATATATATATATATATATATATAAAATAATAATAATTTAGAGAATACTTGATGGTGAGTAAAACATTTTCTGGGTAAAATAAATTTGCACTTTAAAGCTTTTAATAGACTAATCCCATTAAGTTTTTACAACTGACTTTTTTGTTTATTTTTTATTGTTTTAATTGTAATAATTTTACCAGGCGAGTGATAAGATTGTGCAGAAAGCATCTATATCAATAGATCACTTCATTTGTTTGCTATAGATTCCTAAGCTAAAGGGCTAAATTCAAGGAGTGTTTTATAGTATTTATTGGAAGGGAAGATGGTGCTGGAGTTCCCCTCAAACTGCTGTAGGTGCCCATAACATTTTAGCTTCAAATTGATCATGAAGGTCTAATTCATCCAGAAAAGCAAATAAAATTGCAATCTCTGGGCGACTGGGACATTTTGTAAGAAAATTAAAAGGCAGGACTCATTTGTAAAAAAGCAAATACAATTCATTTTTTCTTTAACAAAATGCACTTTAGCATATTATCTTTTATCTCGGGAAATGCCTAGTTCTTCAGCTAGTGTGTATATAACTTCAATATTACAGCCTAATGCTGTAAAGTTTGTTTTTTAAATGTTTATAAAAGTTTTTACTGCATGATTATGTAAAAAATGTAAGTAGCCAAATATTTTGAGCTGTACTTAAGGTTAGAGGGGCAGAGTACACTTAATATAATGTAATGTATAAATTAAGAATTTTTTTAGCAGAAAAAGAGTTTGTAAATATTCATTCCTCTAATAGTAATGAAAATTTACAAGACTTTGTTTTGGAGGAGACCTCAACTGATTAATTATTCTAGACTGGATTCGAAGTGTCTGTGAAATATAATTTCCAATGCTATCTTAGATAAGAGGTCCTGTTAAATACAATGGGATAGTTTCAGTATTCATCAAGTTGCTTTTCCAACAATTTTAAGATATTCTATTATGTTGTAACTAAATTCAATTCATCAAACTAAAATGGTTAGAAATATACTGAAGTTTACATTGTAGCAAGAAAATGCAACCAAGGTTGGATCTACTATGAAACTAATAAAGCTTAATTTTTAAAATCCTCATCCAAAAAGCAAATTTAGTCTACATTACTTAAGGTTTGGGGTCTACTGTATGAAAAGGGGGCTCCATAACTGATTTAAACTTCAAAGTTTCAAAAATGTAGGTTCACTACTAAATATATCCCTAACAACTAGTTTACAATATTGACTGTTTAAAATTACTGATATATATTTTTAAGATATTCCAGTTTTAACCCATTATAAGTAAAATAGTTATAATTCTTTCTAAAATGGGTACTAATATAGAATAGCACACAAGAGATAATATCATTAGATAACATATAAAAAGCATGACATTTCACAGAAATACCAGAAACCCTTGAGACACTAGTTTTAGGATTAGTGTTAGGGTCAATTTTAGGGTTAGGCTACTTCGGGAGTTTCCGTAATATAATGCTATTCATACGTAAAATGTAATTCTGCATTTGTACCCTAAAATGATAAAATTTAAGATATTTCGAAAAAAAAAAAAAAACGCATAAAAATGTAAATACATTTTAAATTTATGAATAATAACAAGTAATAATTTTGTACAATGTACATACTATATTCAACAAAAATAGTCTATGTACATTCAAATTGTTACCCTTTATTCACCAAGAAGAATGTTCATGCTCTGGAGTCTTAGCTGAATACATCATTATCTGTAATTGCATAGTTACAATCCCATCAGGAATTCCGAATTAGTCTATAACACGGGTCATTAAGATTAGCTAGTACCACTACCAATAAGTAGTACCCAATGAATGAAATTAGCAAGCAGCCACCTGTTACCTATCAACAGAAAGAAGAAAAAAAAAATCACAGCTATCAAGCAGTAGTAGTAGTAATAATAATAATAATAATAGAGGTATAGTTTAAAAACAAAACTGTTTTTAATGTTACTAACCAGATTTGCCTCACAAAAAAACAAAGGGATATAGACAAAATAGCAAAAAAGTAGTAAAGTTTTTTGTACCCCCTCCCCGATAATATAACCAAAATAAAAAGAGAACAAGCAAATATAATCATGGCAGACTAAGACTTGCTTACAATTTTTGTTTCAACTAAAAATATATTTTCATTTTGTTCAAGTCATTAGCTCAAACGCTAATAGAAAGTGAAAATAGGTAAACGCAATATAAGATTTATTTTATTTAAAAAATTTTTTAACACTGATGCAAACATTGTATGTGGTCATATTTCATACTTAATTAAAAACTTACCAGTTTACCAAATGACTTACTCGAAAATAAATTTAAAATGGTTTATTTACTTGGAGACGCATAACGTTAGAATTTAAATACTAATGCGTTACATTTTTTTTAAACGTTTCATTGCATATGAGTCTATGACGCACCAAAAAAAAAAAAAAAAAAAAAAAAAAAAAACTTTGATAAAATAAAAGATTTAAAAATATTTTAATAGAAAAATTAATTAAAAATGGCCTTTTAATACAATGCACAAACTCATGTAAATATGAAAATATATAAAATGTCAATAACTTGCATGGGTTGAATATGGTACACATTTACAAGATAATTTATGATAATTCATTTTTTAAGTTCTGTTTTTCGTGCTGACAAGAAAATTGATGTCAATAATATCAGCACATTATGGAAGGGTGTAAATTAATAATGCCCAGATACTAGGCAACTCAAAAGTTTTAACTATTTCATTCGCTAATAGAAAAACAAAACAAAAACAAAATGAATAAAAAAAAAAAAAACAAAAAAAAACAAACAAACCGTAAATACTTCAACGTTTTCGCCATTAATGGGACCATTGGGAAAAGACCTGAACTTTTCAGCTTTGTATTAACCCGAGATTACTTCCTTCATTCAGAGTTCAGACACCAGAGTTTATTCTAAACAATTATTTTACAAAGCATACAGAAAACATTGAGAAATGAACATAATAGCAGTCATCGCTCAATAATTCGGATAAAAAATTTGGACTAAAAAGTGATCAGCATTAAACCGAATTATTCTCTCATATGGTACAGACAAAGCAATGAGTGATCGGGTTTCGCAATTGCACAATTATTTCAAACAGCTTATTTACGATTTCATGATATAAAAACTAATAGTAATTAATGAGTGCAAAAATCCATTTACAGAGGATTTTAAACTACAATTGAAAAAATGATCAAGTTAAATTCTCAAAGAGAACGAATAAAGAAGCAGCTGGTTTAAGTTTACTATGATAAAAAAAAATCAATGAAACATCAACAGGTATTATTCCGACATAACACACACATTATATACATACTACATATATATTATATATATATATTACATACATACACACACACACATATATATATGTGCGTGTATATAGATATATAGATATATTATATATAAGACCAGTTTAGCTGTAAGTGAAAAAGATAATCAGACATGTCATATGATCTGTCAGACTTCCGAGGATTAAATCAGCTGCAGTTAAAATATCATTTTTATCTACACTGCGAAATGTACGAGACGGTCACACTCGCACAAAGCAGAGGTCTCTTCGGATAAGAGAAAAGGGCAACTTACTCTAAATAAATGCACATTGAAATAACCAAAATTTAGCAAATGTAAGAAAGGTAAAAATAATGCAAAAGACATTCAGTATATGATATGTGGTTGTCGATGATATTGTTAATGTTCCAAAGAGACGTGGGTGTGTAGACGGCCGGCGATCAAGTGGAAAACGCTGCAATTAATTGTAGAACGTGTCAACAACCATGAAAATATCTACATCTCGAATGGACAGAACTTCAGTAGATATTTTTCACATATATTTTAAAACGACAATATTCAAAACAATAAGAAATTAACAAAAATAAGCAGTAAATGTTAACAGATTTGTTGAAACAAGTGTTGAAATGTGTCAAAATGGGCGGTTTGCTTCTATGTGCATGCAGGATGGGAGCAGGAGAAAGATCAGATACTTACATAAATATAAGAACAGTCCCGTGGCACCGAGAAGCAAGGACCAGGCGCATGTTGCTGGCAATATACGAGTCGAAAACTCACAACGTCCCATCTAGGTGCATTTAAAAACAAAACCAACAACTGTTTTCGTACGAATGCCAACATTAAGAACGAAACAAGATGGCATTTCCATTGCTTTCTTCTGGACTAACTACAGCCGGATAGAAGTTATTATCATTGAGCTGCAAGTAAATCGCATACATTTACAGCATCAGAGCAATAATCTACGATATCTCATATTCAAACTAGAAAATAATTTGTACAATTGTTAATTATAAAGACTAGTAAAGTTAGTTAGTATTTTTCAAACGAATCAAAATATTATAGTTGGCGTTGTCAGGCGTTTTAAAAAGGTGGCACTTTTTCAAGGAATCACTACGCTTCTAAATCCGCTTCGGCTGTTGCATTGTGGGAAAGAAAAGTGAATTAAAAAAAAAAGACAGAAGGTGGGAAGATATACGGGTTGAAAGGGCAAAGGCTTAGAGTTAAATGGATGGAGCCAATGTAAAGAAAAAGCCAGGTTAATATTAAAAATATTTGCATTTGGCCTTGTAAAGTTCACTTCCGTTTGTTAAAGAGAACACATTTCTGTATATTTGTGTTCTATGTTTTAAAGTTGTTTTTTTTAGTCTGCAGTATTGTCATATTCTCATAAACCACACGAAAACAATTACAAATATGTAAGCAGAACTTAACACTACTACTCAACATGTCTATAGATTTTGAATAACGTGACAATTTATTTCAATAATATCTGTTTTTGGATAAATATGGGTAATTTTAACCAAAAGCCTGCAAATAATGATGAGACCGCTCCCAACCAGGGCATGTCATCATCTGACTCAAAGGGACATCTTAAAGACGCCAGCACGTGTTTACTCAAATTATTTGAGGTAAGTTTATGACGATTTCATATGTATACAATATTTATGTTTAATTACTGATTACTTTATTTTTGAGGATTTTCATAATTTACCAACTGGATTTTAGTGTACATTTATTTACACTTGGATTTTTGTCAGGTAGATTAGACGTTACAAAACATTTTTTAATCGGATATTTTTTAACAGAAATAATCAAAATGATTATTGAATTTTCGGTAATCGTTAGAATCGAATTAGGAAATGTTCGTTTTTTTGTTTTTTTTTAATAAGGGAGATAAGTCAGTGTTTGGTATGTGAGGAACGTTTCTTAACGATTACTGAATTTTCTACTCTACATTGTCGTCTGCTAAGTGAAGTTTTGTAGATATAATACCTCTGCGTAAATTTTTTTTTTTTTTTTTTTTTTTTAATTATGGAAATAAAATACGCAATGATTGTCATGACATTTTCCAAGTGCGAATATATTGTTTGCCGAGAAAAGGAAAAAAAAATTGAATTTATATAAGCATTAAGTAATGAAGCCACTTACAGCATTTTAATTAATTACTAAAATATAACTCTCACTAAACTGGATTTATCAACAACAACAAAAAGTGTTTTTCGGTTAAAAAAAAAAAAAAAAGGCACGCATGAGTCATGCACGAAATATTTGGGTAAATATTAAATGAAAATTACTTGAAAATAATTTTAATTTTCATCTCTTTTCCATTTCTTGGAGCATATCTATTGTGCATACATTTCTTTTTAAAAAACTATATGCTATAAAAGAAAAGAAAAAAAGAGTATTAAGAAACAGAAGGAGGCTGAAAATGTAATGCTAATTATTGTGATTTTACAAAATCAGATTTATCTAATCATCAAAGTTAAAAAAAATTAATAATTTTACATTTTTAATCTTAATTTAACCATAATTTTGAAGAAAAAGTTTATGGGCTTCATTTAGATTTATCAAACTTTAACTACAAATAATGATGAGGCCACTCCCAACAGTTTTACTGAGTTTAATTATCATTTTATTTTCATTCGATGTTTGTTTGTCGAGAGGATTTTTTTTTCTCTTTTTTCTTTGAAATATAGTAGTACTACTTTATCTTAAGAAATATTTTTTTAAATAATGGAAAATATTTTTCTATCACCAATTTCCCGAGTTAATATAGTATATTAAATATACACATACAGAGATTACCTCATTCTAAAAATGTTTTGTTTATGTAAAAACTTCACTGATTTCTTTAAATTAGATTATATATGTAAATTAATAGAACATTGTATATGTTCAGTTTAGGACTGAAAAATAAACATTTGTATTTAAAGTAGCTTCTATATAAGGAAAATGAACTTGAAAATTATTTGCAAGTTTATTTTCCATTTTTTGCGAGCTATTTAACTACTAACTATTATATTTGAAATGTAATATTCGTTGTAGTTAAACTTCCCAGACTGTTAATATTAAAATCTTAATTAAATGTTATCTAAAGATGAAATATCCATCAGTATCAAAATAGGATGGCAGATTTTGATTGCTTTTATTAAAGTAAACCTTCAAAATTTTATAGCTAATATCATTCATCTTTCTTTTCTTTTTTTTTCTTCTTTTGAAATGTATTTGTAAAATTTTAGTTAAAAACTTTTTAAACCAAAAAAGACCAAAAATGTAGGTTATGTATATAGGTACGTATATGTGTAATGCATATGTGTATATACATACCTACACATAGCAACCCAACCACCAGACCCATTTCCTCTTATGAGCCCTCAAGTGACTCATAATCCTGCTGTAGATCCAATGTTTTATGCAAATATGACATAGGAAGGACGTCCTTCCTACTGGATCGGATGGATCAGATGATAAAATTTGATGCTTACGCACCATATGTCTCTTAAGACCAGAATCTGACTTAAAGACTTACAGATTGCACAAGACACATTGTTTGTTCTGGAATTTGCATGAATTGTCTCTGATGAGATTTCCTATGATTGATATATCCAGCATTAGAAAGAAGAATCTGAACATGTTTGACATTTCCAACCCTCCGTATTCTCACCAATATGATAGGTACATCCCTTTCGAAGTTGATGCTTGAGATTTTCATGTTCAATTATTTCACTCTCAAAACTGGTACAGCCATAATCCACATAGATTCTCCATTCTTCAATGCAAACCTTTCCCAGTTGTCAGAATCTATTTTTATTTTTACAAGGTTGATTTTAAGCAATCCTTATACTTTTCCAAGGCTTATGCTGTGGCCTTTTGCCATCATGCAACTGATCATAATGGAGTTGGCATTCTACATCACTCATAACCTGTCTATTGCATTTAGGTTGTTATAAGAGTTTCAATGCTTGTGCATCCTGCCCTGATAAGGCTTCTGTGTTAGGTGTGTTGGAGTTCCACTTGGTGTTTAGAATGTGTCTCAAACATTTCTGATGAAAGTGTTCAAGAATTTTCAGATGTCTGCGAAGCAATGTCCATGTTTCTGAGGAGTACAATAGAACACTCAACATGCAGGACCTATAAACCTTCTATTTTGTTTTATGAGTAATGCTGTATTAGACCATAACCGTTTTTCAAGCCTTCCATAGGCCACAGCTAGTCAGTGTATTTCCCAAGTATGTAAAGGTTTCAACATTATCCAAATGAGTACCATGAATGGTTAGAGTTGGCTTTATATATGATCCACTTTTTACAGGGTTGAACATTAACTTTGTTTTTGTCAAGTTTATTTTAATCCAAAAGCAGTGTATGAGGCTGCAAATAGGTTTACATTATTTTGAATATCCTCCTCAGTATAAGATGTCTTCAACTTGAAGTTGAATCTTCTCAAGTTGAAAATCCTTCCTATGGTTCTAAATTCCAAAAGGACATCCCTCTCATAATGCTGGAATGCGTGAGTTAATATTACAGAAAAGAATATTGAGAATAGTGTTAGGACCAAGACATCTCTCTGCTTTATTTATTGGTATTTCATCTGACAATCTACCACTCATGACAATTCTAGCTTTCATACCTTTTGTGCAACCACTTGAGTATATTTACAAATATTGGTGGGCACCCAACTTTACCCAATATCGTCCAAAGTGCATCTCTGTTAACTGTATCAAAAGCTTTTGTCAAATCGACAAAAACCTGTAGCTCAATACTCTTCTCTTGCACTTGCCTGGCTGAAAATATTATGTCATTTGCTCCTCTACCAGACCATATATATATATATATATATATATATAATATATATATATATATATATATATCCTGCAGGGTGTCTAGCCACCCTCCTCACAAGACAAAATCTTTGGGATTACTGGTTTAGTTGCCAATGATTTGACCAAAGTAGGCTTGTTATTAAATAAATATTTTTTTTAGAATCTAAAATTATGAAATTTAAAACTTAAAATTAGACCTTTAATGTTTTAAATTAATTTTGTCTATTAATTAGGTATATGGATTGTTGCTTTCAACGGTAATATTTATTTTAAAGAATTTTTATTTATTTCCATTGAATCAGTTTGATTGAAATGATTCAATAATTTAAAAGAAATAACTTATTGATTCTTATTATTGAGTCAACACTGAAATTTTATTAAAATCAGACTTTCTCTGATTTTTGGCAATTTTTTTTTAACATATTTCTCACTGACTTTTTGTAAACAAAAGCACCAGATTTTTTTAGAACTCTATAGTTTTTCTGCATGTTTTGCACAAAAAAAAAAAGATATTTCATTTAATCAATATAAAAAAGTTAATCATTTTTCTGTACATATGTTTTTTATTGTTGATTTCTAAAGAAAACTCTTATAAGTCTTAACATCTTAAATAATGTGGGTTTTAGTCCGTAACTACTTCACACAAAGTGTCCATTTTGATCGAATTTTTAGCTAAATTTAATTGTTTAAAATGTATTAGAAATGATTATATATGTAATATTATTTTGCTTTTATTTACTTTTTGACTTCAATAAAAATTTGACCTTAAATAATCGATTTAATTGATCTTAATTTGTTTTTAAAATGAAGATGAGTCCACAAATTTGTGGTACATATCTCTACTATGTACTGTCATGTGTTTCTCACTTTTAAGATAATTTACTTAAAAAAAACAATTTGATTTAACCTTTTTAATGATTGGTTCCCATATTGTGTTCATCTGTATTTGGTCTACTCAATAGGTCTCATAGCCCAACATATGAGCTGCTTCTTTAAGACGTCTTATTTTCCAGGTTACTTCCTTATCTATCATGAAATTTGAGTTTATTGAAATTTGTACAAATTCAATTAAAAAATATTTTAACT
>CM042179.1:17413257-17605757 GCA_023376005.1 Doryteuthis pealeii
GTGTGTGCGTGTGCATATGTATGTGTGTGTGCGTGTGTTTATATAGGAATGTGTGTGTGTGCGTGTGTTTATATAGGAATGTGTGTGTGCATGTGTTTATATAGGAATGTGTGTGTGTGCATGTGTTTATATAGGAATGTGTGTGTGTGCATGTGTTTTACATAGGAATATGTGTGTGCATGTGTTTACATAGGAATATGTGTGTGCATGTGTTACATAGGAATATGTATGTGTAAGTGTGTTTATATATGAATGTGTGTGTGTGCGTGTGTTTGTATATGAATGTGTGTGTTTATATATGAATATGTGTGTGTGTGCGTTTATATATGAATATATGTGTGTGTGTGTGTGCGTTTATATATGAATATGTGTGTGTGTGCGTTTATATATGAATATATATATGTGTGTGTGTGTGTGTGTGTGTGTGTCTTCAAAGTCAAAAAAAAAAAAATCCATAAAAACGCCTTCAATCGACAAATTATTTTTTCATATACAGCAGGCACCATTTCAGCTAGGGACTTCATTCATAGGTGGGTTTGTTTTTTCACCTATCATCGCCTAGCATTTTTTAAGCAGGAGGCTGGGATGGAACCCTGCGAATAGTACCATTGTCATTTTAATGTTTTGTCATCCCGGATTCCTGCCCTAATTTACGCTATATTTTTAATTGCCGGCATAAGACAATTCTAGCCAAATATAGATATTTTCCAAGTCATGTTTTTCACATTTTATCAGCAAATTAATGGAGATATTTTACAATGTCCCACCCCACCCCCACTTTTCATCACCAAATCAATTTAGATATTTTACCCCCTCCCCAGGTTTTTTTTTTTTTTTACTATGAATCCATGAATTTTTACAAAACAAATTAAAATTTTAAATATGTACGTGCTGTGTTTTTCGCTTTATATTGGCACATCAATTTAAATATTTTATAACCCGACCCTAGCCCTGTCGGTTGGGTCTTTAGAATACATCAACTGCACCTCTGCAGAGGTGTAAGACTCCCTCCTCAATGGGGCCACCTGTTGGATGGAATCTTTCTGGATGAGTAGTCCATGACATGCAACACTCTGCTTAGACTAGGGATACCTATTTTTTTGTCTGCTTTTCATTTCAAAAACTAATTAAAATTAAATCAATTATTTATGGTCCAATTTTTGTCTCAGTCGAAAAGTAGTAACATAATGAGCATTAGTACAAAAAGCAAAATAATATTACACATGTAATTTATTTTTAATACATTTAAAACTATTGTTTTGGTCAATTTTTATCAAATATGACTTAATATGGCCACCAGAGTTGCCGTAAAATTTGTGTTTACAAAATAAATTTAACACTCGATTGAAAAAAAAAATTACCAAAAATCCGGGAATTATCTGATTTTAATGAAATTTTCAGTATTGATTTATCAATGAATGGATTTTATAATGCATCAGTTATTTCATTTTAAAACTTTTTGATTTAATTAGGTATTTCTGATATGATAAATTAATATATAAAATACATTTAAGATATGAGTATCATGATGTTAAGTTTAAAATGTCATATTATTATATTCTAAAAACATATTTTTTTAATAACTACTTTACTTTAGTATCAATCTCTAATAATTAAATGAGTAATAAAATATCCAAAAATTATTTTTTAGTTATTATTTTCATTTTATTTTCCGATTTTCGGTACTTATTTTCTACCTGAGTAGCATCCTTATTTTTTTTTTCTTCTATTCACACCTTCCATCTTTTGTCTTTTTATTCATGCAGAAATTAGTATCAATCATATATAACTTCATTGATATTTTGCACCCCAAAAATAAGGGGAGGGGTCAAAGTTAAGTGACCTGAAAAAAATCAGAAAGTTTTGAAATAAAATAACTGATGCATAGTTAGATTCATTCATTGATAAATCAACACTGAAAATTTCATTAATATTGGATAATTCCTTGATTTTTAGTAAAAAAAAATTTGGAAAAGGGGGGTGGGGTATATTTGTATTATAAAAACACGGATTTTTCAACAAATTGGGTATACCTAGCTTAGACCATTACTTAGTTTAGACGATCAACCCTTCTTATAATATGTGCTAGGTGGTGGTGGCTGAAGGTCTTCATGTCCCAGGAATGACATCTGATGGTGAGGTTCCAGTTCTGGAGTTTTGGGGAATGTGGAGCTTCATCACCATTGCTTCCTGGTCCACTCTTTACCAGAGGTGTAGTACCTGTTAGGGTCCCATCTATGGGTTGAATAGAAAAATGAGTATTTTAAAAAAATTGATTATCCATTAAGAATTACTTTATTTCAAAAGTTTGTCTGCATTAAATGACCCCTGAGGTTGATTTGTTGTAAAACAAACCAAACAAAATCAAACAACCCGTTCTGTTTAAAAACATTTTGTTTTTATGAATTTGTACAAAACACAATCCCCTCCCCCCTCTGCCTAATATGACAATATAAATAAACATGAACTGTATTTTTGAGATAGGAATAATTTTGATTTTTCAGATTGTTGTCCACATCTTTATTGTATATATATATATATATATAACATATAATGTTTCAGCTGTTATATCCTTCGGCCTTTGTATCCAGGTTGGATCATTACTATACTTAGTATAGTAATGATCCAACCTGGGAAATCATTTTTAACAGTTGATCAAACAGGCGTTGAAGAACCTTCAAAGATCTCATTCAAAAACAATGACCATTGTATTTGCATACCTATCATTCTGACATGTGTCACAAGAAGAATCATGATCATTTAGAAAAAGTTTATTGGCGTTTCCTGTGCATAAAATTTGCCATCAGTCTTTTTCGATATTTTTATTTTCAAAGTAATTAACTTTAAAAACAATTTGATTTAGTCTTTTTAATAATTGGTTCCTATATTGTGTTCATCTCTATACTTGGTCTACTCAATAGGTCACTACAGTCAAATATATGCTTCTTTGAGATGTTTTCTTTTCCAATGTGCTTCACTATCTATTATTTTAACTTTGAAATATAATTTTAACATATAGTAGTATATAAAATATAATATAGATATAAAGTGAAGGGGCATTGTGAAATATCTACATATATCTGTCGATAAAAAGTGAGAAACACAGTACGGTAAATATTTGAAATTTAAGTTTATTGAAATTTGTACAAATTCAATAAAAAAAAATTATTTTAAACATGGAGGGAAAGGGGTAAAATATCTAAATTGATTTGCCAATAAAAAAAAACAGTAATGATGATCATGACTCAGCAAAAACAGGAAGCCTGACAATTTTATTGTACAGTTTGTCCATAAAATCTGTTTGCACTTTAATGAATTTATAATTTTAAAGTGCACACGGACTTTATGGACAGCCTCTATAATTAATTGATTGATGCATGCATCCTCTATAATGAACTCGAGACACTTCATTAACCCGGCATCATAGAAAAGTAAGAATAAAACTGGCTTAATGTGTCAATATTAGACATAATACTAAATTATAAAATTGCCGCGAATGAGTGCTGTCCTGGAAAATTTTAAAAATGTCCTGGAAACGTCCTGGAAAATGGTTTCCTAAAATGAGTGGGAAACCTGTGTGTCTGTGTGTGTGCGTTTGTATATGCATATATAATTGTGTGTGTGTGCGCGTTTGTATATGCATATATAATTGTGTGTGCGTGTGTTTGTATATGCATGTGTGTGCGTTTGTATATGCGTATGTTATATATGCAAATGTGTGTGTGTGCGTTTGTATATGTGTGTGTACATGCGTATGTATGTGTGTATACATGCGTATGTGTGTGTATATGTGTGTGCGTTTGTATATGCGTATGTATGTGTGTGTATATGTGTGTGTGTATATGTGGCTGTATATGCGTATGTATGTGTTGTATATGTGTGTGCGTTTGTATATGCGTATGTATGTGTGTGCGTATATGTGTGTGTATATGTGTGTGCGTTTGTATATGCGTATGTATGTGTATATGTGTGTGTTGTATATGTGTATGTATGTGTGTGTATATGTGTGCGTTTGTATATGCTGTGTATATGTGTGTGCGTATATGCGTATGTATATGCGTATGTATGTGTGTATATGTGTGTGCGTTTGTATATGCGTATATGTGTGTGCGTTTGTATATGTATATGTGTGTGTATGTGTTTGTATATGCGTATGTGTCTGCGTGTGTTTATATATGCGTATGTGTGTGTGTGTGTGTTTGTATATACGTGTGTGTGTGTGTTTGTATATACGTGTGCGTATGTGTCTGCGTGTGTTTATATATGCGTATGTGTGTGTGTGTGTTTGTATATGCATATGTGTGTGCGTGTGTTTGTATATGCGTATGTGCGTGTTTGTATATGCGTGTGTTTGTATATGCGTATGTGCGTGTTTGTATATGCGTATATATGTATGTGCGTGTGCGTGTTTGTATATGCGTATATATGTATGTGCGTGTGCGTGTTTGTATATGCGTATATATGTATGTGCGTGTTTGTATATGCGTATATGTGCGCGTATATATGTATGTGTGTGCGTTTTTGTATATGCGTATATATGTGTGTGTGTGTGTGTTTTGTATATACGTGTGTGTATGTGTTTGTATATGCGTATGCGTATGTGTCTGCGTGTGTTTATATATGCGTATGTGTGTGTGTGTGTGTTTGTATATGCGTATGTGTGTTTGTATATGCATATGTGTGTGCGTGTGTTTGTATATGCGTATATATGTATGTGTGTGTGCGTGTTTGTATATGCGTATATATGTATGTGTGTGTGCGTGTTTGTATATGTGTATGCATGTGTGTGTGCGTGTTTGTATATATGTATATGGGTGTGCGTGTCAACCAGAATGAATTTGCTACCTTCAATTGCAGATCTGCAATATTCAAACATAGATTTTTGGAAAGGATTTCTTTGTTAGTTGGTGTTTGGAGACTTTCTTTTGACACTATCCTTTTCATTGTCCCACCTATACCATCACATGGTTGTTTACCATGACTTGTGATCCCTAGCTTTTATTTTATGGTCCAAAATGTATGTCTCACAAATGTCAGGGTTTCTGACAGGTCACAAAAGTGTATCATTGGTATTATGCTGTCTAAATTTAACATGCTCTAAAGTGTAAGCCATGAAGTTAGGATGATCATTAAAATATAATACAACTCTTTAAAGGACTTTCTTCTAATACCTTTGTCCATGGAGATTATGAGTTGTTGATATGAAGCATGTCATATTTAAGCTCTGCCATCAGTCACATGCAATAGAAACTGACTCTTACTGGATCAGTGTTATCTTCTTAGACATTTCAATCAATTCTTTCTTTGCACCTCTGTATATAATCCTGCTTGTGTATTAAAAGTGGTCATCAGATAAAATGTTGTAAAGAAAGATCAACCTTCTTTTAACAGTGCTAAGAAATACTCTGGAGTTAATATACCATAAAATACAACTTGTTGAACTGGGTTCTATTTTGGTAGTTATGTCCTCATGAGAATTACTACTTCTTGTTGGTCTTTTCATCCTTCATTTATTCTTTACATTACTTATTGTTGTTGTTTTTGTTTAGTGTTTTTTTTTTTTCAGATGATCAATTACTGTATAGATTATGTTTAGCTGCCTGCAAGTTTGTCTACAGGACAACCCAATACAAGCATTTTTTAAAATATTTACTACCCAATGAACAAAAACAATTTTGTTTAATGGTCTTGTACATTAGTTTTTAATCAAATTATTATTATATGATATTTTCTTATCAGTTACTGCCTATATCTACCCTTCTTATATGCCCTTTGCCAGCCTCTTCATTGGTTGCCACCTGCTACTAATTTTGATGGACCAATTTTCTATCTGTCATTATTTGATCTTGAAGAGGTGAATGTGGTTCAACATAAGTTGCTTTTATATGTTGATTAATCAGTCAACTGCTTGATGTCATTTTGGGATGAGTGAAATTGTTGTTCAAAGGAATATGGACTTTAATTGTTGTTGTGTCATGTGTTAACTACGTTCAGATAATGTTCTAGTAAAAGATAAATGTTCAAAGATGTCTGTCTTAAGGAAATTGCATTTTATTCCATACTTACTGTCAGTGGCTAACTTAATAGTTGTTGTATATCTCAACATAGAATAGACACTTAAAAGAATCCTCTAAAACTCAGCCTGTGTTTTATACCTTGATGGTTGATTCTTTAAGGTAGAGATTACTAGTATCTCAACGTCCTGTTTGATACACTAGTCTCTTTTGATGAATTGTTGTATATCTCAACATAGAATAGACACTTAAAAAGAATCCTCTAAAACTCAGCCTGTGTTTTATACCTCGATGGTTGATTCTTTAAGGTAGAGATTACAAGTAGTAAATAAATATCTCAACGTCCCTGTTTGATACACTAGTCTCTCCTGATGACCCCAGAATGAAGTATATATGATTGTTGTATATCTCAACATAGAATAAACACTTAAAAAGAATCCTCTAAAACTCAGCCTGTGTTTTATACCTGATGGTTGATTCTTTAAGGTAGAGATTACAAGTAGTAAATAAATATCTCAACGTCCCTGTTTGATACACTAGTTTCTCCTGATGACCCCAGAATGAAGTATATATGATTGTTGTAAATGATTAAGTTATGATAACAAAATCAATATAATATCAAAATATTACAAAGTATGGATGAATCATCATCAGTGGAATATTAAAACCAAAAACCCATGTAAGATTATTATGATACATTGGTTCTATAGATATGAAAGGGTTATTGTTGTTGTTGTAATTCTTTAGACAACAATGAAATGTTTTAAACAAATAAAATTACAATGCCTACAGCAATGAAAAAGATTACTTACACTATGTATTATGATGATCCTAATTTATTTAGCATGCCTTCATTACCCATTTTTTTATTTTATTTCAGGTCAAGTTTAAAATTAAGTTGTCTTTTTAAATATGTTTTTCTATGCTTTATAGATTTTCTGTTGGTCTTTGAATCCAAGAATACATGATGTTTTTTGGTTTTTTTTAAATGAAGAAATGTAATTGATAAACCCTTTCTTTGGAGTAAGATAATTTATAACACCAGTGACTGATGGGGGTGGATACTTTCTATCTTAGAATACAAGAAGTAGAAATAAATTACCTCTGGTCCTATTAAAATATGTATGCCATTCTGGAATAATAATTTCAATTTTGTAAATTGGAATTCCATGTCATTTTATATACCTAATTTTAGAGAAATACCCCACTATATTCTGTTTGATCAATTTGTAGCTACTTTGATATATTCTTGATTTCAACTTCTACCCCTAAGGTTTCAACAGCTTCTATTGCTTCTATAGTTTTTCTTGTTTCTCCACTTTTTAATATGTTCATGGAATATGTCAATTGAGATAACATTTTTCTTTTCTATCTCTAGTAAAACTAGCTTAACTGCATCAGAAATCATTAAAGAGCTTGAAATTTAATACTTGGTTTTGTATAAGGCTGACATCTTAAAAGTGTAGGGGATGGTAAAGGCTGTTTCACTTTATTTATGTTTGGGAGGTTGATTTCTGTCCTGTATAAGGATACATTTTGTTAACTTCATTAGGTTAGTTTTATAGTATAGTAGAGTTAATGACTCTTTTTTTTCTTTTCTTTTTTTAAAATTTTTTTTTAAAAGTCCTGTTTAGTTTCTGTAAAATCCTCAGCTGTTAGAATATAAATATTTTTGCTCCTATTAATCAAAGACTTATATGTAGTCAAAAGATTTAATATGGAAGAAAAAGTTAAAAAGTTAAAACTGAGAAGAAAGTATATAAGAAGGATATCATCACATAAAATGGCAGACAGGTAAAAGAATACAAAGAAAAAAAAAAAGAAATCAAACTCATTATAATTTGGAAAGGCAAAAAACTACCAGAATTTATCATAAACTTAAAATAAAACTGAACATCAATTCCATTTCATGTTTTAAAATGTTGTTTTTTCTGAATTACTTTCAAAAATTGAAAGTTTAAATTGACAATGAAATGTTGAATATAACAGTACAAATCAATAATATCATCATAGATGATTAATAATGCCATGATAAATATAAAGAGAGTTTAAGATTACTTCTGATATTGAAATGACTGAAAATATTTCCCTAAAAGTTATTTTCATTTTAATCTTTCAGCTATGTGTCATCAGCATATATATTAAATATATGTTGTATTTGATTTAGTATATCTTATTGTATTTTTTTATTGTAGGATTATGCTAAAAAGTATTTTCTGCAATATTTTAAATGTAATTAGTATTCTAAATACACATGGCTGTCATTAGAGATTATTTCCTTAAGAAAATTCTTATATATTTTAGTATGATGTTTACCATGATTTGTAGAAAGATTTTGAGTAATATTTCGTTAATGTGGTGAAATTAGGGTGTAATTATGCTGGTACTACTGTACTTTCTACTTACCTCCCTTTAATTGTTTAAATTTTTTTTTCTTGACTCATACTAGAATAAATACATCTTAACAACTGTCATCATATTTACACATATTACAAAATTCGACAAAAAATTTATGCACTCACTGTGTTTAAAGTATGTTCATCCAAGTTTTTTTTATTTCATGTTATTTCTTTGAGATATGTTTCAGAAAGCTAGGATGTTCAGATATTAAACAATTATTAATTTGTGTCATAACTGTGATTTGTTTATTTGCTATGAAGTAAAAAAAGGATAGATGAACATCTCTTACATGTGGTGATTCCATATTTTTTGCCAGGGGCTGCAGCCAATGATTGATTTATTAATAGAAAGCAGAAACTTATAAAATTAAGTAAAAAAAACTTTCAGCTTTTTGCTTGATTTCATAAGTTTCTTGTTTCTGAATCAATTAGAATTTAAATATCTGAATTGAAAAGTACATATCACATCTTAAATGGGGATGGTTTAGCTCAGTCGGTAGAGCACCCACCTGGGAATCACAAGGTTCTGAGTTCGATACCAGGCCCTACCAACTACGCACATGAGTAGCACAGCTTGAATAATCTGGTCTGTATGGTAAAGCATCTGGGAGCTGATGGTAAGTGTGGTGCTACACATCAGCAAAAATAATTTCTCTAATCTAGCGCTTGTGAAAAGGAGATAGACTTCCTCACTGATACTTACAATAGGCCACTCAGCTAACCAAGCATTTTACTTTTCTTTCTTTTTTCTCTATTGATTTTTTGATCAGCCAAAAGTTTGTTTTAGCAAAATCCAGAGGTTTATATGCCTAAACAATATATAGAATTCCTTTTTTAGGTATCTATAAAAATTAAAAGAAAAGAAAAAAAAAGATGTTTTAATTCTAAAAGGCCTTTATAAGTTATTGGTTAGGAGAGAATTGCATTTACCCTCCCAAAGTTAAACTTCCTTGATATTTTCATATAGCCCTGGAATTTATCATACTAATTATTTTTTTATCAGCAGTAAACTCATTCCCACACCAATTTTAAACCCCCCTCCCCTAAAAAAAGGAAATGTGGATTTGGGAGGAGAGCAAACATTAAAGCCAATAACTTTTCTTTGGATTCTCCAATTTCAGTAAATTTGGGATCGTTATGTACGGATCATTTCAAAATCCCAATTTAATTTTAAATAATAATTCCCCTGAAAAATCAAATCAATATGAAAATATCTTAATTTTAAATGCGTACAATCATGTCAAAAATTATTTATCTTCCCCCTCCCAACTAAACGTGATTGTTATTTTCCTGTAACTTTGGGTCTGGTAAAATAATAAAACCATGTTACCAGCAAATATTTTTATATGTACTTAATCAAACGTACTAGTTTTTAACACATAAAAACATTTTGGCATAAAAACATTTTTATTAGGAAATATGAAAGAATCTCAAACTAATAACTTCTCTTTGGAATGACCAATTTTAATAAAATTTATATTATTTTGTTGGATGATGATGGCTATATCATAAATTTTATCATGGTAATGAATTACATATTTGAGGATGGGTGAATGTAAAATATTCACAACTTCAAATGTCACAAACTCAGGAAATTAAATTAAAAGGTTTATTAGGAGAAATTATCAAGGTAAAGAATAATATAATTAAAGTATACACATCAATTATTTTATAGACTTTTAAACAGTCAATTACAGAAATGTGCAGTTCAAATTGTGGGCTTTACATTCTTAACTGATTTATAATTTGGTTGAGATCATAACCTTATTTTTTTTATTGAAAATATGTCAATATTTACCTAATGATATACTCTCATTTCCAAACAGATTGTATACTTGAAATGTATTAGCCAAAACATAGTAACATAAACAGCAATATAAAGAATGATTTCATTAATATAAACAATTCTTGGAACATTTTTTGAAGAGAACAGTCTTTGGAAGTAAATAAATATTTTTTTACTGATAAAGATAGGAGTTGGCCTGAAAATATTGGATTTTGATATTTATATAATACTAGTATTGTTCTCCTAAATAATCACTAAAAAGTATTATTTATATAATACAAAGTAAAAAAAAGAAACAAAAAATAGATGTATAAATATATAGATGATAGTTTTACCTATTTTATTCTATGTTTAGATATATTTAATTAGATTTTCACAGGGGTAGATATTACACTCTGATCCTGGAAGTTATAGACAAACTTAATGTATCATAGCTATATAGGTAATTTAATGTATCATAGCTATATAGGTAATTTAAAATTGAACTTAGTATCCATCTTAGAATAAACAGTCTTGGTTTTATTATTAGTACTTTTGAAATTAAAGAGATAAAATATTTCTATAATGTAAATTGTGTAATAAAGTAGTTAGAATAAAGCTACAAATTGTATATAGCTGGAAATGGTATAATAAATAATCACTTGAATAGAATTAGAATATTAATATTAGATTATAGTTATTGTATCCTATAAATTTGAGATCATAATTGTAAAACTTTATATGTCCAATATATATTCAATAGTAACCCTATTTTTTATTATCATTTACTAAGCTTATTTTGGGATAAAGCCAGAAGTATGAAACCCCCAGGGAGAATCAAATTCACTAACAATGGCCAATACTAATTTTATAAAGGATATAAAATACAATAACTGTTTCATTATTCTTAAATTAATTGGCTAATATACAGGAATTGTTGCTTGTTATAAAGTATTAAATCCTTCTTGTGACTTATTATTGTATGTCAAAATATATAAGCAATAATAAATCATTAATTTAATCTAATTTCAATTTTAAGTTCTGAATATTTAAGTGATTTTATTCATGATGCCACTTAATTTATATGAAGTTATCTCAGATTATGAGAAATTTCATTGGAAATAGGCCAAAGCTGAAAAATGACTTCCCAAATTCTTTAAGTGCATGCATTGAAATTTTGCTTTTTTCTAAACAAGCAATAAATATACAAAACGAGAAATACTCATTAGAGACAACAGCAACTCTCTGAATGGTTAATAATAAAGAACTAAATGTCTGTTTAAGACATAACTTCAACTTGAATTAGTATTGATCATACAAGCAGAAACGGTGCAGCTATATCTTCAAGTTTTATATGAAATAACAGACTTGTATTGCTTACTTAAATTATTCAAATTGACTGTTGGAATACTTGTGAAGCATTTAAAACACAGGACAGAAAGTATTTAACAAATATTACATTGTTGTATATTCAATTAAAAACTTACAGATGGAAATATTGATATATTAATTAGAAACAGAAATACTAAGAATGTCTGAATCATTTTCTTTACAAAATGAAACATTTCTTTTGCAATAATAAAAAAATATTAAAGTATTCAGTAAGATTAACCAAATAACTCATTAGTAAATGAAAATAAATAGCACATCTATATAAGATCAGACAAGAAATATAAAGAAAGTTTAAGAGAGGAATGTAATAATTTCACAAAAAGTCATTCATTTTAAAGAACAAAAGGTTTACAAACACAATTAACTAAGAAAATATCTAAAGAACAAAAGTTCTATTGGGAAATATAAAATAACAAAAAGTCATTCATTTTAAGGAACAAAAACTTTATCCACCCAATCATCTAAGAAAATGTTTAAAGAATAAATGCTCTATAGGGAAATATAATTTTACAAAAAATAATAATAATTTTAAAGATCAAACCCAATGAGCTAAAAAAAATGTTTAAAGAACAAAAATTCAATCAAGTTGTGCTGACAGCACATATTTCCATGACTCTCACCACCTGTCCCTATTAGTCATCTCTCCTGGTAAGTCCTCCATATGGCATCCAGTATCCACATAGAGCTGTTGAATGTAAGATTTTGGTTGGCCTACACTAGTGTGTTCATGTGTAGGTGTCCATAGAAGAATGTTACTTTTGAGTTTGTCTTTACTTCTCCATCAATTTCCAGCATGTCTTGTTCATCTTATTTGAATGGTTTCTGAGATAGGAGATAAGTGGCAGTACAGCTGCTTATTTTGGGGGTTGTTGATTCTAGGATTTGTACAAGACAGCATGCAGCATTCTTGTGTAGTTCACATCTAGTTTTTTTATCCAAGCATTTCATTAAAGTTCAAGTGCAGCCATTCAGTAGCACTGACACAGTTACAGCTTGAAAGAATTTTTGGTTTATCTTATCAGTGAGATCAGATTTCCATATGATCAATAATCTATTCATAGTAGTCTATGCCTTTCCTATGCATATATTGACATTTCTTTCTGTAGACGAGATAGTGTTACCCAAGTATGTGAACTGGTTTACTAATTTCAGTGGAGATGTCTCCATCTTGTTTAAAAGATATGAACTCCATTTTATCTGAGTTCATATAGAGACCAATGCCTCTTATTGCCTTTGCAGAAGTGATTTGGCTTGGGCAGGTGTATTTGCAAAAAGTGCTTGATCATCTGCATAGTCTTCTCCTGTAATAATTTATGTGGGATATTGTTTGATTCTTGCCTTTTTTAGCATTAAACCTTTTTTCTTCAGATCTAATGACATTTGTAGTACATAGTTGAAACCTATTATAAATAGAAATAGTGCTAATTTATCCATTTTTTCCCACCAAGAACAGAAAATCACATTATCAAAACCCTACTTCTATAGCAACTGGAGTTGCATGACTCTGTGGCAATAAAACTACATTCATACCGGAGAGGTCAAACTCTGTGTTAAAACCAAAATGTAACCTTGGTAATCATTCAGTAATCTTACTCTGGTTTGTCACTCGATATCAGATTCAGGGAGAGGAGAATATTATACACACCATACAAGTGTGTAGCATCAGAAACCATGAGATGCAGCATTGTGGATGTAAAACAAAGCAGATGAACTCAAAAGCAGGTCAACAGCACACTTCACCAAATTCTGGGTGGATGAAACTATTGATAACAAAGACAGATACCAAAACATTATCATGACCAAAGTTCTATAAGGAAATATAATTTTCCAAAAAGTCATTAATTTTAAAGACAAAATTTCATCAAACCCAATGGACTTAAATATTTAAAGAACAAATTTTCAAAGACATATATAAATGATTAGTAGATTCAAATGTAGAAAGATGTGACTAAAGGATATTTTGACCTCAAAACTAGAGGAACTTATATCACTATAGCAGTTAAAGTTTTTTTTTTTAAATGCACTGTTTGTACACACTATTTATTGAGAAACAACTCAAGAATACAAACTTCTGCTAATGACAATAAAAATGTTATTTAAACTAACAGAACCCATGGAATAAGAAATCAAAAGTAACAAGAAAATGATCAGCAGAATAAGATCAAAATCCGGTTTAACTTATTTTTATTTTCCTATTTAACAAAGTATATGAATTTGAATGATACTCAATTTGAAACTTTTGTTTATAGTTACAAGCCAATTTACTTGATTAGTAGCAAATTATAGATTTTTTTTTTTTTTTCGGTAATAATTGAACATTATTCTTAGATGTCTATTTCACCTAAAAGACATGTCAATCAAATTTAATTTCAATCTATAAAGTACTTTTGTTGTAAATACATTTTAGCAATTTAAAGTATTTGTCAAGTTTTTTTGATCAATTGATATAAAAAAAAAAAGTAGTGAGTAAAAATTATTTCAATTTTCATTATCTATAAAAATATTTTTAGCTATATATGAATAATCAATTTCAAATAATTTCATACCAATATTGTTTATTTTAGACAAGATTTTAATTCTTGAAGCTATATCCATTTGGAGCTTTCTATTTAATATAATTTTGATTAAATTATGATCTGTATATTTCAAATTAACACATTATTACCCAATACATTGCATAGTTAGATTTTTAGGATTTATTAGTTTGATTTAAATTGTTCATAATATTTTCATAGATTAGAAGCAAATATTTTTTAATTTTAGAAACATCCACAGCATTTAATGAAAAAAATAGTTTTAATTGGAAACATTGGAAAAAGTACATTAGTAATTTCTATAATTTTAAAAATAAGAATAGAATAATATTTCATGGAAAGGTGGGGTGGGGAGTGAGACAGTTATGGAATTTAATTTTTTTTAATTGGTAATAAGTTTTTGCCTATTAGTCTTATATATAATGTCCATATCCCAAATCTATTTGTGGGTGTTGCCATATATCATATTGCACTTTAACTGGTCAGTCAAAAGTCATAATTACCAGTTACATTTCCAAATCCTACTTCTTAGGTTGCTACTTTGCTCTTAGTAAGTTAAACCCAATTTCAGCCACCAATTTAACTGGTCTACACAATTAATCTTTCCAACCAATTTTTTCACTAATCACTTCCCCTTGTTCAAGGTTCCATTCTACTATTTTGTCACCATCTAATTAAAGTACAACACCATTATAGTTGATACTTTATACAGTTACACATATATGTGCATATATATCATGTTTACGTATGTATGTTTTATGGAGTTGTCTGTTGAAATCAAACTTCTATTATTCATTTTCAACAGTTAACTCCTTTAATAGTAATTTAGTCATAGAATTCCTGACTTTGATTTAAGTTTGATTATTAAACTTATGAATAAATTGTCAACTATAAATAAATACCATATTAACAATTTGGTTAAATACAAAAGAAATCATTGCATAAACTATCCATATTTGTTTGTCCTTGGATAATAGATTTTGGTAAGAAAAACTGAAATTAAAAACCATTTTAATTATTCTTACTATTTAATTGTAGGTACATTTTCTAATTAAAAACAAATTGGTTTATAAAAAAAATCTTTATTTATTCTTGTTTACAACAATTTTATTTCATGAATGGTATACTGACTTACCAGAAAAGAATTACCCTTAAAAAATTCTGAATTGTAAAATTTAACATTAAAATAAAACTGGCACTGACTAATTTTTATTTTCTCACTATTTTGTTTTGCTGACTTGATTCATTTACTTTTATTACAAAAAGTTTTTTTTTAAAACATTTAACTTCAATAACTGAAACAAATAGATTTCAGACATTATGTCATTGTTGATTTGAAAACACTCTATGCTAAAATATAAAATAGATTTCAGAAGTGTCATATCTGTTATATCCCCCCCCACACACACACACATTTATTTTGTAAACAAATAGATTTCACATTTATTTTCCAAAAAAATAGTCAATTGAATGTTTTTATATTTTTGTATTCCTCTTATAATAGTATAAGATTTGATTTTATTAAAATCTGAAAATCTTTTTGAACTGTGGATAGGGTCACTCAGTACAACACCAAACAATTTCAGTTTCGTAAAAATATTTTAGTGGGGTTTTCTGGTGTGCAGATGAAACTGAAAAATATCAGTTTTTCAGTTAAACTGCCCATTTCTAGTGTATATATATATATATATATACACACACACACACACCAATACCTTTACACAAGTAGGGTGTGACACCTGGCCAGTTTCTTAAGTAGAGTTTAACAGGTTTAATTCAGAGTTTTTCTTCTCCTCGACTGATCGCCTAACTAAGATTAAAGAACCCAGTCTTTTTATATATATATATATATATGAATTGTAACATGGAGAGACATCAGACATATGGAGCCTAAAAAGTTAAGTTTCCTGATAAAGGCAGTGTACGACATATTGCCAACACCAGTCAATCATCACATCTGGGGTTAGCTACATCAGACGTATGCAAAGCATGTGGGAAAACTGCTAGCCTGAAACATATTCTCACGGGATGCGAGTATGTTCTAAGAAGCTACATGTGGAGACACAATGAAGTCCTCGAGATTGTTGCGGAGACGTCGAAGATAGGCTGTGAGACTGCAAATAAAGCTGTTAATAACATCAACAAAGCAATACATTTTGTCAAAGAAGGAAACATTTCGAAATTTTCGCGTAAAAATAGGCACGTGTCGTCTATATTTGATGGCTCCATGGGCTGACGCATTGCATGCGACTTGGAACATCAACTCGTTTTTCCAATTGAAATAACTTTAACAGCCCAGCGTCCTGATATTGTCATTTGGTCTGTTAATCAAAAGAAAGTTTTTATCATTGAGTTGACAGTTCCATTTGAAGAAAATCTTGATTGGGCCTATCAGCGGAAGTTGGAAAAATATGAAGACCTACGTGAACAATGCGTCAGAAACGGATGGATAACAAATGTATTTCCCATTGAGGTCGGATGCCGGGGATTTATTACCAACTCAACCACCGCATTTTTGTCTAAACTTGGACTTTCTCTACCAGACAAGAGGAAATACTTAAAAAAGATTCAGGAGAAAGCTCTAACCGCATCAGCGTGGATATGGCAGTCCTATATTGTGACATCAAACCGACAAAGTCTGGTGGTATCATGAGATACTGCTGGGGTGCTCTGGTAATAATGCTTCGGCCCCGAAACCATGCCTGAACCCTGAGTCATCATGTGATGAAGGCTTTGTTGGTTGCAATGCTACTGTGTAAATAGCAGTCATTGTATGAAGATTATTATAAAGGTCCAGTTAGAGCTAGAAAGAATTCAGATAAGTGCTAGGATAGACATTGAAAAGGTTAGGATTGATCAAGAAATGCACCTTCATGAATTATAAAGAAGAAGTAGTGATAATAGTAGAGATAGGGAATTTGATTTTGTTAGACATGTAAGGCTAGTGCTCAATTTAATGAATATGAAGTAGATGAGTATTTCCCACACTTTGAAAATATAGATTTAAATTTAAGTTGGCCAACAAATACATAGTATATGTTACTGCAAACAACTTTGAAAAGTAAACCACAAAAAAAAAAACCCAACATATACACATTTATCAGTTGAGGATTGTGCTGATTATGATGTTGTCAAAACAGCTATTCTGAAATCGTATGACCTAATTCTAGAAGCATACTGCCAGAAATTTGGAAGTCATAAAAAGACAGGAGGATAGATCTGTTGAATTTTCAAAACTGAAGGAAACATACTTAGATAGATTGAGTACTTCAATGAAGGTTGTGGTAAACTATTATAAAAATGAAACAGTTATTCTTAATGGAATAATTTAGGAATTGTAGCCCTGAAGATATAAAAATATATTTAGAGAGGAAAATTAATGCTGCATATAAAATGTCTATCCTTGCTGGTGGAAAAAAAATTTATCCTGACCTCCCACCAAGCCAGATTAACACAAGGTCTTCTTGCTGATGAATATGCATTGACACATAGATAAAGCAAAGGGTGACATGTGGCTATTCTCTTGGCCTCGGAGGCCCTAACCTAAGGTTTGTGTTTAATCATGGCTAGAATCACAAGTTAAATCAACTTTGTGTTTCTAATTAGTCAGTGAATGTGCAGTCTAGTACCTAAGAGGTACAAATTCACAAGGTAATAACTCTAAGTTAGCAAATTATTTGCAGGTAAATGGGTGGGTACATAAATTACCCACTTACCTATATTATCGTAAGGTTGGGTATATCATAGCAGACTGCTGGGCTAAGCAACATAATGAATCTAAAATAATCAGAATAAAGCACAGTGTTGTTGTATCTTCTAATAAAGTGGTAGAAGAATATATACCGTTTATATCTGAAGGATGTGTATCACTTGTGGGTGATCCCACTAGAAGGACTCCTATAGAAATTTTGAAAGATACAGGGGTATTCCAATCTCTAATGTTAAGAAAATGCTTACTATGTGGATTAATATCAACCACAGGTAGACATGTTATTATTCGAGGTATCAGCAATATTGCTATTAATATTCTGTTACATTGAATTTACTTAATTCAGATTTAACATCAGGATCGATTGCTGTGGGCATAGTTATCTGCCCTTATTTCAGATTTCAAATGTCTATTCCCTGATGTACCTAATCAAACAATATTATTGTATCATGTGGTAGAAGTCACTCTAATTAAACAACATTCATATTGGATTAATACCCAGAATGCCAAGCTCATATAAACTATGTATGCTGAATAATGGAATTATTGAACCTAGTCAGAATGATTGGTAATCACTTTCTGTGTTGATTGATAAACCTGATGGATCTGTTCAATTTTGTACAGATTAGACTCAAATACGCTAATCTATAAATTTATCCAACAGTGAGTTTGGTCAGGCCAAAGTAGCCTACCTGGGTTATATTGTTGGACATGGCAAGGTCACCTTGAAGGTGTCTTCCATTCATTTAAAAATATGAGTAATTGTACAATACCCAACTACAACCAAAGTAAAAAATTTGTGGGGATTTCTTTGGTATGGCAGGATATCACAAATTCTATAAAAATCATGCAGATATAGCTGTACCACTTATGGGATTATTTAAGAAGAGGTCTAGATTTGGTAGTCAACCGGCATTTGATCAAATTAAAAATTCATTGTGTTTAAACCCTATTCTGAGAGTCCCAAGTTTTGATAATCTGTTTTGATTAGCTGTAGATGCAAGTGATCATGCCATTTGTGTTGTGTCATTGCAAGTAGATGATCATAATATTGAACATCCTATTAGCTATTTCTTCAAGAAATTCAACACTTATAGAAAAAGAAGCATAAGATTTATTATCCAGCTTGCAACATATTTCATCACTTCAACAACCAGTTATAGTAAATACTGATCATAACCAGTTAATATTCTTGCATGAGATGAACATGAATAGATGATTATGTTGGAACTTAGCATTTCAAGAATTTAATCTGGACATACACCATATTAAAGGCTTGGAAAATATGTGTGCCAACGCCCTATCCCATTTATAATTACTTTTTTAGCTAAAGAAAGAAAAATTATCATTATTTTTTTTCTTTGGTAGAGTGTGACATTTTGATAATATTAAAAAAGATGTAATTTCAACAAGTGTAAGCAATTTGCATAAAAGGGCAAGTGTACATTTCTTTCCTTTCTTTGTGCCTTTGATAAAAGTGCAGTTGTACTGAAACTGACAAAATGGACATAAAGTTATTTGCCTAGGGTCACCTGGTTTGATTCTTTTTGAGGACTGTCTCTGAGAAATCACATGACTGAATGGAAAAAGGTGTGAATGACTGATTTCAATTTTATCTGAAAACAAACTCCCTTTGTGAAAAGGTTAAAAAGAAAAATGCTGAGAACATTTTGCTCATTAATTAGCTAGACTTTGTTAAATCTTTGGGAAAGAGTATTTTAGGAACACCAGGGAGTAACAGAGAAAGGGGGAAGAGAGGAGTAAGAGGAAAATAATCTAGCATATTCCTTATCAAATTTTTTAAAATTTGCTAAGAATTTGCATATTACAATGTTTGTTTATTTTAGGAATTATTTGATTTTTTTTTTTTTTTTTTTTTTTTTTTTTTTAGTTTCAAAATATTATTTTATAAAATGTAACCCTAAACTTATGTATGGTTTGAAACATAATTTAATTTTCCAAAGTTTAGTTTTTAATTGCCTATTGTTATTAAATAAAACTAGTGAATTAATTTCAAGTTGATAGTATATTGTGTTCTAGACTGATGACAAAAGTCCATCACAGCAACAATAGTACAACAGTCTTTGATGATGCGTATAATACTGAGTTCTAAAAATGTCTGTTTACTTTGTCATTCACTTTCTTTTATTGTGAGGTTGATCTTGGGGCAATTTGCATATGTCAAAAATCTAGTCTTGTCAATTTTCTTGCCTCCAGTCATGTTCCTCTTTCTGAATTTGTATTTCCTTCTGCACACCAGGCATATATGAACATGCTTTGTTCCTACAGGTTAAACCATCTTCTCTTCTTCAAGTTACAGTGATGAAAAGTTTATTTGTGTTGAGTTTTGTTTTTTATAAAAATGTAACAAAAAGATGTTAAGAATTAAAAAAGTGAAATTTTTCACATTACCATTTCTATTTTTAGTTTACATTTAAAGTATTATTTTTAAAAAGGTACCCCCTTTGTTTGAAACATTTTAATTATTTTTTTTTAGTTATCCAAAAGATTAGGGTTTTTTTTTTTTACAATAACTACTGAATTACAAAAGAATACTTTTCAGAAAAGCATTATTTTCAAATTTCACCTATGGAATCTGTATTAAATATTTAAACATGGTGGGTCTTAAGAAGAACAGAACAGTGCTTTTTGTACTTACTTATGAAGAACCGTGAAGAGTTCCACAAATCAATTGATTTTTTTGAGTATTGAATTATATCATTTAATCAGTAAAAATCAAAAACTAAGTTTTGTACTTTCCCTTATAAACATATGTGTGCATAATTTTAATGCTCAACGTCTCTTTTCTGAATGATAAGTCAACACGTACATATCCAAACAGACCCAACTCCTTTATATATATATATATATATATATATATATATATATTATATATTATATATATTTAAACTGTGTACAAATTTATGTTTACCATTCTCCAAAATGTGTTTCAATTTTTCCTGAGAATTTTATCTACTTCAGGTCAAATGCAATTATATTGTTTGCAATAACAATAATACCATTTTCTAGTCATTTCAAAATATTCAAATATATTTAGCATTTCTAAATTGAATTATCTTTTTCAGAAATTAGAGCTGACAGCAGATGAAGGAAATATTCACCCTGGAGTTTTGTCACGAAAAGCATTTGAGGTATGTAAAAAAAAAAAACATTTAAATGTATGAACAAAAAGCTAAAATTAAAAGCAGTACTTGCTTTTGTATTAAATGTAGTCTTCTTCTCTTTAAAAAGTAGGCATTCCACATTATATCATAATTGTTTAAAATGGTAGTTTAACCCTTTTGCAGGAAGAATTATATTTTTGTTGCCAATCTTACACAGGCAGAGTGACATTGTTTTTGTTGTAGCTCAATGTAAGGCATTTTCCTATTTACTCCTCATTGATCAATTCAATGTTAATGTATAGAAACGTTACAAGGAGACTCCACTGGAATGTAGGATTGTGTAAAGTTTGCTTTGCAAAAATATCATAATTAAGTTAGTGTTTCCACAACAATTCTTACTCTCTAGAACCATGGTGGTTACCATCAAGCTGTGTCCTCACTTTTAGACTCATATCTGTTATTTCGATGGGTCATGCTATTAGGTATAGTTCTGTTTGAATTGACTGTGTCTGTGTTCTTCATGACCATCCATCACTCTACCCACGTGTGTTTTTGATCACAGCAGTGAGAATATCACTTGATAATGTCACTAAGTGCTAGAAAAGTCAATGGTCAAGGATTACACAAAAATAACTCAAACAAAAAAAAAATGTACATGAGTTGAGAATGTAACAAATTGCTGTATAATAAATAGTTCAAATCTTCCACAATGTTCTTAATAAAAGTGACACATTTTAGTCTATGAAGGTTACCACAAAATCTACGCTTAGGAGATTGTACAAAGTAACATGGCTTTCATTAGTGAAGGAATTTGATTCCCTTAAATGCCAAAAATCCACTGGTTATATAATGAATTACTTCCTCCTTCTCCAGACTCTGGTTATAGTATTTCTCTCTTTCACTTTCTCAAAAGATTCCCTTGTGTGATTACACACGGGTGACCACAGGTAACAAATTTTGTCTGTCTGAAAATCATGATTATTTTAGTTGATTTCCAGTCATTTTCATAATACACTAAATAACCCTCAAAAATGTGGAAGCACATTTTCTGGCATAAAATATACCAATTAACCTATTCAAGTCTATACTGTAACAATTGCTGTTCAAATTATGTTTGTTTATATATATATATATATATATATATATATATATATATATATATATATATATATATATATATATATATATATATATATAAACTATTCCACAAGCAGGATGTGATATAAAGTAAATTTTTAAGCAGGATTTAACAGGTTTGAATTCAGAGTTTTCCTTCTTCTATACTGGTTGCCTAACCAAGGTTAAAGAACTCTGCCCACACTAATATTTACCCATAATTTGAGGGAGAATAGTTGAATGCATACATTTCCCTATGGTATTTGTGTTTTGTGAAATGCTAACAATCTTGTCTAGGATTTGAACTCAGGTTGGCAAGTTCATTTCCTACTATCATAACCATTACACCTCATGCCTCTTTGTTTTTTTTTTGTGTATATGATTAATTTACTTATTTGAACATATCCTCTATTTTTAAAACTTTCTGAAATGATTCACCCAATTTACAAGGATTTAAAAAAGATTATCTGCAAAAGGATTAAAATTATATGTTAATATGCAATTTGAATTATGAATAAATGATTTTTATTACATTATTTTAAAATTAGTTCCTCAGTATTTTTAAGAAAAAATAAATTTTAATGAAACTATTATATTTTTTTTTACATTCAGTGCAATATATTTTTAAGAATATGTATTTATGTCTGTATTTCATGATTTACATTATATTGGTTTTACTCTATATTTTCGCATGTTGCAAGAGTATTTTTTTTTTCTTATGAATTTTAATTATATTTGTGTTTGTAATCAATATCTTCAATATAAAAATGCTTTTATTAAATAATTCTTAAAACTTTGTGAAAATAATGTATGAGCATCATCATTATCATAACTTGGCTTTTTTGAATGAAGATTAACTGATTAGTCTACATTGACTGCAGGCATGTTTGTGGCTGATAAGACTAACACAGGACAGTTGCAACAGCTGAAGGTCTGATCAGAGTTTGATAGCATTGTGTTGTGGTTCTTCCTGCTGTGATTTTTGTCCTTGGAGGTGACCCTGCAGATGTTTTCAAAGGAAGAGACAACATGGTGGTGAGATGCCAAGTATCACAGTTTCCAATTGGGGTGAACCATCAGTGATGGTGGATGTAACACAGGCACAATCCTTGTATTACTTCTTTGATGACCTTCTGTCATCATGACTAGTGGAGAGATTTTGTTGTACAATATTGGGTAAGCAATGATTCCTTGTCTTGGAGATGTTTATCCTGTCCACATAGATGGGACATTTTAGTAGCATGGCCTCAATTCTGGTGATCTTTGCCTGGACTTCAATATTGGTGATAAAGTCCCTCCAGTGGATGTTGAGTATGGCACATAGGTAATGCGAATCTTTGTGCTCTTCTTCAGGTGTCTGTTGTACCACATACATTTATACAGTCTGCCGAAAGCACTGCTCACCTTAACCAACCTGCTGTTTACTTCCTTGTTAATCCTGGTATCTGACATGATGGTGAACTGAGGGACCAGCTTCAACTCATTTACACCAATGGTGATGTGGGGAGTGGTACTCTTCCAGAGGTGCAATATGTCCGCCTTCTTCAAATTGACTTCTTGCACAAAGATCTGGGTAGCTTCTGTAAAGCAAGAAGTAATGCACTACAAGGCTTTCTTTGTTAGGGCAACAAGGGTAGCATTATATACAAAACTGATGTCTTGGTCAGTCAATTACTTCAAGGTGTTCATGTGGGCCTGATTGTCAGAAATTAAACGTCAAGACATTTATCTTATATAAACTTTGTCTTCATCATTAAGATCTTTTGTGGTTTGTTTGAGCATCATGGTGAAAAGCCAGGATTCTGCTTTTCTCTGTTGATAATCAAAATGGACTCAGCAGAGAGATCACTGTTGCATCTGACTTAACCACGCTGGTCATGTAGACCCCTGTTTTGCTCCTGGCACTTCTCTTGGAATTGTCTAAGAGCAAACACCATATTTATGGTGCTTCTATTGAAGGTGTTATTCAGCAATGCTATTATAATAACTTGCTGAATATAGAAAATCAAACACAATATCTCTGCTTGTATATATTAACATTGAATAATATCATCTTGCATTTTGATTATATCCTCTAATAATCATTAGTCTGTTTTGATTGTATTTTGCAATATATTAACTATTTTCAATTATTGCTTAATTGTAATTTTAATAAACTAGACAAGATGTTTTTAATGAAATAAATGGTTGAAATATTATATTCAAGGCTTTTGTATAAATGTATAATTTTTATTACGATTAGAAATATTGTTAAAATACCTTGAAAAATCTTATGAAATTTTATTTTTTTAAATCCTTTGATCCTAACAATATTCTACCTGTCTTATAATAATTATATTTATATACATATTTACATTTAAGTATGAAATGTGTGTGTAAATGTAAAGACTATTATGGGTAGTATTGTCATCTGGTCTGTTAATCAAAAAAGTATTCATTGATGAATTAACAGTCCCTTTTGAGGAAAATCTTGATTGGGCACATCAGCATAAGTTGGAAAAATATAAAGATCTATGAGAACAATGCGTCAGAAATGGATGGATAACAAATGTATTTCTTATGAAAGTCAGATGCTGAGAATTTATTACAAACTAAACCTGCACATTTTTTACTAAACTTGGACTTTCACCACCAGATGAGGAAATACATAAAAAAGATCCAGGATAAACAAAGGCTGGTGTTATCATAAGATACTGCTGGGGTGCTTTGGGTTAGTGGTAATGATGCTTCGGCCCCAAAACCATGCCTGAACCAGAGTCAACATCTGATGCAGGCTTTATTGGATACAATGCTACTGTGTAAATAGCAATCGTTGTATTAAGTTGTTTTTTTAATAACATAAAACATAAAGTATATTGAATAATAATAAAAATACAATGTAGCAATTGAAAATTTTTTAACAATAAAATCATCCTCTGAATACCTTGTTTTTTCATATTGTATATATTTACACACACATGTATCTCTCTCTCTCTCTCCCTCTTATATATATATATATATATATATATATATATATTTATACACACACACACACACACACACACATGCACACACCAACTCCTCCACATAAGCAGCATGTGACATATGGTCAATTTCTTAAGTGGAGTTTAACAGGTTTGAATTCAGAGTTTTCCTAACTAAGATCATAGCTGGAGGGAGAATAGTTGAATTCATACCTTTCCCAAATGTATTAGCTCCATGTGAAATGCAAACAGCCTGTGTGTGTGTGTGTGTGTGCATGTATGTGAGTAAAATAGGGAAATAAATCTGACAGTATTTAGAAAAGCAAAGTGTTAAAAAAAATTAAATAATTCTTGATGGCGAAGTCGACGTTAAAACGGTTCAATTTTTATCTAACCTTCATGAGGACATTAGGATGAAGAAAGTGTCGTATGAACAGTGATGGATGTTTTTTTCAAAATAACGAGGGATGAGAAAATGTATATTTTTCTCTCTAGACACTTCTCACCTTGGATATATATATATGTTGGTATACGTGTGTGTCATATATGTGTGTGTGTGTGTATCAGATATATATATATAAGTGGGATGTTATATGTGTATATACGTATTATGTACAAGAGCAGGATGCACAAGCATTGAAACTCATTATGGCGGCCCAAATGTGTATGAGTGATGTTAGAATGCCAAAGCATATATAGGTATCAGTATGTATATGTGTGTATAGGTATAGGTATGTGCGTATATATGTGTGTGTGTGTGCGTATATATATGTGTGTGTGTGTGTGCGTATATGTGTGTGTGTGTGTGTGCGTATATATATATGTGTGTGTGTGCATATGTGTGTGTGTGTGTGCATATATATGTGTGTATGTGTGTGTGTGTGCATATATATATGTGTGTATGTGTGTGTGTGTGCATATATATATGTGTGTGTGTGTGTATGTGTGTGTGTGTGTATATATATATGCGTGTGTGTGTGTGTATATATATGGTGTGTGTGTATATATATGTGTGTGTATATATATATGTGTGTGTGTGTATATATATATATGTGTGTGTGTGTGTATATATATATATATGTGTGTGTGTGTGTGTATATATATATATGTGTGTGTGTGTATATATATGTGTGTGTGTATATGTGTATATATATATGTGTGTGTATATGTGTGTGTGTATATATATATATGTGTGTGTGTGTATATATATATATATGTGTGTGTGTATATGTATATATATATGTGTGTGTGTATATGTATATATATATATATATATGTGTGTATATATGTGTACATGTATATATATGTGTGTGTATATATGTGTACATGTATATATATGTGTGTGTATATATGTGTACATGTATATATATGTGTGTGTATATGTGTATGTATATGTATATGTATATATATATATATATGTGTATATGTATATATATATATATATGTGTGTGTATATGTATATATATAATCTTCATACAATGACTGCTATTTACACAGTAGCATTGCAACCAACAAAGCCTTCATCAGATGATGACTCTGGGTTCAGGCATGGTTTCGGGGCCGAAGCATCATTACCACTAACCCAGAGCGCCCCAGCAGTATCTCACGATACCACCAGACTTTGTCGGTTTGATGTCACAAAATAGGACTGCCATATCCACGCTGATGCGGTTAGAGCTTTCTCCTGGATCTTATTTAGGTATTTCCTCTTGTCTGGTAGAGAAAGTCCAAGTTTAGACAAAAATGCCGAGGTTGAGTTGGCAATAAACCCCCGACATCCGACCTCAATGGGAAATACATCTGTGATCCATCCGTTTCTGGCGCATTGTTCATGTAGGTCTTCATATTTTTCCAACTTCCGCTGATGGGCCCAATCCAGATTTTCTTCAAATGGAACTGTCAACTCAATGATAAAAACTTTCTTTTGATTACCAGACCAAATGACAATATCAGGACACTGGGCCGTTACGGTTATTTCAGTTGGAAAAACGAGCTGATGTTCCAAGTCGCATGCAATGCGCCAGCTCGCGGAGCCGTCAAATATAGAGGACACGTGCCTATTTTTACGTGAAAATTTCGAAGTGTTTCCTTCTTTAACAAAATGTATTGCTTTGTTGATGTTATTATCAGATTTATTTGCAGTCTCACAACCTATCTTTGACGCCTCCGCAACAATCTCGAGGACTTCGTTGTGTCTCCACGTGTAGCTTCTTAGAGCATACTCGCATCCCGTGAGAATATGTTTCAGGCTAGCAGTTTTCCCACATGCTTTGCATAGGTTTGACGTAGCTAAGCCCCAGACGTGAAGATTGACTGGTGTTGGCAATATATCGTAAACTGCCTTTATCAGGAAACTTAATTTTTTAGGCTCCATATGTCTGATGTCGCTCCATGTTACAACCCTCTCTTTTGCACTCTCCCACCTGGTCCATGCGCCCTGTTTACTTTGTCCCACAGCTGTAGCAATACGCTTGATTTCCTCAAGTTGGTGGATTTCCTCTGATCGTCCCTTTGCCACAGTTCCAATTATTTCTTTCATCTTGAGGGATGATTCTGCGATTTCTACAGCTTGTTGTGCCTTCCATTTTCGACCAGTTATTACGGAAGGCTGGGCGTTCTTTACCAGTGGGTCGCGAGAGTCACGCAGCATTTGGAAAAGTCGCGCTTTCCCTAATTTGAATTTCTCAACAAGTGACACCATCGGAAGTTTTAGCTTCGTTGATGAACTCTATAGTGCCACATTTGTTAAGCAATTAGGTACCCCTAACCATTTCTTTACATAATTACTGATTAAGCGCTCCATTTTTTCAACCTTTGTCAGTGATACCTCATATATTTGCATGAGCCATGATAGTTTAGGAATTAATCCAAAATAGATGCACCATATTTTGTCTTTATTTATGAGATCACATTTATCAATGGAGCGAAGGCCATCCTTTAGTTGTTTCATAATGTCCTGCCAACGATGTCGATCAGTAATTGGTAGGGAGTAGCAGCGACCGAGGCTCTTAACACTTCTTTCGCGGATTGTGGGGATTTCATTTCCATCGACGAAAAACCTAACTTCTTTGCAGATTCCTTTCACTATGGAAAGACTGCGGCATTTAGAAGGCTTTATCTTCATCGCAGCCCATTTGAAAAGCTCCTGTAGGCGATTCATAAGTTGTTTCATATGGGATCTGGATTCTGCGACGAGGGTTACATCATCCATAAAAGCCTTCATAGATGGGACGGTTTTCTTATTGGTGTGGTTTTCAGAATTACGCAGTATCATCTCCATTACCAGTACGAAAAGTAATGGAGAGATAACGCATCCCATCATAATCCCAATATTTAACTTTTGCCAGTTAGTAGAATATTTATTATTAGAAAATCTCATATATGTACATTTAAAATACGTTGAAATGAGATTTCTAATGTCTTCTGGAATCCAAAAGAACTCCATTGCTTTCTCAAGTAGTTGGTGTCTTACTGAACCATACGCATTTTCTAAGTCAAGCCAAATGACGTGAAGTTCGGCTGACTTATTATTTTTGGCCGTTTATATGGCGTCCCACAGCATAGTGGTGTGTTCAATACAACCTGGAAAGCCGGGAATTCCAGCTTTCTGTATGGATGTATTAACATACGCATTGTTCAGAATAAATTTTGTCATTCTTTTTGCAATAACACCGAAAAAGATCTTACCTTCTACGTTGAGTAAGGAAATTGGTCGAAACTGGTCTAATCTTTTGGAGTCTTTTTCTTTTGGAATATGGATTCCATCAGCTAATCCCCAATCCTCCACGATAAATTTCTTTGCATGGGCTTTCCGTAAAAGCCTCCAGAGAAGTGTTATGCATGTGCGTGTCTGTGTATATGTATGTATGTGCGTGTCTGTGTCTGTATATGTGTCTGTGTATATGTATATGTGTATATGTATATGTGTCTGTGTATATGTATGCGTGTGCGTGTCTGTGTCTGTGTATATGCATGCGTGTGTGTGTCTGTGTATATGTATGCGAATGCGTGTCTGTGTATATGTATGCGTGTCTGTGTATATGTATGCGTGTGCATGTCTATGCTATGTGTGCGTGTCTGTGTCTGTGTCTATGCGTGTGTGTGTGTGTCTATGCGTCTGTGTCTGTACATGTGTGTGTATGTGTGTGCGCGTGTGTGTGTGTCTGTCTGTGCTGTGTGTGTGTGTCTGTGTATGTGTGTACGTGTGTGTGTGTGTACGTGTGTGTGTCTGTATATGTGTACGTGTGTGTGTCTGTGTATATGTGTACGTGTGTGTCTGTGTATATGTGTATGTATGTGTGTATGCATGTATATGTGTACGTGTGTGCGTGTCTATGCATGTATGTGTGTGCGTGTCTATGCATGTATGTGTGTGCATGTCTATGCATGTATGTACGTGTGTGTCTGTCTGTGTATATGTATGTATGTATATGTGTGTCTGTGTGTTCTGTCTGTGTATATGTGTGTGTATGTGTGTGTCTGTCTGTGTATATGTGTGTGTCTATCCATGAATGTGCATGTCTGTATATGTATGTGTATGTGCATGTGCATGTCTGTGTATATGTATATGCGTGTCTGTGTATATGTATGTGCATGTGCGTGTCTGTGTAAATGTATGTATGTATGTGTGTGTCTGTCTATGTATGTATGTGTGTGCAATCAGTCATTTTGGCATAAGGAAGGTTAACTCCAATGACCTTAGATTTTTGGAAATCTTCTCTGAGTTAAATATCTCAATCTGCAATACTTTTTTTTCTTCATAAAAAACAATTCAAACACAAGGCAACTTTTTCTCTAAATGTTTGATGATTAGTATTATCTGTGTTATTCGGACTATTGTCCTCATCTTCATTGATATCTGTGCAACGTTTCGGCCGATATGCCCTCCGACCTTCTTCAGGTATTTCTTGTCGGATTAGGGAACCTTTTTTTCGGAATCTGGAACTTTGTTGTCATAATCAGGAGCCATCACAGAACTTTGAACCTAACCCTTTATTCAGTCCACGGGGGTATCCTGTCCTCATTCTGCTAACCATAGCTGGGGTAGAGGCGTTAAGCTGTGTTAATTAATATTCTATGTTACTGCTGCCATAACATAGAATATTAGTTAATACAGCTTAACGCCTCTACGTTATCGGTTGAAATGTTGTACAGATAACAATGAAGATGAGGACAATAGTCTGAATAACATAGATAATACTAATTACAAAGCAACTTGGTTCTATCCTCTCTGCAAGCATTGATACATGATTGATTTCATATTCACTTGGTTGATCTTTATGATGTTTGTTGTGTCAGAATATTATGCAGTGTAGATTGTAACATGAATCACAAATTCATAGATGGTAAATTTTCTATGATCAACATCTGCCATTGTTTGATTGGTTTCTAAAGATGACATTTTTAAAGATGACATTTCAGAATCTTGGAAAGATAGAATGAGCACTTTAGAGATTTCTTTCATAATTAATCAACATTTGACAATGAAACCCTACAAAATCATCCTAAGGATTGACTGGCTTGTACGGATGAAATTAGACTGGCTATTAAACAAGTTGATAATTGCAAAGCACATGGCTTTGATGACATATCAATTGAACTATTAAATACTGATAGTGAAAATATACTTTGGGTCATACATAACTGAAGCCCCTATCCCCAAAGATTAGGTTAATGTCATTTTAATGTCAATGTATAAGCTATTATTGTGGTATCACCTTGCTAGAAATGATTGAAAATATGTTTACCAAACTTCTTTTGAACAGATTATTGGAAGATGTTTGTCCAGCTGTAATTCCTAAAGTGCAAAGTGGTTTTACATTCGGTAAAGGAACAATCATTATGATCTTTTCTACTTGAAAAATTCAGGGAAAATGCTTTGAACAGCAGGTGCCTCTTTATCAAGTCTTCATGGGCCTAACAAAGGTTTTTGGTACCATTAATTGCGAAGCACTTAGGGTAATTCTTGACAAAGCTAGTTTGCCTTTCAATTTTTGTCAACATGATTAAACTGTTGTACAGAGATATATCTCTGTACAACAGTTTAATCATGTTTAAGGCATTTCAGTTTAAGGCATTTCTTACATTCAATGGTGTGAAACATGGTGATATTTTGGACCTAACACTTTTCTCAGTCTTCTTTACTATTCTACTGTCTCAGGCTTTTTCAATTGTGACAAAGGAATCTTTTTGCTGTTTAGGATATTTGCTTGAATTTTTAATATGAGAAGATTTCAGGCAAGATCTACAACATTTCAAGTTATGCTCAGGAAACTCCTTTATCAAAAAATGTTTTTCTAACCCAGAAGCTGATATGCAGTGCCACATATATCATTTATAAAAATCCTCTTCAAAATTTGGTCTCAGAATCAGCCTATCAAAGTTATGTTCCCTCCAACTGTAGGACAATCATATGCTGTATCAAAAATTCTGGTGAATGCTATAAGTCTAGAAGTGGTCAATGTGTTTGTGTATTTTAGTAGTATATTGGTAAGAGATAGCTCTATTTATTCTGAAGTATTCCTGCACATCCAGAAAGCATATGATGCCTTAAAAATAGAGCATGAGCAAACTGAAGCATCACCAAAAAAAAAAAAAAACAATGTCTCTATTTATAGAACATATGTATTGACTACTTTCCTATATTCATTAGAGAAACATGATTTAAAGATTTGAGAAATACATTTAAAATAGTATGTGCCTCTTTGAGGAGAGTCATGAAAATAGCTGAGGAAGGGAACAACATTGGACTCTCAGGTTCAAGATTCCTCTTGGAGGTATAATGTTTGTGACTGTCTTTTCTCTAAAGATGGATACATCAATCATATGAGATCTTATGAGATGTCAACAAAATATATTTCCTTTCAGGTGAGGTGATAAAACTTGTCATTAAGTAAAGTCTGTAAGTATTTGTCTGGATAGAAAAAAGATTGTAGTACACAAAAACCTTCTCCACATACCAATCAAGTAACATATACAGTCATCATTCTATTTGACTGTCATCTCTGCCTCAAGGTTTGCAAGATAGCTGCTGAACTGAAAAGTCATTTAACCTTATCTTAGACTGTGTCAGTCTAAGATAAGGTGACAATCCAAACGATGCTGAAGGGATCAAGAGATGGCAATCATCTGTGAAGATAGAGCAATCATCATATATATGTGTGTGTGTGTTTGTATATATATATATATATAAACACACACACAAGATGGATAAATCATCATATATATATGTGTGTGTGCAAAAATTGCCAAGGGGGGTAATTTTTTTTATTTTTTAAATTTCTTAATTTTAAAACAATTACCAAAAATCAGGGAATTGTCCAATTTTAATGAAATTTTCACCAAATTATTTTCCCACGACTTAATTTTATAAGGATTAGTTTATTTTATGAAAGAAACTTGAAAAAATACTTTTTATATTCAGAATGTGTGTGTGGGTGGCTGACCTTTGACCATTTGAAGAAAAAAATCCCGGTCCCTAATTTATGTAAAAATTAGGGCCGGGATTTTTTTTTCTTCAAATGGTCAAATGTCAGCCACCCACCCACACACACACACACACATTCTGAATTTCTTGAAAGATCATATCCTGAAGAATATATGGAAAAATAAAAAAAATAAAGAATATAAATTCAATAACCTAAAAAATTCATTTTCTTAAAACTCAAAAAATAAATAATGTAGCAATTTTTTTTTTTTTTTTGTAGTATTGAAAAATATAGTTTTCTTTAAATTTTTAAAAAATTAAAAAGATTTTTTTTAAATCGTCAATTTAAAGTATGGAAGCCTAAAAAAGCCAAATTATCTCCCTTTCTGACCACAGTCTTTACAGTGTGATTTGTGAACGAATTCAACACATTTCACAAGTTATTATAATTCATTCATTAAAGGAAGACTTTATTTCAAAGTACATTGTTCTTTTATTTATTTATTTATTGGTTTTTTTTTTTTACATTCCTTTGAAAAATAGTAAACTTGAAATTAATAGCTAATCTAATTAAAAGAGAAAAAAAATTAAATTATTGAACACTGAAATTAAACTGAATGTTCTTAAAAATGTATCTTACATGAGTATTTTTATTGTAGATATTGTTATACTAACACTAACTAGTAAACATTTTTATAGTTATATTAAAAAAAACAATCACAAACACTTAAAGTTTTGTTAGACACGTGAAATTTTGGCAGTTTTCATGTAAATTTTCATTTGCGTTAATAGGAATTATTGGCAAATGAATTCTCTTTTTGTTCATGAAATTATTCACTATTGAAATTTTTTAATTAAAATAAGTTTATAGTAAAATTTACATAGCGAATAATTTAATTTTTGTTTTTGTTTTTTGGTAAAGTTTCCTCTGGTAAATATCGTTTATTCTGTAATTGTCTGAATTTTTTTTCCGGTGCTAAAACGATAATTTTTATTTGGAATACTAAATAGATATCAATTTACAATGTAAAGGGTGACCCAGACAAAAACAGTACCCAAACCCTAAACTCCCCTAGTTAAAATTAGCAGTTTTATTACAAAGTTTGTGGGTTCTGTTTTTTCTGGGACACCCTAATTTACTAAACAAAAGTTCATAATTTCCAAAAAATGTTTATCTAAACAGCATTTTTTTTTTGTTTTTTTTTTTACACGTTTCGTCATTAAATTCTCTTTCAAGAAATGAAAAATTAATTTTCCTCTACCAAAAAAAAACAAAAACAAAAAACAAACAAACTTATAAGTTTCTTTGCGTTTGTTTTTTCTAATAAGTTACTTATTATTGTACACTATTTGGGGGTAGTGGAGCGTGAAAAAAGACAAAAAAACGACAAAATACCCCGCGCTTTTAATTTAAAGTAAAGATTTATTTAAAATATAAGATCTTACTACTTGATATACAGAAAATTTGATTAAATTCGGATTATTACGGGTTTTTTTTTGGTTTTTTTTTTTCATTCTTGTGCTTCCTGTTATTGACACTTTTGAAAATAAAAAATAAGTAAAGCTTCGTAACGTCTGTTGTAAATTATTCAGTGAAGAAATCATGGAAAATGTAGCACTAAAATTATCAACAAAATGAATTTTGTTGTTAATGATTAAAAAGTAAAGGTAAAAGAAAAAAAAAAGTAAATAAAAACAAAAAAAGATTTGACGTGTTTGTTTTTTTCTTAAGACTTAAAAAATTCATAGCGCTTCTTTCTTAAAATAAAAAATAAATCTTTATTAAACTTTGTTTTTTGTTTTTTTTTTATCATAATTGACGCAATCCTTTAAAATTCACTATTCAACAATGTTTATCTTTTACTTTATAAACCCAGATTTGACACCTGGTATTTTAAACATACGAGATAGTATCACTATAGATAAATAAAGGCCTCCATATTTAATATTTTCTACCATATTAAAAAAAGAAGAGATCTAATTTCTTAAAATTACACCCTCAAGAATGCCGATGGCTATATATATATTGTGTGTGTGTGTGTGTGTGTTATATATATATATATATATATGTGTGTGTGTGTGTGTGTGTTATATATGTATATGTACATGTATAATTTTGAATTGAACAATTCAAAGTGTAAAGTCACTGTCAGGTCGCATATGGCGCTACTGGTACTATGTAACCCAGTACTACACGTCTCATAATTGGGTTATGGGCGACTATATATGTATATGTGTGTAAACAATCACAATATTAATTTCATATTTTGATACAGTTAATAAAATCTCTTTGGAATATCTGACCTAATCATACATCTGCTATTTCTTTCAAATACAAACTCTGTGAAAATATTTTTTTAGAACTTCTAAGTAGATTATGATTTCTTATTTTTTCAAAGTAGGTGTTAACATTTTCAACCAAAAAAACTTATCTGGTTATTTTGTTTTCTTCCTCTTGGTTATTTTGTTTTCTTCCTCTTGGTTATTTTGCATGAATGATTATTTTTATTTCTGTTTAATCAATTCTTATTATATTTCTTGAAATTTTCTTTCCTCTTTTTTTTTTCTTTAATCTTTTTTGATAAACTATATCATGTGAAAAAATGTTGAACTGTGATTATAATCTGTATACCCAAACTTTTGTTATTAAGTATAAGATTATACAATTACTACTTTGAAAATGGAAGCAGTTCCACCAACAAAGGTTTCAGAACTTAAAAATTATTAATCACTCATTAAGACCTGGTGCTCCAGGCTTTTTTAGTTTTCCCTCAAAACAATGCAATATCCGTTACAGATGCAGCTTTTATACAATCTGTGTGGCAGTCACAACTTATGTATTTCCTCTTTTTATATGTAGACATTCCAAGTTTAGAAATGTATATCAAAGTCAAGTTAGAGATAAAACCTTGCTATCTTATTTGTTATCCAGCGAACATTTATCCATCTAACATTTTTTTCTAAAAATATCTCCTAGAATGTTTCACTCCTTCATGAGATATATCTTGCCAATGTAGTAGTTGAAATCTTAGCAGTTTTATAACATCTTTTTCTTGCCTCAGTAAGGACCTTCTTGCTGGATTTCAGGGAGTCTTCCCCTGAGACTGCATCTGCCCCCTTGCCTAAAAAGGGTAATGGCTGGGTTTATTGCTTGGTGCATAAGGAACTCCTTAATGGGAAAGATGATAGAATCTAAAAAATGTTTAAACCTGCCACTATGGGAGGCTTGCTTCCTGCATGGCACCCCACATTTAAAAAATGACCTTGTGTCTATTTTAGCTTGGTGGGAAGCTAAAAAAAAACAACTTTTTAGACAATATTCAAAACCAGTAAAAATGAGACCTGCTATTTGATGTTAATTCACTTGTATGAAAGTATAGCATGGAATGACTTCCTTTTTCACTTGCTTTACATCTAATATTGTGGCAACTAAACTAAGGAAATATATTAAATAATATGTAAGCTGTAAGGCTTATGTGCACTCATTAAGACAAGCAATGAGTCAACTGTAAACAACTAATAAAGGAAAATGGGTCAACACTGAATTAGCTGTTGAGATGAAAAAATGCACTCTTATTACCTGTTACTCACATGAAACCAGCAACTGAATTAAGTAGCCGTATATTTAAAGTGATAGGAAGCTATTGTTATATGAACAAAATAGTTTTATAATGGTGGAAATTAGTTCAAGCTTGTTAAGTTTTACTGTGATATAATGATACACAATATACATTTAGCTTTTTAGAAGGTTTAATATAGAGTGATAGGTATAAGGGTGTCATATAAATAGATATTATGTTTACTGAAAACTGGTAAAGTGAAAAGATTTTGATTATCTACAAATTGATCTTTAGATATTCCTTATATTTTTAGGCACTTTTGCTTTAATTTAAAAAAAATACTTATATGTATTTCCCCAACCCCTCTGCATGAGCAGGATGTGAAAACTTTTAAGTGTGGTTTAACAGGTTCAAATTCAGAATTTTCCTTCTCCTAGACCAGTTGCATACCATGGTCAAAGGGCCCAGTCTGCCCTTCTATTTACCCATAGTTGTAGGTAGAAAACCTGGATGTATACCCTTCCCAAGGGTATTACTACTATGTGAAATGCAAACAGCCTCATCCAGAATTTGAATAGATTCACCATGTTCATTTCCCACGATGATAATCATTATACCAAGAGAACCTCTTTATACAATTGAACTATATGTTTAAACCTACCTGTATGTCTCTATATTTGTATGGACATTTAGATTAGATGAAAAAAATGATTCTTCCAACTAATGTTTTGATATGGGTTTATATTAAGTATAATAACTAAATCCTGATTAATGATATGCTTTTTTTTGTGTGCACATAGAAATAATGTTTTTTTTTCTGGTTAAGTTTTAAGTTTATATTTTTGTTTCCTGTGTTGGTCTTAAAGACTAAATGACCAAAACATTGATGTATCATCATACCATTTTATATTTGATACTAGCACTAATATTATTAACTTGTGTGTTGTATCATTAAAAGAAGAAATAAGTTTTTTGATACTTTGTGATGTTTTTGATAAGATACTTGAGCTTTTACAATTAAAACATAGTTTGACTTATTACTAGAATATGATTTGCTTCTTAGTAATTGTGATTGTATAGTATGATTAAAAAGTCTTATGATATTAAGTTAAAAAAAATTAAATAATTTACTCCATGAATTATTACAACTAGTATCACAATTTTTGTTGCTTTTATTGAAATATTTCTACTGACATACTTTTTGATCTTGATCAAACATAAGTATTTTGTTATCTATTCTCTTGGAATTAAGATTTATAAATCTTAAAGAAATTTCATACTTTTGAAAAAGAAAATTAGAGTTGGATTAAAAAAATTCACTTCCTATTCTAATTTTTAATCTGGAATATTTTAACTGCCAAATATTGATTGCCTTATAAAATTCATTCTACATTTTAATCACTTAAAATGAACAATTTTAACAAAATCGTACCTGCTATTCATTTGGGTAAATGAATGTTTTGTGTTGATTATGTTGTTCCCACATTTCAGCCAATTTATTCTATAGCCATCTTCTTAGGTACTATGGAAAGGGAAGGTTTTTTTTTTTTTCATTAATGCAAAAAAAAATTATAAAATATTGTGAAGATTTTTAATTTTCTGTCTACATGACAGAAAACTCAAAATCTCCACAATATTGTTGAAAATGAAATAATTCATATAACAATTAATGTGTTCATTCCTTGATAAATTACTGGAGGTATTTTCAATTTTTTTCTTTGATAAGGAATTCTATACAGAATTCCTGTTGAGCAATGAAAACCACACCAATCTTATTTATACATCTAGTTGATGCATGTCAATTCTTTCAATTTCCTCTCTTTATTGTGTGTTATCATCCTGGTATGACCTGATATGAGATTTTTTTCCACTTTTTCTTTGGTTATATTCTTTCCTAAATAATAAAAATAGAAATTCTATAGACTCAAGTATGATCAAGAGAGTAAAAGTAGGAGTGGGCAAATGAATACTTAAAAAAAAAATGACTAAGACAAGTGTTTTTTATGGCCATTTTTGCTACTGATAATGATTCTCATGAGATCATGATGACGATGTCATTTTAGGTTGGTTCCATGATGATTTTCAAAATGGCAGCTGGAAATCCTTGTTTTGTTTTGTTTTTTTTTTGTTCTTTTTAAGGAAAGGACATATGGTAGCTACTGGCAAAATGAGCCTAAAATGCATTTTTGACAAAATGACAGAAAATAATTTACCAAAAATCAGGGAATTATTGGATTTTAATGAAATTTTCAGTGTTTATTCATCAATGAAAGATCTTTATAAAGCATTATTTATTTTATTTCAAAACTTTCTCACTTTTTTCAGGTCACTTAATTTTGACCCCCCTTATGTTGGGGGCGTAAAATGTTTTGCGAGTTGGTCATTTTCGATACTAATTACAGTATAAATAAAGACCAAAGTTATGAATAGAAACAAACAAAATTTTTATGCTTGTTGTTTTATGAGAAAATAAGTACCGAAAATCGAAAAATAAAATATAAAAAAATAATAAATAATTTATTTTTTGGAGATTTCTTTTTTACTCATTTCGATAATTATTTAATTGGCTATTATTTTATAAAAGAAAAAATTATACATCAATGTTTTTTCTGCTTAAAAAGGGGAGTGGGTACATTTTCAATCGAGTTTTTCTTCAAAACTTATTACTTTTTGCGCCTAAAATAGATATTTATTTTTAGAATCTAAAAATATAACATTTTAAACTTAAAATCCAAATATTTTTATTTTAAATGAATTCTATATATTAATTTTTCATAGCAAAAATACTAAATTAAAGTTTTGAAATAAAATAACTGATGCATTATAAAATTCATTAATTGTTGAATCAATACTGAAAATTTCATTAAAATCGGATAATTACCTGATTTTTGGTAAATTTTTTTGCAATTGCGAATGTACAGTAAAATTGTAAACAAGCACTTAAAATCATCGAAAAAGAGGCTGAATGGCGGATCGCGTCGAAATTGACCAAAACAAATGGTTTTAAATCTTTTAAAAATAAACTGCATATGTAATGATATTTTTCTTTTTTTAATGATGGTCATTATGTTACTACTTATCGATTTAGACAAAGTTTGACCTTATAATAGATTTAATTAATTTTAATTCAATTTTAAAACTCGTAGAAGCTGATTTTTTTGCCAGTCCCTAATATATGGCCTAACAATTGTGTAATATGTCTAATCATAGGTTTTCTTAGTCACAGAATATGAAAATACATTCATTTTATTGATTTAACCAGTTCTAATTTCTTTATCATGTAAAAAAAATGAAAATTATAATAAGATTAGTGACATTTTTCCTGTAGACATCACCAATTACACATAGTGAAGTTCACAATAGTTAATTTCCACACAAAATGATTGAATTTTCCATATAAGTTAGTCACCTGACTCACAGATTTGCCTAGATTCTGTTATCAAATTTAGCACACTGGAATTCATATCCTAAGTTTGTGAGGGGTGTATAGTATACTGTAGTGCTTCTCTGTCACCATTATCATCTTGCCAGAAGTGTTCTACATCCAAAAGTTGTTTCTTAACAGCGTCAATAACTTTCTCCATTACTACTGCTTCCATATTTTCAATCCTATTTCATTCACCCTCTCATTTTACATCCTTTAACTCCTTGAGAACAATTAATTTAAGTTCAAAGAAAATTCTCACCCTAGTCCAGTTTCTGTCAAGTGGCATGTCACTGGTGACCATTTCATCAATCTCCAGAAATTACATCAGAGGGTATATGAAGATGTCTTCCATTGTCCTGTAGATTTTTGGGCACAAGACAAACCACTCATTCTGAATGCATATAGAAATGACAAGCACTAACTTGTTGCTATTGATATCATTTATGTCATCAAAGAAAACTTATATATTCTCTTGATGTGCTACAAATAACTTTACTAAGTTTGCAATACATCCAGATCTGTTTGATACAAAGCCTTTGAATCATTCATCTCCAGCATTGTTTCTTTCCATCCATATGTCTATAATCATTGTATAATGAAACAGTGTGCGACATAACTTTGGCAATAGCAATAAGTCCAAGTGTATAAACAGAAATTCCAGGGGAACTGAAGGCTTTCTCCCCAGCAATGACTAATAACAATTTTTGAATCCCAATCTTCTGCTCAGTATCTTTGTCTATGGCATGGTTCACACACAATATGATATGAGCACATTTTAGTTACTCCCAGGTTATCAAGGATGACTTTGCTTGATCCAACATTCAAAATTCAATTTGACTTTTAAGGCCATCAACAGAGCAATTAGCATGTACTGCTTCAGCTTTTAATAATAAGCTTTTACCCTGTCCTTCCCTGAGTGGCTTAAATTCTCACCATAGCCAGTTGTGAATGATGTTCTCGCACCAGACTTTCGTGTTATATGGTTTGTTTTGACATCATAGTGACAATGGACAGCTGCCTTTGTAGTGTCATCAAGCCCTGTTGTATGTCATCAAGCTTTGTTGTAGTGTCATCAAGCCCTGTTGTAATGTCATCAAGCCCTGTTTGTAATGACCTGTGACCTGCATGTTGCACAACTGTTGGGCAACATATCTAAGATTCAGGTAAGATGCATATTCCAGATAACACCTGATTGTTTGACAACTGGGGAGCATTTACATCAAATGTCTATGAAAATCATTGCCACAGATCTCAAATTTTCATCACTGTTGTCACTGATACATAGTTTCAAATTTGATTCACTTCCTACATTTATGTCATCATGAATGAATGTCCACTATTAACCAAATATCATATTGGCAAATATTCTGCAAACTTCATTTGTGGAACCTGACAAACACTGGACCAAACAACGAATTACAGGCTCATTGAATGATATGTGTCCATTCCTAACTTTCATATCTGGGAATGCAAGAGAACAATTGGTGGTGGTATCATTTTTGCCAACCTGTTAAGAACAAAGTTTTCCATCTATAAATAGAGTTCTTTTTATGTGGGTTTCTCACTGTTCATGAAATTACATCTATTTTCACAGTTTTCATTCAAAATAGATACCAATGCATCTTTCATCAACAATTGATTTAGTTCTTATTGCTATTTTTTCTTTCCCTCTATTACAAGATGCTTCTTTTAGAACATTATTGGCTCTCCTATCTTTTCTTCATCCTTATCCAATCTTTAGAAACTTAGTGCAAACTGCTTTGTAAGCTCTGAAACACCCAATCATCAGGTGTCATCTTGACAGCAAAGTTGTCTTCCATTGGTTTTTGATAGGATAGATCCTTACAACAAATATCATTGGCATGTTAAGTAAGAGCTACATTGAATTCCAATGCTTTTGCATACCAATACTGCAGTTTTAAGCTTTCTGTAAAGCCTTGAACCATTCATAATCATCTTTCACTCTAGTAGCAACCTGCTTTTTTATTTAGTGGGTATATATTTTTGTATATCCAGTCAGGATATAGTTCATGTAAAATGATGTCATATAGAAAAAAAAATCATCAAATTCATTATCGGCAGCAAAAATGGCATAGAAAACACTCATTCCATATATTCGACCCCCCCCCCCCCCCCAGTAAAAGACAAAGTGGCTGTCAATATCAGCAGTTAACAATTCAATAGTTCTGAAGAATTGGTGCTTAAAAGCCCTCTGGTTTATACTAACCATTATACCTTTGTTGACTTGATAACTTTGAATTTGAACATAGCCACCAGAACCCTTGGTGGGAGGAACTACAATTGTGCACCTTAAGTCAGACTACCTGCAGTTACATGTCATGAAGAAACAATGGCAGTATCAGCTGGTGCACTATTAGGAGAATTATTATTCACCATTTTTTTTTTTTTTTGTTTTTGTTTTTTTCTTTAGCCTTTAAATTTCTTTAATTTTTTTCTTTTTATTTCTTTAACACAGAATATGAACCAGAAAAAAATAGAACATTTTAATTGTCAAACTTATCCTTTCATTTAAAAGGAATTTGCTTGTGAAAAATGCAAGTGAACCACTTCCTATAGAAAGAAATATTTTTATTTTATAGTTTATTTCAAGGTTGATTATCATTTCTGTTAATATCATAACAATAATTGGATTTTTGCAGACTTATTTAAAAAGCATGCGGTGAGTGAATGAAGACTTTACAAAGATTCATCAGTTATTCTTTCCTAAACTTTTTCCCGTCTTTTTTTTTTTTCTCTTTTTCTGCATTTATATTCTCATATATTCTGAGGTGCTGGAGTTATTGTATAGGTATATTCCTTGTATAATCTTACTTCTATTCTCCAAGAAAACCTTACAGCAGATTTTACTATTTTTGGTCATACAGTCTGTCCATGTCAGTAGCTACACTACATCTTATTTATTATATCATATATACATCTTATTTATATCATATATACATCTTATTTATATCATATATACATCTTATTTATATCATATATACATTATCTAACTGAGTTTATTTCTATAAGTAGAGAAAGGCAAAATCATCCATTTGGTACTTTAGCATTTGAGACAGTCTTGAAGATGTTTCTTGAATACTCTTTAGATATGCATATTTTCTTCAATTAACAAAACAAAAAGCAACTACTAGCATCATAAAATTCATTTGGACACAACAGAATGTTGGTGGCTGAGGGTCTTCATGTCCTGGGAATGACGTTAAACTCTATCTGATGGTGAGGTTCTAGTTCTGGAGGTCTGGGGAATGTGGAGCACCCCTTCATCACCATTACTCCCAGATAGTACCTGTTAGGATCCCATTTATGGGTTAAATAGAAAAATGTGTTTATAAAAAATTGAGTATCCATTAAGAATGAATTTATTTCAAAACTTTGTTGGTATTAAATGACCCACTGAGATCGATATGCCGTAAACCAAACCAAATGATTCTGACACAACAACTTTCAGTTACATCTGTAAATCAGATGAATTGCTATAGGACATCACTGGCACTTAGTTTTGACAATGCACAAACTAGAAAATGAACTACTTTGCAATTATTCTCTAAAATCAATACATTGCTGCTGATACACAAGATATGTTAAAAAAGTTCCAGGTTGATCAGATTCTTCAATGTGAGGGCATTGTCCACTGTGAGTTCTTGCCACAGGTCCAGACAATCAACCAGCATGTCTACAAAGAGATACTGTGGTGTTTGCTTTGTTCAGTGCACAAGAAGCGGTGAGAGATGTGGCAGGACAACTTGTGGATGCTTCACCACAACACCATAACATTAGAACACTCTAATAATTACATCCAATTCTTTGATGTAGTAGTACATACCTAGAATTACTTAATCTCCACATCCTGACACACTAAGCCCACTGACAACCCAAAGCACCTAGATTTTAATAGCAGACACCCACTTAATCTTAAAAAGTCCATTATATACAGCTCTATTAAACGTATTTGCTCTGACTCCCTTGAATATCAATACAGTATATGTTTATTAGCCCAATAATTATACCTTAAAAGTAATAAAAGAAGCAATTAAAAAAGCCTCAACCCTTGAACACAATATAAATCCCAAAATCCAATCCTGCTGGTCTTTGATTTTGGTCACAATATGCATAAAGTCATTCATTGATTAAAGATTTCCAACACCTCAAAACAGACATTAAAATCAACTCTATATACTATGAATCACTCATCAATGCTAAACTATAACCACCTAATCTATCTTCACTTGTCATATCATCTAGAAAGAAATTCCATAATATACCACATCAGAGTAACTACATGTGCAACAAGCTCCCATTGCTTAGTCTGCAAACAACTAATTTTAAATTCCTATCTTACTATACCCAACACCTATATTAAAATCCAGAACCCTAATCTTTCCAGACCAAATGTAATACTATATTTTTTGCATTAAATGCGATAACTGTGATGTTATGTTGGAAAACAGGCACTTGCTTTCACCTAAGACTCAACAACCACAAACATATCATCCGTGGAAAGTCCCTTTACTCCCTTATGGCCAAGCATTTTAATCTGCCCAGACACACACAAACACACACTGGACATCAAATGCATCCTAATAGACACAGTGTTCTGTTCTGTACACACAAACACACACATACATACACACAGAAAACAAGAGATAAAATGTATTTACAGATTACACACACATGCATTTAATTTAATTCTTTTGCATGCTGGGAATATTGGCTTTCTTTGTGTGAGGGTTTTATTGTCGCTCCTTCTGGTCTGCTCTTTTCTATTTACATTGTTCTTTTTTATTTGTTTCCTTATTTCTTTTTTTCTTTTCTTATTTTTTCTATGTATCATTAGTTATTATTATTATATTCATTTTTATTGTTTTTTATTATATTTTTGTTTTTATTTTTATTTTATACATATTTATGTTATTTCATTTATTTATTTTATTTATTTATATGAATTTTTTATTTTAGTCTTTGGTGTCATTAATTTTTAGCTGGCTTAATAAGTATTTATTTTTGTGTCTACATTTTGATATGTGTTCTGATTGTTTGTTGTGTAGTTTTTTGTTTTTCTCAGGAAAGGTTATTATTGATCATTTTTTTTCTAGCCAAAATGTGCAGTGTCTAGTTAGGTTATTATATGCTGGTGTTATTTTCCTTATTTTACAGATTATTTCTTGTGTGTTTTAGTTTGAATTTTTGGTTTGCCAAATATTTAATTTAAAATGTTTGAATAGTTTTGTGCTGTATTCGTATTTTTAAAAATTGTCAAATGATGTCTTGTGTACATGCTCTATCAATGATATTGAGCACAATTTACTTATAAATATACCACAATGTATGTATGTGTGTGTGTATATATATATATATATATATCGGTTCTTTTGTTAACTAAAAGTTTCAAAATAGCTAAAAATTTCTTAGTTTTTTCATATTGGCATACATAGTATAAAACCTCTGAACAATTCATTTATACCAGTATGCCACACACCCATGAATGGTACATTGAGTTAATACTCAGCTGTAATCAGTAAAGCTTACAACAAACCTAATTCTTCTTCTACTAAATAAGACAGTAAGGAATAACCAATATGAATAGCTTCTATATACAAACAATGTGTCATCTCTTAATACCACCTATATGTTGACAATTGATCTTTAATTCTTTATATTTTTTGCTTAAAAATCAAATTGATAATGTATGAATAAAAGAACAGTCATTTATTCAGAAGAATCCTTTTTTTATTATTATATCAGGTTACAGTGCTATATGTTTTGAGTTCAAGCCTCTTATTTTGCTAAAGCTTGAAACCAGTAGTGCTACATAGGTTTTCTTTTCTACCATAATATATATTCTTTTTACATACCTATAGAATGGTCCTCCTGTGATATTAAAATTACTATACCTCATTGTACTTGCAAGTATGTATGTATATCTAAAAGAAAAAGATTGTTATATATATATATATATATATATATATATAATTAACCTTATGAATTTAATAAATTTTAAACATTTTAGTATATTACAAAGTCCATTGAATTTTTCAAAGATCTGTAAAGTCTTTTGTTTATAAATCTGATTCTGTTTTATATTCCATGTTTTTCATGTACCACCCTCTTTGTAGAATTTGTCTGAATGTAGTATTCACTGGGGATCATAAGAATATGAAACATATAGTTGTATGTGATTAATTTTTGTATGATAATACTGCCATATTATATATATATATATATAATATAAACACAAAGCCGTATGGAAAATCAATTTGATATATTTTGCAATAGGAGTAGATTCATCAGAATTAATTTATTATATAAAAATGAAATCTATATGTGAGAAAAGAGTGAAGTGTGTCACTTTAAATAATATATTTCTATTGGACGTCCACTCTTATGCTACAAAGACAAATTGAAGGACAATTTGAAATGCCTCAATATTGACCTGAGTTCCTGGGCAAATCTAGCATCAAATCAGAAAGGATGGCGTAAGACATGTTCCACTAAATTAAAGAGCTTTGAAGAAAATAGATTGAAACATCATGATCAGCTCCATCAAACTTTAAAGCTAAAACATCTGATTCCCCGCTTTAGGAAATTTCATCTGTCAGTCTGGCTTCATAGCTCATAGCAAGGCTGGGCTAGTATCACACTTGAGAAAACACAAATAAAATGTCTTTTTGATAGCATGCACAACTGGGAGGAAATGAATCACTCATTGCTGACCATAATTTATCATTTACGATAGGAGAGACCTAATTTAGGTTTAATAGCTAAGTTAAATGTTGATCGATATATAAACAAATCCAATATTAGAAAATTAAACAAAAATATATTAACAATATTCTTCCTTGTAATTGTAATGATAAAGTAAAAATATGCCCTCTAAATGAAGAATATCGAAATGTTTGTTTAGTATACAAAGCTACAGAACAAATTAATAAACAAAGTAATAATAAAATGACACTTTCAAGAAAATATTCTATAGCAATAGATCTAGCTTTAATAACATAAAATATACGCATAACACTACTCTTTCTTTCTTTCATCTGGAACATCAAAAATAAATATGGTATAAATCCTATTGTAAAGTGGGAAATATTTACATAAGTGCACATGTGGCAGCTTAACAACTAAAAATTATAAATGTAAACAAAACCCTATTTTTAATGCAAATGTAATATGTGGATATTGTCTGCTATTTTAAAAAGAAGTATATTCTACACACATGGTGTTTGACATTTCAAATCAGCTATTTTTATATCAGTAGTCATCTTTTTATATTTGGCTTTTGAATGATACGGTCAACTATTTGGTGTTCATTTTCATTGTGAATCTCTTTTTTAATGGTTAAATTTTTTGTGTGAGGCAATGATTGTATTATTCACTTCCGGTCCATTTTTAGTTAAACTTTTTTAAAAATCTATACCTTTCTACTAAATTTGCTCTACTAACGTATTGAGCACTTTTATATTCTTTATAACCCTGACTTATTCAGTTAATATTTGCTTTGACGGATGATGTTGTGATTCCCTGGTAAATCATCTCCCTTATAAGTGTCACACTTCACTCTCTTCTCACATGTAAATTTCATTTTTATGTAATGAATTAATTCTGATGAAGCTATTCCTATAGCAAAAGATATCAAATTGATTTTCTATACTGCTTATATATATATATATATATATATATATACTGATTAAATTTGGTCCTTAGTTATTTTGTTTCATTTTTCATTTTTATGTTGGTAGTATCCATACTATCGAATTTCATTCCAAACATTATTCATATATATATATATATATATATATATATATATATATATATATATATAGCTTAAAAGCCACCCTATTGGGCAGCAATTAAGCTAGCTCCTTCACAATGATCTTGATTGGGCCCTCAGCTTAACAATGACATTTCATGCATTTAGTACATTTTGAATTTTATCAAACTTAGACAATTTTTTTGTCAAACAAATAAGTTTTCATGAAAACAATGATATAATTTGTCTATTTGGAACTTATTGAATAATTGCATGATAAACATTTTTTTTGTTTTCCCATTTGGGGTCAATACAAATAGCTTGTTTCCATTCACAACCAACATAGAGCTGGCCGTGAGAAAAGCAGTGTTTGATCAGATGAAACCCAGTTAATTTTAATGATTGTCCTTGAGACTTATCAATTGACATTGTATAGCACACCTGGTTGCTGTTTGATCTGGGTTTTCATTTGCACAGGACTTTTTTTTTCCTCGTTGCAGCCTTGGCTCTTTTGATTGCAAACTGGTCCTCTGTTATTGGAGATTTTTTTTTTTGCGAGACATACTGTTGTCTTATGTGATCAGCAACAATAAACTTCAGAAGAATTCAAAATTGATCACCCTATTCTACCTTTTAAAAATTCAATGATAATTTTTCTGCTGCTACTTGATCTCAATCTCAATCATAATGAAAGGTTCACATTTTAACTCATCACTGGTAACTTCCATTTCCAAATATTTGTAAACAAACCAACAGATGATTTTTTGCACTTGTATCTGAGAAAAACAAATGTTAAAAATTGTGTGATACTATGTCTGAATAACACCCCTCTATTTAAATAAATATAAAAAAATATTTTGTAAATAAAAACTGTATTTTTATTTAGATAAATATATCTGCATTTTTCTTCTGATTAAATAAAAAATATTTTAGTATAAAAATATGTCTTTTGTATTTAAAAAAAAAAAAAATTTAAGTGTTGAAAAATATTCATAAAACTCCTGATAAAAAAAGTATTTATTTAAAAAAGGATTTTGCTATTGAATTTCGATTTGATTATGTGTACCAAACATGTGATCAAATTAAAAATTAATATTTTCAAAAATCAAACAAAAGAAGAATTTATTTATTAAAAAAGAACAATAACAATATTAATTTATTGTTAGTGCCAAATTAATTCTTTTATTAAAATCAAAAACTGGTACTAATGCAAGAGATAATATTATTAGATTACATTACATTACATTTTATGGAAATACCCAAAGATTAGGGTAAGAGTCAGGGTTAGTTTTAGGGAGTTTCCATAATCTAATACTATTTATACATAAAATATGATTTTAATGATATTATCTCTTGCATGCTATTTTGGATTTGTACCCCAAAACTACTGTAAAAATGTGTATTTGGTTTGTTAATAACATGAACAAACTATTTATTTAATTTATTGTAAGTGAAACTTCTCCATAAAACTTCTGATCAAAATTGTTTGTTGGTTTGTTTACAAATATTTAGAAGTGGAAGTTACCAGTGACAAGTTAAAATGTGAACCTCTCATTACTTTGATGATTTGGGGTGCCTATTAGATACTTGTTCTAACAATACCAAATATTATTCAGACAAATAAATGCTTTACATTGTTGATGAAATTAACACATTTTGGTTAATCCTTTCTTCAGCCCTTATCAGAAAAAAACCCTGTTTACAAAGAAGCTGGAATAAAATACTTTTGGACTAATGAGAATTGAAGAATGGTTTGACTGAAACATTGTTGATATCATAAAGAATAGAAAAGGGTGTTCAACTATCTGAACAATATTTAGTAAATCAAGATATTACTTTACATTAATTGGAGATAGCCAACAAACTTAAAATATCAAGTATTGAACATATTTTTGCACAAGCTTGCAAGTTAATTGCTTTCATGTATGGTTTCCACATAACTAAAATAATAATAATAATAATAATAATAATAATAATAATTAATAAAACAAATGCACTGTATATCTCTATATACATTTGCTATTCAAATGAGATGAAAAAATTACATTTTAAAAAAGATTTTAACAAGCAATGAAAAGTGGTCATTTTCTTCATTAACCAAGCAAAACATGTTACAACAATACAGCAGACAAAATCAAAAGTTTTTATAAACTTTTAATTGGTCTGCTGTATTCACCATATACCATGTGAATTACCATTTTATTGCATTCTATAGAGATTTTTTTTTAATGAAAAAAAAGTTAGACACCTTAAACACCATTGTTCAGAAATATTTTTTTTAAATTCTAAAAGGATGGAATTATAATTATTATTTACTTGTTTTACTTAATAAATAGAATGAAACTTTTTTCCATTCAATACAAAAATCAAATCAATATAAAAATTACTCCATATTCAAATTAGATGTCTGAAAAGTTAATTTTAGTTTATATAATTACTTAGATCTACGTAAATAAAAGCTTGTTAATTTTTTAAAATTTATCTTTTATAATTTTTCAATTTCAGAATACATTCCATGGACCCATAGAAATATTTGGTAAACTCTTATATATCCAGATGCAAAATGGACATACTGAAAAGGATAGAATTACCAAAGAACAATTTGTTAAAGCTGGAAAAGAAATCTTAAAGATGAATGATATTAGTGATCAGAAGAAATATTATTTCAAATTATTTGCAGCTGGAAAATCTTTTCTTACCAAAGATGGTAAGTATTCATTAAAAATGTGTACTAATAAAAAATATTAAAATTTTTAAAAAAAGAGACTTTCTTTCCTTTCCCTTCTGATTTAACACCTGCAAAAGGTTGTAGAATAAATCATTGTGTTAAAAATAAAAGCAATAAAATGAGTTCAAGAGATTTTAAAAAAAATAAATTTGTTAATATTTATTCAATAAATCCTTTACATAAATGGTGTATGGAATTAAGAAATAAGTGACCTTAATAAGAGACTCAAAGAACATGTCTATGCTGGTTTGGTTTGAAATGAGCGAACAGTCACCAAGTTCCTGTTAGGAAAACAAGTAGATTTTTCATATGAAATTTACACAGAAATTCATTTGTAACTCCACACTTTTCTTGAGATAAAAAAGAAGGAAAGAAATGTTTGCAGAAAGTTTCATTTATGATATGTATATGTGTGAAAATACTAAAAAGTTATGAAAGTGTAACATGTGAAATTATATTTGTACTAGAAGTACATAGCTGAGAAGGGTTCTTTAGTTATGTCCAGTTTTTATATGTGAAATATACATGTCTGTATATTTGAAGGCTTTTGGTACCATGCATTAAGTATAATGTTGTGTGTTAGTGTACCACTGGCAGAAATACCAAACCTCTGATAGTTGTCCATAGATTGATGAAACTATGCCTTTGTTTAATAGCATACTGAATAAAAAAGACTTAGCTTCACGGCTTTTCTTAAATATTAGAATGTGTCACTGTGACGAAGGATGGTGTCACTTTCTAGCAATGGTTAGTAAAAGTTATCATGCAGACAAGGGAGGTAATTCCACAACTTGAAACAAGAAATGTACTGCTTTTTGGTCCTGTTATAAAAATATAAGAATTGTGAATTAATTTATTGCATTAAAGTTTCAAACCTTTTTGCACTGAAAATAAAAATGTTTATTTTTCTTATATACTAAATAGTAATTTTATCTCTGCCTGTTCTAAATATCCATTTGTACAAATATTCATATTGCATATTAGAATGAATTCTGGTGAATCATTGTGGAAACAGCATAAATAATAAGAAGGATACATTCAACTCCCCAAAAATCTCTTTGAATAATAATGGCTCTTCACAAAAGTATAGACAATAATATTGGAAATATTATTGTCTCTCAGAATCCGGGAAAGACAAAATTGTTTATAATATTTATCATGTTATTTATAGTTTCTCTTTTTCTGAGAACTGAAAATATCCATACATTTATCAAATAGAATAAAGAAAATAATCACTCTTCAATTTTGTAAAGTGATATAATTTCTAATGTAATTAATGGCTATAAATCTACATTACAAAAGAACTAAAAATAAATCTGTACGTGCAACACCAGTTATTTCCCCTGGACTCGATGTTTGAAAGTTAAAAAAAGTAAAAAAAAAAAAAAAAACACATTCTGCTTTTAAAAAAAATGTTTATCAATACAATTATATGAAATTATATGAATACAAAAAAAATTATCATTTGGTCATAGTTATAGATCATTCAATACAATGCAAGATGTAAAATATTAATGGTTTTTATTTAGCACTAATTTGTCAACTTGGATATTTTTTCATTGATACATAAGTATATTTATTATAGTGATAATGAATTTATGTTAAACTCATTTCATTATATAAAAATATAAGCATTAGCATATATTTTCATCACTGGTTACTCATTAAAAATAAAATGCGATATTCTAAGATTAAAAAATGACTAAACTACCTCATGAGATAGGAAGAAATTATCTGTTATAATTGTTTTAAATTCATTTTTAATTGTAATACTAATATATGACTTTAAATAAATATCTTAATTATATCTCCTAATATGATATGAAATCAATTCATTTGTATTTTTTAATTTGATTTGTTTGCTCCTTTAATTTTTTGTTTACTTCTTAGTTTTTTTTAATGTTTACTCCTTTAATTCTTTATTTGTTTACTCCTTTTACTTTTTTATAATTAGTTTATTCCTTTAATTTAAAAAATGTTTTTTTACTCTTTTACTTTTCAGACTGCAAAAATCTGGTGTCTATTTGTTATGCACTCACTTTATCTTTATCTTCAATTCCTTATTCACATTTTGAAAATGATGAACGTATTTTTGATGCCATGGTTAAAAGTATGGTAAGTAAAACATGCTTATTTGTAATATCTAATACATTGATTTAAATATATAAATTATTAAAATAAACTGATGTGCTAGAAAATGAGATACCTACGTAATAAAGGCAGTTATCACATATGACATATATGGTGCTGAAATCAATGCATAGATATATCTATCCAGGCATATTCCAGAGCTGTTCATAAGTTGTTTTTTTGTTGTTTTTTTTTTTAGATGTGGCTGCATTTATTTACATGTGCAACATGCCCCATTCAGGCTCAATGGAGTTTAAATCTTGCAAGTGCATAAACTAATGGTATACTATGAAGTAAACTAAGTAGAACCAGTTTTATGTTACCTAAATACAATCAAATGATCACCACTATAAGATAAAAGGAGGCAAATTATCTGCAATAAGATCTTTCTATATATTTCCTGTTATGACAGACTTTAGTTTCACAATATTCAACAAAACTTACTCCACACCATAACCACTACCAGCTTGAGAATTGGAATCCATAGTCTCCTTCTTTTTTTTTAAATCAAAAAGAACATTTTAGTGCTTAATTTTTTTAAATTTATAAAAATTTATAAATTTGTGATCCTTCAAGATAGAGTGAATCATCTTTTATCTTTGACATTTATTGACAACTTCAACTTTAAAATAAAACAAAGAATCCTCTTTTAGCATTGTCATACACTTCATACTAACTTTAAAATGAAACAGTAGAATTTATTGATACTTAAGCTATTTTTATTTATCTACTTTATTTTTGTCAGACTTTTGAGAACCATTATAACTCTTACCAAATGTACAAAAAATGAAATAACCTTTTCTGGTGTAGTCATTATTACTCTGTCATTTTGTCTTAACATCAGTTTATTATGAACACACATAGATAATACAATGCTTAAGTAAATGTGAAAAAAATTAAAGAGAGAAATGATATAAAATGGTAACAAAATAAATATGTAATTCAAATTTAAATAAAATAAATGACATTGGAAAAGAGTATACTTTCAGGAAAAAATAAGTTGATAAAAAATGTGTAAAAGAATTCTTTGTCAAATATTTAAAATGGAGTCTACAAAAAGGAAAAGATGATTGCATTTAACTCCTGCTATAGGAAATTAATTTTTGTTATATATGTACAGTATAAGATAGAATCATAATCTTTAATAACTCTCAATTCTAAAGATTTTTGTTCACATGTTGTCTTATAAATATATCATCCCCCCTTTTTTTGTCAATTGTCAAATTGAAAGAACCCCTGTCTTAAAATCAAATTTTTCTGACCAATTCACTTGAAGTTTTTAAACATGTATTCTTGGACTATAAGACCCTAACAATATTGTTTGAATTACTGCACTACCCACCTATGATTTATCTTACAGGTTACTTGGAGAGAGAGAGAGAGAGAGAGAGAGAGAGAGAGAGAGAGAGCTACTAAAATGCTAACACTCTTCATTACTTAGAGAGAGAGAGAGAGAGATCAAGCTACTAAAATGCCAACACTCTTCATTACTTGGAGAGAGAGAGAGAGAGAGAGAGAGATCAAGCTACTAAAATGCTAACACTCTTCATTACTTGGAGAGAGAGAGAGATAGAGAGAGATCAAGCTACTAAAATGCTAACACTCTTCATTACTTGGAGAGAGAGAGAGAGAGAGATCAAGCTACTAAAATGCTAACACTCTTCAATACTTGGAGAGAGAGAGAGTGAGAGATCAAGTTAGTAAAATGCTAACACTCTTCATTACTTGGAGAGAGAGAGAGAGAGAGAGAGATCAAGCTACTAAAATGCTAACTCTCATTACTTGAGAGAGAGAGAGAGAGAGAGATCAAGCTACTAAAATGCTAACACTCTTCATTACTTGGAGAGAGAGAGAGAGAGAGAGATCAAGCTACTAAAAATGCTAACACTCTTCATTACTTGAGAGAGAGAGAGAGAGAGAGATCAAGCTACTAAAATGCTAACACTCTTCATTACTTGGAGAGAGAGAGAGAGAGAGAGAGGAGAGATAAATGCTAACACTCTTCATTACTTGAGAGGAGAGAGAGAGAGAGAGAGAGATCAAGCTACTAAAATGCTAACACTCTTCATTACTTGGAGAGAGAGAGAGAGAGAGAGAGAGAGAGCTTACTAAAATGCTAACACTCTTCATTACTTGGAGAGAGAGAGAGAGAGAGAGAGCTACTAAAATGCTAACACTCTTCATTACTTGGAGAGAGAGAGAGAGAGAGAGATCAAGCTACTAAAATGCTAACACTCTTCATTACTTAGAGAGAGAGAGAGAGAGAGAGAGAGAGAGAGAGATCAAGCTACTAAAATGCTAACACTCTTCATTACTTGGAGAGAGAGAGAGAGAGAGAGAGATCAAGCTACTAAAATGCTAACACTCTTCATTACTTGGAGAGAGAGAGAGAGAGAGAGAAACTACTAAAATAACACTCTTCATTACTTGAGAGAGAGAGAGAGAGAGAGAGATCAAGCTACTAAAATGCTAACACTCTTCATTACTTGAGAGAGAGAGAGAGAGAGAGATCAAGCTACTAAAAAGCTAACACTCTTCATTACTTGAGAGAGAGAGAGAGAGAGAGATCAAGCTACTAAAATGCTAACACTCTTCATTACTTGGAGAGAGAGAGAGAGAGAGATCAAGCTACTAAAATGCTAACACTCTTCATTACTTGAGAGAGAGAGAGAGAGAGAGATCAAGCTACTAAAATGCTAACACTCTTCATTACTTGAGAGAGAGAGAGAGAGAGAGAGAGATCAAGCTACTAAAAGGCTAACACTCTTCATTACTTGGAGAGAGAGAGAGAGAGAGAGAGAGAGAGCTACTAAAATGCTAACACTCTTCATTACTTGAGAGAGAGAGAGAGAGAGAGATCAAGCTACTAAAATGCTAACACTCTTCATTACTTGGAGAGAGAGAGAGAGAGAGAGAGAGAGATCAAGCTACTAAAATGCTAACACTCTTCATTACTTGAGAGAGAGAGAGAGAGAGAGATCAAGCTACTAAAAATGCTAACACTCTTCATTACTTGAGAGAGAGAGAGAGAGAGAGATCAAGCTACTAAAATGCTAACACTCTTCATTACTTGGAGAGAGAGAGAGAGAAGAGGAGAGAGAGAGAGAGAGAGAGAGAGAGAGATCAAGCTACTAAAATGCTAACACTCTTCATTACTTTGGTTCAGATATGTCTTATTATGGAATTAGGAAATTTCAGAAAAAAATACTGTTTTAATTTTTTTAAATACCTTACTAAACAGGTAATACTTTTTAATACCCTTCTTTATAAATTTAAAAAAAAACCTAAATTTGATAATTATAACAGTTCTAAAATAACTAAAAGAAAAAGATTTATTGTAATGTTTTAACTTCTGTTACTAATTTATATTTTGGTTATATTTTTTACTTTTTTGCAGTATGGCATACATGAAAAATTGGCCTACTCAGAGTTCATGCACTGGATGGAAAAGCATTGTATACATCTTTTTTGCAGTGTTCATGAATGGGTAATTAGTATATTAACAGGATCTAAGTCTCACATGGAAGAGGTGAGTTTAAACTGATGATTTCTCTTTAGAAAAATAAAGACTAAAAAAAAAAAATAAGTATATCCCAAAAGATATCATTTTGAGACTTGTATAAATGGCATTGTATTTTTTTTCAGTGACAGAAAATGCAATACATTCATATATAGTCCAGGTTAAAAGAAACAGTAAGAGTAACCTGAAGCCAAACATTTTTAGACCTTATTTTAATGATGCAGAATCATTGGGGAACAAAAAAGTTTTGGTAAATGTGCCAGTCTATCAAAACCAATGATACCTGCATCAGAAAAATAAAGTCTAAAATGTTTGGTTTCAGGTCATTCTTACTGTTAAAAACCTGAACTAATAAATAGAATCTATAATAAACAAATATCTGTAATTTTAGTTTTATTAACTTTCTCACAAAACCTTGTCATACAGTTTTAATAGTTTAAATTTTTCTATAAAAAAATGCTGAGTGATTTATAAATAATTCATTTCATAAACATAAAACTTATTTAAATTATACACTTTAAACTCTACCACATTGCTTCTTAATTTTTATTATATATTTGAGAATATAGAAGAGGAAATATAAAAATATTTTCTCTTTGAAAATATGTAATAATTGTTATTTTTGAGTAAAATAGTTAACTTATTTATGTTAATTGAAAAAGAAGTCTTTGATTTTTTTATTCTATCTGTACTTATTTATATATAATAATACTTTTCATTTTTCATTATATTCCTTCATGATTATTCTTATACAAATTCATATATTATGTGTAAATATGATTTTTTTTCTTTCTAATATCCTGAAATTCTATTTTTTATATTCATTGCATTTACTTTTATTATTTGTAGATTATTCCACATAATATATAAAGCAAATTTAAGTTTTTTTAAGGATACTTCTGCTACTACTATTTACTAAAATACTCTACTAAAATGTATAATCCTGTGAAATACTCATAAAATACTCCTAAGATCACATTTATCTATTGACATACCGTGTATAATAATATATTTGATAGGTTCTACAAAAGAAATTTAGACAATCTGAAACATATCATAACAACTTCATTTGCTACTGTAAATGAAGATATGTTAATGCAATAAATTGACTACCACCTTCATACAGGATGTGAAGGATAAATTTTTATGTAAATTATTCAAAAAATGAAAATAACACTGACATGTCATTTTATCAGATATATTTACTTGAAATACTATAGATTAGATTAATTCAAATAAATCACTGTTGGCTTAAATCACAGCCTCCAGATAACTTTGGAATCTCCTGCAAGTCTTTCTGATAGTCTCATTGTTTAAATTGGTAAATACTGCCATTAACTTTGCCTTCTGTCATTTTTGGTATTGCATGGAGTTTTGTTGGTCTCTCGCTCAAGTGTGCCCCACACATAATAACCAAGGGGATTGAAATCTGAGGAGTTAGGTGGCCAGATGTTAGGGGTGATGTAGTCGCAGAAATTTTCTGACACCCAAAACTGTGTTCTTCTGTTTGTGTGTCATGAAGAGCCCTGTTTCTAGATGTAGGGTCTAGGGCTGCACTACCTAATCCAGGCACTTAATGTAGGCATCCATGTTGAGTCTGAAGCCATGAGGCAAGATGAATGAAGGCATAATGTTACCATCACTAGTGACCAACCCAAATTATGTGGAATGGGTATTTTAGTTTTCATCACTATCAGTACATCTTGTGATGATAAAGCAAACTAACAGTTGTTCTGTGAGTTCACCATCTGATTCTTGCAGAAATTTTTATCATCTGAAAAAAAACAAAAAAACATGTTCAGTTGGAGCGGATGCTTAAGTTTGTTGAAAAGCTTTGCAGTGTAATCTTTCCTCTTGTCCTTCCTGACCTGTGATAAAAAAAAATTCCCTTTCTCATCCTATACCAAATGTCTTCATATGCTACCAGCCTGATAAGAAACTCACTCTTATGTCTTTGGCTATGGACCTGATTAACTTGCTGGGATCATTGCCTATTATGGCCTGGATGTTACCATAAAATTTGTGAGTTCTTTTTTTATCAGAACAATCAAAGAACTTTTGAACTGCCATACCTTCATAATCACCATTGGACCCCTCCAACTGTTTTCAAATCCTCTGTCTTCAGATTAACACCCAAATTCCGTCATGGTGCTGCTTTTTTCCATACAGTCTCCAACTGACTCTAGTTTGTTGCACAGTAGACAAAACCTGAAACAAGCAAAGTGGATGCTTAAAATTGATAATTTAAAATGGTGATAATTTGCCCATCACACTGTATATGCAGCATGACTAGGGATACACATATTGAGCTACTGTAAATTACAATAATAAATTTTTAATAATGAATAAACTTTCAGTATTTTAAATAAATTTCTGAAACTGTCTCTTTTATAGACAGCCTTATAAAAGTCACAGATCCTGGTATCCCGGCTTAGGCAACATAAATAATTTTTTAATATTAAAGATAAAATATAAAACTGTAAAATCCCCAAACTTAAAAATATTTTGTTTCATCTAATATAAGATGTCTTTATGTCCTTATAATTTTATATTGATTGCTTCTGTGATAAAATTCTTTGATTTTTTTTTTAAATTTTATTTATTTATTTATTTTTTTTTACTTTAATCTTTTGTTAATTCTCGTGTTTAAATCTATCACTCAATATCAAGTGAAAATTCCTACACTTACAAAAATATTTTTGTATTGTGTTGCTGTCAATTTATGTAATCTTTTGATTTATCTTTTACTAATTTTTATTATCTGATGTTTTGAAACATTGTCATTCTGTCTTATTTTTACTCTCTATTTTTGCTATAACACCTCAAACCTATATAAGTCATAGATTTATGTTTGTACTTTTATTATTATTAATTATTTGTATTATTAAATTATATGCATGTCTTAGTATGTTTTTTTGTTTTGTTTTGTTTTGTTTTGTTTTTTTTATTATATGGGAGTGAGATAACATACAAGAATTTTAGTTTTATAAATACAATATTTTCAATTATAAATATTTTACAAAGTTAGAAGTAATTCTGAGCAATAAACATATTTCAGAAAGTGAATTATCAACAAATGGTAGCTAACACAGTATTAAATATTGTATTCATTATTTAATTGTTGATATTTCTATGTTCCTTTTTAGGTGTCAACACCAGTTCCTGAACTGGATCATATTCTGAAAGGTCACTACTTGATTAACAAAACTATTCTCTGGTGTATGTCAATTTTTTTACCTGGAATCTACCTTGCAATTCCAAGTAGAAGTGAAATAGTATCTAGAGCATGTTCAAATCCTTTAATTTCTAGTGGTGTGCAGGATCTGATAATGAAGGTGATTTGAAATTTTTACCTTTTACTTTTAAGTCCCTCTTAATACATGTAATTATATATTAATAAGGTTTAGTGTATTTTTATTTTATTTTATTGAATGTTAAATGCTTTGTAGATGATTAATTCATCAGATTAATTTGCATAAAATTATGTGATATAGAAACTTAATGAGGGACTTTACAGACAATATTTTTTTAATCAGATTAAGACAGTTATAATAAAATTCCATGTTCTATGGTTTATTTGATTATATCTGTCATTTATAGTTATAGATAAATTGCATAACAGTTATATTAAAAAGCAATCTAAGCTGTATATTATTACATACTTAATATTTTTAGAAGATTTCTTAAATCTATTATGAAGATGTAGATTGTTCTATCTTACACAAGAGTAATTATTAATATTCAAATAAACTGTTATAATCAGTCTTATTTTATTACATATTCTCTTTCTGACATGTTATTGTTAGCTTAAATAAATTCAAAACATGTTTTAAAATGTAAATTCATGAATATAAAATTAGATTACTGACTAAACTGACCAAGTGTTATTAACTTGCTTATATCTATCTTATTTATAGGCACGTTTGCCTCATTGCCAGACATGGAATCTCATCTATTCTAGCAACGATCATGGGTTGTCCATGAACAGGTCAATATTTCTTGCTTATACATGTCTTCTTTATATTTTTATTATTATATTATTAAAATCATGTATAGGCAGGCACATCACTAGGGTAGAGAAATGGGCTGGGAGTAATAATGGTTTATGCTGTAAGAATTAGTACACAAAAATTAGTTGACATCACATTAACACATATTGGTGGGGTGGGGGAATCTATAGTAATATGAATGCTCAGTGAAGTATTATATATTGTTATCCCATCTAGGAATTGCTAATAAATTGAATGGTAACTTTTGAATTGGGACTTTGCAAAATATCAAAGTTGTTCTATTGTAAGAATTCAAACAGAATTTGGTAATACAAAGGCAAATGGTAAGGTTTTGTTGCTGATGGAACCAATTATGTAGGTCACTGTGTAAGTGTCCTGTTAAATATCCTTTTTTGTGTGAGTGTTCAGTTGTTAGTATCGTTGGTAAAGATCATAGTAAATAATATATAAACTTAACACAATAAAGCTTTAATCAATAATAATTACATTTAATCACAGAAAAACAAGAATAAATGTATATACAACAAATATAAAAATATTGACTTCATATCTTCATTCACAAATCCTGCAATCTTTTAGGTAATCAGGATGTCATACCAAGTAATTCCCTTTCATAGCATTTCTCTTGGCATCTTCTCTATGTGACAAATTGTATTAGGTTATAATGGTACCAGTAGCAAGTAAAAATCCCTGACCCTGCAAACATGAAACTAAATAATAAAAAAAGGAAATGAGAAAGGTTTAAAACATTTCCATATAGAAATTGTGTTATATAGAATAACAGTTGGTACCACATGTTAAAAGAAATGAAAATAGACCAATTCTGCCTCATAGTTACAGACACTTTAAAGATGTTTGCCAACTGGAACTTGAATCTGTGTTTCTTTATTTTTTAAATTTAAGTTAATTACATGAGTTAAACATTTGTAATATGGTAGAATCTTGCCTCTGTATTTACTCTTATTAAATGCATACTAAACAGTAGTATTTGTATATGGGCTAGATAAGTGAGAAAAATTGTAAGAATTTAACTGTTCACTCTACATGAAAAATATTTTTGAAACAATTATTCAAATATATTGCCAATGTTATTGTTTTTGTGATGTTTTCTAACTAAAAATTAAACTTTTTATTCTTTCAGATTTGCTTATCATGTCTCTTCTTATAATGGACCCTGTGTGACTTTATTTTACTTTGAAGGAAGAAATCTGTATTGCTTCGCTTCTGATTGTGGATGGAGGTAAAATATCATTTTTAGTTTAAAAGGCTTAAAAAAAGAAAAGACTTTTTGAGATAATTAAATGGTTTCTGTTATTATGAACAGTAAAGATTTTGTTGAGACATTTTTATAATCACTATCATTCTAATGATTGTCTATGATACATTTTTCTATAATAGATGTAACATTACTGCCTGTTATATTCATTGTTACATTTCTAACATAGAGGCAACAAATAAGATTTAAGTTATTATTTTAATCAGTATCATTTATGTAAAATCATTTTTCACTTGTATGCCTCTTACAAAAATATTTAAAGTCAACAATATAATGAGAAATAAATCTCCATTAAAGAAGTAATTTTGATATTGATTTGCTTTTATTGATATAATCCACTTTAACTTTTATTTTGTTCAACAATTAATAAGTAATGATATATACTAAAAAGACCTTTTTATTAACTATGAAATTATAAAATTCTTCATACATGTATACTAATGATATTAGTAAAATCTTATGTTCTTCAATGCTTTGCTTTACTTATTTTTATTTGAATTTCTACAATTAAATAATCTGAAGATGGGTAATTTCCTGTCAAATAATCCAGGCCATGTCACCCACCCACTTCAATTTTTCTGAAATTTTGTACAGGTGTGGATTATGTTAAAGTTACACAATCTCCAGAATTTGAACTTCCAATTCCAAGAATTGGCAGAGTTATGTTGCCATTTTTAACGACATTCAAATTTGGAGATCTAAAAGCTCTCCAAATTTGAAGGTCGTTAAAAATGGCAACTTTTTGTAATCTATTTTTATCTGTAAAATGAATTCTAGAACTTCCCTACTCCTAAAAATTGGTTTATAAAAGCATTTTTGCCCGAGGAATCCAAAATTCTATCTGAAAAAGTCTGAAAGTCAATCAATTTTAAGTTATTGTTGATTTTTGATTTTTTCATAGCAAGATCAATATCCCAATGTGGCACTGCATCTATGAAAAAGATTTGTTTCTATTATTATTTCATATCTGTTGACCATTATTTGTACTAAGATTTCTCTAACATTGTGGAAAATATGATTCTGGGAACTTTTGAATCCTAATATATTTAATATTCTATCATGTAAAGTCAGTTTAATATTATTGTTTTAAATTTACTATTAGTATTATCATTATAGTTATTTTTTTACATTGATATTTTAAGTAAAACTGTAATATTATTGTAATCTTCGTCTATGTAAAATAATAATTAAAATTATAATAGTTGTCATTTCTAGCCAATATTTCTTTAAGGATGGTGTGAACCAGCATTGAAACGATGAAATAAACTAAACTATTCATTCTTTTCTGATAACCTTTATATTTTGTGAACAAGGCTTTATACTTCATTTGCTATATACATTTTTTTAATGTTTATAAACTATTTTAAGATTTTTTCAATGAGGGAAAATGAATCGACTTTAATAAAAGCCTTGTTATAAATTCATGTTTGGACAAATATTTATTTCAGAGGAAATGCCAAGAGATATGGTGGAGATCAGTGCCTTTTAATACAATTTCTACCTATCTATCGTATTATACAAGGTCAGTTAAAGACATTCCTATATTTTAACTGTTTAATATTTTATTTTCCTCAATTTCACTCAATTGTTTATTTTTATGTTTATTTTGTGGATTACATAATCTTTGAAAAATTGATTGGTTGACAATTTCAAGATATATTGTTGTATGTATTCAAAATTTCCTTTAACAGAAGGAGGATAGGGTATTTTGAATGACTCAAAATTTTCCATACTCAATACTTTTAATATCTTCCACCAAAAGCATGATATAGTTGTAGCAATTATTCTGTAGTAATATTTTATCAACCAAAAAAAAGGGATTACATAAATGTTTATGATTTATAGAAATTTTAATGTATTTAAGCTACTTAATTATTTTCTAAATAACATTTTGTTTACTATCAATATAGCTCATCTGTTCCCAAAAATTCATATTTTTCTTGATTCCATTTTATTTTCTATTACTTATTACATAAATTATTGTTGCTAATGATTCTATAAATAAATTTTGTTTATTCTGTTGTTACTAACAATTGAATTGTTTGAATTATTTTCTATTTACACTCAAATTGTTTGATAGAAAAAAAATCCTGCTTCTCTTAATTCTAAATCGTTTTTTTTTTGGTTTTTTTTGTTACATTCTTAACATTTAAAAAAAATTCCATGTTCTAAAAGATTTTTTGATATATAAAACAGTGACCATTGCTATAAAATGTATCTTTTTTTATCTTGTTAATATTGGGGTTTTTTTTTGGGGGGGGGTTAAGGATATCATATTGTTTGTACATATAATATGTACAAACAATCATCATATTTTGTAAACAATTACTACTTTAGTATTAATGTAACATTTATACATATTTCTTTACACACTGATATTCTTATTTAATTTCTTTTGAAAAATGAAAGCCGGACCCAATATCTGTTTGTGGAATGAATATAGCAGAGGACTCCCAAAAGGAATCCAAATTGGTCAAGATCCTACATCCATTATATTGGATATCCCTTCAGAATTTGAGTCTATTAAACATTATGGTGTTGCTTGCAGTTTATACAGGATAGAAGTGAGTAATTTATTAATAATATGATTTATCAATTATATGTTTTATGTTATAAAAAGTAAATTTCTCTTCTTTAACTAAAAGGTACAATATTTTAATTGTTGGAAATAAAAATGATAAAATAGAAATTGGTGATCATTTAACAACTTTTAATGTTGATTATCATGAAGAAGAATTTATTAAAAATTTGAATATAAAACTTTTTAAAAAAGTTTTTAAATTTTTTTTTTAAATTTTCAAACACAAGAGTGATGTCAATCTGTTTTGAACTGGAATACTATTAACATTAAAGAATGTTAAGAATTTTTCATTTGAAACATTTAACACCTAAAGATAGCTTTCTAAAAAAAAAAAAACCCGAAACATGGCATATTATAATATATAAAAAATACATCCTCTGAATATTGTTTTTTCATATCTTATATTTATATACTGTCAGATTTATTTTCATTTTTCTCTAATATATATAAAGTTAGGGTTGTGTGGACATGAAGTCAATGGCACTTGTTCTGAAAATCACACAGGCAAGAAACTGTCAGAAACCAACCACTATTAACTTCATGTTTACACTACCCTAACTTAGATATAAATGCTCTATCCACAATATTGAGCACTATTTACTTATAAATATAGCATCCTATATTACCAATATATATATATATATATATATATATATATATATATATATTATACACACACTTTGTTAACAGGGTTTAGAATATGCTGATTGTATCCCCTGTAGAAGGGGCTTACCTAAAAAAGAGTGTCTTGTGTATGATAATAAACTGCATCTGATAGAGATCTGGGGGAATGTGGAGTACCCTTTTATTGCCATTACTCCTAGGTCCATTCTGACCGGGAGTGTTAGAGTCCCATCAGGTAAATGTTTAAAAATGATTTATATTTGATAGGAATACTTGATGTCATATAATTGAAAATTATCTTTATGAAGAATAATTATTTGAAGCTATAATTGTTTACTACGGATTATTATTAGTTAATTGAAACCCTATAACTGAGTTCAAACTAATGGTTATTATTGAATAGAAATAATTACTTGAAACCATATAATTAGTAGTATTAGATAAGAGTACTTAAAATCATACAACTGTTCACAAATTATTTGTATTAGATAAGAATATTTGATATCATGCAAAAAGCTCTTAAGAAACAACTGCACAAAAAATATGAATGAATTTAATACCCTAACCTCTAGGAATAAAATAGCTCTAGACAGGTTGACATACCATTAAAATCAATTAATCAACTAACAATTTTAAGATTTTTACTTGAAATATTATCGAACATAGCTATAAATCTTAAAAACTGTTTTTGTATGCTGCATTTTATTTTTTTAACTTGATTATTTTTAAGAACCATTTGTAGCATAATTTTATGTTATTACTTGCCATTTTTTTTAAAGGTGTGGGGATGTGGTGGAAGTTCAGCTTTGGAAGCACAAGTCAAACAAAAACAATGGGAAGCCAAGGAAGTTCAAAAACACCAAGGACGAAAGGTAAAAGAAGAAAAAACTGCATCTGTACAAAAGCTAAATCAAAATCAATCTTTCTTCATTTTTTTTATCTTATTATATTTATAAAATTTAATTTCAAAAATACTTATGTTATCATATTTATTTTACATAAGCATATATTTTTAAGATAATAGATTTTAGAAATTAGCACAAAAATATATTTTAAAGTGTTGCTTATATTTCTTTTTTCAGTAGTCTTAATATTGTAGTGTGCAATTAATAAATTGTTGTTAAAATTATACAAAAATAAAAATAATACTGACATCTATAGTGTCTTTTAATAATCCATTTGGGATGTTTAATAATATACTCTCATCTTCAATTCATTTTTCAATAATGCTTTCTTTCCAGCTAATATTTCCATTTTTATACTCTTTTAAAATAGATTTTGTCCCAATGTTTAAGTCATTCAAGCTTTGTGATTGGTTCACTAGCCATTCTTTGTATTCAAACACAGGAGATTGTAGAACTTTTGTGAATTCCCTCTTCATGTCTTCTGCAATCTTCTATCAAAATATGTTTTGGTTGGTATGAGCAAAATGAGCAGCTTCACAATGCAATTGATGAAGATCAGTTGAACCACTTACATTGAGCTTGTTTTACTCTCTATGTGAGGCCAATTGTTCTTCTTGGGATTCAAGTCCTTCAACTTTCACTTTGTGGTTCCAAGCGTCCCAGTGTTACTTTTGACAATCTGCCAAATATCTTCAGAAGAGACATCTTCTTATTGTAGGATGTTAATGTCGTTGAAGCTGTTGGATAGTTGGATTTGAAAGGTGCTCTCTGTGTTTCTGCATTTCAATTTCGCAGTGTCATCTCTTGGAATTTTAAGGCAAATCTTGGTGGCTTTAAGGTGCAGATGTAGAGTAGCATGTCCCATGACATTGTTGGAGCCGTGCTTGTTACTGGTTTCAATGCCACAGTATGCTTGATGGTCAGGGACACTTGAGGACTAGCGGCCCTTAATAAGGAAATGGTCAATTCGGTTGGCTGTAGTACCATCATTGGAGTACCAAGTAAGAAGATGCCACTTCGGAGGTTGAAAGTGTGCTCGAGATAGTCATTCAATTCATTGCTGCAAAGTTCACTAGACATTCACCATTTGCACAATGGTCTTTAATTGCGAAAAATGCCCGAGAATGTCTAGTGCTGGCATCACTAGGTCCTGTGTGGACATTCCAATCTCCAGCTATTATGAAAAGGTCACTGGAAGGAACACGATTGAATGCTGCTTGTAGGTGTCCTTGTCTTCTTCATTAGCATTCAGGGTTGGTGCATAGATGGTGATGATATTCAAAATAGCACCTCAGTCGAATGCAGGCCAAAATGGGGGAGATCAGTTTCCAAATGAGAAGTGAGGCATTTAATTGGTAACTAAGGACAAATGCAATTCCATAAAGACCTGAGTTATTTGTTGGACCACGGTATAACTCATCTTGTTGATTGTTGTTTGTTTGTTTATTGATTTTAACGGCATATCAACCCGTCTGGGGTTATGTCATGACTAACGGTTAGGAAGTTATACATATCATCTATTTATATTTATACTTTTTAGTAATTGGTTTTCAAAATGTGTTAGCATTATTGGGGATTATGTTGTATGGTATTGATTTGTTTCATGTCTATATTCTATGGTATAATTTTATTTCTCTCAAAAAAGAGAGAATATCCTCCATGTTGACATTTTCAAACAGATCTTTCATATTGTTTTCTTTAAAATAATGTTTTCTGATGTGAACAAGAAACCCGCATTCCATGAATAAGTGTTTAACTGTCAAAGGGGTTTGACATGTTCCACATTATGGTTGTTGTTCTTGTTTGAGTATATTGGAGTGTGTTAGTCTTGTACAACCAATGTGTAATCAAGACATAATGACTTGTTCCTTTCTAGACTTCCTTAAAGTTGATTTCCAGCCTCCCAAAGTGATTAGGAAGAGTTTAATGTGGATGTTGTTATTCCAGTGTTGTTGCCATTTTGTATGAAGGAATCTATTGATTTTAGGTTTCAAATCAGTATATGGTATCTCAAAAATTGTCGGGGATTAAATCTAGAGCCGATTTAGCTGCGGAGTCTGCTCTTTCATTTCCCCTCACTCCTATATGACTTGGGATCCAGTATATCATAATCTCCTTAGAGTTAGACATCAAGTCTAATATATTCAGGAGCTTAATGATGGGTGTTTTCCAGTTTTTTATTTCTTAATGATAGTAGGACAGAGAGCGAGTCTGAGAAGATGATATATTTTTTGTGGTTATTTTCATAGATTATGTCAAGTGCTAGATCTATTGCACGGGTTTCAGCTGAAAAAATGGAACTTTCATTTGGGAGAGATTTTCTTACAATTTTTTTATTTAAAATAGCTGCACATGCTGTTATGTCATTGTCCTTAGAGCCATCTGTAAAGATGTAGAGGTGGTTGGCGTAGCGTTCTAGAATATTGCGGAATTTATCTTGGTAAGTGTTAAGATGGGTTTTTGTTTTGGGGAGTTCACTTAGCTCAAGGATCACTTTAGGTTTTTTAATGATCCAAGGTGGTGTTTTTGGTATAATGGTTTTGTGAATATTTGTGAGAGGAATTTTAGATTCTTTGAGGATGGGTTCCATTCAGAGACCAAAAGGTTTTATTGATTTTTCTTTCTTTTTTTTTTCAAAACATTCCTTGTATTCTTGATTGAAGGTGCAGTCATAAGCTGGGTTGGATGGGCAGGATTTGAGTTTTGTGTAGTATTGCAAGACTAGTTTTTCGCATCTTAGCTGTAGAGGTGCTTCATAAGCCTCTACGAATAGGCTGTTGGCTGGAGAAGTTCTGAAGGCTCCTATGACTTGCCTTAAGCCTTCATGGTGTACAGAGTTGAGCTCTTTGAGGTAAGCCCTCCTAGCAGATCTATATACAAAGCAGGCATAATCAAGTTGGGAACTGACCAGTGATCTGTATAGTTTAAGTAATGTTTGTTGATCTGCTCCCCATTCAGTATGGGCAACTACTTGTAATAGTTGTTGGGCTCTGGTACATTTATTTTTTAAGTATTTTATGTGTGGGATGAAAGTTAGTTTTTTATCAAATGTAACACCTAGAAATTTGTACTGGTCAACAACAGATATTTCACTTCCCTCAAGTTTGATGGTAGGGGGTCATTGTGCATTTTTCTTAAGGAACAGAAATGCTTACATTGAGTTTTGGTCTTTGAGAATTTAAAGCCGTTGTCTTGCCCATTTGTTTATTTTGTTGATGCCCACCTGTTGTTGTTGTTGTTCTATTTTGCAGGTATCTGCTGATCTATAGCAAATGACAAGGTCATCAACAAAGAGAGCACAGTTGATTATAGGATTGAGGCTATTTATTATATTGTTTATTTTTATAGAGAATAAAGTTACTGATGATATTTCCTTGTGGGATGCTTACTCTTGGGTTTGGAGGTCAGAAAGAGTGGATCCCACATGTACCCTGAAATTTCTATTGGAGAGAAAGTTCTTTATAAATAGTGGTATTATTCTTCATAGCCCTAGATTGTGCATGTCTTTCATGACACCATACCTCCAAGTAGTGTCATATGCCTTATCCAGGTCAAAGAAGACTGCCGTTACATGCTGTTTTTTTTATGTATGCTTCCCTGATGTAGGTCTCTAGTCGGATCAGATGGTCTATTGTCCCTCTCTTTTTTCGGAACCCTGTTTGAAGGTTTGTAATTAATTTATTTGTTTCTAGATACCACGGCAGACTTTTGTTGATCATCCACTCCATCGTCTTGCAGAGGCAGCTTGTCAAGGTGATGGGTCGGTAGTTTTGTGGATTAGTGGTATCTTTGCCAGTTTTGGGAATGGGTATAATTGTTGCTTGTCTCCTCGTTTCTGAAAAGGTGTTATTTTTCCAAATATGATTTAAGATATTTAGGAGACACCTGAGAGATTCTTCTGGTAGATTTTTAAAAATTCATTGTGAATCTCATCAGGACCGGCAGTTGTATTGTGTGATTTTGTTATGGAGTCGGTAAGTTCTGCTATTGTGAAAGGTTTGTTGTAATATTCAGAATTTTCTGAAGTGAAGTTTATGTTTCTCTTTTCTGTAATTTGTTTAGTTTTTAGGAATCTTTTGTTGGTCTGACAGGAAGAATTTATTTGAGAAGGTTTTAGCTAGTAAATCAGCAATAGTCTTTTTGTTGTTATTTTCTCATTTCTTATGGAGAAGTGGTTTAATGGAGTTGGTTGTTTTTTACCCGCTATTTTTCTGATCATGTCCCAGGAGGAGGTATTTAGTTTGTTTATCTATTTTTTCCATGAGTTTCTTTTAGCTTCTTTCATTGATTTTCTTGTTTTTGTTCTATAGTATTTGAATGAGATTAGATTGGAGGTTGTGGGTTCAGTTTGGAACTTTCACAGAGAAGCGCGTCGTAGTCGAATGACCTCTCTGCATTCCTTGTTGAATCATGGTCTGTTATGTTTGGTAGATGTGGGATTATATGGAATACATTTCTTTGCTATTGTAATTAACGTTTGTGAGAAATGGTCAACAGAGCAAGTAATATCATTTTGTGTGAGGTATTTGCTGCATAGGGATTTGAATTTCTCCCAGTTAGCTTTCTTCAAACTCCATCGAGGGAGGTTTTCTTCCTGGGGGTGTATGCTTTCAATCACAATTGGAAAGTGATCGCTCCTGCATGTGTCATCATACACCTTCCAGGAGAAATCTAAATAGATTGAATGATCGCAGATGGTCAAATCAATGGCTGAGTAGGTAGCAGAAGATGGGTCATGGTGTGTTGGAGATTTTGTGTTGAGAAGACATAGGTTGTTATTGTTGATTATGTTTTCCAGTGTTCTGCCTCTTTGATTTGTGATTTTACAACCCCATAGAGGTTGTTGAGGGATCTTGATAATGCGACAGCCAGAGTTTGGTAATCTGACCACAGATAGGCAGGCTATGTTGACATTGTATTGAAAGAGGGATCAGATCATGAGAGCTTGAGTTTCATCTAGAAGCATTGTTCTAATGTTCCAGTTGGCGAAGCGATAGCATTTTTTGTGCATCAAGAATCCAGCTTACTGATTTTACACTGGAGCAGTGGATACTTTCAGTCCAAATAAAAAAAAGAGGGTCCAGTCCGAATAAAAGAAAGGGAGGTCCAGTCCGAATAAAAGAAAGGGAGGTCCAGTCCGAATAAAAGAAAGGGAGGTCCAGTCCGAATAAAAGAAAGGGAGGTCCAGTCCGAATAAAGAAAGGGAGGTCCAGTCCGAATAAAAGAAAGGGAGGTCCAGTCCGTTATCATGTAATCATTTAGTAATATTTACTAATTAGTCAAATTGCAGTAGAAAGATTTCTTTAATACCATATTCATCCTATTTGCCTGTCTATGTCTTCTTACTTGGAAACTTAATATTTGAAATCCTTGATTTTTATCTGAATTGGAACATTGATTTCTGGATCTCAGTAAAAAAAAAGAATATGAATTAAGTCATGAATGATGAAAAATTGTTTCTAATTTAAATTTAAATAATATTTATTTTTAAATCATTTTTTAATAACTCAATTTGTAACTTGGCAATTTTTCAAATGCCCAGCAATATTACCTTTGGAAAAATTATAGAATTAGCCCATTTAGAGTATGTTCTCTTGGTTTTTCTTTATTTAGCAGTAAATAAACTAATAACAACTAAGATGCAAAATATTTGTTTTCTTTAGTAGCTTCATAAAACAAATCAGATTAAATTAGATATAAATTAATGGTATAATGTTTTTTAAATCCATGTACAGAAAAATATTATGAAATAAGATATGTAATATTGAGGAAAATATTATGGAATGATTCTGTTATTTCCATTTTTAAAACAAATACCTGCAGAAGATATGCAAATCAAGCTACAGTTAAAAGACATTCCTTGTAGATCTTAACAAGCAATTGGGAATAATTAAAAGGAAACATGGCAGTCCAACAAAAGAACTGTCAATTGAAACTATGGGGAAACGATCATAAAATTCCTACAAAAAGGCAATCCACAGTGGAGTATTGATGAAATCAGTTGTATCTAAAAATTTAATGGAAGTCTAAAATGAAATGATGTGGTTAAAAAAGAAAACATACTATTAGATAATTCAAAGCAATGAATGCCTTGAAAAAAAACTCAACAAACTTTGTTGAGTTTTTCTCATTGATTTTTAAGAGTTTTAGGTTTAAAAATAAAATTTACATTATTTTTTATCCAAAATACGCTTTTTATACAGATTTTAAAAGACATTCCGGCCCAGAATGTGAGCATTATTTGAAATTCTTGTGCTAAATGGTTAAATTTTCCACCATTTTTCATTCAACAATACATGTGTTCTGATGAAGACTGTTGTTTATAAAGTATCTTTTACAATTGTCTTCATTTTTATTTTAAAATGATTTCAATTGAATTATACTTTATAAATCTGATAGTTTGAAACAAATATATGTTTGCATATTATTTAATTTTTGTTTTTCTATTTTTATATATTATATGTAATAATTATTGCATATCTAGATTACGATTTATTCCAATCTTTAGAGAATTTGTTTTTCATTAAAAATGAAAAAAAAATTCTGCAAAAGACATGCAAAACAGGGGGGGGGGGGGTTCTGAGAAGATGAAAAAAAATGTGAAATTATGAAAATTAACTAAAAAAATTGATATTGAAATTCTTTTTAAAAGTCTTTTATTTTTGAATTATTAAACTAAACAAACATTTTACATTACCTAATAAATTTACAGTGAAGCAAGTATCAATAATCTGCATCTTTTATTTTGTCATTAATTTTTTAAATTTTTTATTTATTTTCAGTTAAATCTCTTTTCAAAGGGTGAATCCTGGGAAGAAAATCCCGACAAGCAGCTGTTGGAGTGGGGTGGAGTGAGGACCAACCATTCAAATCGATAGTCTATTCAAAACCAATAAATCTGTTTTTACTTTTTTAAAGATTTTAAAATAATCATTTTCAATTCTGAGCTGATAAACAAAAATGCTATTGGAAATGTTATTTCTATACAATCTGCAGTATGAATAAAAAATAAAGTTTTTCACATTTATTTCTTCATTGTTTGTCATTTATTTGAAGATAATTTAAAATGTATCAATAATCTTTTACAATCTACATTAAATTATAATCATAAATCATGTTTTTCACTTTAAGGGAAAAAAGGACTAAAAAAATGTCTGAAAATCAAATATTTATATAAGCAATATTGAAGGACTCTTCTGATAAAGTCTTTCATCCAATGGCACTAAAATGACTTAAAATTCAATGCTTGCTACAGGTATTTGGATGAAAGCCAAAGATATATACAAAAAATGTTGTTCATCTTCTCTTATGTTTGTATTCTCTGATTGATTAATTATAAGCCAGATTTATTTACTAATATTTTATTCTAAAAAAACAGTTTTTTAATCTGATAAATTAGCAAAAAGCCTTTTCTTAAATTTGAAAATAGAATAATTAATTTGGTCATATTTGTTAATTCATACACACTATATTATTAATAATTACTTTTGATTATGAGGAAATATTTTTGTTCTTTTGTTCTTTTTGTTTGTTTTTTGGTGCAAAATTTGAAGTTTTACTTTGATAAGTTTCTTTAAATTGAAATTATTACAAAATTACTGTCAAGCGTTTGTGTAAATGGCTACCTTGTATTAGCCAACCCCTTCCACAGAATGAGACAGAAGGTCAACTTTTAAGTGGAGTACAGCTAGTTTGATTTCAGTTTTCCCTTTAGACCAATTGCTTTACATATAAGTAAATACATTTTTCACAACTCAAAAAAAAAAAACATTTTAGTAACATGCTGTAATTTATATGTTAGATTCTTATTTGGGTTATAAAGTGAGAATTTGCATTCAAAGAAGAATGGCATAATATTCCACAGATGCAAAAACATTGTGTGATACAAAGTTGCAATTAGATTACACATTAAAATTTTGTTTTGATAGAAATTAGATTGTAGAAATTTGTCTGAATCTATGTTACTCTTTAAAATGGTTGATAATTTTCTTTTTATAACATTCTTTTATTTTTATTTTATAAAAAAACTTTAGAAAATTTGAAGCAATCCTACTGTCTTTGATTGACCCATAAAATTTTTTATGCTAAAATTTTCTTTACTTCATTGTTTATTCTTGGAATCCAGCGTTGATGAAATCACTGTTCAATATTCATCTACCTGAAAAACTCCAACTGAAAGAAAAAGGCCTCAAACAGCCCAACATAACCTTATTTTATTTGAGGTAAAAAAAAATGTTTCTATCCTTGGAAACAGACAAACTTTTCAAATTGCCTTTATTTAATCCTCATTTTACTTAAGATAAAAAGTTTCTTTTATTAGAAACATAAACTACTCAAAAGGTAAAATTGTTGACATAAACTCTACGTTCTCTAATTTAACAAGTTTAGGAGAACACAAATTTACACAAATCATTGTAAGTTTCTCCTAAATAATCAGGTGGCCATCATTTAACATGCAATTCACTTCACAAAAGACAAAATTGCCAACATTATTCCTCAATTTTACTTGAGGTAAAAATGTTTCTTTCATTAACTGCATGTTCTTCAAGTTAACATCAAACTTAGGAGGACATGATTTTACTTAAAACATTGTTAATTCCTCTTAAATTAAGGCCACCTAACACTCGGTGACCATTTTCATTTAACACTGAAGACATTTTACTCTATACAGAATAAGAAAAAATGTGAGTGTTAATGACCACCTAAATAATTTGGTGGTCACTTTAAAAACTTCAGAGGACATTCTACAACATTCAGAGTAACATACAAAAGTGACTGCCTCATAACCAGACCATCTAACTAGGTGACTGCCCCCCTCCAAAAAACAACAACTTTGAGAACACTGCCAAAAGGGCACAAATTAATTTATTTATAGACTATCTTATAACCATTAAAATTCTCAAATTTAGGCAGCTTCAAATAAGAAGAAAAGAAAAAAATATATATATTTTACTATTAAAAAAAAATGTTTGACAATTTCTCTGGTAAAAATGAAAATGTTTATAACAATTTTTCTTTGAAAAAGTTGAGAAAAAAACCCCAGATATATTCATTTTGTAGAAATAATTTCTTTTATAATATATATATATATATATATATATATATATATATATATATATATATAACTTTGAAATAAATAAAAACTTAACAAACCATCATTTGGTTATAATAAATTTATTTCAATATGATTATAGTCTTATCAGATAGTATTTACAAAAGACTGAGAAAATTCAATAGGGAAAATACCTTCAATGAAAATTCTCTTTCGAGGCTCTAACAATAGGAAATTTAAATATGATTACAGAAGTAAGTTAATATTTGATAGTATGTATATAAGGTCATTCATAATAATAATAATAGTAATATTAATAATAGTAATAATAAAATTAGTAATATGAAGAATGATTTAATAATTTAATAATGATACTAATGTTAAGGATAGTAGTACTACAATAATAATAATTATAATAATGCTATAATAACAATTTGTGGTGTTAGTGATAAAGATACTAGTAATAATAATGATAAATATACAAATGATGGTAAATAAGAAGAAAAGAATTATAATTACTAGTAAAACAAAACCACCCTTTGGGCGGTGTAAAAATGAACTTTTGAAAAATATAGCCTGAGGGGAGTGGGAGTATCCAAGTAAAATTAATAAATCAATTAAAGTAATAAAAAACAACAATGCCAAAATATTTTTCTATCGGAACCGCTCGAACTGAACTTGTGCAAAGGTGTCAAAGTTAAGGTGGCCCAGAAAAAACAGAACCAAAATTATCTATTTATTTTCCCAATAAACTAACCTTAAACACCAACCCCAACCCCTACTCCCCTAGTTAAAATTAAGTTTATTACAAAATTTGTGGGTTCTGTTTTTTCTGTGTCACCTTAATTTTGACACCTTAGTGCAAATTCAGCCCAACTGTTAAGATAGAGCGGTTCCGATATGGGAGATCGATTTACTATAAACTTATACAGGGAAATGAGCACCAATGAAAACTCAATAAATAAATAACTTTTTAGAATTTTTTTTTACAATCTGATAGATTGGTGTGTAAATGATAATAATCCATTGAAGAAAAAGAAAAAAAAATTTCAAAGAAAAAGTTTTTTTAAGCGGTTCCGATATGGGGGGTCAATTTACTATAAACTTATACGAGGAAATGAGCACCCCTGAAAACTCGAAAAATAAAGAACTTTTTAGAATTTTTTTTTACAATCTGATAGATTGGTATGTAATCGATAATAATCCATTGAAGAAAAATAACAAAAATTTTAGAGGGGGGGTTCCAAAAGTTCAGGTCCGCCAAATAAACAAAACTTTTCCGTCTACGTCCATGTTACATTTTAGAAGTCAAATCCGAAAGAAATATATCTCCTTAATTAACTTATTTTCCTTCCTTAAATAAAATAAAACTTTTAATAAATCTAAACTGAAAGAATTGAAGAATAAATTAAATAACAAACTCACATGACAATAACATTTTTTTAAATCAATTACTTACCTAAAATGCATCAACTGAGTTCTTGAAAACAATGTTTTGTTTTGAAAATATCTTTGTTAAATTACTTAATTCTCCAAAATTTTATTAAAATTGAACGAATGTTAGTTTAAAAATTCATCAACAACTTGAAATCTATCACTATTTTCCATAAATTGCTTTCAAACGTCAACAAACATTTAGTTTAGTCAAGTTTAATGAAATATATTAACAGGTACATAAAGAATAGAGGGGTCATTTTTTTGTTTTTCACCGGTTTTTTAAAAAATAAACAAACTTATATAATGCGAAGAAAAAAAGATTTAAAAATAAATATTTTTACACAATTCTACAAATTTTATTTTAATTAAATGAATGGGTAAAAAAAAATAACTTCTTATAACTTAATAACTCTATTAAACAAAAATGTTTTTTTTACGAAAACGGAAGCAGTCACGGGCAAAATACCTTAAGTAATAATTTAACGTAAGATATGAATAATTAGCTGTATCTTGTTAATAGATAAATTTCTTGCAAAACTTTATACATTAAATAATTATAAATACAAATAAAAATAACTATGTAAAAATGTATATAACTAAACTAAATGAAAGATTCGTTAAAAACAGCCTAGACCATCAGATATTACAACAACAATTTCATAATGTATATAAACTAATGTTCTACTATTTATTTTATGAATAGATTATATTGATTATAAATTAGGTTCTCATTAATAAACGCTTAAGATTATTGTGGAATTTGTGACATAAGCCGTGACGTAGTTTCGGCTTCAGACAAAAATGCATTCTATCTCCATTATATCTTATTATAATGGAGATTGTGGGTTTGTCTGTCTGTAACCGAAACTATATTACTACTCAAGTCACAATTCCCTTTATTATTTACATCACAATCTCCATGATTTTATTTATATTTAAACCTCAATTATTAATAAAATTGCTTCACCTTTTTATTAGTGTTGTCCATATCTACATACAAATAACATGCAATTGTATTTATATATACAAAAAATAGCGGTTTACAGTGTGAATGGGAAGGCTAATTTGCATATTGATATTAAAAATGTGATTTTATTAAATATGTGCTTAGTATTATTGATTTCTAATTATTTGGTTTTATTTTAATGAATATAAGCAAAAATCTCTTCAATGAATCTTAAAGGAAATCCATTAACAAGAAAAAATAACTGTCATTTTATTCTTTATTTCCTAATTTAACTAAATAGTTAAATAAGTAAAATTCAGCAATGAAAGACGGGAGTGATGGAAGAGTAAGTTTCATTTCTATTTTTCTATTATACCACCACTCTGTTTCAAATCTTTGTATCTGCGTTCTTATTGGACTTTCTAAATTAATACGATTTCATTACATTAAAACTTAAATACTTGCACCCGGAGGGTGCATATATTTGCTAGTATAGATAATGACGGTAAATAATAATAATTATAATAACAAAATGAATAAAATATCAATAATTAATAGTTTGGCGACTACTATTTTGTAATAATGTTTAAAATTAATTATACCTTACATTTTTTTTATAATAATAATGAAAATAAGGCATAGTTTAATTATATTTAAGAGTAAAGATGATGATGATGATAAAACTGACAATAATGAATAATATTCTGGGACATTTTAGTGATGACTAATTTATAATAATGATTCCTTATTATTTTATTTCAATTTTAGTATTAATTAATAAAACTTTTTAAAAAATTTAATACCAATAATAAATTTAACAATGGTTTAAAATGACTAGACAGCCCTGGAATTTAAATTAGCCCTTGACCTTATAAGCTAACGTTGTTGATCCCAGGGGACCATCCCCCAGGCAACACCTGGCCCCTTGATTTAAAGGGACAGGGCTGAGTTTATAGGACTGAGGAGCCCCCCTTGAGGGGGAATGCTGATGGTATCAACGCATTTTTTGTACCCGCCACCCATGAGTCCCAGCTCATGGGTGGTACTACATTAATAGGTTTGCACCTACATGAGTATACAGTATGAATGTACAGTGAGATTTCGATGATCCCAAATAGAATCATCCCTTACTTACCAGTCAATTGTAGTATTTTATACATATATATATATATATATATATATATATATATCACAGTTTTTCTCGTTATTCTGTGATAAAATTTTAAAAACTTTTCCTTATATCAACAAATGCCCTGAAGAAGATCTACTTAACAGATCGAAACACTGCAGCGTCAGCTAATAAACTTACCACTCATTTTATTTAAACCTGTGTTTTTTCAAATTTCTTACTATACTACATACCGTCGGATTCACTTCCATCTCTTCATATATATACACACACACACACACACACACAGATGAAGCTCTGTTAATTATTATTAATAATCTTAAAATCCTATTATCCTTGATCTTCCGAATTCTAGTTGCTTTTTTTTATTACAACTCCCACAGGTTGTCCCTTCTATGATTCAATGAGAAAGAGATGTGTTGTTTTTCAGAGAATATTCACTACTTGTGAAGATGTAGCTGAGGCAGGGTTCATCAATCTTAACTTACATGATTTTAATTTAACTTGTATGCAACCAAAGTAATAGAAAAATAGATGAAAGGCTGCATCCTCCCATTCCCAAAGTAAAGGCAACTTCAGAATCACTAATAGATACAGTGGTACTCTTACTGCCATAACTGCTTAATGCCTAGCTAGATTATGTACTCAGAAAGTCAATAAATTTAATGAAAGAAAACAATCTCACTCCAAAAAAGGCAAGAAGTAAATGATATCCTGCAGAAACTATTACTTCTTGCAAATACACCTGCTCAAGCTGAATCTCTGCTGCACAGCCTGGAGCAGGCAGCAAGAGATATTGGTCTCCTCTTGAACTCAGATAAAATAGTTTATGTATTTTTTATTAAGATGGTGCCATCTTATTAAATGGTAGGCCTCTGAAATTAATTGACCAGTTCATATATCTTGGTAGCAGAAGGTGATGTCAACACATGCATAGGTAAAGCTAACACATCACTCAATAAGTTCTGGGTCTAACTAATAAAACAACAACTTTTAGGCAAAATTTGACTTTATTCATCAACATAGTCTCTTTCTAGGGTGATACACTGATTCCAACACTTCTCTAACAATTTGATGCCTTTTTTGTAGAACAATTTGTCTTTGGCCTTCAAAATACACTTCAATTTCCAATATCCCTTCTTCATCGGGGCCAAATCTCTTTCCCTGTAGCATTCTTTTGAGGTCTGAAAACAGCCAGTAGTTGCTGGGGGCCAGATCTGGAGAATAGGGTGGGTGTGGAAGCAATTTGAAGTGCAATTCATGTAGTTTTGCCATCGTTGCGATCAACTTGTGACATGATGCATTGTCTTGGTGAAAGAGCACTTTTTTTCTTCTTCTTCATTTGTGGCTGCATTTTGGTGATTTCTTCCTTCAAATGCACCAATAATATTATATAATATTCGCTATTGAGGGTTCTTTCTTTCTCAAGGTAATTGATGAACAAAATACCTTGCACATTTCAAAATACAGAGTCCAAAACCTTGCCTGCTGATGTTTGCGTCTTTGGTCGCTTTGGATGGCTTTCACCTGCTGCTGTCCACTCAGCTGACTGCCGATTTGACTCCGGAGTGAAGTGGTGGATCCATTTTTCATTCATTGTCACATATTCATGCAAAAATTTATTTTTGTTGCATTGAAACAGTTGCAAACAACACTCTGAATGGTCGACATGTTTTTGATCAACTGTAAGCAAATGCGACACCTACTTTGAACACAGCTTTTTCATTGACAAATATTCATGCAAAATGGTGAATACACTGCCTTCTGATATCTTCAACTCCTCTGCTATCTTACAACTTCAATTTATGATCGGCCAAAATGAGTTTGTAGAGTTTTTTGGTGTTTTCTGGGACAACTGCCGAAATTGGGGCAACCTGAGCGTTCAGCATCATTTGTCTGTACGACCACGTTTAAAGTTAGAATACCACCTATTAACCGTTGTTTCCGATGGAGCAAAGTCGGAATAACACTTATCAAGCCATTGCTTTGCTTGAACAGTATTTTTCCCCATCAGAAAGCAATGCTTTATCAACATACAAAATTCAGATTTTTCCATTGTTTTGAACATTTCTAACAGTAGCTTCACTTAAAATAACTGTAATTTGTAAACTAATAATATGATTGGACTCAACGTGCTTTGACACATGCCATTTGAAGGTTAGTACTTAATAAAAATCATATGGATTTTTTACTAGTGGCGCCATTTATATGTCAGGCCCAGGACTTATTGAGTGATGTGTTAAGTAAAGCAGACTGCTATTGACAGGTTATCAACCATATGAAAATCTTTTCTCTCTGATAAAATAAAAGAGGAATTCTTTCAAGCTGTAGCTGTGTCAGTACTACTGTATGATTGCATCACTTGGACTCAAAAATGATTGGAGAAAAAATTATGGAAACTACACAAAGATGCTATGGGCTGTTTTGACCAAATCCTGAAAGCAGGTATACAACCACCTACCTCCCATCACACAAACCATCCAAGTAAGATGAACAAGACATGCTGGGTACTGCTTGAAAAGTAAGGACAATGTTCTTATGGACTCCTACGCATGGACACACTAGTATTGTCCAAACAGAAAAAACTTACATTAAGCAGCTCTGTACAGACATTGGATGCCATCTAGTGGACCTTCCAAGAGTAATGGTTGATGATGAGTATGGAAGGATGTCATATACTACTGCTGTTATCAGGAAATGTATTCTATTTGGTTTCATCTATTGCAGGGGTTACCAAACTATGTCCCGAAGGCATTTGATCAGGCCTGTCGATGGTACTTGAATTTGTTTATTTAAATGTATGGAACAGGCTAGCAAGTATTGAACATAATAATAATGTGGCCCGCATTTGTTATTTTTTCAATTATCCATCCCACCATTAAAAAAGTTAAGTGATCCCTGATCTATTGTGTTCCTCAAGATGGCAAATTTCTGAACCACCAATGCTGATGTAAATGGAAACAGGACTGGCATCACCCTTTAAGCAGGTGATTGCCTTCGGTGCCAATATCTAGGTGTACCACTAATTTAAGGCAAACTAAATTTCTATTTATACTTAAGATGCCAATTCAATATATTATCCAATCAATGACTGGTCACAACTCAAAAGTATCGTATTTTGCACTACATGTATATAATAATGATATAATAATAGTAGGTCATAACTTGTAGGAGGCTGGAGTGAACTAAATGCTTATGGGTTTTTTTTTTTTTAAGATTACCCTAAAATGAAAAATAAATGATAAAAATTGTTTCATTGACATTTATGTCAATGTAATAACAATAATTAGTTATTTGCATGGAAAGTGTTTCAAGTGTTAGAAATAATGTAGTAATGTACCTATATAAGCTTATCAAAACTTTGAAAGAGGCACACAGCTAAAGGTTTGACTCGGGTGACAAATCATCTTGTATTGACTCTGAATGAAAAGTAATTCCTTTTGTACCAAAGAGTAGAATACATTATTTATCCTAAGAAAGAATTCTGCAATTAGTCTTTAACATATTTTTTCCTGATTTTAATGGATGTGTGTTTTTACAACTGGATCTTAAAGTTTAGGGAGAAAAATTTTTTGTGGGCTAATTTAAGACCACACTCCTTTTTTGGTGTTTTCCTAAACTTAAAGACAAAATATGCATAGAAACCACTAATAAGACGTGATTGGTACATGCAAAGTCGAAAGTTAAGACATGATTGGTACATGAGGAGATGTTGAAAATGCATGACATATTCTTTATAGACACCATTGATTAAAATATGTGAAAAGAATTGTCTGAATTTTTTAGAAAATTAGAAGGAAAAAGAAAAAGAAAAAATGATGACACAATATTTGCTCATATTCATAACAAAAGATTGAGACAAATATTTGAAAGTAGTACAATTTTACTTTTACCCTCCCTTAATACTCATCTTGGATTTTTCAACATATTCCCTTTCTTAGGTAAATTAATTCTAAATAGTTACAACATACCAAACATTAATTATTTTTCCATAATAATTTTACACTTCTTGTATCCTCATGAAATAAATTTATCCCAATTCTATCTTCTCACTTATCCTTATTGTGACTATTTACATAAAAGTCATTCTATTTAATAATATAAACATAAACTAATTAATAATATAAATATGTGGCTAATAATATTTTACACTCGTTCATTATTTATAGTATTTACACCTAACCTAGTCACATATGATCTTTTTGTTTTCTTTTTCTTTATTTTTCTTATTCCTTCTACTTTTCTTGAAAATTCAGACAATTAATATTTTTCTTGTCTTTTAATCAATGGTGTCTGTAAAAAAAACATCACATATTTTCAACACCTCCTCATCTACCAATCATATCTTGATTTTCAACTTTGTATGTACCAATCACATCATGAACTTTCAAAATGAATGCTGATCAATTTATGAGCCTTTTTCTCCATACAGAATTCCAACTCAAGTCATTTAAAAACACCCATCATTGTTTTAGACAAAAATTTCTTTTTCTTTCTTATTATATTGGCCTGAGGAAGGTTTAACATAAACTGAAACTTTTAAGCATCAGCATCAACATCAAAATAAATTCATCTTTTTAGGAAGATTTTGTTTTTCTAATTTCTATATATTGTCAGATTCATTTCCATATTTTACTCTCATTAATCTAAAAAAATGAATTATAGAATGTTTCTGCAATTATCTATATTTGGTTGTCTTCTAAAATTAACTTTTTAAAAAATCCATTAAATATTCATAAAGATTTTTTGTTTCTCATTTAATTCTTCTACTCTTGTTTTCTTTTTAATGTCATTTATCTGGACAATTTGTAAAAGAAAAAGAAAGTTTTCTTTTTCTTTTACAAATTGGAATAATTTTTTTATTCACTAAAACTACCAAGAGGATAGTTTCTTAGGTTATGACATTAAATTAAAACTTCTAAAGACGTGAATATTTTATATAGAAAATTTAATAATAACTGTTGACCAAAAAAGAATACATTTTCTGAGAGTCACGACTATAAATGTGTAAGATTTAAATGTCCAGATTATAAAACAGCTAATTGAACTTATAATTGTAATAGCAGAAAATGTTATTTTTCTTTTCAATAAAGAAATCTAAAGTATCTTTGTTTTTTCATTGAGAGAAGAACCATATCAAGCTGAATTGAAATACCTTTTGATGATTGATATGTAAATGTTTTAAACAATTTGGTTCACTCGTCCTCCTAAATAAAATAACATTATATTCACATTCTTCACTTATGATAATTTAAGTATCAAAATTAATTCTCATGTCATTTACATTTCAGAACTAAAACAGGAAATCTGAGTTTAAAAATTAAACAGATATATTAGTAAAAAATCTTAAGCAGATATAAAATACATGTGAAATTTACCACACTGTAACATAATTTACATACTGCATACTACTCAGGTGATTGTGTGACTTCAAGGACAGTTAATAACAGTGACTAGAAGCATGTAATGTCATCAACAGGTGAAAGTAAATGTGTTTTGTTAAGAAAATCACAAACTACATTCATAATGAAACTGCTAAGATGAACAGACATTTATTCTTGTTTTTTTCTTTGTTTTTTGTTGTTGTTTTTTTGTTTGTTTTGTTTTAATCCCCTGTCTGGTGTCCAAAAGGCTGCTGTTTGCACTTGGGGTGGCAATCCCACTTATAGCTACAAAAACTGTGTTACCACCCCTGGTTGACCGCTGATGAAGACAGGCATGTGGTGTTTAATACAACAAAAATCTTTTAGAAAAACAAAAGTAATTTTTTCTTAAAAAAGTTTTTCTATAGGATTATTTGATGATTGGTTTAATTTAGGTTTATTGCTTTGATCAGAAAATGACAACAGCATTTTTAAAAATTTTTGCTTTCATTTTTTATTATTTTTCAGTTATTTTAGGTTTAAACAAAAACTAATTAATGTTTAATATTCCTAATCTAGAGCTTCATGTGTGGAGTCAAACCAAAAATAATGTCAGTACTTTGTATAATTAGATACAAATTAATTGAATAAATTGACCGGATATGTCTTTGAAATTCTTTCAAGGAAATTTCAGATGCAAGCATTTTTAATAAAACTGAGAAAAAATTTCTCCAAGAGTCAAATACTTAATTGTGCACACATTACAAATACTTTAATCCTAAAGAAATATATGTGTGAGTAAACAAAATGCTTTAATCAAGATTTTATCATTTTATCCTTCTGGAAATGTATTCTTTCCAGTGAAAAAAAAATTGTGCTCTTTTTCTCATTTTCTTATAAATTGTAAAGAAGAGTAAATGTTTAAAAAGTTTTGAATAAAGATTTGGATTAAAAAATATATAAAATATATAAGCAAATACAGAGAATTGTGAAATTATATATACAGGGTGTTTGGGAGAAATTTGACAGTTTCATAAGGAAAAAGAAAGTGCTTGGTAACAACAAAATTTAATGGATTGTAAAGAAATTCAACAGGCACGGAAATTACCCTACTTTCAACAAGTTTCATTCAAAATAACCGCTATTAGCATCGATCATAACCTCAATCCTGCTCCGGAAACTGGAGCAAGCTGATGTTACAGTTTCCCTGGGAAGGGTCTCAAAAACTACCTTAATTCTGTCGATTAACTGGGCTTTTGTAGTACTGGCACGGTAATTGATGTCTTTCTCAACAGTGCCACATAATCCATGGGGTTAAGATCTGGGGAGTTCGGAGGCTAAACATTGGTACTGATGTAGTCATAAAATTTCGCCAACAACCATTTTTTACTTTTCCCAGAGGTGTGGCAGGGGTCCGAATCCTGCTGCCATACATATGGCCTACCATTGGCTACCCTTGTTATCCAGGGATTGATGACAGTGTCCAGCAACTCCATGTAGGCATCTGAGGGTCCTCTAACACTTTTTTCTGCAGATTTTCAAGGAATTCTGCTGTATGAATACAATCAGATTGTCTGTTATATCTTCTAGACACAGCCTCGTAGTCTCCATTGCAGTTCTCCAGTTCATGCCTGATTGTTTTTACAGTGTTCAGGGAGAATTGGGCAGCAACCATAATCTCCTTATTTTGATGGCCAACACAGATCATCATGATACAAGTTATTCTCTTCCATGATTCAGGTGGGTTCCAGTCATCACGTATATGAATGAATGAAGGGTCCAAGCTTTTAAATGATGCGTATAGTGCATCAATACCTCCAACCTATGAAGAAAAATAACCAAATATAAATGTGTCAAATTTATCCCAAACACTCTGTATATATATATATTTTTTAATTGTTATATCATTTTATTATTATATATATTATATACATATATTAGACTTTGATTCATATATATATATATATATATATATATATATTATAATCTACACACACACACATATATATATATATATATATAATATATATATATATATATCATAATCAAATAATCTATATATAAGAATAAATGCAACTATGCCTCTCCTGGTCTTGATGGTGTGAAGTAGCTGCTTCCCAAACATGGCGGGTACTTCCTTCTGCACTAGCTATCTCTTTCCAATTCTGTATGAACAACGGTGCTACCCCAGAACAGTAGAAAATTGCCAGTGTAATTCTTCTGTTCAAAAAGGCTGACTACACATCACCTGTCAACTATCGTCCAGTCAGTCTTACTAGTTGCATTGTCAAGCTGATGGAATTTCTGGAACTCTTACAGTCTTATCCGACCCTCACAGTTTGGATTTATCCCAAACTCCAACTGTTGTGATCAACTTATTGAATTTCTAGAAGACATCACCCAGATAACTGATGGTGGCTCATAGGTGGACGTTGTCTACCTTGACTTTACTAAGGCCTTTAACTCTGCGTCGCACAAAAGACTTTTGGCAAAACTCTCTGCAATGGAGGTGAAGGATGATCTTTTTAACTGGTTAAAGTCCTTCATTCTCAACCGGAGAGAGGTAGTTACAGTTCTTGGGCAACACTCCTCACCATATGAGATGTCATCTGGTCTACAACAGGGATCTGTTCTTGGCCCCCTTTTGTTTGTTGTGTATATTAAATACATAGATTCTAACTTAAGGAATACCACAGACTGAAGTATGCTGATGACATCAAGCTGTACTTTGAGATCAAAACGACAGATCCTGAACACTGCAGATCTTTCTTGCAGTCAGACTTAGACAGAGTGCAGCAATGGATCACTAACTGACAACTCAAGCTGGCTGTAGACAAATGTACCACCATACATTTTGGGAGGAAAAACTCATCATATGCATATTCTCTCCATAACACTAATATCAAGGATCTTGTGAACGCAATCTGGGTATTACTGTCATTACTTACATTGGATGAAGCACATCTCTAAAATTGTCAAGAAGGCTGTGGGTGTCCTGGCATCATTCAGCAAGACCTTTGTCAGTCACTCCTCAGCTAGCTATTTAAAGCTGTACAAAGCTATGGTGTGGTCACACTTGGAATTTGCATCACCAGTCTGGAACCCCTACCTTACTTAGAATATTATCCTCCTGGAAACTGTACAGAGACATGCAATCAAACGAATACCCTCTATTTGCCATATTCTGAACATCTGGCTGCCCTAGGAATGGATCCGTTGAAACTCCGGCATCTGGCAACTGACCTGGTAAACACTCATAAGATCATTAATCATCTTAATAACAGCAACCTTGAACACCTTTTTAATCTCCATGTTTCTAACACACATGGGCATGCCTAGAAAGTTAGAAAACAGCATATCTCACATGACTTTCAGAAACACTTTTTCAAGCTCAGAGTTGTCGAGGCATGGAATAAACTGCCTGCATCCGTTGTGGGCTGCCAAAACACTGCATCTTTCAAAACCCCCATGCTTCCTGTAATCCACTAACACTATACCTGATAATTAAGCGTCTACCTTGGTTTCAATCAGGACCCTACTCTACATTTAACTAAGTTGATGTAATTCCTTAATTAAACTCAAGATATTTTTCAGATAACAATGAATCAATCTGCAATTGTAGTCATAGGTTGGGTCAGTCACTAAAATATTATTAGAATTACAATATTAAATTTAAATAAATAAATTAGAATTTTTTTCTTAAATAGTTATTCACTTTAAATACAAAAAAGAACAATGACAAATTATAAATTAGTATAAAATAATAAATTAGTAATATTCAACCCCTAAAATAAAATTAGAATTAAATTTTAACTGTTTTTACTGGATATTATTTATAATTAGAATTAAATTGATAACAATACAGAAATGATGACAAAGGAATTAATACATGTGTGGAATGCTACATTCGCATAGGAAAATTGAGAGAAAAATAATATAGCATTCAACCGTTATTATCCCAAAAATATCTGAGTTTAACTAAAGAATTACATTGATTTAGTTAAATGTAGGGTAGGATCCTGATGAAATCATTTTGATTGAGACCATTGTAGACCCTTAATTTTACCTCTACTAATATTATTTTTATTATTATTACTACTCTATGTTTTTTTTAAATTATTTACTGATTCCACTGCAACGGAAAAGTTAAAGTAGCAATTGGATACTATATAAATACACACACACACAAATATATATATTATAATCAAACAGATTAAATGCAATGGCACATCCCTACTTTACTCTGGTGCCTACAAGGAAAGAATCTGATTTTGAGCCTGCACTTGTTACTCTGGCCATTTAGCAATCATGGAAAGATCTGAGCACAGCCAGGGAGGTAGGGGTGGGGCAACCACTTTCCAGAGCAGAGTTCTATTGACAGTGTCAAATGCCTTTGCTAGATCAACAAAAAATCATTTAGAGATCTTGTTGTTAAATGGCTTTTTCCTGGAGTTGTCTAGCAATAAACACCATATTGACAGTGCTTCTTCCTTTTCTGAAGTCACTGTGAGATTCTAGCAGGACATTTTGAGCAATATGGTCAAGAAGTCTGGAGAGTAGAATCCTAGTGAGAACCTTACCTGAGATTGTAAGGAGGGAGATGTCTCTGCTGTTGCCACTTACACCTGAAAAAACTGGCGGCATTCCACATTAACTGCCTCAAACGCATACTGGGCGTAAAGTGGTGGCACAAAATCCACCACTTAGAAATTAGAAGCAGAGCATGCATTGACCCAATTGAGACCATCCTATCATAACGCCAACTGTGATGGTTGGGTCACACCATCCACATGCCAGTAGACAGACTCCCCCATAAAATACTTTATGGTGAACTCACAGATGGAACACTGAGGACAGGAGACCCCAAAAGCGGTTCAAAGACAATGCTGAAGAAATGTATCATCACACCTTCAAGCATGGAAGATCTGCTCTCCAGCAGACAGGATTGGCAAGATGCCTGCCGCACAGGATCTAAGCAGCTCAACATCGAGATTAACAAGCCTGCAGAGCGGCAATGTCTTCGTCGTCATGAACAAAAAAATGTAGATGGGAATTTCCACTGCTATGTGTGTGACTGCATCTGCAAGTACTGAATTGGACTAATGAGCCATCTTAGGGTCAACAACTATTGAAGATATATATATATATATATATATATATATATATATATGTATATATAGGATCATAATCAAATATATATATATATATATATATATATATATATATTATTTGATTATATAAAATATTGAATATATAAAAATTCTGATTTTTGTTCTGTTTTTCTTGTTTTTGTTCTTTTTTCCAATGCTTCAAGACCAAACAAACATTCACAAGAACATAACACACATTATTATATATATATATATATATATATTCTTGTGTTGGATGTGACACACTGACTTGAGGAAGAGTAATTGGTAAACATGGCGTAGGAAAACTCTAATGGTCTGTTACTGCTGTTTCTTTGTTGTGAATTCAGACCTGTGATTACCAACATGATTTTCCAGCAATGGAACAGTTTCAAAACTACCTGGTGACATCCTAGATCAGGCCATAACCATCTCATTGACTACATTATAGTTCGTGGTCATGATATAAAGCTGACTCGATCACTAGCTATGGGGCAATGTTGGTCAGATCACAAGATTGTTTGCGCTTGCACTGGCATGCATGTATGGAAACCTGTTTGAAACAACAGAGCTAAACCACCAAGAAAGGTAGATGTAACAAAGTTGAAAGATACAAAAATCTTGAGCTCTTTCCAAACAATATCTGACTCCAAGCTCATATCTTTTGATATCAGGGATGAAGTTGAAGCTACATGGTCGGGTCTGCAGGGAATTCTCTATAGCTCAGCAAAAGAAACACTTGGGTATGCTCATCAGAAACATTAAGATTAGTTCAAATGATCCTGAAATACAATCTCTCCTTGAAAACATGCATAAATGTTATCAAGTCTGGATGAATGATAAAAAATGTCAAACTAAGAAAGATGCATTTAAATCAGCCAAAGAAAAATCACAAGCAAAATTGAGGAAGATGAAGGAAAGTTGGTGGACATCAAAGGAAAAGGATTTGCAGGAGGCTGCTGACAAACATGATCTTAAATCATTCTATCAAAATCTAAAGGGTATTTTTGGTCCAATTTCTAATGGTCTATCACCAATCATGTCATTGGATAACACTCTTTTGACTGACAAAAGTAATATTGTCAAACGTTAGGTGGAACATTTCTCTACAGTCTTGAATCAGAAATCTTCTTTTGACACTCATGTAATAGACAATCTTCCCCAGAGACCTATTGTACAATCTCTATCTGCTAACCTGTCAATAGTTGAAGTGAAGAAAGCTATCAATCAACTTTCAAATGGAAAAGCACCTGGTGAAGATGGAATTTCAGCTGAATTGTATAAATGTGAAACCAATCTTTTGACACACAGGCTCTGCACATTCTTCTTGTATGGGACAGGGGTGAAGTCCCATAACAATTTAAGAACGCATCAATTGTCCATTTGTACAAGAACAAAGGAAGTAAGTATGACTGTGACAACCACAGAGGAATATCTCTTCTCTTGGTTGCTGGCAAAATCCTTGGTCGTATCATCCTTAACAGGATTAATGACTTTGTCTCAGGATCAGCACTACCAGAAACTCAGTGAGGTTTTCGCTCAGGTAGAGGAACAGTAGATGTGATTTTCTGTCTTTGACAGGCTCAGGAGAAGGCTCGAGAGCAAAACAAAGACTTATTATTGTTTTCGTGGATTTCCCAAAAGCCTATGACACTGTGTCTCAGACTGCTTTGTAGAAAGTGTTGTCGAAATTAAACAGGACATTATAATATCAATATCCTCTTGTAATATATTTGCATATTTCTTTGCGAAATCTATGCTTTTCCTTAGCAATTCCTTAGTAATCTATAATATCAAATTGAATAAGCGTTGCTTTGCTTTTATTTTCAATTTTTTGGAACCAATCTATAGTGTCCATCAAATTTTTACATAGATGGTATTTTGTTTCATTAAGGGTTATTTCTACAATTTCTTTGACTATTTAAAAAAAATACTAGCCCCAATTCATTCTTAGTTATTAGTCTAAATTGGCAGTTATATACAAAATTGGGTTTGTGATCCTTGATTAATACGTATGCATTTTTAGGGTTGATTTTACCCATTCTGTCCCTAACCATCAGTTTATCTGTTTTCTTAGCAGTATTATTATCTATTTTTGACCTGGTGTTGTTGTGGTCTAGCTTATAGTCCTTGCAGCAGATATTTACAAGGTTTTTGTGGTACTCCTCCAGGTTGATTTTACAAAAGTTTTGTGTTTTGTCTGCTTTCATCCATATTTTTGTTAACATTTTTATGTTTGATGAATCCTTTTTTACTTCTTGTTCAAAAGGATTCATATATATATAAGGTTAGTACCAAAATAATCCCAGTGTTTGTTATTTTAAACTTTGAAATTTGGGAATAAACTATTATTCAGAGGCATACGGGAAGAACTTTTACAGGGGTAGGGCTGAAGAAATTTGCCCTGAAAACTTTTAAAGTTGCTCTAGATCTTAATTTTTGAGGGTGGTAGAGGTCAAAAATTAATATTTAGAGTAGACTCTCACCAATAAAAAAAAGTGTTTATTCATTTTAATTGAAAAAAACAAAAAAACATTTTGAATACATTTTTAGAATGATGCATGTTAACACCAAATATAATTCTACATTTTTTTAAAAAAGCAATGTGAATTTTCAGGAATATCACCAAACTAATACGGAGACAAAATTTCTTTAGACAAGAGGAAGGGCTTACGAGGGGATAAGTTCCGACATTTTTCAAATTACTAATATAAATATACTGTTGTTTTCATGATATTAAAATCGATTTATATAAGTTCTTGCATCTTTTTTCAAATTATTTTTTAATAAAAAAGTAAATGAATTAAGTTTTAAGTATATAATTTAGTAATTCTTTTAAAGAAGCAGAATCTATAGCCTCATTTCTTTACAATAATGAATTATTTGCAGACTATTTTGGAGTGAAATTTACATTTTCTAAAGTAAATAAATCAAATTTAAATGTATAATTTAGTGATTTTTTAAGACGCAAAAAACTATGTGACCCCATTTTTAGTTGATACTTATTTAAAGATATTGGGGAAGAAGTTTAGCTCTCTATGCACCCAGCCCAATTTCAATTGCATATAAACTTAAATCTTCAAAAAAATTAAATCAATTTTGAATTTTATTTTTAAAATGTGCCCACAAAATTCAAATCATTATTTGAAAAACAAGACCTCCCCTAATTAAAACCAAAACATTTTTATTTTATTTAGAAAGCTTTTATTGTGTTTTTATGAAATTATGGTATGAGTTATTGTGCTCCCAAAAGTATAAGGTGAAAAAATAATTCTTAAAGATATATTTTCATTTCAATTTTTAATTCAAATTTTATAAAGTGTTTTTTAGAATAGTTATTGAATTTTTCCAATATTTCACACTATCACTTTCAACAAAAATCATTTATTTTATTGTTTATATGAAGTTTATAAAGTATGACTCTATCTGAACTTTATATCAGAATTTGTTCTCAAAGTTGTCTTGAGTATGACACTGCATCTGGTGGTGAGGCTCTAGTTCTGGAGACCTGGAGAGTGTGGATTACTCCTTCATTGCTATTACTCCCAGGTCTATTCTGACCTGGGGTCATAGTACATTTTGGATACCCATCTGTGGGTCAAATATAAAAAAAATTAAAGAAACAATTGCACAAATAATGTAAATATAAACATCATTGTATGTTTATATTTACATTATTTGTGCAATTGTTTCTTTAACACAATTCTCTAACCTCTATGTATAAAATAATCCTATATGGGTCGTTATGCCATTAAAATCAATCAAATAATCAATCAAGGCAGTATTTTTGATTAGTACAACATTATTTATTCTTTTCATGTATTTAATGATTCTCTTTAATCCTTATTTTCTTTGGATCCCAAAAGTCTTTGATGATTGATATTGGCATATATCTCTATATAGAACATTCTTTCCTAGCTTGTTAATTCTTCTGGAGACATAAAGAAATATTTCTACAAAGTTGAAAAAATGTTTTAAAAATAATTATATTTTTTGAATAATTTCTGAAAATGTAATTAAAATACAAAATATAATTTTAGATGTTTCAAAAATCAAAGTATTTTTGCCACAGCATTTTTTCCTATTCTACTTGAGCCATTTTTTCCATACATCATGAGTCAATACTTTTTCTATTAAACATATTAAGGGTGGAAAAATCTAATAAATCTTGGTTGATTTTGGGATAAAATTATTATTTATTTGAAGATATAGATTTAAAAAAAAATGATATTCCCATATTGATTTACTTAATCCCCAAAATTTAATGAATAGAATTAACCATTGAACCATTTTAAAATCACAGAATCAAATTGAATAAATTTCATAGAAAGCCAAAACTAAATAACAATTCTTTGAACCATTGTTTTTTATGTGTGTGTGTGGGGGGGTGCATCCTGTACACCATCAAATACTGTACTAATTTAATTTGTTTGTTTTTAAATTACAAGTTTGAATTAAAGACAAAATTACTTGTTCCCTTTTATGATTTTTCTTCCACCCCAAAAGATGATGTTATGGCTAAACAAAACAATCCATGACTGTTTTGTATCAATTTGATTAGTTACTATTCGAATGGCAAGACATGGGCACATGAAAATAACTAAAGAGGCAATATATGATTTTGATTTACATATAAATATTTTTCAAAATGTCTATAAGTATGAGGAATAAATGTGTGTCCATTTCTGCTTTCTTGGAATCATGTTCAAATAAAATTTGTATTGAATTTCTTTTTGTATGATATAGTAATGTGTAAAGAAAGAGAAATACAGTTTACTTACTTATTTTAGTGGTGGATATGACCTCTTGATATTATCTACAGATATTTTGAGGTTGTGTTGAGCTTTGGTTGATTTGTCTATAGTTCAATGGTGTGACATTATTTCTTTTGCTGTTTTATTGGTACTGAGTATTAACTTTATGCAAATTTACAAAAATGGTTTAAAATAGAACTTATCTTTTCAAAAATCTCTAATTTGGATTTTTATTGGTTAATAATTTTGGCAAAAAAGCAAATATTCCCTTTTTTGATTTTTAGTTATATCCCTCATCAACACTTTTCAAAATGTTCAGTTCACTAAAAAGTTAAGTAAGGCATCAATAAGATCTCTAGAAGTGTAGTTGTGGTGTTATCATTGTCCTCCACCACAGGGTCATGGATATATGAAAAATCACTTCTTCTAGGTGACAATTTTTAATGTTTTATGTGTTTGTGTCAGTCACACCAAAGATAAGACAGCAATAAACATCTCTAAGATTTTCTTCAAAGGTTTGGATGATCTACCAAAATGATGTCAAAATCGTATAAATTTAAAAAATTCTAGTTGGTTGGTTTCCAGAGACAACTTATACTTTTGTAAGTTTGTTTGTAAGTTGGTTCACCTTAGCTCTCACAGTACTTTGTAACCATCTAGAGTGCTATGAGGACTGAAGGAATTTTTCTGTTGTCTGTGGGTGCTGAAAGGACAGAGCCACCCACCTCACATTAAAAAAACCTTGTGTCACATATTTCTTGGAAGGGAATCCAAATTCTAATCAGACTTAGTTTAACATTTTTCTTTCATCCTCTTGTGTTTAAAAAAGGCCATTAGGGCCATGATCCTATGACTTAATATTACAAAATATGCGACTTTAGGTTTCTTGTGAAAAATAATGTTGTAGATTCATTTTGCAATATCAATAATGTGAAGTTTAACAGAATTGTTGACAGCTGAGTGGCCAATTGTCAGTATCAGATATACAGCAAGGGAGTCTCTCCCCTTTTCACTAGTCCTCAAACTTGGATCTGAGGTGGTGTGCCACACCTACCATCAGCACTGAGTTGACAAGGCTGTAATTGAACCTTGTGCTTCCAAGGCAGATGCTCTACCCACTGAGCTAAACTGACCCATTGATCTGAAAATGTAAAATTCATTTGCCTCTGTGGGACTACTGACTTTTGACCTCACACCTTGTATACCTATGATACAATTTAACTGTTCATATAATATTTTATACCTATGATACAATTTAACTGTTCATATAATATATTATATACCTATGATACAATTTAACTGTTCATATAATATTTTATACCTATGATACAATTTAACTGTTCATATAATATTTTATACCTATGATACAATTTAACTGTTCATATATTATATATTATTTTATACCTATGATACAATTTAACTGTTCATATAATATTTTATACCTATGATACAATTTAACTGTTCATATAATATTTTAAAGCTAAAATTTCACTGATTTGGACAAAAGATTGTTTTCATTGTTTATTCTTCTTTATTTTTAAATTTTGTCAAATTAAAAGTTGGAAAGAAACAAATTCAAGTTATTTTATTGTATAAATTAAATAAAATATGTAAAATGAGGAAACTGCTTTCCATATCAACTAAGCATTTAGTTAAGGCGAAAAGGATTGTTAAGATGAAGACAGTCACAAATGTCTTTGATCTTGAACCATCATGGAAGCAGAAAACAACTCAGGATGTTACAAAACTAAATGTGTATCATTCAATGTTTTTTGACATTTGCACCAAACTGAAAAATAAAAAAAGTGTAAAAAATGGGTATTCAAGAATAAGCTGAATGAAAATCAGAAAATTTTCCACTATTGACATTTTTGAGTTTCTTTTGTGCAACAAAAATGATTCATTTCTTGATTTCATTGTAACAAGGAAAAATAAACTGTATACAATAAGAAATGGTATTTCCTGTTGGACCAAATGGATATACCAAAAGATTTTGACAAAGATGAATCAAAAGATGGTTCTGGTCACTGTTGGGGGTCAGCAAGAGGAATAATTAACTACAACTTCTTGAATCCTTGTGAAAGGATCACAACAGAAAACTGTCAACTATCAGGATAACATTAAAATACACAACATTTATGTGCAACTGTAAAAGATCAATTCTTCTTTATGATAACACCGATCACATGACTTACAAATAAATCTGGAGGAATTTTTCTCTAGTTGATTTGAGAACTTCTAAGAGTATTTACAGGATTCGAAGGAGCTCTTATTTCTCCATAGTTGTAGGCAAATTGTCGGACAAAGAAGACAAACACACAATGGAAATTTAATACATGTATTGACAAATAATACAAGAACTTGTTGCAAATTTTATTGGTATTTGCTACAAGACTTATCTGAGTTAAGCAGTTCGTTGTAGAAGTTGGAATGTTGATAGGGCGCTTCTTCGGACGTTTCTCGTTCTTCCTTGGTAACCGGTTCGGTGATAAGTAATGGTGGGGAATGCTATTTTAGAAGCTTCTCGCTCGGGTAACAGTTCCTTTAAATGACGGTGGACGGGGGCCTTTTCAAGTAGACTATTTGGTCCTCAGCCTTCTGTAATGTGCTATTTTGATAGCCTTGTAGTATGCTGACACAATGCCTTAGAAAGTGTGCTGTGAAAAAATGCCTCTGTCCAAGTCGACGGTCAGTAGATAAGTTTGCCCTGTTTTTGGGCTAAGTGATGAGGGTGCTTACTTTTACGTCTCTCCTCCAGTAACTGCTATATGATAAGTGAAGAAATTTGGTTTTGGCGCCAACATACGATGTTGGTGATTCGCCCTCTAGCGGCAGGGGAAGATAATTCACTAGGAAATTTCCGATACTTCCTACAAGAGAAAATCTTCAACAATCACGCAACTTCTCAAAACACCTTTGAAGAATTTATTGGTTCTATAATCAATAATTCTATTTAACCTTGATAAATAAACTAGTTTATCATAAAACAACAATGCAAAGTTTGTAATGGTTCTTATTTCAATTAATGAATTTAATTCTAAACTGAGATTTTCATCCTTTTTATAGATTCCTTTCATTTAGTTTTTTTTTCTCACTTTAGTTTTGGCTTTCTATGAAATTTATTCAATTTGATTCTGTGATTTTAAAATGGTTCAATGGTTAATTCTATTCATTAAATTTTGGGGATTAAGTAAATCAATATGGGAATATTATTTTAAAAAATCTATATCTTCAAATAAACAATGATCATATATATATATATATATATATATATATATATATATATATATATATATATATATATTTAGGGTATGGTTTAATTCAATCAGTAGATTGTTCAACTAGGAACCACAAGGTTCTGGATTCAATACCGGCCCTCACCAACTCAGCGTATGAGTTGCACAAGGATTTGTGTGGTAAAGTGAGGAGCTGATGGTAGGTGTGGCACTCCGCCTCAGATGTCAAAATAATCTACCTGGTCTAGCGCTAGTGAAAAGGGGATGGACTCCCTCGCTGTCTAGGCCACCCGACTTTATATATATATATATATATATATATATATATATATAAAATGTTGCATATATATATAATATGCAACATGAGTTTTACTTTCAAGAAATGCATGCAAATATAAAGATCAAAAATGAAAAATATTGACACCTAAAATATCTTTGATTAAAATGAAATGAAATAAATGATTCAGAAAATATTAAATTTAGTAAAAAAAAAAAAGTAAATTTGCTATAATTGCTAACCAAAAATCGTTTTGTTGCAGTTGATGATGTTATCATTATTATCATCATCATTAATAATAATAATAACAACAATAATAACAACAACAACAACAATTACATCATCACCATTAATATCATTATTTTTACAATTATTATTATTATCTTAATTATTATTATTATTTGTAGTAATAGTATTAGTAGTATCAGTATCATCATCATCATTAATGCAAATCTAAAAATGTGCCTTCCGCATTTTCCCCACATTCAGGTGATAACTTGTTGAACAGTCGCCATCTTTGATTAGAAAAGAAGGACATGGCCAGGTAAGTCTCTCTTTCCACAATACTTTTTTTAAAAGGTATACTTATGATCAAGTACGGGACAAGGTTACTATTAGTTTGTTGTTTTGTCTTTAAAGTACGTTTTTAGTTGATTTTTAACGAAATTTATTTCATTCGAAATAGTCACATTCATCAGTTAGTTATTTACTGACACTTGTTCTGTAACTTTTAAATCGTCACACTCGCAACATTTGCTGAAACTTCCGCTGGAAGAAGTTTATTTGTATCTCTTTAACTTTTTTGATCTCAAAGAAATTAGCATGATTGTGCATTTATAATAAAAGATTGTTTAAAGGAAACTTTTACTTAGCTAAGAAAATAAAAATAAAAATAAAAAACATGGAAAAGAAAAGAAAACAAATTTAGGTGCTTGTGTAGTTCAATGAAGAAAAATTATGTGATAATACACCAAAAAATATTTATATATATACAATATGTACAAATGTAATACTTATATTCACCATTCCGATAGGAAGTTTCAGTCATTTGCTTCGTGCTTTTATTGATCAATTAAATCCCAAAAGTACGTCTTCAACTCGCTAGAATTCACCCAGTGGCCATATTTCTTTAGTCTTTCCCTCCCACAACCACTGATTTTCGATATATAATTTTTGTGACTAAAATGTTACATTCCCATTTTTTTTAAATGAAGGAAATGATTGAAACTTTCTCTTATCTGGATTGTGAATGTATTATATTTTTGTACATTACCGCAGAAATAACGGATGTTTTATTTATGGATATTTTCTGTGCAAGCATCCAAATTTGTTTAATTTTGTTTTATCACAATCACATTGTTATATATGTTCACTTAGAAACGTCAAACGTTGTGAGTGATAAAAGTTTGAGTCTTCTTCTTAGACGATGTGTAAATTGATTTAAATTTTAATTAAGAAAGTTTCGTAAATTTAATGTCGACTGATTGTATTTATTTAATTTGTATGCCATCATTGTCGATTTAATGTCACTTTTGCAAGAAGAGCAAGTAAAATAACTGAACAATAGTTTGTTTTTTTGTTTTTTCGTTGTTTTTTTTTTCAGGCCAAGAAAAATATTTTTGCGGAATAAAATATTAGTCAAGTCAGAATTTCTGTTAACTCTTTACAGCTGTTAAAATTAGATTTAAAGAAAAAAAACTCACTTTATTCAGGTGAAACGATAGTCATAAATTTAAATATGTAAAATCAGCTGAAAAGAACAGGTGAATCACGAACGAAAAAAAAAAGTGTAAATAAATAAATATCTTAGGTCTGTTTTTATTTCATTATAAAAGTTTTTCTTAAAAGTAAAAATAAAAATTTTCTTTCAAAATAACTTGTCGAGTTTTCTAATATCTAAATTATTAACTTTCTTTTCTTTTTACTTAAAGTGCACTTAACTGAATGAAGTGAACAAATATTTCATGCCAAATATTTCAATGAAGTTATTTAATAACTGATATTAAGATAAAGTTACGGTAATCGAAAATGTTTTTAAAACAAGACTATTCTTCTTACAAATATACTCAAATTTAATCAAAATTGTTTTTTCATTTTTAAAATTTTTTTTATTGATGCTGATATTTTTTAGCACTACGACTCTCCCTCTCTCTCTCTCCCCCCTCTCTCTCTCTCTCTCTCAATTTTTTAATTTAGCATTAAGTTAGTGCCACTAACATATTTGTGTTATGATACATTTTGACTCGTAATCATTGAGCTAATATTCTGTAATAATATAAAAATGTATTATTCAAAAATTGATTATTTCAACAATACAATGAAGTCTTCATAATTGTACTTCTTTCTCCGTTCATGCACATTACTGCACAATTCATCTTTAAAGAGTCGGGTGTTGGTTGATTGCTCGCGAATATTGCTAATTTAAAATTCTCTCCTCAAATAAAATAAGTGTAAAAATAATTAACTTTTGTGAATGAATTTGTTAAAAACAACAACTACAACAACAAAAATGAACCTAAAAATATTATATTTGAATTTCAACTACACTCATCTTTAATAATTTTGATTTAGGCTTTTTCAAATTTTTAACTAAAAATTCGCCTTTGTATTGAGTAATTTTGAAAAAAAATCCTACACTGATTTTTCTTAATATTTTTTTCTCCTTCGTTATTGGAATGTGTATTTCTTTATATAACTTTAATGACGTAATAGCACGATCAAACTTTTCATTTTAAAACTTCCACTTATTAACAGCTTCTGTATTACTCTTTTAATTTAGACTAGAAGAAACAAACATTTAGGCCAGAATTAAATAAAATTGATTGATGAAATTTGTAACTATACAAGTCAAAAGTTTTTTTTTTTTAAGTTTTCAAATTTGAAATAAAGAATTTTGACTATAAAATGTATCCAAATTAGATTAATATTTTACTGTCTTGTGTAGAAAAATCAAATAAAAGAGACAAAAACTCGTTTATTATGTCTCCAATATTGTAGGAAATCATTCATGCTGATATATTTCTAAGTATCACTAAGATATTTTAAGGATATGTTCATTTTTATTTTTAAAATGAAGTCTTTCATGTTAATTTTATTTTTAGTCTTTCACTTGGACATTACAACAAAATCATTTTCTTTTTATGCTTAAAATTAACACTAACCTCAGAAAATTTACCTTCAATTAAAAAAAAACCTTCCCAAATCTGAATGATTCTGCTTTGGTGAAACAAATCCCAATTTAGAAAATATTTTCATAATATTTTGAGCATATTCTTGTCATCTTCATCATTTAAAAAGAATATTTAATTTCTTCTCTTCAAAATAAAGATTATAACAATATGAATAATGACAATAAATTAAGATTGTTATTTAGTTTTTTAATAAATTGTGCTAACTCCAGGTTGTATTTAATATAAACTGCTGTAAAAATTGCTCTTTCTTTTCTTTCAAAATCAAATTTATGTTTATACTGTATGAAAAATGTAATTCTATATTCTATTAAGTAGAATAAGTAGAGAATATATGCAAATGCAGTGACCTATCTAAAATGTGTCTTTTATTTATATTTTAGATCTAAGACGTAAAGAAACTTTGTGCAGAAGTTGAAAATAATGAAATGAAACTCATACATTCCTGTGTGAGTAATGGTAAGTGTATCTATGTCTATGAAATATTCAAATGATAACTGATAATATATTCTATTGAAGTTACATTAATAGGAAATCTTATACAATATGTCTTTAAGCTGGTTTTCACCCTCAGTACATGTAATTATTCAAAATTTGCATGAGAGGAGGTCGCTAAAAAAATGTTAAATCAAATTCTCCTGGCTTTTTTTCATTATATAACAAAGTGGGTTACACTGAAAATTGCAAGCTTAATTTATAAGGTGTTTTATAATTTATTAGGGTTTTTATAATTATTTCCACTGCTTTAGAATAAATCTCAATACATACAAATGAATAAAAGTTTACTAAGATTCAAGTTTTCTTACAGTTAAAATTCAATTATATACAAAATTATTTTAAAGACTTATCACTTTTTAACAATCTAGGATACAAAGTTTAAAAAAGATTCTTGAATGTTTTATATGACTGGTGAAAATAATTTTTTGTTGTATTCTTAACACAATCATTGACTTTAAAAGTTTTTATGTAAAGTCATTAAAGGTGAAAATGTTTAAAATTTAATTGATACTGTTAAAGGCAAAATATAAGGTCCTATACAAACAAAACAACAATCACATTGGGTATCTCTTTTCTTCTGTTCTTTTAAAAAACCTTTTTCTTGTGAGAATAATTCAAGAGAGACTTTAAACTTCTATTTTCATTGGTGGTAGATGACATAGGAAGCAGCAACAATAAAGCTCCAGGACTTGTATCCAGATCCTAGGCATATGGAATGGGAGCCAGCACAGAGAAATCTGTATGTCACCTGTGCCAATATCAACAAGAAAATGTTTGCATGGGGAAGATGATTTTGGATCTTCTCTCAATAACTGCTAACATTTTGTTAGCTGGAAGGAAATTGTCTCTCTCTCTCTCTCTCTTGACAACTTCCAAGTTGAATGACTGATGATAAGAAACAAGAATTAAGGCATGATTGTTTTTATATACACTCTGATTTTATTAACATATTTTAAGTTATCTACTATCCCAGAATTTATTTTCATAATTATATAAGGGATTTTACAAGCAAGCAAATATAACTACTTTCAGTTATACTTGTTAAATAATAAACTTTCTATCAGAAACCAACAACTTTGAACAGGATGTTTTAAATAATAAAAATTGGATTGAAAGAAAAATTGGGAAGAAAAAGTAATTTTCTCAAATAAGGAAATAACAATTATAGGGAAATATTTTAGAGAAAAAAATAAAAAGAATTGACCAATATTTGAAATTTGTCTGAGAAAATATTTTTTCCTTAAGAAGTTCGTTTAGAGAAGGAATGTCTGTGACAAGAATTTATGACATTAGTTTGTATTTCTAATTTAAGTTACTTACAGAACCAATATCAAAATCAGTACATCAGTCTCTCTTGGATGCTGTTAAAACTAACTGTAGTTCAAACTTATCCTCCAAATTTGAGTAGAGCCAAAGAGAAATTGCCCAATTTGAATGTAGACTGTATTGAACATCTAGTGCACACTTTGTTCTAGTGCAATGTACTTAATTCAACAGTCATGTATTCACCTTTATTGTATCTCTTAAATAAATCCCATAATGAACATAGAAGAAGAAAAAGAAAGGAAAAGAATCTTTATAAACACTAAGATTTGAAAATGAAAATAAGAAGGAAAGGAAATAGGTATATGAACATAGAAAAGAAAGAAGAAAAAGATTTCCCTTGAGCCGAGATATTCTCAAATGTTAACAGTAAAAGAATACATAGAAACAATGAAGGGGATAAAGAAACTTTTTAGCTGAGATTGGAGAAAAGAAGAAAAAATGTCAATTGGCATATTGGATAACTAATTAGGTTATTAACCTAAAATAAAAAGTCAAGTGCTTCTCTTAAACCCTCTTATGTTTTTTTGTCAAAGATTCAACTTAGATTTTAGTCATCCTACTTATAATGAAGGGGAATATCAAATGTCTTTTTCTATCCTTGACTTGCAAATAAACATATGATGTTTTCTATCATTAAAGAAAGTAAATTCAAAAGAAAAAGTTCTATTGTTGTTTTCTTTTTCTGTGACATTGTTTCAAATACAAATTGAATGTAATATGACATAATTGAATTATTGGGTCATCATAAAGAAACCAATCAATTGAATAAAGTGAAGTAAAAACAGATGAAGATAAGATGACACAAAACTTCCATTATAATCTTATAGTTATAAGTAATATATGACAAGAAATTGCTGCAGGTTTTTGCTCTTTCACAATCATTCAATAAATATGGAGAATGTTTTTAAAAAAGCAAAATAATTTTTTTTTCCAGAATTGTTTTCTATAAATATAAACTCTGCATTGTTTAGAATTGGTTTATAGCAAAAAATATTTTAATCTCAAAGATATTTGTTTTGATGCTATTCAAAATGGTGGCAAATCAAACAGTGCTCCTGTTATCAAATCTTTGGTAGCTGAGAAGTGCAAACCATGTGAAATTTACAGAAAAATGCATGATGTGTACAGAGAAGCATGTTTTAGTCAAAAATATCTTTACAACTAGGCTAAACATGGATTTGCTTCTATGAGCCTTAGTTGAAAAGACTGTTCAAACACTGATCAGTAAAGAAGGCCATGCTGACAATCTTCTGGGACATTAAAGGACCCATCACTACTGATTTTCTTGAAAAGGTACAACTCTAAACAGTGCTTCCTATTGTCAACTCTTTAGACAAAATTCACTTTATTTATTGAATGACCATGTTACCATTTTTTATCATTGTTGTTAAATCTTTATATAAACAAATTTGTTTAAATTGCAGATGACTTCTCGAAAATCTCTGGTAACAACAGTAACAGTCACCATGACGACTACAACCACTCCCCCATTACTGGAGATTGACAATGGCAATGATCCACAGGGATCACCCAAGAAGACAAACAATGCACAAACATCTTTCCATAGGCACATTGTCTATGAGCCTCAAACACTCTACCCAAAATGGCCCCTTGAAATGAGAATACAAGAAGAACATGGAAGGTGGTTAGGAAGAAGTAAAGATGAAGAACAAGATCATTGTGATGGACAGAAACCTTTAAGATGGTTATCAGAAGAAAATCAATATAACCAAGATAAATGGTTACCAGGAGATCCTATTAGTAATAATAATAGAATTGGTTGTAATATTTCTGGTGGATCTGGTAATAACAATATGAATTTTGTTAATAGTAATAGTGGTAATAATAATTGTAATTATTATAATACAAGTTATATCAAAGATTGCGACCATTTGTTGAGAGATCAGTTTGTAGGTCATGATTATATTGCATCATTGTCACCACCATCACCAATACCACCACCACTACCACCACCACCATCATCTTCTTTATTAATGTTGAATCAAGAAAAAATGGAAGAAGTAAATGATCTGAGTGATGTTTCAAGTAGAGGTTTGAAGTATCCTCCTCCCAGAAGAGATTCTGATGGTCATATTCTTGGCTCAGCTAATTATAATGCACCATCACCACCAGAAAGAGATTTGACTTTACCATATCCTTTGACTTGTGAAACTCATACAAGAAATAAAGAAAAATTATCTCCTCTTCCATGTGATCCACTTAAAGATTCTCATCCATGGAAAGAGGTTTTTGATTTAGATCCATATATGCTTACAAATCCAACATTAAATACAACTGCTGCAAATGCCTATGTTTGGAAAGATAATACAGAAGTAATCAGTGAGAAACCATCATTGTCAAGCAGTGGGGGTTATATATCAAAAGATGTTGGGGAATCAATAACAAATGAAAGAAACTGTCAAACATTATCTAATCATGCAACAATCAGACCTTATATTGTCAAACCAAAACCTTTTTATAATACAAGTACACAAACTGAAGAAACAGACTTGGGATATGATTCTCAATTACAATTTAAGGTTGATGAGAATAGTTCTATACCCTCCATGGTGTCATCAATACCACCAAATTTAGGACATAAATCAGATCAAATCTATTTAGAAAAGGCTACTCAAGTGCAGCTATCCAAAACAAGTGTTGTTGACCGTGAACTTGTGACTTTAGAGCAACTCAGGAGTCCAAATCACCAAGAATTCATTCCAGCTTCAGCTCCACTCCTTAGAAGATTAACTGAGGAATATTATCAAATGAATATCAGTGAAGATAGTAACAATGATATTACTATGAATATTAATCATCCTAAACAGCCAAATATTGATGAACATGTAATGGATGAAAATAAATTTGATTTGCCTATAAGGAAAATAGGTACAAATAATTTGAGTCAAGAACATCAACTACCCTTTATTAATAAGGCAGATTTAAATATGAACAAGACTTTAACTCAAATTAATGAACCACTGCAACCGTGTGTGGCTAAGGTTGGTAACATGAATATTGATGACTCTGTTATAAGTGCTAATGAACAGATTCAAAGTTATATTTGCACAAATAAGGATAGTATTAATTATTTAAATGAATCTAATGCAAATATTTATGAATATGAAAGAAATGTGAATGAATGTCAATCAAAACCATGTTCAGCTGATAAGAACCAAAGTGTCTACATAGATAAACCTCAGCCACAATTTAATATGGATGTTAAAATTGATGCAATAATTAATGAACAAAGTTTGAGTGTTGATGAACCCAAACTACAACCAATGTTGGGCATTAAAAAGGGTAATTTGAGCATGAGTGATAATAGCTTGAACAATTTACAAACTCAACGACAGTCTTATAGAGATGAACCTATGGATATTCATAATTTGAATGCCAATGTATCTCAGCCAAAAAAGTCAAGTTTTGCTATTAAAGAGAATCAATTACGATCATTTAGAAGTGAAAAGAATGACATTGAACCAGATTATATGAATATCAGCGAGCAAGGATCAGATTGTAGTTTACGAAAAAGGATTGATTCTGTGGATGATGTTTTTATGGAAACTAAAGGATTTCCTAAACAGGTCAGAGGTGATCCAAGGTTAAGTGTTCAAAGACAAGAAGATCCTCATCATTTGGGAATGGCTGCTGCTGCTGCTGGAGTAACAACTGAAATACCAGATCCTTTTATGTTACAGTCCATGAAAGGAAATAATGAAAATTTAAAATCAAGAGTGGAATCTCCTGAAAAATTGATACAAATAACAGAAGGAAATTTTGTAACTTCAGAAATCAGACATATATCCAATCCTGAAAATGCATTTAGACAAAAAGAAAAAGATAATCCCATAACAAAAGTAAATAAAGATGGAAATTCTAGATCTCCAAAAGATAGGTATAGATTAAATCATGAAATATTTTTAAACCAAACAAGAGAAAATGTATTTAGCCAACCTACAGAAATTAACTGTAGACATTCAGAAAGCAGATATGGAACAAAATTTGAAAGTCAATTAGATCAAACAAGAGAAAGAAAATCTCCAATTTTACAAAAGAAATATGGATCTTCCACTGATATTCTCTTAAACCAAACAAGAAAAAATCAAAGTATTAATTCCCAAACTTCAGGAAAAAGATACGAAAATGTATATAATCAACCAAGAGAAAATCTATTTATGAAAAAATCAATATCTGAAAACTTAGAGAACAGATATGGTTCCTCTGAGAAATTAGGAAATCAAAACAAATTGTCCACTAGTAGTTTAGATGGTCATCCAGAATTGTTATCTAACTATTCACAAACTCATTTTGGATCTGTATCTGATATTCTTAACACCCCCTACACCACACATGAAATCCAAGCAGTTAAGTCTGATTTAGTAAGTGAAAAATCAAAAGTAACTGTTGAAGTTGAGAAAAGTGTAAAGTATCCAAAGCATGGTGTTAAGACAAGGTGTCCATCAATGGATGATGAAACATTTGGAACATTTGATGATACAACAAAAACATTTGAATATCCAAGTTTGATTCAACATGGACGTTCAGAAAGCCTTCCAATTGATTCCACTCATGAAAACCCGAGTCTACAACTGCGTAGTTACTATAGCTGTACTGATGTTAATAAAGAAAAGTAAGTACAATTATATACTGCATATAAATCTAAATGCATCTATGAATTCTTTCACTTTGTTCTCTTTGTGTGATACACACGTATATATATATATATATATATATATATATATATATATATGTATGAGAAGAAAAAATGGATATGAAATCCGAGAGTGTAATGAAGTATAAGTTTAGAAAAAACAACAAAATTAAGTCAAAGAATGACTTGCAGATGGTTTTATTAAAACCGAAAGGCTTTAGAGTCGGCTGTCTGTAAGTCATTCTTTGACTTAATTTTGTTATTTTTTCTAAACTTATATATATACTAAGTTAGGATAGCATAGATATAGAGTTAATCTTAAGTGATCTTATTATCGTATAGTCACCAAATGCCATTATCTCTATGTCTATCCTAACTTAGATCTACATATGTTCTATATTGAGCACTCTATATTCAGATATAGAAAACTATATTATCTATATATTAATACTCGTATTCCTTAATTGTACAGTTGTTATCATCTTGCAAATCGTCCAAGATGAAATGCAAAAATGTAAATCCTGATTATCTGGTGTTGTCTATCTGCTGAATTCTTATTTCTTATGAATGTCATCACCTCAGCTAAATAATGAACCATTCGTTTTTTATTATAAAGAAAGAAAGGGAAAAAATATAAGAAAGAAAAAAGAGAGTAAGTGAAAGATAGAGAGAGGGAGTGAGCGTGTGGAAGCAATAATGCTAATCTGTTTGAATTGAACATTATAAAAAGAAGGAAAGAAAGAAAAAAAAGAATGAGAGAGAGTTAAATGAAGATTATTATAATTTTTACATATTTCGCAATAGCTCTTAAGTAAACATATCAAATGTTGTAATGATTAAATTATCATACTGTAGTATGTCCACAGGTCCTGCTAGTTAATATTAATACATATGCATATATTATTTCTTTTTCTTTACAGACCTTCAGAACCAACATCTATATATGGAGTGTCTGACTATATGGACATGTCTGGTCGGCATCAAACAGAATGGTCCCAAATTAATTCCAAAACTGACGCTACCAGAGATTCAGTAAGTAATTGACCACTATTTTTATATGTGAGTTAATATATATATATATTTTTTTTTAGTCTGTTATACAGCAATACTTTCAATGGTTTTAATTTGTGCTTGTTTTGAATTAATATGATTGTATTTTATAGGAAGGAAGAATCTAATTGAATCTTCTAAGGAAAGTATTAAAGACCCTGAAAATTTAATACCCACAAAATTCATCTGCTTTGTAGTATTATAGAAATCCAACTGCCAAAAACTTTCTCATCATTTACTTCAATTTAAATAACTTCTAAAAAGTAAAGTCGTGGGGGTGGGGCTAATGTCGGTAACAGCCAATCAGCAAGGGAGTCTATCCCCTTTTCACTAGCGCTAGACCAAGGAGATTATTTTTGCGTCTGAAGTGGAGTGCCACACCTACCATCAGCTCCTTACTTTACCACACAGATCCCTGTACTATGCATATGCTGAGTTGGCGAGGGCCAGTATCGAACTAGGAACTTTGTGGTTTCTAGCCGAACGCTCTACTGACTGAGCTAACCCGGCCCTATGATGTGAAATGCTTTATGAATTTGCATGTCATCCTTGCGCAGGGGCCATGCTAATCTTCTACGTATCATTCCAATTTTAGTATATGTACTGCCGAACTTCTAAGTTTACCAATCTATCAAAACCTCCAGACTTCTACTCAAGGGTGATGGCCGTAAGTAGCCATAACATTACACCCCTCCTATTTTCAAATTCATTTCAAGACATGAATTTCAAGTAGCTAATCATCATCATCATCATCATCATCATACTAACACTGCCATTATGTTTTATTTTTCCTCTTCCCTCTAATTGATGGCAAAAATCAAATGCATTTTTTTATTAATATTATCTCAGGGCCCCAAGTAAAACAGTATATTCATCAATTTAAAAGAATATATTGATCTCATGAAAAAAGAGTGCAATATACACATTTTAAAAACATTAAAAATAAACCAGAAAAATTTAGTCTTTCCTTCCAGGAAAAATTCTGTATGTTAAGCAAAAAAAAAATCTCTTGTTCTGTCCGTCAACTTTTCCGACAGAATTTTTTTTGTTCATTCCTTTCTTTGTGTGGTCACAATATTACAAATACAAGCTTTTCCAAGGCATCTGCAACTCCCATCTCAAGACTTCTTCTATCTTATGCAAAAATTTCAAGATGTCTTACATCTGGCACAAGTATTAGGCCCCATCTCTGACGCCCCCCACCATCATTCTCAGTATTAGGACCTATCTCTGACGGACCCCCCTCCTGGCATCATTCTCAGTATTCTATCTCTGACGGACCCCCCCCTGCCATCATTCTCAGTATTAGAACCTATCTCTGACGGAATCATTCTCAGTATTAGAACCTATCTCTGACGGACCCCCCTCCCTGCATCATTCTCAGTATTAGAACCTATCTCTGACGGACCCCCCTCCCTGCATCATTCTCAGTATTAGAACCTATCTCTGACGGACCCCCCTCCCTGGCATCATTCTCAGTATTAGTGATCTCTGACGGACCCCCCCTCCCTGGCATCATTCTCAGTATTAGAACCTATCTCTGACGGACCCCCCCTCCCTGGCATCATTCTCAGTATTAGAACCTATCTCTGACGGACCCCCCTCCCTGGCATCATTCTCAGTATTAGAACCTATCTCTGACGGACCCCCCCCTCCTGGCATCATTCTCAGTATTAGAACCTATCTCTGACGGACCCCCCCCTCCCTGGCATCATTCTCAGTATTAGGACCTATCTCTGACGGGCCTATCTCTGACGGACCCCCCTCCCTGCCATCATTCTCAGTATTAGGACCTATCTCTGACGGACCCCCCCTCCCTGCCATCATTCTCAGTATTAGGACCTATCTCTGACGGACCCCCCCTCCCTGGCATCATTCTCAGTATTAGGACCTATATATCTCTGACGGACCCCCCCCCCCTCCTGCCATCATTCTCAGTATTAGGACCTATATATCTCTGACGGACCCCCCCTCCCTGCCATCATTCTCAGTATTAGGACCTATATATCTCTGACGGACCCCCCCCTCCCTGCCATCATTCTCAGTATTAGGACCTATATATCTCTGACGCCCCCCCCTCCCTGCCATCATTCTCAGTATTAGGACCTATATATCTCTGACGCCCCCCCCTCCTTGCCATCATTCTCAGTATTAGGACCTATATATCTCTGACGCCCCCCCCCGCCCGCCATCATTCTCAGTATTAGAGCCTATCTCTGACGCCCCCCCCCATCATTGTGATGCCTGGAAATTGGTATCTTAAAACCCACAAATAACTATGATTGTTTTGTTACCAAAAAAATAAAACATAATGTGACATCTGGGCCAAAACACAATAGCTTACATTCAATTTAAACAAGGGAAATATAACCTTAGTTCAAATTGTCACAAGTTTTTTATTTCTTTCTCTTTTTAGTGGGTAAATATCTGTTTGTCCTTTTTTTTTCTATTTCCTTTTTATCTTTTTTTTCTTCTGCCATGATCTGTTTCATTGTTTTCTTCCAACATGAAGTGAAATGTAAATAGCTTTCTGAATCAGGATTTGAATTTGACTCGCCAAAACCATTTCCTACAATAACCATTTACAAGAGTTAAATTTAAAGTTACTGTGGATGATGAAAAAGGGCTTATTAAGGAATAACGCTATAAATGTGCTTGATGGTATAAGATCTTTCTGCATGGGTGCACTGGAACCTCATGTGAATGTCCCAGCTCTCTGCAAATTTTGAGAAAATTTATCCACAGAACTCTGTGCTATTGTCGGTGAATAGCCTATGAAACACTCACTGCAACTGGTAGATGATGGTAACTGAGTCCTGGCACAACAATGGCCTCAAGATAGCAAATTGATTGGGTCCACAAATATTAGATATTGGTGGCTTCCAAAATGGGTCACGTCCATTCCAATTCTGCTCCAATTCTCCTGCACATCCAGTCTGCCAGCTTTCCAATGCACTGGCGCTGGGTTGATTCACTAAAATTCATTGCAGTTTCTGACTACTGCCTGAAAAGTTGCTTTAGAGACATCAGGGTTAGTTTCACAAAGCATGGTGTGCACTTCACACTGAATGGTTCGAATGTGAACAGGATCCAGCTCTTCTACAGAAAGTGCACACTGGTTCCATGGGATCTGTCTTATTCCAGAATGCATCCTGCTATTGTTGAAGCATTCTGGTGAGTGGGTCAGCTTTGTTTGTGTGAGATTTGACAAGCACCACATTAGTCAATTACAAACTTGCTCCCAAAATACCATGACTAGTAGGAGGGCGCTGAAGTGTGCACTGAAGCCTAGGGTGTGAGCCTGGGCAGATCTCACCGTGGGTGCAGATCTCAGTGATAGTAGCAAATATTTGAATGAGACCTTTGAAGATTAAAGTGGAGAAAGGTTCCATGGTGACAGAAGTTAAGCATGTGTCAGTCAGTCCTAAGATGTAGGTGAGAGTCTTCGTAAAAGGCACAAAAATAGCTTGTTTACAAATGGTCATATGTATGGGGAACCTCCAGATAGCTAGTATACCAGAACCAGAATTGTCTGTTTTATATAGCATTCCCAGTTGATTTTTTTTATTTGAGGTTATTGTTATTTAATCACATTAGTTACATAGACTTTTGTAAATGGAGTTCAAAACTGTTTGAATTATGCAAATATGCCCAGTGGTTCAAAAGTTATGAGAATTTAAAGCCCCGAAATTGGGGGTACAAAAGTGGACATGATTTTGTTAAAAAAATATGTCAAATCACGGACCAATTCAAAACAAGAAATTTAATAATTTCTTCACCATTTCTTTATTTTTGGAACAATTTTGATAAAACTTTGCATTCTTATGTAAAATTGTTCTTTCTGATTCTGCAAATTTTATGTATCTCCATGCTAAAAACCCATTATTTGGGGAATAAAAAGTAGGGATATCAAGATTTTTTGTTTTTTTAAGTTTAACACAAGATTATTCAACATTTTCATTTTAATACAGCATATATACACATATATGGTATTGATTTATATAAATAACATCATTTTGGATTTAAAAATACCTTTTTAAATACATGCTATGTTGTATTACATACAAGAAATAGAATAACTCTTTATATAATTTTATTTAACAAAGCCTGCATGTAGCATGTATAGCTTTGTTTAAAAATAATACTGTTCTAACTCGCCATAAAAAATAATACTGTTTTAACCGACCGTAAAAAATAATTCAATGGTTAAAAACACATAGAGGTTACATATTTAGAAAGATTATTTTATTTTCATTCCAACCATATAAATATTTTAAAAATTGAACCAGAAATAAGCAATGAATTACTATGTAAACTAGTAAGGTCTGAAAAATCAGCGCCTGTTATTTACGTTGGAAAGACAAGTAAATTTGAGTTTGTTCTTTTTTTCAAAATTCAAAGTTTCAAAGCAAATCCCTGACGGTATACAATCGTTTTTATTTCACACATTATATATGAAAATAATCCTAAGGCTGTCTCTTATTAGGGATATAGTGCTTTTTTTTTTTTTGCTTATCTTATATTTTTTTTACTTTGGTCTATTGCGGTTCCACTCTCAGGTAGGAAAAAAAAAAAAAAAAAGTTTCTGCTTGTAGTGTCTCCTATTTAAGTGTAAAATTTCAAGAATATTGATAAAGATTAACCACTTTGATTTTAAAAAAAAAAAAAAAAAAAAAAAAAGAAAAAAAAGTAACAGAAAATTTGCCCATGGAAAAAAAATTGTATCACAAGTTTTTTGTGATACAATTTTTTTTCCGTGGTCAAATTTTCTGGATTACTTTTTTTTTTCTTTTTTTACATTTAATAATCTTTCTAGTCGGCCCTTTTAAGACAAAACAGCATTTAAACTTGCTGTAAAAAATAATTCAATGGATAAAGTTTTTATTTCACACATTATATAAGCAAATAATCCTCAGTCTGTCTTCTATTACTGGTATAGTGCTTTTTTTTTTTTTTTTTTTTTTTTTTTTGCTACTCTTATATTTTTTGAAGAAATCACCTTCAGATTTGCTCTATTGTATTTTCGCTTCGACGGGGCCTAGAAACAAAAAAAGGCCCCTGTTTCTACTTCCAGGTTTCTTCTAATTGAGTGTAAAATTTCAAGAATATTGATAAAGATTAGCCACTATGATTTTGAAAAACAAAGTAGCGTGTAAATATTAGTCTTTAAAAAAAAAGTCATATTTTATGTTTTCGGATTTTTGAAGCAAAATATCATTTTAACTCGCTGTAAAAAATAATTCAATACATAAAAATTACATATTTAGAAAGATTATTTTCTTTTATTTCCAACCATATAAATATTTTTAAAATTGGATCAGAAATGCCCGAGAAATTGCGATTTGAACCAATTAAGGTGAAAAATTGTTTATGTCCAATGATTTTACGAAATGAGCTGGTCATAGACTTGTTGGGGATGTCTGATTGGTACAAAAAAAGCTCATTTGCATATGAGAGGTGTTTCTGTTTGAACACCTTTCTGATGTGTTGCACATAGCATCAACAAAGTTATTCGAGGCCATTTGTCAGATTCTTCTCATTTGCTTTCCCTATGATATCTACACAGAATACCAAAAGTTCTTCTGTACAGTCTAAGAGACTAATTTGAAAATCAGATGTAATATACCAACTGACATCAATTGTAGTCTGGTTTAAACAGAATACCTTTAAATTCTTATGCAAGACAGAATCATAAATTCATAATTGTATGTATGATATATGTATGTGTGTATATATATATATATATATATATATATATATATATATACACACTTAACTCAATACTTTTTTAATAATAACATATATTGGGATACAATGAGAATTTCAGATCACAATTCAGGTATTAACTATATCAGGTTATTGACATATTTTTACCTTTTTTTTTTTTTTTTTTTTTTTTTTAAATTTTTTTTTTTTACTTTATTCTCATTTTTGTTTTTCTGTCTTTCTTATTTTAGAATACAAAAAAAAAGAGGGCATCAAGCTGCACAAGGTAAGATAGCCACACACAAATACCTTTTTTTATTATTATTATTATTATTATTATTTGTGAGTTTTTCACACCAGCATAATCTGATAGTCTTTCACTAGAATCTGAGAGACAACTAGTCTCCTTGAATCTTCTGAGCTCTATTCTAGCTGATCTTAACAATGCTGTTGTCTGGATGGCCTCAATTCTTCTGATTTCCAATTCCTCTAGTCCATTTTCTAAACCTTTGAGGACCGTTCCAAGTGCACCAATTACAATTGGTATTACTTTCATCCTCATTTTCCACAGTTTATTATTATTATTTATGTTTATTTTTACTACATTCATTCTCATTAAAGAATATAATAGGCTTATAAAAATAAGTAAAGCTTATATATAATTGAGCACCTTTATATGCTAAAACTTTTCACATCCATTCTCCATTATATTTATATATATATATATATATATATATATATGCTTTTACCGGCTAATCAATGTCCTTGAAAGTACATTAAGTCTTTTGTATTCACAGTTATTGATTATTATTGTAATTTTTGGGGTACTTATAATTTGCTAAATTAATGTTTCTTTTATAAACTGTTTTTAATCAATACTCATGTCATTAATTTTGGCAAATACAGTTATACTTATTTTACTTTCAATCTTGTTGCATCATAAAAATCATCATGAATATTTTCATCAATTTTATAAACTGGTTTTGTTTATTAAATAAAGAATTACTCATCCTATGTTGCACTGAAGATCAAATTTAATGTCTTTGAGCATTTTCAAGAAAGATATAGTTTATGATTTTTTTCTGCTTTACAATTCTTGCAGTAGTAATCAGGCTTTCCAAACATAAAATTAATAATGAAATCAAACAATAATATTGACAGTTGTAATTTACTATTGTAATTTACCTAAGTTAAGAGTTGTCACACTCTAGTATCTATTTTTATCTTTGTTGACCCTTTCCTTCTGGTATTTAAACAATTTCTGGGGTAGTTCAAATCATACAAGCATCATCAATAAATATTGTATCCAGATATCTTTAGTTTTTTTTTTTTAATTTAATTTTCAAAAAGTGAGTCTGATATGTAAAATTTTCTCAAAAAATTGTGTCATCGCTTGCTGATGTTGGGATCTGCTAAAGGCTTCCTCTTAGCTCAGTGCTCTTTTCTTAAACCCAGAATTTTTTTGGTGCATCTTCTTTCTAGTTTATTAATTATTATTATTTCACTCTTTGTGAGTTTTTCACACCAGTGTTAGCTGGAGTCTGAGTGACAACAATCTCCTCAGGTCTCCAAGACTCTTCTCAGTATTCTAGCCAATTTCAACAATGCTAATGTCTGGATGGTCTCAATTCTTCCTTTGATTTCCAATTCCTTTAGTTTTTTTTTTCCAAGTTTTTTTTTGTTTTAACTGCACCATTTACAATTGGTATCACCTTCACCCTCATATTTCACAACTTTTTCAATTCTTTAGCAAGGTCCAGGTCTTTATCTATCTTTTTGTTTTCTTTCATCTTCACCCTGTGATCTGCTGGAACTGCAAAATCTACCAGTTGACTTTTGCCATAGAGTATCATCATAAGACTCTCCAATCTCAGTATTTGTAAAAATGTTTTGAGATCATGTAAACAACAGAATTCTTGATGCACCACAAATGAATTTAAACAGAATTCCTTGTCACCTAATGTTGGTGAATTATTAATTTAACTAATAAAGTATCAAAAGATAAAGTTACACACTTCAACCTTCTATTTAAATAACGATTCCTTTAGAAATGAAAAATGGTTGCAATCTTGACTTTTCATGTTTATTTCAACCTTCTCTAATCCAGATGACAATTATCTTGGATGGTTTGTCAGTTTAAATTTAATTGGAAAACATAATTCTTGCAAAAGACATTTTAGCTAAATCAAAAATGTTTTCTGGATAAATCCTTTATGTCTCACTCTCTTGAATTAAAAACATATTTCTCTAAAAAAACAAAAAACAACTGAACTTTTTCACATTAACTTCATCTGTTTTCCAAATACAACCTCCACCTGGTCTTAGAACTTCTTCATTTATTGTTGACAATCTGATTTTCAGGTATGCTCTAATTAAATTGGCAATATTATTTAGTTCCCTCCCTTGCAAATTAACTTCTTACTATATTTTCTTGGCATAAGAAATAGTTTAATTTTGTGGAGGAAAAAAAATCAAATAATTTTGACCAAATATAGTTTAAATCCTTTTCAGTAATTACCCCTAACAAATTCAGAAAGTTTGGTTGAGATCAAGTGAAAAAATATTCACTGATGGACAGACGTGCAGACATTTGGTGACTTGTAATAAAGTTTCAAAGATTTTTGATGGATTTCTTCTGGAATCGGAGGAGTAAGACCTCCCCTCCCTGCACCCCCCAACAAGTGTGGGGATATAACACTGAATTGCATCTGATGGAACTCCATTTCTTTGGAGTGTAGTATCCCTTATTCTTTGTCATTGCTCCTAGGTTCACTCTGGTGGCACTACCAGTTTGGCTCAAATAGGTTCACTCTGGTGGCACTACCAGTTTGGCTCAAATAGGTTCACTCTGGTGGCACTACCAGTTTGGCTCAAATAGGTTCACTCTGGTGGCACTACCAGTTTGGCTCAAATAGGTTCACTCTGGTGGCACTACCAGTTTGGCTCAAATAGGTTCACTCTGGTGGCACTACCAGTTTGGCTCAAATAGGTTCACTCTGGTGGCACTACCAGTTTGGCTCAAATAGGTTCACTCTGGTAAAGAGTGGCACTACCAGTTAGGGTCAAATCTATTTGAACATTTTTAGTATTCAGAATTCTTGATACCATATAACTGTGAAAATTATTTGTATTAAGAATAGTTACTTGAAGTTATAATTGTTTATGAATAATTATTATCATTAGTTACTTGAAACATTCAAATTATCATTATTAAATAGGAATAATTGCTTGAAAGGATTTGATATTAAATAAGACAACAAGAATAAACAAACCATAAAACCAACATAAGGGGAAAATATAGTTATGATTATAATCAAACATTTACAAATAAATCAAATAACCCTTAAGTGGTTGATATGACATAAACCAAACAAATTTTTCATCATGGTCAAAAAGTAGGATGGTCAGGGGACCACACATGGTCACTAATTGACTCATTGTACAGATATGATTGTGGGCAGACAAATATGACTCCTTTTGACCAATTGGAATGCATCACAACCTAAAAGCATAAGAATGCTAAAATTTTCTCCCTGTTCCTCATTTTTCTGGCAGACTTAAGCTAGCAATACACACACACACACACACACACACACACAGACAATACCCTCTTTTTGTGGCATTGTCAGCTAACACACATGACAGATGTTCAATGAAACTACCCATGATATCCTTTATTTCTTCCAGCCTGATGGACCACAAACACATATAGTGGACCCTTATAAAACCCCTTTTACAGCATCACCGCCTAACATTCTCCTCAACTTCATCTGACCCACCCCCATCTAAATGTCCTACTAACTGCAAACAAGTACTGCATAGAAATTCCTCAACTCGCACTAACACATGGTCCTACCCACATAAAATAAGTTGTCCTATCAGATAACAACCTTTTCTAATAATTATTACCATGTCACTCAAATGCAGTATATCAAATCTTTTTAATGTTCTTTCCATACCAATGAATAATTATAATTTGTGACCAACCCAATGAAGATTTTTGATAATTACAACAAAATAAGAACTACAACAAGTCTATGTTCTGATTGTTAATCTTCCCTTTTCACTATCACAACAAAAGAAACACAAATAAGTCTAAACTCTGAGCATCATCTTCAATGGTCTCCCCACCTGATTACACTTTGCACACACATGTAAGCAATGAAGTGCAAAGTAACGTCCATTCTTCAAACTCTAAACAAGAAACCTAGGAGTTTTCTTGAATGGACATTTATACTGTAAATTTATCTTGTATATTCTGCCTATTCTTCCTTGGTATTAATCTATTTATGTCTATTATCATTTTCTTTACCACTCTGCTAAAATGGCTAGTAATTTAATATTATGCTTATCAAGACAGCTTTTCCTCTTCACTTCTCTCTTTTTTTTCTTTCTTTCCTCCCTTGAATTATTATATATGAGGTTTATAACAACTGGTCAGAACAAAGATATAACACTGGTATTAGAACCATGATGGAAAGTTGAAAGTCAGTATATATTTTTAAAAATTTTCAACATGTCTTAGCCACTGTGATATATATATATATATATATATATATATATATATATGATTATTTTCTTCCTTTATATTTTTCTGTGGGTCATTTTCAAGGAAGTGTTGGGTGGAGTGTTAGTAATGACAGTTGTACTGGTGGTCATAACAGTTCTGATATGTTTTTTGGTATTTTGATCTTTTGTTGATGAATCTCTCACTTTTGGAATTATTTGTTCTAACATGAAATATGTCTTTAAGAAAAGTTTTCAAAGTCAGGACATTATTTTGGCTGACTATCCAAACATCTAACCATAAATAAATTGTGATCTCCTTATAGACATATTTTTCACTGTGGGACTCTTAACTTTATACTTTTAAAAATAAATTATCTTTTATTATACTGCTTTAATTTGTTTCCTGGTTTTTTATTTGTTATTCTCTTTTTGGAGTCTCATCTTTATTTTGAGGGATAGGTTTATTGCGATTGAATTCACTATTCAGTAGTAATGGATCTGCATGACTAGCTTGCTAACCATTACACCACATTTTAAAAAAAAATTTGTTTTCCTCTACCCAGTCTTTGCCAAGTAGCTGCTTCTAGTAGCTAATAAGTCATCAAAACTAATCTAACCATCCCACTTCAATATAACCATTATTGTGCTGTATTCTATATTAGAATAGGCATCCATCATGGTGTAAAGTTCAGCAAGTTTAATCCTCAATGGATGACTCATGCTTGTGATCCTACCCTTAGGGTGTATAATTGTTTATTAGAACTTTATGTCTGGACAAATAGCTCTAAAAATGCACATCTTCAAAGTAGTAACCTTATTTTTAATAGAGCAATCATTATGGAGATATTTTTGAGAAATAACACTGACCTTAAAAGTGCTATTAGATAAATGCATTATTATTAAAATATAGCATTGTTAATTAATAATATATATATTCCCCCTGACCATCAATTCAATTTTGTAATAACTCACATTAATAACATTAAAAAACACCATTGATAAAATGTTACTGAAAAGTATCTTTACTCTTTACATACATTTACATGATGTACTTATTACTCTTTACAGTTACCGTGTCCATGCCAATTTTGAATTTGAGGAGGATCCTCCACCGCAGCTACCCCCTCGAGCTTACCGTAACATGCCCGAAAATTTTTCTGAAAACTGGATATATGAGAGTCTACGGCACCGACGCTCATATGCAAATGAGCTTCGCAAACAAGCACGTCGTTTAAATATTTGCAAACCTCTAGCAAATATTACGGAGGCACATGTTACAGATGCTAATGAAATGTTTGGTGATAGAGCAAGTGTTGATATTACAAATATTTATGGTGAAGAAAAAAAAGACAGAGGAAAAGAAAGAAGAAAAGAGAAACAAAAAATGACAAGTGTAAATAGCATAAAAAATGAAAGAGAAAAAACTTTGAATGATAATCAAGATGATATTGAAAATGTTGAGATAATAAGTGAAGATATAAAAGCTGATTTGAATATGATTGATACTGATAAAGGTAATTTCACAAATATTGATGAGGTAAGTGTGAAATGCCAACAGGTGGATGAAGTTAATGTCACAAATATTGATAAACATATCAGTGAACATTCTTCTCTAAATTTTAATAAACCTGCCTCAAATAATAATGATAATCTCAGTCCAAATGTTAATCAGCAATCTCTGAATATTGATGAAGAATACTTGAAAGATCAAAATCAATCTACTATCAACAAAAAAACAATGCATATTGACACTTGCATTAATACCAGTGAGGAATATAACAAACATTCTGAATCACATATTGATGATATTAAGGATAATTTTAAAACAGGAATCAGTTCCAAGGAGAGTGATATTGATATTGCTGATGTGTCAGTTAAGACACATGATGATGTTCTTCCACAAAAGGAACATAATTTGAATAATTCATTTGAACCAAATATGCAGCAAATCAGAGAGCAAGAATCACACCTAATAAGTGAACATTTTAATATCAACAAACCAAACCAAATGTATTTGAAGGAAAATTGTAACATTACAGATATTGATGATTTCACAAAAACAGATGAAAATGTTAATTCCAAAGAGTGTGTTTTGCATATTAATGAAAATTCTGCAAATATTAATGAACAAAAGCATCTAGTTAAAAAGGAAATTGTACAAATATCATCTCTGACTGACTTGTCAGAATCAAGGCCTCTACAATCAATGCAGAACCAAAGTGTGACATCTCCATCTCAGCATGAATTGTGTAAGTATAAAGTCATCTTCTTCTTCTAGTCCTTCTTCTTCTAGTCCTTCTTCTTCTTCTTCTAGTCCTTTTTATGCTGGCCTTTTTCTTTTGTTTAAGGCAGAGTCAGTAAGATATAGTAGGTAATACTGCCTTTGAATCCTAGTATAAGATTAAGGCACACTAATGTCCTTACATGACATACTAGCTCTTTGAGAAGGTGTAGTGAGTTTTTTCTTTCATCGTGTAGATTTTTTTGGTTCATTTTAAATTATTTGCTGACAGGAATCAAATTAGTTAGAGGTTTATTTCTGCTTGAATATCTTATTATAATGGAGATTGTGTGTTTTTCTGTCTGTAACCGAAACTAAATCACTACTCAAGTCAAAATTCCCGTAGTAATTGACGCCACATTCACCATGAATTTATCGTTATTCTAACCTCAATTATTAATAAAATTGTTTTACATTATTTATACTGTTGACCATATCTACATACTAAAAACATGCAATTGTATTTATATATACAACAAAATAGCGGTTTACAGTGTGAATGGGAAGGCTAATTTGCATATTGATATTAAAAATGTAATTTTAATAAATATATGCTTAGTATTATTGATTTCGAATTGTTTGGTTTTATCTTAATGAATATAAGCAAAAATATCTTCAATGAATCTTAAATGAAATCCATTAACAAGAAAAGATAACTGTCATTTTATTCTTAACTTCCTCTTTTAACTAAATACTTAAATTAGAAAAAATAACAATGAAAGACGAGAGTGATGGAAGAGTAAGTTTCAGTTGTTCTATTTTTCGATTATACTCCCTCTGTTTCAAAACTTTGTATCTGCATTCTTATTTAGTTTCATTAGCGTTTCTAATTTAATACGATATTTCATTACATTAAAACTTAAATACTTGCACCCGGAGGGTGCATATATTTGCTAGTAACAATAATGTGGATAACTTCTATTTCATAAGATTCACTGCTTATAAGATGGAATATGTTTAGACTCTTTGAAGGTCTTTGGTTTCATATTAGCAAAGCATAATGGAGATATTTTCCCATAAGTCTGGTGATGATTGTGTTAAAACTATCTATGTTTGGAAAGGAAAAGACTCATTGTAAGTGTGTGTGTGTGGGGGGGGTCCTTTTTATTTTTGCTTAGGTAGCACAAAATTTTGTGGGCCTGCATTGACTTCGCTGTTTATGTGTTGAAATTAAAACTTTTTTTAACATCATGTGTTGGTTACTATTCTATGAGTGTCTTTATAACAGAAATGTTAAGAATAAATAAGATACAATGTATGCATATGAAGAAAAATGACTTTATATGACTAAGCATTCAGTTAGCTTTATAAAGTTATTTCTTAATTGTTGTGAACTGAAATGTAAGTTTGCAGCTATTAACAGAATTCCCTTTTTGATGTTTGTTCTCACATTGGACATAGTAATAAAAATTGTGCATTTGCATTAATATTGACAGAAGGTTCCCTAGTTTTATGGTTTTTAAGTGTTTTGTTTTATGAAGTTAGTATTTTCTCAGAATATATATTCATGTTTGATGTACCAAGTGTGATATTTTGGTATTTGTAGATTGCTTTAAAGTACTTTTTAATTAATGATTTATATGGTTACATTTAGTGGTTCCAACATTAATTGGGTGTTAATTCTGTTCTTATAGAACACTTCATACCAATATTTGAAAGTTCAGTTTGTCATACTGATAAGCAAAGAGAAAAAAATTAGTTTTAATCAGTTTGAGATTCTTTATATTATTTGTCATTATTAATTACTGACCTACAGTCAATAGTTATTTTCTATTATCCTCAAAAACTGGAACTCATAACAATTGGATCTTTTTTTTTCCTAATCAATTGGCTTTTATTGGTTTTCCATGGAAGCATTTATATTTTCCTGTCTATGGGAACAGAAATTATTTAAGCAAAATAAAAATTTTAATTTTTTATGTTTATAATATATTCTTCATCAATGACGGGTTAATGTTAACAGTTTTGTGTAGATAACACATGACCCAGTAGCCCATGTTATAAGTACATGCCCATTCATCAACCTAGATGGACACCTAAAGAATGTTTACTGTGATGATGACTGGTGTGAATTTTACAAGTAAAATATGTGACTAGTAGGTAAAATCTATAATTGGTGTGATAAATAAATCTAGATCATTTGCATATCCATGGAAATTTAAGTAAAATGAAAGAACACCTACAAAAAATTAAATCTTCTTTTGGGAAGGGAAATGAGGGAGACAGATAATCCTATTCTATGGTGACCAAGAATTTCACTTTGGATGAAACTGGAGGTCAGAAAAAAATTATATTAGTTTCTTTCTCATTCAGTAATCTTAATTGACAACCTCCACAAAGTTTGGGAATTGAATATTAGTGAATCTAAAAGAATTTCCCTGATAAAATTTATACATTTTTATTTGTAATATTCATTTAGATCTTCATGAATGAAGATGATTTTCATATTGTGAATTGTGTGGTCTCACTCTGATAATGATAAAAAGGTTTTGGACCAAAGAAACTATCAAGTAGCACAAATAGAGAAAGTAATTAATATTCAAGTTAAAACTATCCATTCAAGAATTTCTTATGAAATAATGCTGATTCAAGCCTCTGGCTCAGTTACTGAGAATCAAAGTTTCAATTGACTAAAAAACTCTTAATTGGCTGAGCAGCTAAGAGAATTGTACTCAAGTTGTTGAGAAACATTCCTATTAGAACTAAGTAATGAGAAGGTTCTATCAAAATATCATTTAAATCAAATTTTTCTTAGATGAAATAAATCTAACCCTTTATAATAAGTTGCTTTTATGCAATCTAATTTCCCCTTGTGACAACACTTCTCAATATTTCAACCAATTCATATTCTGAAATCAAAAATATAACATCGGTTTAAATGATTGGGTGGTTAAAATATTGGTAACCAAAACCAATGTTCTTTGATTTGTGAAGTCTCCATAATGAAAGTAACCCAAAAGATTTTTTTTTAAATCATGTCTGGTGCAAGTATTTGACTGTTGCAACTGGTTCTATTATAGTACTATTGGATCTTCTTAGTGGATTATACACTGGTTTAATTCTAGGTTCAAATTTTCAATCCACTCTGTACCAATTATTTCTCAAATATCAGTTTTTTACATTTTACATTTTTTTCTTGGATGTGACACAATTGTCACATTAAATAATGTATAAAAATATTAAAGGTCAAAGTTGAATTCTCATTCTACCTTTGAAAGTTTACTGAATTTGAATGTGAAAAACTTTTTTTTGATAGGAATTTTTAAAAATTGAATCTGAATATTATAGTGAATCTTTTGCAAAATATAATGCTGTTGTGTATGTTTTTGTATAATTACTTGAATTTTCTTATTATATATATATATATATAATACTTTTGTTATTAATCCTGTCAAAAATTAAGATTAATGCATAATATATATCTATATATATTATACATAAAATATCTTCATTCTGACTGCAATCCTTGCATTCATTTCTAATAACTAATAATCCTTTTTGTTTCTGATTGAATGCTTTTATGTAAAATATTGAAAATTAAGTGTTTAATTAAAAAAAAATTTTCTAGAAATATTTTGTTTGTTAGTGCAGAAAATGACAAAACTCAGTAGTGGATTGGTAGAATAAAGTCAGTGGGTATTGATAAGAAAAGTCAAAATCTTGCCTATATATTACAGGAGTTCATCATAATCTCTTATTATATTAATGTTTGTCTCCTAAAGGTTTTTGTACTGTTTAGTTTAATGATATGAAAGTTATACTAAATAATTCTTTACTTTTAGGATTGAGTTATGTTTGAAAAAAGTTCCATTTTAATTGGTTCTAATTAGTTGTAATTTGCAATTAAGTCAAAAACTGACCCGTCTCTTAAATCGCATTCTGCCTATCACTTTCCCCTTCTCTATATATATTGATTACCTCCTCGTTATATATGTTAGTTTCTCAATGAGAGTAGAGAGAGAGAGAGATTTGAGAGTTTGAAATGTATTTGTATGTTAAGTTTCATAATCAGTGAGCCAGTAGCTTCAACATCTTGGCTCTTAATAAATTTAAATTAGGTCAAACTAAAAGTTCCCTTTCTTAGAAATCTTACAAAATGATTTTAATGTTTTTTTTGTTTTTTTTTAATTCATTTAAAAAAAATTTTTATTTGCTTTGCAAACTCACTTTTCCCTAATCCCAATTATCTACTCAGAGCTCAATGGGTGACCTTACGGGTCACTTTTTGTCGAGTATGTATATAATATATAGTCATCCACACACAGTTTCGATGTTTATGTCTTATCAGTGTGGCTAGACTTTCCCAGGAGCGAAACCTGGCTGAATTTTCGTCAGTTTGGCTCCTTACTGTCTTGGCGATCGGTAACTGTCAGTAAGAGGCAAACATTTAACTGATACATACTTCCGTAGATGTATGTTTACAATCATGAGAGAACTAAAAACAACAGACGAGTAATGCCTTACACTAAGCAGTAAAAGTTCAATTAAAGTCCCCTCTAGAGAGCTCTACTGGGTTTTGGGATCATATGTATATAGATAGATAAAATGAAAGTTTTGCTAGTCTGTCAACACTGGTGTGTCCATGTGTAGGAGTCCATGAGAGAATGTCACTTATGAATTCACCCTTACTTCTGTAGCAGTGCCTGGCATGTTTTGTTTATTTTACTTGGATGGTTTGTGAGATTGGAGGTAAGTGGCCATATAGCTACCAAGCTGTGTTAAAAACAGCACACATCATCCTTGTGTAGTTTCCACCTAGCTTTTTATCCAAGTGTTTTGTTAAAGTCCTGGTGGTGCAATCATATAATAGTACTAATGCTGCTACTGCTTGGAAGCATCCCTGTTTTATTTTTTCAGAGAGATCAGATTTCTATATGGTTGTTAACCAGTCAATAGTAGTCCAAGCCTTTCCTATGCGGATATTTTCATTGCTTTCAGTAGATGAGATATTGCTGCTGAGGTATGTTAACTGGTCTACTAATTTTAGAGGCTTGCAATTTAATGAGGAGATAGCAGCCCCTTGAACTTCATTTTATCTTTTATATACTGACTTCTTGCTGCCTGCTCCAGGCTATGCAGCAAAGATTCAACTTGAGCAGGGTGTATTTGCAAGAAGTACTAGATCATCTGTGTAGTTTGCATCATTAATAATTTCTGCAGGATATCATCTGCTTTTTGCCTTTAGTGTGAAACCATTTTCTTTCATCAGATATTGATGTTCGTAGTACGTAATTTAGGCAGAATAAGAATAAAAATGTTGCCAAATGTATCTCCAATGTCAAAGAATTCAGTGTCACCATTTGGTGAGCAAACCATTATTTTTGTATTTTTGTAATAGCAATGATCATGGCACCCTAAAACATTGTAGACATTTGCATTTTCAGTGGGTTCCATTTGAAAAATGCTCATAAAATTGCTATCATCATTATGTTGTGCTGATAGCATGGATTCTCATGATTCTCTCTTGTCATCACTTCTGGCAAATCCTTCTCAACATCCAGTATCCGTAGAGAGCTGTTCAATTTAGTTCTTTGTTGTTTGGCCAATACTGGTGTGTCCATGTGTAGCTATGTACAGTAGAATGTCATTTATGAGTTTGTCCTTACTTCTCTAGCAATGTTCAGTTTGTCTTACTGGGATGGTTTGTGTGATAGAAGGTAAGCAGACATACAGCTATTTTTTTTGTGGGGTACTGCTTCCATGATTTGTTTATCCTTCTGTAGTTGCTATCTAGCTTTTTTCCAATCATTTCATTAAAGTCTAAATAGTGCAACTATACAGAAAAATCAATATAAACCCATAAAATCCTGTGAAATCATCAGATGCAAGGAAATTAATTTATTTCAAAGTTTATCAAGTTAATAACTTTTTATTAATGAGACAAGAGAAAATAATGACACTTTTTAAAAAAATGTTATTTATTTTTATTTTTGTATATAATTCACTAGCACAAAAGGGTGTTAGTATACTTTGTTTATTTACAGAAATGTGAATCTGGCCCAAAATAGAATGGCATTTAACATAGTCTTTTCCATAAGTTGTTCAGCTTTTGTAGCACTGTAACTTTTCATTGTAAAAATTCATCTCAATCTTTTTGTGTAGAGTTTTTTTCAAAAGTTTATGGTTGGATTTTGATAATTTAAAATCCCAAAATCTAATATCGATCTATATTTTATAAATAGGGACCTTTTTGTCTAGAGTTTTTCCAACTTTAAGTAACTTATATTTCAAAAATTTATTGATGGATTTTGATAATTTAAATATCAATCTATATTTTATAAATATCATATTTGTTACAGCAAAATTTAATTTTTAAGGGTTTTTCAGGAGCATTGTTATTTAAAGATTTAAAATTTTATTTTGTATATAACTGAATTTTTCTTCCAAAATGTATAAATAATTCATAAATATTTTCAAAAATATTTTGGTAAAAGAAGACATTAGGTTTATAAGTTCCCAAAATTCACACTGAATTGTCCAAATGGACACATAGCATAGTGGATAAAGGCATTAGGTTAAGACAGTTCTAAGTGACAGTTACCTCTAGGCTGCGGGTTCAATTCTGGTCATAGAATAATAATTAACACAGCTTAACACCTTTACCCTAGCTATGGTTTGCGGAATGAGAGCAGGATACCCTGTGGACTGAATTAACGGTTGGGTTTGATGTTCTGAGATGGCTCACGATTACGACGAAGGTTCCCAAGTTCGACAAGAAATACCTGAAGAAGAAATAATTAGTGATGCATTAAAATCTATTGTATTCCTTGATTTTTGCAAAGTATCTACTTTTGTTTAACATTTTTGTTGTGTATTGCATACAGGAATATGGCCATGTAAATGTTGTTTTAATGAAATATGAAGAATTGTGTAAAAAAAATTTTATTTTTTTTTTTTTAGAAATTACTTAAATGTGATTTATTTTTAATGAAATATTTTATTTTTATTGCATTGTGAGAGTGTATCTTTAAATCTACAGTCTTTTGATGTCCTCATATTTTATCAAACAAGATTGTTATGAAGAATTAGATACATTATTTTAAACAGTTTAAAGTTCAAATAATTCATTATACCTCTAAATATATATTCTCTTATAAATATATCAAAATGTTTGTATTTTGAGTCAGGCAATTCCAAATAAAAATTCTCTAAATTCTTTTGAAATTGTTTTATAAAATTTTTCTTAATTTTTTGTTTTTAAAAAAAAGATGCAATGTTTTTTAAGTATATAATTACATCCATTTTCAAATTTTATCTGCAACCTGAATGTTTTTTTCTAAGATGCCAAAATAATCTTAGATCTGTTTAGAAGGTAACTTTAAGATGACCTTATGAATTTTCCTTGTTTTGTTGCAAGTTTAGGCAAACACAATAACAATTGTTGGGCATAAAATTATTACATATTATTTTTTTAGATAAATGATAAACTGATTCATTGTGTATGAATTTTTATTTCAGTTACACCTAGTCCAATATTCAGTCCAGTTCAGAATTCCATACATAAGATGTCATCACCTGAATCAAGGTAAGCACCACAAATATTATTTAGCATTATGTTGTCTGTCTACAAATATTAGAATGAAAAATGATCTTGGTATGATGATTTACAATATTGTGCTACTGTAGTAGTTTGCAACATCCTACAGTAACATTCAGTCCTTCTTCATTTGAAGTCATTTTGTCTTTTCCTTTGCAAGGGTTCTTAGCTCCTTCAATTGCTTGCCATATCTTAGGGTTTTCAGTCCTGCATTTTGGAGGTCTATCAGCAACTTTAAATCCTTGTACATTAACAAAACAAAGTGATGATTGCTATCATATCAACTAAGTTTATGCAGTTTGCAGCCCCTTCATGCCTGATAGTTATTTGACCCTATTATAATATAAATTCCAGGGATTGTTGTGCAGGTGCTTATTCTAAAATGTATAGTATAACCAAACATAGACCATTGTAATTGTATAACCCTTGTTGATAGTGACTCTTGTTGAAGGCTGTTTGGACATTTGTGTCCAGTAATAGTTCTCAGATGTTTATGATGGCAAGCTTATCTATAGTTGCCTTTGAGGCTGCTCAGCTGTTGCACAGGGGGTGCTGCCATAGTAACTTGCAGGTGCATCATCAAAGACCCACATGTTGCATCATATAGGTGCAGTCTCTTTTTGTTTTGAGAAATCTTTGATCCACAGATCCATATCTTCCTGAATGCTGTGTTGCCCATTACACAATGTGCTGCTATGTCAGAGAAGTTGCAGAACATTGATCCAAAAATCTTTCTCTTCCTTCAATCTTCATCTCCTCTAAGGGATGTCTCATATTTTCACCCAAGTTATGTATGTCCAAGAGATATACATGAGGTGAATCCTGGTATGATTATATGTATTGGCATCTCATGTCATTTTTTATGTCATAAAAATGACATGTTTTCATTTTGAACTTGATAATTATTGACAAATAGTTCCCACTTTCCCTGGTGATTTCCACTATTTACTTGAAGGTTTTAAAGATGTAACCTTACATTCATTGAAGCTTTGGGTCTAGCTTAGATACATAGATGATATTCTAATCCTCTGGTCATACCTGGAAACCGATTCTACTAAATCACTTGTATGTAGCCAACCCCTCAACCATAGAAGGATGTGACACAAGGTCAATTTTTAAATGGAGTACTGTTGGTTTAAATTCAGTTTTCCTTCTTCTAGACCAGTTGTATTACCAAAGCTAAAGAGCTCAGTCTGTCTTACTATTTACCTATAGCTGTGTGTGTGTGTGTGTGGGGGGTTAACAGATGGATTAATACCGTTTCCAAGAGCAAAGTGAAATATAAACAACTTTGTCTAGGATTTGAATTTGGGCTACTGATTCCATTTTCTATTATGTTATGTTAAACACTCCAGAATCTTGTGAAATTGATTATTCTATACAATTTACTGTGGATAAGGAATCCAAAAACAAACTTCCTTTTTAGGATATCCTATTTACTCATACAGAAGATGGATGTAGTTTTAGTATATACAAAATACCAATGCATACAATTGTATTTGACCTTTTGAGTGCAACTATTACTTTTGAATTAAAGTATGATTTTATTGCTTTCAACATTCTGGACATAATTCAGCAATGTTATAATAAACCTGAAAGAAGAATTGAGATATTACTAGCACTCTTTTAACATAACATGAATCTGCTCTTTTTTTCCTATGATGACCAACAGGAGATACAACCCTTAGTATCACCAATTATGTAGATATAACAAACATTCCTTATATAAGAGGTGCAGGAAAATGAATCCCAAGTGTTTTTCACTGTGTAATGAAAAATGATTCAATAATATAACCACTTTTCACAACCTCTTCACTAGCATTGGTCCTTTATAAGAGAAAACTTTAACTTTAATTAAATTGACTGTCTTTCTAATATCTCATACTTATATGGAAAAGTATATAACTGCAAACCAACTCTGCTTTAAGTCAGACTCAAGGAACCTAAAGTTAAAACCAAAATTATGAGTGGCACAATCTGGTATCTGGAAAGTTAAGTGTACATATTACTCTTCCTGGGATGAGGTCCAAATAATTAATTGGGAGGACTGGTAAATAGTAAGGAAGTTGAAGGAAGCAACATATATTGATATGTAAGTCAGACTAGTATAGATTTCAATACCATGTGGTTTTCCTTGCTTCTCAAAGATGCTTGTATACATCTCTATGTATAGTTTTTTTTATCATCAGCATTCTTGGGTGGGTGTATAATTTTATCTGTGTATTTAGCAATATTAAAATAGATGGAAAATCTTTGGTATATTAAAGATCACCCTTTTTTTCTTTTCTCACGCCTGATATGGAAGGAATAATTTTTCAAGAGAAATATATTTATATCAGGTATATGTAAAAGGGGTTCAATTGTACAAACAAAATTTGCAATTGTTTTCTTTGTATACATGCATATATGTATCTGTCTTTTTTTATTTATGATAATCTATATACATATATTTCCATAATGTTTATATAAGTATATCTATGTATTATTATATGATCATCATCATATTTATTTATTTATAGTTCTAATAAATTGCAATTTCAATATCGCTCTTCATCCGAGCAATGTCTAACATCAATTGGAAGTTGTGATGACCAAATGAAGATTCCATTATATGTATCACTGGTTAATATACCTACTGAAGAAGGTAAGAAAATTCATTGCATAAAATTCTTATATTTTTATCTTAACCAATTCCTAAAAATATTATGCCTTCAAGTGGTCCATTAAAATATCAAGAATAGACTTGGATTTTTGAATATTTCAACCCAAAAGAAAAATCCTTCCTTTTTATAATTGATTTGAAAAGTTGGTATTATTAGTTAGTTAAATGAATAATGTTTACAGCAGCAGAAAATTTATTAATTTTCTGTCAATAATTCAAATGTTACAATAATTGATTTGTTTGAGCAAATGTGAAGAATGCCAAGCAAGATTTCTTGTAAATTCATATTTCAAAATAAAAACAATATTTAATAAATGTTTGTCATAACATTTATAAAAGTCATAAACTTTGTATTGTTGAAAAATCTTTATCACCTTTGTTTTTGTTTTATTAATGTTTTAAAGTAATTTGATTATTGATGCTTAAAATTGTTATGGCCAAGAGATTAATCAGAAAGCTTTTTAATTTAATGACATGAAATCTTTTGTTGAAATTTTAAAAAAATGTTTATGAATTAATGAGGAACATTTTCAAATTTCTTTGGTTTGTATATTTCATATCCAAAAAATATACTGAGAGGATATGAATTTAATTCCATAACTGGTGTTAGATTATACATGAAACATTGTCCAGATATATCATTAATAAACAAGTTAGAATTTTATTGAAATATGTAGCAAAACATTTTAACTACTCATTGTAGTAATTTAATTTCCAATAGTTTATATCAGCAAAATTGTATTAGCTTCATTTCCAATTTGACCAATTATCAAAATATGCCTTCTTCTTTATTCAACACAGTTTTATAAAACTTGTAAAAATATCAACACTAAATTTGTCTGTGCTGCCATTGATAACAACTACTCATTGTAATAAAGTGATTTGTAAAACAAACTTTAATTCAATTGAATGAAAGACAAAAACTAAAAGTATTTCATTACAATATTTAAAGAAAATGTTTCTATCCCCAAATAAAGATCAAGTGTTTTGTTCAAATTTCAACTTCCTCACCATTACAATTTTATGTGCTAATCCAATCCTCCAATATCTAAACCAAACCATCTCATTTACAATATCTTAGTAAGATTTCTTATCCTTATCCATGAAGTGAAGCAGTCTGTTACTTTCTTGACTTAGTTCACATATAATCAACAAAGAAAAAATGTTGCAAATCTAGTTTTATTTATTATGCTATTTTAGGTTTGGGTAAGATTTAGTAAAGATGGTTATAAGATTGACTTGTAAGGATCTGCAGATGATTTAATGTTCAAAGATTGAATATGGACACAAATGATGCAAATTTACTCTAACACTGACTAACATTTTTTGATATCCCAAATACAAATTTGAATTGGGAAGTCAATTTCCTTTTATTGTACTTTCAGACAAAGAAATTCCAACTTTTAGTTTGGTGTGGGTTATTTAATGCTATTTTTTGTATATATGATTTCTATGGGAAAATAGTCTGTTTTCAAACAAATTGTTTTTAGAGTGCAAGACAACAGTTGGTAATCAATTTTGCTTTACAGGTGGATTTTTATAGAACTCAGGTTTTTTTATATCTATTTAACCCATAGATGGGACCCTAACTGGTACTACAACTCTGGGTCAGAGTGGACCTAGGAGTAATGGCAATGAAGGGGTACTCTATACTCCCCAGAGTTTGAGAATTGGAACTTCACCATTAGATGCAGTTTAACTTCATACTCAGGACACTAAAACCCTCAGCCACCACCTTCTAGCACATATATGATAAAAGGGTTGGGGGTTTGCCATAAGAGCAATACAGTCAGGATAATCATATAGGTGACAGGACTTGACATGACCAGTTGATTGATTGGAGGGGACCTCTCTGACCACCTGTCTAGCCTAAGTAAGGGCCAAATCAAGTTTTAGTGTGTGAGGGCTAAACGCATAACTGTCTCTCATGATTACTGAGAAGAAAGTAATGATGAAGTTTTTGATAATTTCAGATTTACACTTCTTTGTTTACTTTTTACAAATACTTTGACAATTATTGATACTTATAAGAACTAAAAATAATTTTAACAAAAATTCATGAAAAATATCCGAATAAAGAAATATTTGAGAAATACTATCTTTATCAAGATTTTGTTTTATTTCTTTTTTAGCAGGTTTTGACTCTGTAGCAGGCAAGCAGCATAATAATGTATCTGTAAAACAACGAATCCACTTCTTTGAATATGATAGTAATGGACATCTTGTGAGAAATCGAATTCCTCCTCCAGTTCCAGCTAAACCAACTTCTTTGGTTTTAAGAAAGAAGTTTCCTAAGGTAAGGATAATAAATATAGATACCTTATATAATTTTAGCCAGGTTATTCATCAGGTTTTCCTAGAGAATTTCAAAGCAGAAATTGTTTCTGACAGAATGTACAAAGAAGAAGAAGAAGAAGAAACTAAGGTAAAACAAAATGAAGAATCTCAAAGACCAAACATAATATAGCATATCAATTAGATGCTGAGAAATTTGGTCTCTTGTCAAGTTTGTGGAAAAACTATCAAGTTACACTCTGCTCTGCTTTTGAATATTATGTAAAATATATTTGTAAGAAGTTGCAACAATAAATGAAATCAACACTCAATCCCTGTTGTTAAATATCCATTTGGCTTCTTCATTGTCAGAGTTTATCAACTTGATTAATTATAGTGTGTATGACTATCAATTACTCATATAAATGCTTCAAATTTAGAACACAAGATGGGAGGTGAGATTAAAGCATTACTAGCCAGTGATCAGAGATTGAATCCTACTAAACAGATACACAGAACATTGTCTTCACTCTACTATATAAACATTCATTATTCTTGTCTAGTTTTATTTCATCTTTATTTTTTTAAAGTCTCATTCATAATCAATTTTTATTTCTTTATGAAACATTTTCCTTGTTCTTTGACTAAATCTTTACATTTTCACATTATCAGATTTCTTCACAATTCACGAATATATTTTTTTAATCAATAGAAATGATCAACCCTTTTTATTTCAGTCCCTTTGTTGTATTGTTAAATGCTTATCTACTAAAGACAATCAGTCAGTGTTTGACCTTTTATAGCATGAGAACTACTTGCCTTATTTATTGAAAAAGCCTGGCTGCTGCTGCTTCTGCTGTGACCAAAATAAGGATGAGAATGAATGTCAATAAACAAATAGAAATAGTTTCACTGTGTGTTTCAAGTTCATACCAACTGTTAATGGTGTAATTAGTAAAACACTCATGGAAGTTTAATGTGAAGAACCAGGAAATTTGATATTACACTTTTTGATGTGACACATTACGTGTGAGGCATCCATTATCTTTCCATGTATTATTTCTGATAATTGTGGAATTCACAATCAAGCATAAGATAAAAGATACAATATTTATTATGAATTGTGAAAGGTATGATAGTGGGGGGAAATGCTAGGAAGTCCCTTTCATTTGGGCTAGTTATTGCTGATGTCTCATTCTATCTGGCAGCCCCCTGTAACTTTTTAAGGGGGAAAGGCCAAATATATTGTATATACAAAGTTCTCAGCCAAGACCATGTAAAAAGTAGAAAAGGTACCAATTCAAAATACCTGTGGGCTCCTGTATATATAAAGTATTCATATGGGTGAGAGAGTACTGTCTCTGTGTATGGCCTGTCAATCAAATATCCAAATGGCAACTGTTTAGGATTTGTTATTTTTCTTATTTGAAGCTGAATCAATGGCTTGTCTAAGACTAACAGGACTTCTGTATCAAAGAAAATGAGATGCGGATAAAGATTTGTTTATTAACTTCTTCATTATAGGTCAAAGAAAGAGAGAAAAGAGGATGGATATATATATATATATATATATATATATATATATATATATATGTGTATTTTGTTTACTTAACCTCATACTGTCGTGTAGCAAGTCAATAAAAAGTAGAATATAAATAAGTTTCAAAACAAACAAAGAATGTGGGAAGGGCAAGCTAGTGTAAAGGTTAGAGACTTCACCTGTCAGCTTGACAGTTGTGGTTTCAAGTCACACACGGAGTAGTCTCCCATGTCTATAACGTTGCTGTAGATGTAATGAAAGTAACGTACCTCGGAACACAAAGCGTGCGCGGACGAGTCTGGCTTGCATCGCAGGAAAGAAACATGGCTGCTGTAAGCACTACCTTTAATAATGGGCGATCTCGAACCGGCGAGAATAGTATTGCACGTATGCAAATTCTCACGAGATCGGGTGTGTATAAAAACATACGGCGACGGAGAGACAGGGAGTCAAGCGATTACGTACGACAACTGAGAAACAGCTAGCAGTATTATTTTGACTATTGCGACAGGTAGAGGCCTTTCGAGGATATATTTGTGACATCATTACTAGTGTCATTGAGGAGCGAGTTCGATTCCCACTAGAAGCTATTTCGGCATTATGGCCTTCGACCCCAAGTTGATACCCCTTTTTGACGGGACCGATTCTGGGCAATCGGTAGTTGAATGGGTAGAGAAGGCGGAACTAGTGTGTCAGCTGAGCAGCGTGAAGAGAATCGAGTGTGTGGTTCCGATGCGCCTTACAGGTGGTGCATATGCTGTTTACCAACAACTGAGCGACGAAAAGAGGGCCAACTTCGCCTGTATAAAAGAAGCCTTATACACAGCGTTTGCCCTTAACTCTGTGACAGCTTACAAGCAGTTTGCGGCACGCCGCTTGCGTCCGGGAGAAACGGTCGATGTTTTCTTGCAGAGCTGCGCAAGCTTGCAGTTCTGTTCGGAGGTATGCCAGAGCGGGGTTTGATATGTGCGTTCATTGCCGGGTTGCCAGAACATGCAGAGGAACTTCTCCAGGCCACATCCCGGGTGGATGACCTGGGCATATCAGAAATATTGGCCCGCGCCCGAGCAATATTAAAAGACAGCTCTGCAGGTATAGGGCTGGCAGCCGCAGCAACACATCCACCATGTTGTCAGGCAAAGGAAACTGCTGCCCAAACAAAGTGTTACGCATGTAACGGACCCAATCACCTGGCTCGTGATTGTCTCATGCGACGTGAAAGTCCCAGACCGCGAACAACCCTCACCTGTTACCGGTGCAAGCGACAGGGTCACATTGCTTGAAATTGTCCGGGAAACGGAAAAGGGGACGATTCTTCAGCGCCAGTCTCCTCCCCAAACCTCAAATGAGCGGCGCGCTGCCTGTGATCGCTGTACGGATCAATGGGAGGATGCGTACCGCCCTCGTGGACACTGGTTGTACGCAATCACTGATACGCATGGCATGCTGTCAGACGTGGCGAAAAGAGAAGGTGCAGGTACTAACAGTGGGTGGAAGGACACTCAGTTGCTGCGGAATTGGAATAGTCCAACTTGGCGTAAGCAACAGGAACCCCTCGACATTAAAGTTCTCGTCGTGGATGGGGGGTTACTAGGATTTGACTTGTTGCTAGGATTGGACGCAATCAAGCAGCTGGGCGGAGTGATCGTTACTAGCACCGGCGACGTCAAATTTCCCCAGTCTAGCGAACGTTCTGCGCTGCCATCCGGATCAGTGAGCCTGACTTCTGTGCAGAGTATGATGCACGTGAAAGAATTTGGACTGCATCGTGGAAGTGGTCCGACAACCAGCCACCAGCCGCGTTGAAAAACAGGCTAGCAGGATATACCATCCCTATCCATCTCCAAGAGGAGTACAATCGCGAACTGCAGAGTTGGATAGACAATGGCTGGCTGCTTCCGTACCCTGAAGACGAGCTTGGACCCCCCAAGGGTCTGATTCCGTTGATGGCTGTAGTACAGGAGAATAAACACAAAGTTCGACCAGTCATGGACTATCGCGAGCTGAATGCGTATGTGGATGCGTACACAACCAATGCAGACGTTTGCGCCCAAAAGCTGAGGGAATGGCGACAGCAAGGGTCAAATGTCGCTATAGTAGACCTGCGCCGTGCTTACCTGCAAATTCACGTTGACAAGTCTTTGTGGCCATTCCAAACGGTGAAGGTTAACGGCAAAGGTATTGCCTTACCCGTTTGGGGTTCGGGCTGAACGTGGCTCCACAGATCATGCGATCCGTTGTCAAAGCTGTGATCGGGCAGGATGAAACAATCAACAGCGCTACCTCGTCATACATCGACGACATATTCGTCAACGAGAGTGTATGTCTGGCGGCTCATGTGAAGGCGCATCTTGAGCTGTTTGGGCTGACCTGTAAGGATCCGGAGCAACTGAGTAGTGGCGCTCGTGTGTTGGGCTTGCATGTCTGGGAGGAGCACGGCAGACTCCAATGGCGACGAGACGGCGAGTACCCGACAGCTCCTGACGTACTTACACGTCGAAGCATCTTTTCAGTGTGTGGGCGGCTGACCGGGCATTTTCCAGTGTGCGGCTGGCTCCGTGTTGCAACAGCGTTCTTGAAACGGAGAGCGAACGCCGTAACAACAGGATGGGATGACGAAGTTGAAGACCCTCCACTGCGTCGGATGATGGAGGAGATTATTGTGAGGACGGCACAAATTGATCCGGCACACGGTGACTGGTGCGTGAACGGTCGGGATGTCACTGTGTGGGTAGACGCAAGTTCCTTGGCCACCGGTGTGGCTATTGAATATGGCGGAGCCATAGTTGAAGACGCAAGCTGGCTACAACCAATACACTCAGATCAGCACATAAATCTGGCAGAGCTTGATGCAGTGTTAAGGGGTGTTAACCTGGCATTATAATGGAAGGCGAGAGTGATTCACCTGCGGACGGACTCGGCCTGTGTGCAGAGATGGATTTTGGACACTCTGTCTGGGAAAACGAGGATACGGACTAAAGCAGCATCAGAGATGTTAATAAGACGCCGGCTGAGCACGCTCCATGAATTAACTGCGGAGTATGGACTAACAATCGACGTGGTGCTCGTCAAATCTCACGCAAACCGAGCTGATCCACTTACCAGAGTGCCCCAGCGATGGTTGGATGCAATCCGTAAAGAAACGGAACCCACTGAGCCAGTATGCGCCGCGTCCATAGGAGAACTGGATCCCGGTCGCATTCGGACTATTCACCGATCTTGTGGACATCCCGGCGTAAAACGCACACTCTACTTCGCAAGGTTGGTTAGTCCCAAGGTCTCTAAGGCAGCTGTGCGGGAAGTAGTCAGGGACTGCGAGGAATGTCAATCCATAGATCCAGCTCCGGTAAGGTGGAGGACGGGTAGACTGGACGTATGTGAGAACTGGAGCAGGGTCGGGATGGACGTGACCCACCTTGAAGGTCGGCATTACCTAACGTTGATCGACTGCGGTCCCAGTCGATTTGCCATTTGGAGACAGTTACTGCGCCAGGACTCTGCCAGCATCATCCGGCAGCTAGAGACTATATTCTACGAAAGGGGGCGCCTGCCGAATTACTCACGGACAACGCCACGGCCTTTTGTGGAGAGACATTCACTAACTTTGCCGAGCGCTGGGGTGTCCGGATGAGATTCCGATGTGCACACGTGCCGTCGGGTAACGGGATTGCAGAGAGATCCCATCGTACGATCAAGCGCATTGTCACAAGAACACGGTGTTCAGTGATGGAAGCAGTGTACTGGTATAATGTAACTCCCAAGGATGATACAACAAGTTCAACTGCACCAGCTAATGCGATACATACATACACGGCCCGTATAAAGGCATCGATGTAGCATCGATACCAGAAGACTCTGGTCCCAGCAATTACAAAGTGGGTGATATCGTCTGGGTCAAGATCCCGCATGGGCGATGTACGACTCAGTTTGGAAAGGGACGGATAACCAAGGTCTACAGCCCACATTCGGTCCTTGTCGACGGGACACCTCGCCACATAAAGGATGTTCGTCCTCTGCGTGGAGCAGACGCCACTAGTTGTCGCACCACCTCCTCTGACGATGAAGCACCGAGGCTGTATGAGGATTTGACGCAGGAGGATTCAGCAGCATCTGAAAGCGATCACGAGTGTGGCCAGAATGGGCCCAGAAACATATCCGATGTTACAACTGAGGACGGAGATACCACAGAGAGAGACACATCCGATGATACAACTGAGGATGAAGATACCACGAGCATGTCCCGCTTAGACGAAGTAGCAGACTAAAGAGACCTGCTCCGCACTGCACTTTGTGTGATCCTCAGATCAGGGAGGAGTGTAGATGTAATGAAAGTAACGTACCTCGGACACAAAGCGTGCGCGGACGAGTCTGGCTTGCATCGCAGGAAAGAAACATGGCTGCTGTAAGCACTACCTTTAATAATGGGCGATCTCGAACCGGCGAGAATAGTATTGCACGTATGCAAATTCTCACGAGATCGGGTGTGTATAAAAACATACGGCGACGGAGAGACAGGGAGTCAAGCGATTACGTACGACAACTGAGAAACAGCTAGCAGTATTATTTTGACTATTGCGACAGGTAGAGGCCTTTCGAGGATATATTTGTGACATCATTACTAGTGTCATTGAGGAGCGAGTTCGATTCCCACTAGAGTTGCTGATAAGACCTAATAGGTCGAAATGTACATTCAGGGTTGACATTTTCTCGATTTGTTTAGCCTTACATTTGAACATATATACCCACCTAAATTCATTAATTATTAACTAATTAATTTTCAAAAATTAGGTACGACTTCAATTAAGCACATATCCTCCAAAAATTGTCGGCTTAAATCCATATAAAAATAAACACGTTTGTTTACTTAACCTCATATATATATATATATATATGAGGAGTGAAATATTTGAATAAATCCGACAAAATGTGGTTGAGAATAGAGGAAAGTGTGGATATAACAACACAGTTAAATTCAGTTGATATTTTGCCTCATTATTGGATGGAGCTTTTTCAAAACTTTATTGACATAAGTACTTGTACATTCTGCTTTTAAAGTGAAAAGGTAAATGGGTGAGGGGGTGAGAGAAAGTTGGGTGGGGTGGGTGTGTAGGGTATGGTACTTTTATTCTTATGGGGTCAGTCAATTGACTTTGAAGAGAATTTGATATTTATAGTATGGGTCAAATGTGTTGATGTCTGATGTGTATCAGGAGACCGGGGATTTAAAAAAAAAATATTTTAGAAAAAGACCTTAAAAATTTTGTTGAGATAAATCCATTTGCTATCCGATTTTGTATCAATAAAGTTTCAAAAAAGCTTCATCCAATAATGAGGCGAAATATCAACTGAATTTAACTGTATTGTTATATCCACACTTTCCTCTATTCTCAACCATATATATAGATATAGATATAGATAGAGTTATAGATAAATATGTAGATTATCTTTAATTTTATCATTTAAATTTTATTACACAAACACACTCACACACATTGATTGTCATATCCACACCAATGCAGTTTGAACCTTATCTTGGATCTTTTTTATGTATTTCCTTTTGTCTGAGAAAATCCAAGATGAGTCACGTATTCAGAGGTTGAGTTCGTAATGAAACCTTAACATCCGACCTTGATAGGAAATACATTTGTTATCCAGATATTTCTGACACATTTAAAACACTTCATACAATGTAATTTCTTAAGATTTCAAGTAATTGTATGAAGTTAAATAGCAACATACAATTTCACAGCATTTCAGTCTTTTTTAGAAATTTAAACTTCTGTGATATGTCAATCACTATAGCTGTGTAAATATGTAGTATTTGAGAAACATATAAGTACATTTAAATATAAACTTACATAGAATATGAAAAGTTCATGGAATGATGTCATATCTTTTTTGACCAATGGGATCCAAGCACTACAATACTGATGGAATAAGTGTGTGGACTGTTGGGGAGGGGGGGGCTGCTATGTTAAAAAAATAAAGCTCCAATTCCATGTGAATATCTTGATTAACCTATGAACTTTTCATCTGACCCTTGTATATACATATTTATACATTTTTCTTCTTATATGAAATACAGGAAGAAGGATTTTCACCAACTCAGCCAAGTCCTGAAACAGAACAACCACCAGGAAAAATCTTCAATGTTTTAACAGACAAACAATCAGAACCGACAATTGATATAATAGAGGAAAAATCAGAACAAAAGTTGAACAGAGAAGTTAATGTCCAGAATGACATCAGTGAAAATATGGAAATTGATGCTGATAAAGATTCTTTGTGAGTATATAATCATCATATCTTGTTTTTCTCTGTGTTGTTGCTGTTGTTGATATGACCAAACCTTTGTAAAACATTGTCACTTATTAGCCATATTATTATTTTCCATAATATTGGCTATGTATTCTCTATTTCAATATTTACTGAAACTTCATTACTATACACATAATTCCAATTAACTGAGAATCTTCTAACCTTAAATTGTAGGTAAACAAAAATCATATTTTATAAGTATGGAATTTTCTGAGATGGAAAAAGCATAACTAAATAGATCCAATAGTTTTTATACTTGAAAACCATGTTGAGTAAATTCATAATAGGTAAATTATTTGTAGCTAAATTTAGAATTTAGTCATTGCTTTTAAGAATTTAATAAAAAGAACTAAAGGATTAGGGTAACCTTATATTATAAGAGCAATTAATCTGATATGATGAATTTACTTGTGATAAATTTACTACAATGAAATTACCTAGAAACCTTGAAAACTCTACATTTAAAATATCTATCCCTTTTTTTTTTGTTATTGTATGTATATATAGATATGATACAAGAACATTCAATCCAAACATTTTCCTCTTCTTATTCTCACCTTCACTATTTTATATATTGAATAAAATTAATTGGCCTATAACCATTCATTTATTTATATGTGTATATATAAACATGCAATGATTGTATTGGTATCTCTCCTGTTGGAAAGTTTTGTATGTATGCCAAATATCTACTTCATAGAAAGTTTATTAAGTGCTCTTGTATATAAGAGTGGTATGTGTTTTTTGTTTCTTTATGTTTTTATTAATATGGTTCACACTTAAATTAAGGGAGTAAACCCCGAAAACAAATCCGGAGCTGGAGTCCCTAAATCTCAGTACTTCCCAGCAACTCCTGCAACATCATCGTTGCTAAACTGAATTGGTTCTTACCTTTCCTTTGGACCACAATGGCTGTGTGGAGAGGTTTGATCTGCTGCTTGGGTGACAGCTCATCCACCAAACAACCTGCTTAGTCTATGTAGTTTCCACTACAAAAAAACAACCCTCTACGCTGCTCCTGAGGAAAAAGACGAGTTCTTTGAGAATCTGAGCAGTGATAACCTGGATCCCATGTACCAAGGACCTTTACCTGCTTGTGGACTTTAACACAAGAGTAGGAGTTGACCACAAGGCCTGGCCCACTTGCCTTGGCGTTCATGGGCAGGGCAAGATAAATCGGAACAGCTAGAGATTGCTAGAGTTGTGCTGCTACCAAGGCCTATGCATGACCAACACCTACTTTAGGTGCATGAACATCCACCAGGTGTCATGGAGACATCCATGTTTTCACTCCAGCTAGACCTTGTCATCACCAGGCATGCAAATCTTTCAAGCATCCTTCACACCTGCACGTACCATAGTGTAGAATGACACCCAGAAAGATTCACCATGCAAGAACAAGGGGTCGACCACGCATCAACACGTGCTGTGTAGGCAACAAGGTAAAGACACAGCACTTCCTAGTCAGTCTCCAAGAAGTTCTTATAAACAAGACGCCATCAAAAGTGGTCTCATCTCAGAGATGCCATCTATAACTCTGCTATCAACACCTATGGTAAAAAGGAACGGCAAAATGAGGACTGGTTTGAGGCCCACTGGAAAAAAATGAAGCCTGAGGTTGAAGCCAAGAGGACAGCCCTCCTGGCACACAAGGTAGCGCCTAGCCAAAATACACTTGACACCTGGAGGAGTGCCAGAAACAAAGCTAAGATGGTTGCCTGACACTGTGCCAACACCTACTGGCTGAACCTGTGCTGTGGTATTGAGACAGCTGCCAACATGGGAGATGCAAGGGGCATGTATGGGGGCATCAGAAGAGCTACAGGTCCACCCATAACAAAGACTACACCTCTAAAAGATTAAATGGGAGGAGTCATCACTGACAAAGGGAAGCAGATGCAACGCTGGGTTGAGCACTACCTGGAACTGTATGCAACCCAAAACAAAGTGACAGAAAATGCCTTAAGTGCCATCTCTGATCTGCCGGCAATGAATGAGCTGGATACACTACCAACGGTGGAAGAGCTCGGCAAAGCCATCGACTGTCTTGCTGATAGGAAAGCAACTGGGAGTGACGTCATACCGGCAGAGGTCTTGAAAAGCAGAAAGGCAGCGCTGCTTGAACCACTACACGTACTACTCTGCAGCTGCTAGGAACAAGGACACATCCTTCAGGACACGCGGGACGCCACCATCGTCCCCTTATACAAGAACAAAGATCGGAGCAATTGTAACAATTACCATGGCATTTCCCTCCTCAGCTGGAAAAGTCTTTGCTCATGTTACACTGACACTTCTGCAGACCCTTGCACCTTAGCATCTATCTGGAGTCACAGTGCAACTTCCGGTCTAGCAACGGGTTATTCAAATTAGGAGATATCTCGTTATGAGGTCGCCTATTAGAGCTGAAATATTTTGTCCTGAAATATCTCCACCTTTGTGGATGAGGCCGCTCTGAATCTGAATATTGGTTATCAGGATCCGTTTCTGGGTGGACACGCTTCTGGGGTATTGATCGCTCATCAGGATCATATGGTGTCATCAGTACTTCAGATCTTGATTCTTCTGAAAGGTCTGACGGAGGTGTAGCGGTAACTGTATCATCATCCGAGTGTAATGTATCGGGAGCAATTCCGGTATGATAGTCTCCTGGTTGAGTTTCAGCGTTAGAGGGACCAGGTTTCTCCTTTTAGGATAGTTTTTAAATCTGTTACATCTCCAGCTGGAGCCAGGTCTCTGAGAGAAACGGTTGCTCCCCTTCCATCCGGGTGTTGCACAAGTGCATACTGAGGGTTTGCTTCTATCAATTCCACTTCGTCCACCAATGGGTCATGCTTGGTATAGCGAATGTGGCGTCTTAGGAGAACCGTACCTGGTTGAGAGAGCCAAGAGGGAAGGGAGGTCCCCGCTGAACTCCGTCGCTGGAAAGGTAGAAATCTTTCATGTGGGGGTGGCGTTGGTTGCTGTACACAATAAAGAACGTATGGCGTATAAGGCTGCTGGAAGAAGATTTCCCCAATTATTTATTGAGCAATTGTGGGTTGAAGCAGCCAATTGTATAGTTTTCCAAATAAGGCCATTGTACCGCTCACACTGGCCGTTACCCTGTGGGTTGTACGCGGTCGTCCGGTTATTGCCACTCTCCGTTCCTGTAAGAATTGTCGGAGCTGCTCGGACATGAAGGAAGCCCCTCGATCTGTATGTATATATGCTGGAACTCCAAAGATAGCAAATAGGGAACAGAGGCATTGCATGATCGTTGTTGAGGTCATATCCAGACAAGGAAAGGCAAAGGGGAACCGTGAATATTCATCCACAATAGTCAGCATATATCGGTTTCGGGTTTTAGATGGTAGTGGGCCTTTAAAATCTAGGTTGAGCCTTTCAAATGGCTGTGTTGTTTTTATTAAGGTTCCAGGTGTAGGTCTATAGAATTTGGGTTTTATCTAAGCACACGTTTGATGGCAGAAATTTGTCATTTTTCTAACGTCCTCCACTGAAAAAGGTAGGTTCCTACTCTTTACTGCATGAACCATTCATGTTACGCCAGGGTGGCATAACTCCTTATGTAGTGTCTGGAGTTCTTTCACGCTTGAAATCATACTCTCGATAGGGCGTCGGCAGTCACATTTTCTTTACCAGCTCAGTAGTTCGAAGGGTTTTTATAAAATGGTCCAATGTTTCGCCCGACTCTTGTTGTCGAGTGGCAAGCACATGCTGAGCGAATAGTTCATTTTTTGGTTTTACGTAGGTTGAGTGTAGCCTTTCTATAGTTAGTCAGAAGGGCGTGCTTGTTAATGGGCCGACTTGGGTTTTCAAGAAGTAGTGTGTCGGTGAAGTTCGTAAAAGTTTCTAGCCAGTGAGTTCAGCGTTTGTCGGCTGCGTCACATTCTGAGTCGTAGGTAAATCGCTCCGGTCGCATAAAGTGTTCCATTGTAAAGTAAAATAAATTGTAGTTAAAAGATAACCAGGGTTTCAGACTTTAGCAAAGCTTTATTTTACTTTACGATCTAACTAATGTGGTCAGAGGGTTGCTTTTATACAGAGATATTTAAGGGGAGATAATTACTTTGGATTTATTAGTACACACTGCACAGTTTGTTTTAATGTTGCAACCTCCGAGGCATTCTCAGTCAGTAGTGGAGTAAAGCAGGGCTGTGTCCTTACACCTATGCTGTTCAGGATATTTTTCTCCATGCTTCTCCAGTATAGCTTCAAGGACTGCAGCGAGGGAGTCTACATACACACCAGAGCTGATGGAAAGTTGTTCAACATCGCTCAACTTAGAGCTAAGACTAAAGTCACGAAGGTCCTCATTCAGGAAATGCTATTCACCAATGACGCAGCCTTAACGTCACACACTGAGCATGGCCTGCAACGGCTTGTCAGTCAACTCACGCATGCTTGCAATGAGTTCGGACTAACCATAAGTCTAAATAAGTCAAAAGTCATGGCACAAAGTGCAGACATCCTCCCAAACATTGTCATCAATGAGTGCAGCCTGGAAGCAGTGGAGAGCTTCAATTCAGTCTCCACGGACAGTGAAGTCAACAGCAGAATCACCAGAGTGGTGGCAGTTATGGCCAAACTGAGCCAGAGACTCTAGGAAAATGCCAGCCTTACCAAGATAACCAAACTGCGTGTCTACAAAGCATGTGTTATCAGTACTCTCCTCTACAGTAGTGAAGCCTGGATCACATACTCATGCCACGAGAGGAAACTGGAAAATTCCACTTCAGATGCCTATGCCGCATCCTATTCATATGTTGGCAAAGTGCCAAATACAGAAGTGTTGGAACGAGCAAACATGAACAGCATGCCCACCATCATCTGCGATATATGCCTGCACTGGTTTGGTCACGTCAGGAGGATGGACAAAGACTGCATCCCCAAAGACCTGCTGTATAGCGAATTAGCAGAGGGCACCCGACCAGTAGAGAGACCACGCCTGTGCTTTAAAGATGTCTGCAAGAAAAACATGAAGACATGCCACATCGACACTAACACATGGAAGGCTTGTGCAGAAGATCGTGCGACCTAGCAACTCTTCATCAAACAAGGAACGAAAACGAGTGAAAAAGAGAGGAAAGTTGCCACCACAGAAAAGAGAGCCAAAAGGAAAGAGAGACAACAGCAACTCCAGCAAGCGTCAATGTTTGTTTGCTGTCACTGTACCAGAGATTGCCATTCAAAAATTGGTTTGTTCAGCCACTCACGCAATTGCAGATTTTTAAAAAATGGACACTACGCCATCGTCTTTAGTAGACGAAAGGATGCCAACACATACACACTTAAATTAAGTCTTTTTTTTTTGTGTATATATATATATATATATATATATATATAAGAAAAAACAAAGTATTCCAAAAGATAAATCTATTTTTATATAGTAAAGTTGATGTTAAAACATTTCAGCTTGTTTTAATATCTTTATCATGACATTAGGGTGAGCATAGTGTTGTGTAAACAATCTTTTCCAAATGAAAATGAGAGATGAGAAAATATTAAAGAAAATTTTCTCTTTTTTTTTTTTCCATGAGCAGAATTCTTTTTAAAGGTGACATGATTGGTAATCAAAAGAATATTTGAAATGTTATATATTTTCTTAAAGAGATGTAATATGTAAATCAAAAGAAAAGAAAATTAACTAACACTGCAAATGGGGAAAAAAAAGTATATTTTGGTAGAATTTTTTCCTTTATGCATGTTTTGTTGAACTCGACAGACATTTCCTGTCTGACAAGTTTCTTTTTTCTCCTTTCCAATTGTCTGGCCATCTTTTTTTATGTTGGGGTGTGACCGATTCATTGTTTGAAATTAGAAAAAGAAAAAAAGAAAAAACGGAAATTTAAAGTTTGAGTCGGAGTAAGGTCAAAACAGATGGTAGCAATGATAAGCAATGTGATTGGAATATCCGTATCGAAAGTAAAATCTCAAGTGGGTCAGAAGACCTCCCAGAAGCGAGTCCACTTGAATCGGCTGTGATTGTGGAGACAGCCTTTTGATGTAACCAGATGGATGGCGCAGAGGAAGTCGGTTGACCATGATTATCTTGGGCCCTTGAAGAAATTTTTTTTTTTTTTTTTCCTTTTCCATTTAAAAAAAAGATAAACTTTTTGTTGAAAATCTTATAGATGAACGGAAGAAACGAATTAAACCCATATGTTGGGAAACACTTAAGAATACCGGAAAAGAACTGGCCCTCTGTCGATTTAGCGGAAGTGAATTCTATTGGTAGTTAGAATTGAGGAGAGGGTGGTACCCTGCCAGGGTGGGGGGTACAGAGAAAATTTCTAATACCTCCACGTCAGCTGGAAATCAGAATGTCCGGTTGAGATATTATTTAACTGAGACGTTTTTGACAAAGAGGCAGATGAACACAAGACGAAGCCAAGCGTGCTTGGAGATTAGCTGACTGGGCTAGTAGAGAAGATTAACGCAAATAACGAGAGCTGACAGAAATTGACTTCAGCTAAGACTATTGAAAAACTTAGTCAACCTTACAAACTGTTTTGAACAATACCTTGCAGAGCCCTGATTATATTCCGACCAGAAGTTATTAATTAGAGTTCCATCGCTCGTACAGCCTTGAGAAATAATTGTTTGTATTCTTTTATTTGAATATAAATGTTGTTGAGTTTTTAAAAAGGAAAAAGAGTCGTTTTTTTATATGACCACTAAGCCGCCGTTAACCTTGGAAATCAGTTTCTATAGCAGATTTCTAGTTGTTTGAGATCTGAACACAACGTGGGCTTTCGGCTAGACTTTCGGCAAATATAGAGACCCTGCAATCCATGGTTGATGCAGAAAATCCGATCTTGACAGCCAATTTCGGAAATTCCGTAAGCCCTTTAGCTCAGTAGCAACCGATAGGGGTGGAATTGGTGAATGAATCCACCAAAGGTTCTTACACTAGTACTTTCAGCACTATCTAGTGCCAACATCAGGTGTGAAGTGGTGAGATGTTTCCATGGTTCTTTTTAAACAGAGTAGCATTAGGGACTCATAAGTTTATAAGAAATGTTATGGGGAATGAGGGAAGGAGAATTGGTGTGAAATTATAGGCATTTGAGAATGTGTTGGCTGAATTCGAAGTTGATCTTGTTTAAGGTGGGGTTTGTTTTGTTTTTTTGTTTTTTTTGTGTTCAGTATCATGGATATAGAATGTATATCTAAGGGTAGCCTGGACATGAAGTCAATGGTGCTTGGTTACTGACTGTTTCTGGCTGGCCTATGTGATTCTCAAAACAAGTGACTGGACAAGCATTTTGTATGTCCTTATATAATGTGGTTTAGTACCCTGTATGGAAGGGGAGGAGTTTCATCTTATGGTTCAGAAGTGGTAGGAATGCTGTGTTTGGCACTGCTTATTGTTTCTTGCTGTTTATGGTCTAAGTAATATTATATCCAAATTCAACGGAACTTTTTTCTATGGAGAATCTGTTTAAAAAGAACCACGTAAACATCTCACCAGTTCACACCTGATTCTATGGAGAATCTACAATAAGAATTCTCAGATATTCCATTTAGTCTGACATATTTAAGTAAAAATATAAAAAAAAGGAAAAATTCCGGGTTCTGGTTTGTTTCTCCAATTCAAACTGGTCGAATGGAGTCACACAATATACACGAGAACATATTAATAAAAGAACAACAAACACATGGATACAACTTAAACTATAATTTTATTTTAGTAATGTTCTTAAGAAAAATGGGTGGAGGTAATGAAATACTACTTACCTTTTTTACGAAAGTTCATGGAATTTGATGGATTCTCTTCTCCGGGTGGAATACAGATTAAAAGGGTTTTGGGGCTTTGCTCTTTTTGGTCACTTGCAGATCCAATCCGTTGAGTAGAATTCCATAATTCCACTCAACTTGTTGACTGAAGTAAAAATGACTTCACTTTGTCAAGGGGTTCATTAAAGTTGAGATGATGCCTTCTCTACATCTTGTAGATTTTCTTTCATCTTTTTCATGGTCATACACCAATTTCTACTTTTTTTCCTTTCACTGACAGCCAATGCTAAAAGAGAAAGATTTCACTTTTTCTTCTCTCATTTCCTGTAGCCCTTTTCTGGTCAAGTTGTATCAAGTCACCTGGAAGTGAGGCTGCTTTTCCATTCCCTTGTTTTTTTTTTTCTTACCTTCTTTTTCTCTTTCTCTTTCTCCTCACCCAGTTTGGGTCAATGAGCCGGTCTTTCCTGTCCCTTCCTCATTTTTCCAGTGCCTTGGCTGGAGGGGTGGTTTCCCTTCTTGGGTTGGTAGGCTACAAAACTTGACAAACCAGGAAATATATTTTGTCTAATCTCTTTTTCTGTCACCATTGTCCCCTACAGAGTAAGGAGTACTATTGCTTGGGGATTTTATTGGGGTCTGGAGAAACAGTAATGGCTTGTTTAAGGGCTTTGTAGGGAGGAGTGCTACACTAATAAAATTCCCATTTTATTTCAGTTTGGGAATTTTATTAGGGGTCTGTTTACTGTTTATTTTTAGTTGTTGTTTATTATTTTGAGGAGAGTTGGCATATTGTTTGGGAATTTTATTGGGGGTCTATTTTCAGTTTACTTGGGCCTTGGGATTTGCTATTTATTGTTTAAAGTACTGTTTCTTTACTTATGTTTATTTTTCTATTTTATGTTTTTTAATTATTGTAATATTATTGTATTAGTTTTTATTGTTTGGGGATTTATTTTTGTTTTTATTATTCTATTGCTATTTTCTATGTGTTTATTTATTTATTTATGTAATTTTATTTTTTCATAAAAATCTGGCAATTTCTTGAGTCTAGTTGTTGTAGTAAGTATATATTCTTGTGTCTACATTAAGTCCAGATCATTTGTTGAGTAGTTTATTTATTTATTTATTTTTTGTGAAGGTTATTATTGATAATTTTTCTTCTAGGCAAAATTTGCAGTGTCTAGTCTGGTGTTATTTTCCTTGTTATTTCTGGATTTTTTTGGTTTGCCAAATGTGTTTGAATAGTTTTGTGCTGTCTTCATATTTTTTTTTATTGTTGAATGATGTCTTGTATGCATAGCTTCTTTGTTTCCAGGTCTCTTCAAATAAAGAAGCTATGCATACAAAAAATATATATGGGTGCATATATATTTGTTCTGTGTTTTAGATCTTACCATGGCTTGATATACTATGTTAGTTTGGAGATAATTTTCATTTAAAGGTAGGGGGTGTTTGTTTGTTGTTTTTTTTTTTTTGGTGTGTGTGTGTGGGGGGTGCTTGTAATATGTTATATATTTTGTTACTGCACTTTTTTTATCATTTGTAGCATGTATTCTGTGTAGTTGTAACTGAGTTTTAGTGTGTTCCTGTTGAATATATTGTGTAGTTTTTTTTATATAGGGTGTTACATACGCCTATCGCCCGACGCCGTACGGCGTTTCCATCAGAGACACAGAAAGAGGGTTACAAGACATGCATACGAAAATTTGGCAATGAATAACGATAAAACGTGACATTATTTTAACACATAACATTTAATTCAATATTAAAATCCTTTGGGATCTAAATGCGGCCGCCGACAGGCTAGAGTTTTTCGATGTCCTTTTGGTGGAGATTCTTATTCAAAGTCGATATATATACAAGGCACATTATGTAAGAAGTTACACTTATCTTTCTTTTGTATGGGTTATTCCTTTTCCATGGTTAGTTTTTTTGGTATTAGTTCCTTTATCCGGCATTGTCATTTTGATAACTTTGTTTCGGGAGACATTCTTCGTCTTCCCTTCCCCCACGAGGTGTTCACTGGTCGGCCATCTGATATACACTGTCCAAACAGGCGATCGTTTTCGTGTGCCTTCCTCTTCTAGGCCGGCTACGGGCATGGGTAAGCAGTTTTTGAGGTCAAGTTCTGTGACTTCCCCCCCTCTCCCAGTCTCTTAGAAGGTTCCAAAACGTTCTATGATTTTCGGGAAAGTAACATCTCCCCCCTTTTATCGAAAAAAAAGTTTTTAAAACTTTTTTTTCTTTTCTTTCTATCTCGCCTATCTTTTTTTTTTCTTTTGTGTTACTATTATATGTATTTTTTTTTTTTTTTCACCAGGACCCTCCCCGGTATCCTTGCGTGCATATTTTCTTTTTATTTCTTTCTTTCTTTCACTTTTTTTTTCATTCATGCAGAAATACTTTTTCTTTCCTTCGTGTGGTTATATATATATACGTATTTTTCTTTGGGTATATATATGTGCATATATTTTTTTTTCTCCCTCGTATATAGGTATTTTTTTTCTTTCTTTCTTTCGTTCGTGGAGATGTTTTTTTCTTTCTTCCTTTCTTTCTATAGGTAAATATATCTCTTGGAGTGTATAGTTTTTCTCTTTTCCTCTTTTGTATATTTTTTTTTTTCTTTCTTTCTTTCCGTGTATAGATATATATCCTTCTTTGAGTGTATAGTTTCTCTCTCTTTCCCCTTTGTTTTTTTGTATATATATATATTTTTTTTTTTGTTTTCCTTCTTTCCGTACATAGATATATATCCTTCTTTGAGTGTATAGTTTCTCTTCTCTTTCCCCTTTGTTTTTTTTATATATATATTTTTTTTTTGTTTTCCTTCTTTCCGTACATAGATATATATCCTTCTTTGAGTGTATAGTTTCTCTTCTCTTTCCCTTTGTTTTTTGTATATATATATATTTTTTTTTTTGTTTTCCTTCTTTCCGTACATAGATATATATCCTTCTTTGAGTGTATAGTTTCTCTTCTCTTTCCCCTTTTTTTTTTGTATATATATATATTTTTTTTTGTTTTCCTTCTTTCCGTACATAGATATATATCCTTCTTTGAGTGTATAGTTTCTCTTCTCTTTCCCCTTTGTTTTTTTGTATATATATATATTTTTTTTTTGTTTTCCTTCTTTCCGTACATAGATATATATCCTTCTTTGAGTGTAGTTTCTCTTCTCTTTCCCCTTTGTTTTTTTGTATATATATATATTTTTTTTTGTTTTCCTTCTTTCCGTACATAGATATATATCCTTCTTTGAGTGTATAGTTTCTCTTCTCTTTCCCCTTTGTTTTTTTGTATATATATATATTTTTTTTTTTTGTTTTCCTTCTTTCCGTACATAGATATATATATTTCTTTGAGTGTATAGTTTTTGTTTTTCCTTTCTTTCTTTTTTTCTTTCGTACTGAAATACTTTTTCTTTCCTTCGTGTCCATTGTATATTTTCTTTAGGTATATATGTATATACATATGGTTTCTTTTGGTTGTATATTTTTTTCTTTCTTTTTTTTTTTTTTTTTCGTGCTGAAATACTTTTCTTTCCTTCACATCGGTGTACATATATATTTTCTTTTGGTATATGTATGTGCATATATCTTTTTTTTCTTCTTCCTCGTATATAGGTATTTTTTTTTTCTTTCTTTCTTTCGTTCGTGGAGATGTTTTTTTTCTTTCTTCCTTTCTTTTTTCCTTTCTGTATATAGGTATATATATTTCCTTGGGGAGTATAGTTTTTTTTGTTTTTTTTTCTCTCCTTTTTCGGATATTTTTTTTATTCTTTCTTTCTTCCTTTCGTACATAGGTATGTATATTTCTTTGAGTGTATAGTTTTTCTCTTTTCCCTTTTTGTATATTTTTTCTTTCTTTCTTTCTTCCTTTCCGTACATAGGTATATATATATATTTCTTTGAGTGTATGGTTTTTGTTTCTCTCTTTTCCTTTTTTTTTTTGTATATTTTTTTTTCTTTCTTTCTTCCTTTCCGTACATAGGTATATATATTTCTTTGAGTGTATAGTTTTTGTTTTTCTCTTTTCCTTTTTTGTATATATTTTTTTTCTTTCTTCCTTTCCGTATATAGGTATATATATTTCTTTGAATGTATAGTTTCTTTTCTCTTTTCCTTTTTTGTATATCTTTTTTTCTTTCTTTCTTTCTCCCTTTCCGTACATAGGTATATATATTTCTTTGAGTGTGTAGTTTTTGTTTTTCTCTTTTCCTTTTTTTTTTTATTTTATTTTTTTATATTTTTTTCTTCTTTCTTTCTTTCTTCCTTTCCATACATAGGTATATATATTTCTTTGAGTGTATAGTTTTTGTTTTTGTTTTCTTTCTTTCTTTCCGTACATAGATATGTATATTTCTTTGAGCATATAGTTTCTTTCTCTTTGTTTTTCGTATGCCCCTTTTTTTCTTTCTTCTTTTTCTGACATGGGTATATCCATCGCCGTTTTATCGGTCTTCAAATTCTCAGTGCTTATTTTAATCTCTGTATCTGGGTTTTTATTCTTAGCGTCTATAAGTTTTTCGTCTAAAACTTCATCCGTCTGAGATTTTATTGATATTGATTCCACAGTTACTCTATTTTCAATATGAGTTTTTAAATGAGTTTCCATCCCAATATGATCTTCCCTTTTTGCTGTATCATTTCCGGTTGTCTTTTCATTTACTTTATCATTTTGTGTTTCAAAGTCCGTTTTTAAGGTACTGTCTTTTTCACGACGCTGTTCATTATTTTCAGCATTTTTTTCATTGTCATCGTTATCATTGGTGGTGGTGTTGTTGTTATTTTTATTGTTACATTTTTGCGGCCGGTCTTGTTTGGGCTCTTTTCTTTCAACTTTTGTTTGGATATTATTTTCTTCCGCGTTTGATTTTTCTGACGTCACTGCGTCTCCGGTTATTGGTTCATTAATTAATCCCTCCAAATTTGACTGGTTTTCTTCTTTCGGGTTTTCAAGTGAATATCTCTCAATATTCCTGTCCTCACTGAATTCCTCTGCTGTTAGGTTTTCCATTTCTGGTTTTTTATCCCTTTGCTTGAATGTTTGTATCTGTGTTTTGAGTAATGGATATTCTTCTTTCGTCTCCTCCGTTGTAAGTTCGTTCGTTCTTTCAGTCATTTTAGTTTCTTTTTCTTCTTCGTTTCTTTGTTTAATTAAGTCGGATATCTGCCTGTTTCTCTCGGCAATGCGTTTGTCCTGTTCTTCAATTTCTTTAATTCTGCGGTCCATCTTTTCTCTCGCTTTCTCCAGTTCTATTTTTGCCATTCTTTTAACTTTTTCTAATTCTTCTAGAATTTGCATTTGTTCCGGGCTTATTACTGCTGGTATTTGGTCTAGGACGCTTTCCTCAAATATGTTGTTATCAACCCTATCTTCAGCGATTATTCTGACCAAGTTTGTTCTTGTGTATGATATAGGTGGGTCCAGTTCTAGCATTATGGCTATTTTGTATAGGTCATCTTTCTGTATTTTATTTAGCCCCTCCATGGTTGGGAATTTCAGGAACTGGTCTATTGCCGTCATTATGTTTTTTTTTTGTTCTTTTTATGTCTTGTTATTTTTTTGTTTATGTCTGTGTATTTATTCCTTTGCCAAATTCCTCTCTACGTGTGGTTCTCTGATGGTTTTTTTTTTTTTTTTTTTGTCTATGTATGCTGGTTTGGCTTGGCTATTTGCTTTTCGCTGAATGTATTTATACGTAGCATATGACAAATGTTTAAGGAAACGATCCTGGCGAGCGCCCCATGTTACATACGCCTATCGCCCGACGCCGTACGGTGTTTCCATCAGAGACACAGAAAGAGGGTTACAAGACATGCATACGAAAATTTGGCAATGAATAACGATAAAACGTGACATTATTTTAACACATAACATTTAATTCAATATTAAAATCCTTTGGGATCTAAATGTGGCCGCCGACAGGCTAGAGTTTTTCGATGTCCTTTTGGTGGAGATTCTCATTCAAAGTCGATATATATACAAGGCACATTATGAAAGAAGTTACACTTATCTTTCTTTTGTATGGGTTATTCCTTTTCCATGGTTAGTTTTTTTGGTATTAGTTCCTTTATCCGGCATTGTCATTTTGATAACTTTGTTTCGGGAGACATTCTTCGTCTTCCCTTCTCCCACGAGGTGTTCACTGGTCGGCCATCTGATATACACTGTCCAAGCCTGATAACAGTGACCCCTTGCCCCTTCCTCTAACCTGTATCCATACGTTTTGCCGACGTAGGCAAGCAGCGAGATAGTATCAGGTGATCGTTTTCGTGTGCCTTCCTTCTAGGCCGGCTACGGGCATGGGTAAGCAGTTTTTGAGGTCAAGTTCTGTGACTCCCCCCCCTCTCCCAGCGTCGCGCAGTCTCTTAGAAGGTTCCAAAACATTCTATGATTTTCGGGAACGTAACAAGGGATTTTATGAATATTTTTCCTACATTTGTTTTGACATTCTTTTTGTATGGCTCGTTAAACCAGATTATTTTTCTAGATCTACTTTTTTTACTACAATAGTCTTCTGCATCATTGAAGATGGATTCATTTAATGAATCTATCTGATAATCTATGACTAATGGATTTTGGGATTTTTTTATTGTGTTGGATGGTTTGATGAGGTGTGTATCTAAAGTGGGGTTGGTACATTGGCTTTTTTTTCTTTAGGTTGAATGTATTGTCTAGGAAGCCCATTTGGTTTAGATTGTTTTTATAGTCATTTTTATCTATTGTGTCTGCTGGTGTGGTTGATATGTATGTTCCTCCTAGCTCACAGGTTTTAGAGCTGCCCATCGTTACATCAAATGTGCGTTGATTGGATTTTTTTTAATCCATGTTATGTCTTTGTTAAATAATGGTGATTTTCTGTTGGGAAAATTTGCAATGAAAACTGAATACTTGTAAATTTCTTTTTCATTAACCAGATGAAATTGAACAGCCAGAATTAAAAATTTGCTTCACTATGATTTATAGCTGAAATTCTATTCTGTCCAAAACTAAAGATTTCTATCAATGAATTATATTAATATTAAATAAAAATCTTTCCAAAATCTTCCTTTAAATATACAAAATATATGTGTGACTTTTACATTTTCTAATTTACATTTTAGATTACTACCTGAAGCTAAAGAAGTTGCCAATGATTTGGAATATTTTCAGCAATCTCAAACTTTCCAAGATGATCCTATTGATAAGGAATTCCTTATAAGAAAAAAGGTAAAAGAGGAGATATGCCATTTAGATTTTAAGAATTGCAAATTCTTTCTTCTTTCTTTATGATGTATATATTTTTTTTATTAAAACATGTATAGTTAAAAAGAAAATAGTATTTGATGTGCAACTTGATAATGTTTTAGTTAAGTTATTTAAAAAAAACTTGTTTTAAGTAGAAAATATTTTGCTTATATTTCATATAAATGTTAATGAAACCTGAGTAATATATTAGTTACTTTGATTTATGACTTCCATATAAGTGAAACAAAAAAAAAATGATCTCCTAATCCCTTAAAAAAAAAGTTTTTTTTCCAACTCATGAAAACTTATAATAAATGTAGGGGGGATAAAAAAACCTAAAAAAAAAAAAAGAAAAAAGAATGACAATAGAAAAAAAATTGTTAGCTTGTGTATTCTTTTCATTAATGTTTTATTTATCCATTTTTTCTACAAAGCATTGAATTAATATTAAGCATAGAATAATTGTTTGAAGTAAAATCTTGCAGTTGTTGGTAAGTGCAGTGAATTTGATCCTCACTGGGTGTCCAAATGTCTCTTGCACCAAGTTAATAATTGTTATCATTATTTTAAATTATTTAAAAATATATTTGATAAAATTACATTCATAAATGTATTGTGTTTATTCACTGTCTAACTATTAAATTATACTTAATAAATAAAATATTTAAAAAAATGTTTAACACGATTCAGTGTAATTGAATTCAGATTATTTCCTTGTTGAAAGAATGAATTTATTCATTCTTTAGTCAAAAGTATCCAAAAATATAGATTATTGTTTAGTTTTTAACTACTTTTTATGCAAATCTAAGAAAATTAATTCATTTCAAATGTATTTGAGATTTGAAATCTACCTGAAATGTAAGCTCAATTGTTTTGGCATTATCCAGAAAGTACATATTATTGTACATATCCATAGACCCTAAATGTATAAAAAAAAACAACATTTTGACTTTCATTTTTCTTTAAAAGTAATTAATATAAAATTTGATATACTCATCTGAAGAGATGAATTTATCTAATTTACTTTAAAAAATTTCAAACAGTTTACCTACAGTCTTGGTCATAATTATTAACATACATAAAATTTGAGTACAGAAAGAAAATGAATCTAGTGAAACAATTCATGGATGAAGATATAGCAAAAAAAAAAAAATGAAAGGGTGTTAATAATAGTGACCAGGACTTTATCTTTCTAAAATCGTTGTTTTTTTAACAAGCATCAGAAATACTATTAGAAAATCAAATCCAATCAGATTGGCTATTGTAGAAATTAATTTCAAAACATGGTTGTCTTATATTTTTAAAAAACAAAACCCCAAAACAGTTTCATATTGTCTACCTCTCCAATCAGTTGGATTAACTCTAATTTCTAATTCCAAATAATGAAATTTGTAAAAATTAAAAATATTAATTATAAGTGAATGTGGAGTTTTTATATATTTCATATATAAAATTTAGAACTTTATACAAATTTGATATTGTGATATAGACTTATGCAAAATGTTATATTACAGAATGCTTTGCGTGATAGTTTACGAAGGAAATTGGATGTATTGCGTGAAGCAAAGTTGAGTGTTGAAGCAGAAATTCAAGAACTTGATATCATGAAGAAAAATGTAAGTATCTTGTACAGATGTTTGGGATTAACAAAAGTTTGAAAAATATAAAGACAAAGAAACAAAAGGACTTGTAAATTTGTTTCAAGAAATAAAATATGAATTTATCAATGACAGTTTCCTTTAAATGAAGAGACCATATTGGAAAATATATTTCTTAATTTCCAAATTTAAAAAAATAGAATAATTGATGGTTTGTGCCAAAACAAAATTGCAACATACTGCATAATAAAATATCTAAATTATTGCTTAAAGCATTTCCTGAAATTAAATTAAGGGTATTCATTTGATGTATTTGTACATTTTATTTATTTCCAGATTTGCAGCCAATTTGAAAATCTTTGCCCAAATGTTAATGAGTGCAGAAAGTTGACTGATTTCTTCAAGGATCGAGAAATGTGTCAAATTCTTTTGTCAAAATTAAAAGTTCGAATGACACGACTTGAAAATGAAATGAAGGAAACAACACCAGGTCATGATCTTGTAAGTGTATACCTATACGCACACACGCACTTTCCAATCTTTCTTTTTTTTTTTTTTTATTATGCCTGTATCTTGTATGAGGTATTAGTTATATTTTTAATTTACCATAAGCCATACTGGATACATTTAACATGACTTGAAATTAACATTGCTCTGTACTTTGCATAAATTAATTTCTTCCTAAAATTCTTAAGAAATTCCCTTTCAAAAGTTGTAATGCCAAATTAATTACTTGAATCTAGCACAGAAACAAAAATGGAAATTAAGATAAATATCAACAATTGTATTTTAAATTGTATGCCTACATTTTGTAGATTATCAAACAATTGAACATCAGAACCTTGGATATCTCATAACATGATAAATCCATCCAAGTTGCATCAAGAAAAATTTAATTCTTCCAAGATTCACATTTTGTGAAGAGATTATATTGGCACTTTTTTTTTTTTTTTTGTATGATTGTTGCAGCAGCAAACAATAAATCTTGATATTGTTTGTCTTAATTTATACTTTGGCTTTAAAGTAATTAAAAATACCATCACTGTTATGAAGCTCATATTTCATACCTTTTTCAATATTGTAATAAGCATATTGCTATATGCAAACAAGACAGAGGGTCATGATGTATCCCTGGTTGATACAATTGAACAAGTGAGAAGAAATCCTCAGACAACAAATGCTTTCATCCCTTGGTGGAATTATATTATGCATTCAACAGATTATCTGGTTATGCCAAGAACTTTTCATAAAGTACTTGACTGTTGGCTTTGGTCAGATCAGCAGACACCATGTGTAAGTCTTGGTTTCTCCTGGCAACATGAGAAAATCATGTCTACAGTACGTTACCCAGAGCAAAAAACATACTGGGATTCTGAGTAGACATCTTTTATTCAGAATAAGACTAGCCAGGGTTTTTTTTGTTTTTCAGCAATATTCAGAATTATTAAAAACTACATTATTATTATTATTAAACAGATCCTTAAAAGAAGCACCTTGAAAGTCCTAACATGCCTCCAGATGATAAGCAATTTCTGAACCAATTTCTAACATATTTGTACATCTTTGATTTACAAATATAATATAATAATTTGTGAGAATTCCACCTAAAGAAATATGCTAAATAGATTTTATAACTTCTTTAAAGAAAACTGAGGAATAGAATTAGATTATCATCAACTACAGAATCCCTTCATTTTCAAAGTGTTCCTTCCAGCAAAATAAAATTTGGCTTTGTCTTTGTCTAACTACTTCTCATAAAATGATTGTATTGGGCATCATAAAGTCCTTCATAAAATGATTATAATGTTTTTTATTTTTTTTTATGGCTGTTCCTGCACAATGCATATTGTTCTCAAATCAGGTATATTTATGAAACACTGTTTTCCTCATGTTACCAAGTTTATAGACTTATAAAAAATACTTTCATGGAATGTGACCCAATGAAGTTTATTTTTCAACATGGTTCACCTTACAGCCCACACACTTATTCTTCCATTGGTGTTGCATTGCTTGGATCCCATTGGTCAAAAAGTCATCAACAAGCAGATATGACATCATATGAACTTTTCAACCTATAAAGCATTAAAAGTTTATCACCAAAAATAGAATTTCATACAAAACCTGTATTTAATTTTTATTTAGAAGAAATTAACTAATAAAAAATTGGTAGGGTTGTATTATGGATAATACAATATATAAGTGTGTGAATGCATGTATATATTTTGTTATTGGATGTCAGAATAGAATTGGCATTGTCAAATATACAATCTTTCATTCATTCATTCAAAAAAAATTATTTTGTTGCATATTGTGTGTGTGTGTATAGTCGTGTGTGTGTGTTTCATTACATCCTGTGACAGAAAAGAAGTTCATGTAAGTAATTCAGTTAATGAATTTTATTTATTAAACATTATTGAAACATCAAGTGAACTTGTTCATTCTACATGTATTATCATCTCAATTCCATTTTGAAAAGAATTAGAAATCATAATTGAACATGATTCAAATTCAGGTAATTTTATAGACCTCATAAATGTAAATTTATTTTCTCGGCCTCCCACCAGCATAAAGACTGCAAGAGTATATAATTCTGAAGTTCAATCTTTATAAACTTTTTCCATATCAAAACTACTTGGAACTATTTTTTTTTTCATTTTTCATTATTCTCTATCATATTTTGAAGACACAAACCAGGAATTTCTATATTGTTGTGATGGGTGTCATTTTTTCCTAACGTTATTTGTTCTTTTTGTGAGTAAATGAACATATTTCAATCTTTAAAATTATCTGTTTTATCTTTAGGCATATCAAACTTATCAGCTTAACCACACTCTTGAATTTTTGAACATTTAAAAAAAAAATTATTTTAAAACTTGTTGAACTTTTAAGATATACCATTAATTCACATTTTACTCTTACCTTCTTAAAAAAATATTTTCCTATGAAATATTCATTTATATTTTCCTAATTAGGCACAAATATTAAATAACCATTTTTTCATTTTCTTTCAGCATGACAAACTGTCCAAACTTCAAACCCAATACTCAGAAGCTGAACAACTCTCTTCAGACATTGATGCTCGACAAAATTCTCTTGTGCGGTTAATGGAGAAATATTTGACAGAAACAAATTTGTCAGACTTTAATTATCTTCTTGTGATGAGACCTCGATTAGTAGCTGAATTATTTGAATTGAATGAAAAGATATATAGTGGTGGGCAGAAGCTACTTGAACTTGAAAGAGTACCTTATAAATGAATAAAGATGAACATATATAATTTAGTTTTTATTATAAAAATGCATAGAAATTATTTAACTAGTTTTCTTAGATTTTTATGGGGAAAACATTGAAAAGTTTTATCAAATGACCTGTTTCAGGAAAAATATGGGAAGCTTTATTTTTGGAAAGTTTTGTCAAAGACAAGTGAAAAGTATTGAAGAAAAAAAATAATTTTATTGTAGGAAAATTTTGCAAATGATTTTTATAAAAGATACTTTACAAAAAAATTATTTTTTTGTAAAAAAAGATTGAAAAATATTTTTATCATACAAAATCTTGAGCTTTTCTTCCACCCTCTTAAATATTAAATACACTAGTGAGTTAATATATTTTTATTACTCACAAATATCTTTATCATATGCATATATACACTTATTTTTAAAATGAAACTCAAAACTCTATGGAGATAATTTAAAACAAACAAAAAAATAAAATGAAATATATCTTTGCATATGATTTTCAAAGCAAACAGACAGGCTGGAACAGAAATCTTCCTATTTTTTTTTTCATTACCAGACAAGCTCTCTCTTTCTATCTATATATGAAAATATTTCCTGATATGCACTAGCTGACATAACTAGTCTGACATGTAAATACACACGTGCTTTCTATTTTTCTACCTCTTATATCAAAATTATAGGAATGTATTACAAATAAATGTAATCATAGGTTTACCATAGCCTTCTATAATTTTTGATAACAAACATGCTTTTATGAAATATCTTTTAATCCAAGTTATTTCGTTTTTGCAGTTACACATTCTCTTAATAATTTAAAAACATGCCTTTTGTTTCAATTATCTGTTTGTGTGTATGTGTGTTATAAACATACATGTTGACATACAGATATAATTAAATATATGAAAATTAAGTACGTATAATCACTAATGTATACAAATTTTGAATTTCCTCATTTGGTTGAACTAGGTTAACTTAAATTTATAAAACTAGTCATATTTCTCATTTAAATACTATGTTTACAATCTCTGCCTAAAATTATTAGGTGATATTTCAGAAAAATATTTAGGTCTATAATTCATTTATTTTAAATTGTTTAAACTAGAAAAATGGATAAAGTTACTTTACACGACTTGCCCTACTGTAACATTTTATGACTTAAATTAAAATATATTTCTCCCGATTATCTCTTGTTTTTCATTTGTAGCCCTGCACCTTTGAGCAGTGTGATTTAAACATGTTTCTATTAAAGTTTTCTATATTATTTCACTTTCAGATGTGAAAGGTACTTTAGTCCTAATTTTAATTTCAACTTTACCAGTAACTGGAAATATTTGAGATTGCGTTCAGGTCAATGTTTCATTTGTTACTGTGTCAAGTGCAGATATAAACAATTTGTTGCCTGTTGTGGCTGTGATCACATAATCATGGGGTGGAGGTGGTTTGACCATGTGTGTGTTCTGTTTAAATGGCTGATTGTTGTGTTGAATCTTGAAAGCTATTTATTGTCATCACATTGTTAGGTTGAAAATTTGTCAATAAGAAGAGATGGTTTTGACAGGATTGGGGATGAAGAGGAGCCAGATGTGACAATCGGCTATACTCGAAAGAATCAGACCAAGCTAAACTTGACACTAAAATATCTTTCAGACATTCCAGGGTTTTTATTATAATTTTGAGAAATATTTTAATTTGCCAACATTTCAAAATTCAATTTTGATTCTTTGGACTGTGATCCTCATCTTCATTATAATATGTAAACACACGTTTTGGCCGCTGCATCCTCTGACCTTTTTCGGGTGTCTGAGCATAGCAATGACCCAACCTGGGAAATCATTTTGAATAGTTTGACTGTTGATTAAACAAAGCATTGAAGAACTTTTAAAGATCCCATTCAAATAATGACACTTTAATTGGACACTAAAATATCTTTCAAGCTATTTCAGCATTATTAGCAATATAACGACTAGACAGTTTGATTTTGGCTGATCCACAAGTTCAGTGGCACAGCAATGGATTTGGCGGTTATGGAATGGTGATCTGGAGATGACCTGCAAACAGGACCTACTGTGAGCCTCTCACTCCCTACAAGCCATTGGGTCGCCTCTTGTCTCCCCTGTGTTGAACAGATGGCCGTCTCTGGTCAACCGACTAGTTGACTGGTCGTTTCCTATGTGGGGTCGAAGATCCTGGTTGGTGTTTCAACCTAAGATTAACCCTTCACTCGCCACGTATTTTTGATCTCGAGCAAAGGAATTAATCAGGCTTGCTCCTGGACTGATATTTCACTGTCAAAAGGGATGAGGTGATTAGACAAAGTCAATTACCATTCCAAAGAACAAAGACAGGCTGGTAAATTGTATAACCAATTTTATAATTAACAACAGGTAATAATACAGCGTTATAGTTCCCGTCACCTCTTAGTTTCCATAGTGATGCAAACAAGCATTTAGTGATTGGATACTAAGTCGTTGGGGTAATGAAGAATCAATTCTAATCAGGGTTTGTGTTGGGGCTTCAACTTAGCAACAACTGCTAAGTTCCCTTTATGCTAACAGCTCCAATGACACACTGGCTGGTTTAGTGGGTTACTCAAGATTTGGTTGATGCTATGACAGCAACTGACCACCCTCAACTGCTACTCACTGACCTGAGAATCAAAATGCTCTTGCTTAAATGATAATTTGCAATAGATTTACGTAAACCACTGACTCTTTCTTCTTTTTTGTTCCAAAAACCATTAATCTTAATTTATGCCTACGCTCCAAGCGTAGGCATAAATTAAGATTAATTTTAATTTCCCAAACGTTTAAGACGATGATCAAAGATCTTTATCAAGATTTCTCGATTTCTGAGTTTCACTTTGATACAGCCTCCACTCATGAGGAAAGCTTCTTATTAGTTCTGTCTTTATTTAGCATTTAAAATTTTTCTTATGTAATTACCTTTCGACACAGAATCTGAAGTCATCAATTCTCCTCTCCTCTATTCCCAGTCCATATTTTATTCTTGGACATTCCTTAGATTCTTTTAATAACCATATTTTACTTTCTACTTAATCTGTCAATGTCATTTTTTGGAATTTCCATATTCCAAAAATTCAATACACAAATTGTTTTTCTAAGTTACACTTCTCTAAAAATCAATAGGTTACCCAGTCACTATATCACACTACCATTATAATTGAAAGGTGCAGTTGTTGAGATATCAGCTGCTGTTGAAAGAGAAATGTGGTAATGTTGAAGTAAATTATAAAAGGAACAGATTTACCACATGCCACCTTCATCCAGGGGAAACTGGATGAGTTCTTGACATACTTGCAGCATCTAACTTTGTTGGTGGGAGACATGCTACCAGAATGTTGGACAAAGGAATCTTTTGTGAATGAACTGCCATGTCATGTAAGAGGATTGATCTGATCTTCAGCCAGAATTGAAGAGAATTGCCTAAGCCATACTTGCTGATGAAAAGGAGATCAAAGAACGTTTAGCCACAGCAGAGTGACCTAGACAGGCTCTACCAGCACCAACCCTTTGTGAAGAGAGTTGAACATCTGATGTCACCTGTCTCAAAGATTGTCTGCAAAAAGATGTCAGAAGGTAAGGTGGCCAGCAAGCTGCAGAATTATATCATAAAATATTTCCTGCTGGTGAAGGAGGTAGAACAATGAATAAAGAGCTGGCTCATTTCATATGACAAGTGGAAACTTGGACCTTCAAGTGAGCTACTTCCACTGATGGCTGTCATACAACTAAACAAGTCAAAAGTACATCCTATAATGGATTATAGGGAACTCAACAACCATATCAATGTCTATACCATAGACACAGACGTTTGTGTCAGTAAATAAAAAGAATGGAGACAGCAAGGATCGGACATCACACTACTAAATTACAAATCCGCCTATCTTCAAGTGTGTATAGATGAACCTTACCAAACTGTCATTTTTCAAAGCAGACAGTACTACCTGACTAAGCTGGGGTTTGCCCTTAATGTTGCCCCCCAAATAACGAGATGCCATGTCAATGTAGTGATATCATAGGATGACCACGTCAGGAAGGCAACCTCTGTGGGCCTGTATGTAAAAGAAAATATCGTATTGGCAACTAGCCTCATCAAACACTTGACATGTTTTGGACTAACAAGAACGACATAAAGCAGCTGGCGTCCTCAAAGAGGGAGCATGACAACCAAATGGTGGAATGACTGGACTTACAACACCCCATTAAAAATGCTGATAGAGACTCTGTTCAGAGGCAAGTGGTGCATCGATAACAAAGAACTGGACATATGGGTTAACTTGAGTTCTTTGGTTGCAGGTGACCAGCTTAAATCACATGGGACTATTATCAAAGACATGTGCTGGTTGCAGCCAGAGTTGGACATAGAGCATATCAACCTCATGGAATTAGATGCGGTCATAAAAGGAGTGAACTTGGCTGTTTACTGGAATGCCAATTTTCTGCATTTAAAAACTGATTCTCTGTGTGTGAATTGATGGCTCACCAACACATTGACTAGCAAGGCCAAAGTAAGTGCTAAAGCTGCAAGAGAGATACTCTTCTGAAGATGCCTGAATATTTTCTCCAAGCTGTTCAAGGTGTATGCATTGGTGGTGGACAGGATCACCAGAGTATTGCAGAAGTGGATGTAGGTGATGAAGAGACAGAACCCGTGCTGCAGCTATGTGCCACAACCAACTGTAGCATGAAGCTGAACCAAATACAGCTGATACATTTGCACAGCAGACACCATGGCAGGACATATACAACCTACAAGGTTATGTCAGAAAAGTTTCAGGTTGATCGCATTCTTTGCCACAGGGCCAGATAATTAACCAGCATGTTTACAAAGAGATACTGCAGCGTTTGCTTCATTCAGTGCGCAAGAAGAGGTAAGAGATGTAGCAGGACAACTCATGGATACTTCAGCATACCAGCGCACCTGCCCACACTGCCCCGAGTATCTGAGAGTTCTTGGCCCAGAACATCACTGTGCTGGAGCAGGCTCCATGTGATTTTTTCCTCTTCCCCAAGCTCAAGGGGGTCATCAAGGGAACCTGTTTTGAGGATGTGCAAGATATAAAGAAGGCTGTGACGACAGACCTATGGAGAATCCCAGAAGAGACCTTCCAGGAATACATGCAAGCGTGGCAGAAAAAGGGTGGGAAAGTGCATTAGACTCCAGGGGGATTATTTTGAAGGAGATAACTTGTAGTTTGGATTTGAAATACATTTTTTGACACCAGTCCTGGGACTTTTCTGACATACCTTATACTTTGTGAGGAAAATCACTCCTTCAATGACAAAAGAGGATGTGAGATCCACCATCAGATCAGAGCGCCAATGGGACAAAGGAAAATTAGAGATAACAAATGCATAGTAGACACTAGGAATGGTCATTACCACGAATGGGGATGCTCACCATTTAACCCTGAATAACTGTGGGTCTACCTGATTTACTATTTGGCAACCTATGTGACAGGATGCTCTGCCGACATAATCCAATGTCTCAACTCCATCTTTCTTGAAAGAGGGGCCCCACCCAAAGAAATCTTGACTGAGTATTAGAGTATTTGCCACATTTTCAATGTGCATCAGCACCGTCTGAAAATAGTATTGTTGAATGATCACACAGATCCATGAGACATTTTGCAACCAGGAGAGGCAGTGTACTGGTACAATGTCATGCTAAAAGATGTCCACAGTGTGTCTGCTTCAGCTAATACGTCATACCAGTATGAATCCTCCTGCTGAAGTTCGAACTGGAGATGGGAACTTGTCAACCCCTTTCCTTACGCCATGAACAAAATGCATATAATGGTTGGCAATAGTGGAAATAGAGATGACTGTTCAGTTAATTCTGACTTTGGTGGATTTAGTGATGGTAATGACAATGAAGACCAGCAGTTGACATTGGGACTGACTCAGAATGCAGACAAGTACGCTGTACCAGGTCTCCAAAGAAGCAATTGACCAAAAAAGCTACCACTTGTAGGATGATGATGATATCAAGGGGGAGGTAGTGGAGATAGCAGGTCAACACGATCTAAACAATAAACTCGCCTGTCCCATGATTTTGGGACATTATGGAGCCAATAAAAGCAGGGTGTAAAATGGGGAGGGAACGAGAATTGGCAAGTGACAACAGAGAATCAGACACTAAAATATCTTTCAGACATTCCAGGGTTTTTATTATAATTCTGAGAAATGTTTTAATTTGCCAACAGTTCAAAATTTAATTTTGATTTTTTGGACTGTGATCCTAATCTTTATTGTAGCATGTAAAAACATGTTTCAGACGCCATATTCTCAAGTGTTCTGTCTATCTGAGCATAGCAATGACCCAACCTGGGAAATCTTTTTGAATAGTTTGAGTGCTGTTTAAACAAGGCATCAAAGAACTTTTGAAGATCCCATTCAAGTAATAATGTCATTATTTTGCACATCTGTCATTCCAACATGCACCAAAAGAAGCATCATGATCATAAAAAAAAAAAAAAAAAAAAGTTTATAGCCATTTCCTGCACAACTTTTCAAATGGATACTGTGACCGAAATGTTGTTTTTACTTACCACAATAATACAGATAACTTGCATGTCAGTCCAGTTTTATTCATCAATTTGTTAATTGTGAGAATCATCAGGACTATTCTGTATGGAATTAATTAAAACAAACAAAAATAAAATACACTATCATAGATCCATAGCTTATGTGAAGGAATGTGATTTTTTTTTATTTAAAAAAAAAAAAAAAAATTTCTCCATTTTATTTTTATGTCCCACACATATTTAGAAATCGCTGTGCTATCCATATATTTATAAAGCTTTTTTTTTTTTGTGTTGACCCTCAATATATCTTTTTATCATTACTTTACTCATTAATTTGTACACTCTTTTTTAGTCAGTTTACTATTGTTGGTTTTGCTGATATTTCCGAATTGCAGGATATCTTAACGTTTTTTTCTTTTCATCATGTTTGTGTTGGTTGTTATTGATTTTCTATAACAATTTAAGATTGTATTTTTAAATATATTATAGTGTATATATTTAAATATCTAATTTGTAAATTTTGTATATTTAAATTATTAGGTTGTATATTTTTAAGTGCTTGTTTGTATTCGCCTTTTTCCTTGTTGAAGATGTTAATAATCTAGTTGATATTTCAAAAGTAATTGGTTTAAATAGCTGTTTGGAACATGTGTTAATATAACAAGGTCTTTTTGAAAGAGGATACAATTCCATTGTTAAGGTTGAATGTAATATCCAAAAATTTGAGTTTGAAACCAAATTTATTAAACTGCCAATGTAATTTTTTATGTATTATAACCACTTTACTGAAGATGATATTATCCAATATAAGATGCTAGGGTGTTGATACCTAACAGTAGGTAACTAACGAGTTCACACATCTCATCATCGTAAGAGCCCATGGGGATATCATTTTTTTTCAGTGTTTTTCTTAATCCATATTTCCTCATTATGGTATGTTTACGGCAAAGCTGGATAATTTGAATGTTTTCTTCTGGTATTTCCATATATTCTTTAGCCAAAAAATGCTTTATTTACAGTATTTTCTGCGATCAAGGGGTAGAATTCCTTAGTATCATGTTTAATTAAAACATATTTCATATGTATTAATATTCTTAAACCACTAGATAGTCTTTAGTGCTGTGCCATTGATTTATGTTTGAGGTAGTTCTTCAAGTAGCACAAATACCATCTGTGTGTGTGTGTATAATATATATATATATATATATATATATATATATGGTGATGGCCTTTTTCTGTCAAGAAGTGGCACTTAGGTGGCCCACGGATCCAACTTTGTTTATACGTACCCTGCCACACATGAGCCCCGTCCCGTTTCCTCTCATATGCTGTTGTACGTGACATATATATAAGTACTTAATTTCATATAGAAACCTTATTAAACTTTTATAAAGAATCTTATATAGTAGATAATCTACTATACATACAGTAAATTCATACAGCTCCAATAAAAATGAACCTGTTTTTTGATTTCAGTAAGTATGTTTTTCTTATTCTGAAAAATTTTTTTTACATGAATCATTGAAACACATAAATAAAAACAAGACTTTTTTTCTGAAATATAAAACAAAACATTTGAGTATTATTTATTTTATTAAATCAATTAAAAAAAATATATAAATTACTTAAAAAAATATAACTAAAATTGTTTTTTGGTTTCTGTCCAGGAAAGGCAAAGAAGAGATACAAAATGTCTCAAAAAAAAGCAGTAAGCAAATATAGCAGATAAAAAAAAACATCAATTTGTAGAAAACATAAAAATGCTTTCAAGGATCATATTAATTTTTTTTATTGCAGACATTTAAAAGATCATAGTAGATCCCTTCTTTAAAGTTAAACAACTTTAACAATGTCATATCCTGATTAAACAGAACTTTGTGAAACTGCAGTAAGAAACTTTAATGTCACTTACACAAGACAAACAATTGCTTACCTAGCCATAAGTAAATAAGCCACATTCTCTGATTATATATCAAATAAACTAGTAGATCTGCACTTATTCAATCAAAACTGATCAAGTATAGAAATAAGTATGGAATCTTCTTGCAAATGTAGCAGTGAATATTTCTATATAAAAATATATGTAAAACAAATCAATAGAATTCATTTGAAGAAATTTTAATGATCATGTTATCAAACATTAACCCAAATATTAAACTTACATTAATTCTTTCTTCATCCACACAAAAATTTAGACAGGAACCTTGGAAATCATTTTGGGATAATTTTTTAAATATAAAAATTAAGTCAGATTGGAAGTTCAGTGAGATCTTTTCCACCAACTTCACTTTAGACATGTACAGAGCAACACTGAACAAAATATCCGAGGAACAGATATTCTATGATCATGGAATGGAAAAAAAAAAAAAAAAAATTTTTTTTTAATTTTTAAAAAATAAATCAAAGTTAAAAATAGACTTGGTATGATAATTTGCTTTTTTGCTCCAGATAAAAATTAAATAAACTTTTTTTTCTTTTTTTAATACAGATTGAGGGTGAACAAGATTTTACTTTATTTATATTAACTAATGATTTCTACTGAAATTAACATTTATGATTCATGAAAATCTGCCATAAATTAGGAATGTCACTGTTGAAAAATATTAGGCTGTACGTTTTTCAGAGAAACAATGCAGAAGTACTTGGTCATTTAAAAAAATTATTTAAAGACTTTAAAAAATGCTTCTTATTTCTGTCTATTCAGTTAAATTTTGAATAATTTCAATATAAAAATTTAATCTTTCAATTGTCATTTACAGATTTATTTTTCATAAAATATTTCTTATAAAATCTTTTATTTAATAAGTCAAAATAAGAAAGTGCTTTGCTAGAAACGAGTTTAGCTAAATAAATGTTTAAGCAACAAAAAAAAAAAAAAAAAAAAAAAAAAGGAACTTAAAATCCATTTAAATTGATGAAATATAATCTAGATGCATGTGACATTTATTCATGTATGTATGCCATAATGATTCATATAATGGAGGTAATTATGCGCATGCATATGTAAGATGTGGCATAATGTGTGTGTGTGTGTACACACATAACCACTGTCATTACTGGACATTTATAAAAATTATAGAGAAACATACTTGTATGTAATTAATATGAAAAGACAATGTATTATCAAAATTTTCACACATGAGTATAGACAACAACATTTACAGACAAAAAACAAAGAAAAAAAAAAACAAAAAACAAATCCGAATATTCACAAACATGTTTCTCTGTCTCTAAAAAATAAGATCCCCATAAGGTTCTTCACACAAACTTAGAAATATCATACATACAAGAATATATATATATATATATATATATATATATATATATAAACGAATTGCATTTTCCCCCTCCTGGCTTGCTATATCACACACATATTAGCCAACATATGTACCTTTTACACAATTTTTCAAAAGACACTAAAAGAAAAATACATATAGTTTAAAGTTTACGGGATTAAAGAAAATATCTTTTGTTCTACCATATTTTTTTGCAATCATTATTCTCTAAAATTGTGTTTGTGCATTTCTTTTAGAATTTTTCTGTAGGAATATTTACCTAAATTTGTTTTTCTTTGGCAGTTTCTTCATTAGTATAAATAATCATTTTGTTTTATTAAGTTTACCCTAAAAGTTTAAAAATCATTTTATTTCTTATAAAATAATTTTCTCTTCTAGAGATTTAAAAAATGTAATCATAAATTTCTTTTAATATTTTTAAATTAATCTATTTTCTCTTTGGATTTTCAAATTTAAGTTTATATACCCTAATTCAAATTCCACAGTTTTTGCATAATTTATAGATATATAATTTGTAAATATATTATAAATATATTTTCTTCAATTTTATGGATTTTTTTCTTCATAATTATCTTGCCTTCAATATTGAAAGTTTACACTAAATAAAATGTTTAGTATTAACACTGCAACATTTTTATTGTTAGTAAGATAACTTTAAATTCACAATCTAAATCTTGTACTTTTTATTTTAAGCTCTTAAAATTTAAAATATTAATTTCTTGTATATTTTTTATGGATTTAAATTATTTTCAAAGAAAATCCTTTTTTAAAAAACAAATTCCTAAATATCCCTATTTATAAATTAAAGATATAATCTAATCTATTAAAAACTAGATTATATTTTTATTGTTTCATTGATCTAATTCTTAAAATTCTTAATGAGAAAATTCATTTAGATATTCAATTTTTTTTGCAGAGTAAATTTTTATCACTTTTTTTAATTTTGACTAAAATTATAATTTGTAAAAAATTAAAATCTCCAACTTCTATATATCCTGGTTCTTATTCCATTTTTACCAGCTACAACAATTAAGTTATCTTTAATTTTTATTGCTTATTCAAACTTAAAAATATCTGATTTAACACTTAAAAGAACATCAATAAACTTATTTTCCTGAGTTAGATAAAATTAGAAATGTAATTTCATTTTAAAAAAGTAAATTTTCTATAAAAATAAAAAACCTGATAAACATAATTAGTGCTTATAAATGAAAAATTACAGGTGATTTTAAGGACTAAATATTTGATACTTTAAAATGTTAATTTATTTTTGTTAAAAATAAAATATAATTTTCCTTTTTATAAAAAATATTATAAAATTGCCCTGAATTCCCAAACTAACATTTTTATTATTAAATTGAAATAGATTTTCATCCACCCCTTATGAATTTTACCAATATATATAAAAAGAAATTTAAAAAATTAAAAAAAAATCTTTTTAAAAATTAAAATGTTTTTTTTTTATAAAGAAATCAATGTTGGTGATGATCCACCTCCAACACCACCACCACTACCACCATCTGCATTATAACCATAATAACCCTCTCCATTTCCCTCTTGTTTAATTGAAGCCAGTGGCATTGAAGCATTATTTCCACTGCATGTAGTGACTAAATCACGTTCAGTCTTCACTTTAACGTCATGTAATGTGTTTCCATTGTCATGTAATGTATTTTTAGGTGCTGGAGCCTTACATAAGGGCCGATGTGCCTGTAGGATAAATTCAAGATGGTCCTTTTGTTGGCGCAGTGTATGAATTTCATCCTGCAGGGTTGCTCGTTCCTCTTCAAGCTTTTCTGTTTCCTGCAAAAGAGAAAAAGTAACGTGTAATTATTAAACTTAAGGGAGATAAGCGTTTTAATTTAATCACTTTATAAATTGGATTTAATCATTTATATCATTTAGTATCAGATATTTTTTGAAAATTAATTTGATGAAGAAAGAAATATAAAATCGTAGCTGTAAATTGATAATGTGGATTCATGAATTTCTGTGTTCTACTAATTATATATATATATATATATATATATAAAGCAAATATAGCTACATGATTATTACAAATGATAAAATAGGTTTTATGTGGTTTAATCTTATAATTACTAAAAGAAAACAAATTACTAAAAAAAAAAAGAGATGATTTTTACCTTGTTTGAAATAAAAAGCATACTATTGCTTTTTTATGTTAAAATAAACAATATATCAGTTTGACAAATCATTTTTTTTTTTAATTCATGCTGTCACTGTGCAATGAAAAGTGATATTTATAAATTCAATTCATTAAAATTAAATACTCTTAATGGTTTCCAGTAACAAAAACAGATTCAATTTTCAACGTAAATTTTATGAATCTTTTACAAAAATAAAAAACTTTCTAATTAATAAAATTAAACAAAACCTACTTGGATTAATCGATTTGTGTGGTCCACTCGCCGTTGTCTACATTTTGCAGCTGCAATTTTATTGCGTTCACGTCTAATCCTACGACGTTCTTCTTCTTCGGGGCAAAGACGATTACGCATAAGAGATTGCATTATATCATCCTAAAAATATAAAATTGAAGTGGAAATGAAAATATTAAATATTATATCATTCATACTTGTTCAATGTGATTGTACCAAAAGGAATAATATTTGTTAAAAGTTTATTTCATATTTTTGTGCTCATAATATTTTAAACAATTCTTTAACTTTTTTTTATAAAATTTACATGTTCCCTTAGTAAAAAAAAAAAAAAAAAAAATTAAAAAAAATCATTTTTTTTGCATAAAAATGTTCCAAGTCATGTTCTTGGTATAAATTAATTCAAAGAAATTTTTCCAATTGTTTAAAACTGAACAATCAATTTTTATTTACACTTAGTGAAGCATCCAACAAATGGACACCCACTACAAAAAAATACAAAAAACATGAAGTTGAGCAAATCTTTATGAATTTTGCTTATAAAAAAAATTCAATCAACAAATGTAAAACAATGGATTCATACACAAACAAATGTGATAAATATGATTAGAAAGAATACTTTTAAAATACTATAAAAATTGATACTCCAAAATTCATTAAGTTTTCACTCTGAAGTTATTTAACTGTAAATCACTTTTGAGGAATTAGAAATAATTTCAAATAATGAATTATAAAATCTAAGTTTACTATTTATACTTTTGATTTCATTTATTGAAAATTTTTCTGGAACCATTTTAAAATTATTTAAAAAAAGTTTTGATTTTGAAATTTAAATTTCACATTCTTCAAATGTTAGATAAAATTTTCCTGTTCTTACCTTTTCTTCCTTTATTTTAGCGCCCATTTTACCACCCAGTGCCCGTGGTTCGGCTGATGAATCCTCATCACATGAATCATCATATTGTGAATAACTTCCTCCCCCAATTGAGGGGTCAACAGAATGATTCCCTCCATAGGAGAGATTTGGATCAGTTACTGAAGCAGCTGAAGATGAAGGAACAGATTGAAGTTCTATGTAAGCCTGCTGAAGACTACCAAGACTTGTTGGAGTTAAGGCGGTTGGTGTTGAAGTTGATGCATATGCCCCTCCACTTGATGTTGAAGAAGGAATAGAGTAATGCTGCAAAAATAGGGATATTTATAGAAATAACATGGAAAGACTGGATCTAAATAGATATCACATGGAAAGGTTAAATAGATATCACACACTTCATTGATGTATTCTAATAATAAGTTTTAATATCTACATGTAACAATTAGTTTAGAGAAAAAAAACGTAAGATTATTCTTAAATATTCTAGTAACAATTCACATGATTGATAGAAGGAAAATTTAGTTTTTCTTGAAAACAGTTGGATTAATGATAATCAGAATCAAATAATGGATTATATATAATCATTAACAAAGAAAATTCTTCCTGTAGAATATTGTTTGCATATCTTTTTAATGTTTGTCAAAAATTCACAAATAGATGTTGCAAATATCTTGAGATAATCAAAGATAAATTTTTATAATGAACATTTTTACTACACACAAAATCAAAATCAGCAAATCAAATAAATGTACCTGAAATTATAACATTAGGAATTTACTTCTTAAAAATTTGTTATAATAAATTGTAATAAAGTATTTTAAAAATGTGAATAAAATGGCAATTTAACAGCCATTGAGTTAAACAAAAAAGAGACATAAATTCTTCCATCATAGGATTTATTCAAACATCTCATTATCAAAGAAATTAACATTTTGAAAATATATAAATAATGACAAAGATTTAGTATATAGCCTTTTTTTTTGTGGATAAAATGTCCAGTTGTAGGTAGTTTAAAAACTGTCCAAAGTCTGTGTGTAGTGCAAGTAAAGTTATTTTTAACCACCTTTGGTAATTTCCAAGGACATAGGCACTATGGTGATACATAGGCACTATGTTGTGGAGTACACGCACACAGTGTGATACATTTAGATTTTAATTTAATTATAAATTTTATGAGTCAACTGACTGTTTATTTTAGATGATTTTAAAATTTGTGTATTTTTTCTTTGGGTTGGTCATTCACAACAATATTTTTTCATGCCTAAGTAGGCCAGAGTTCTGATCTTTATTTTATGCAAGATAATTGTTATCAAGCTTAAGAAAAGGAATTGCCAGGATGTAAGAATTTTGAGATTTGTACATTTTGAATAAGTAAGTAAATATCAGGTAATCCTGAAAATTATAATCATTTAATTAATGTTTCTCATGGTTATTACTAATATTCTTAAGTAGTAGTGAATGTTTCAATTTCTGGTATACTTCTAACAAAAATTTTCTTCAATCTATGATATTTAAAAAAAATTCTATAAGGGAAAAAGTTTGATTATATAAAAAGAAACATGCAAATTATTTCTTTTCTTTTTTTTTGTTGTTTTTTTGGTATTTTTTATTTGGTAAAAAAAATTATTTTACCAAAATCAATTTATGTAAATCACAATTGGCACACATAAAAAAAACTTTTAAACAGTCAAGAATCAAACCTTTCAGAAAAGAAAAAAAAAAAAAAGAAAAGAAAAAGAAAGCTATCACTGTAACCAGCAACATTAAAATTGTCACAGTAAGAACCAAGTTTTGAATTCTGAAACAAAAACTGGTGCAAATCACTGCAATTCATTCCAAATGCATACTGAAACACGTTTGAAATAATATGACATTGTTTTCAATGAAAATACAAATAGCACTAATTTGCTCAACAAAATGTTCATTTAATAATAAAATGAATTATGAGAATGGCATAAGTCACAAAATGTGAAGAAAAAAAAATTGTTGAAGCACATTGAAAAATTAAAAATAATGATTAATGTTTTTTTAAAAAATCAGTAATAAATATTTGCAAACCCTCTGTCACACACTATACCTGTATTCAAACATACATTACATAAAACTTTTATAGTAGTGCTCATAACAAAACCTTCATCAGATATTGGTGGGTTAGATAAGATTTTGGGGCAAAATATTCAGGATGCCACAGCAATATTTTATGACAAAATGCAATTAGCAGATTTATTTGAATTTATATTACTTGAAATATGTTCATTACAATGTAATTTTAATTTGTAAGATATTTTAAAACATATTTCCTTCTCTGTATTGGAGCACATTGTGACATCCAGCTTTGAGAATAAGTACTTTCCATTGCTTCTTATTTCTTTTTTGTTCAATATTTTCCCTTCTAACCTTTACGCATAAAACTCACTATGCTGTCTTCAAAATTAAATCTATTTCAATAAAAAAATAACTATATCATAAGATCATAAGAGTAGTGGTAGCTGGAAATGCAAGCTATTTGAAAAGACATTTTCATCAAACATACATTGAAAATTTCTATGACAGTGTGCATAACAAAACCTTCAGCATAAGTTGGTGGGTTAGCTATGAATTGTTGGGGAGGGGTAAAAATATTACAACTAAATATGATTTGGAAATTTCTTATTCAGAAAAGTTCACTTTCATTAACAAATTGGAAGGATTCCTATTAAATGTTTTATTTTGTAGTTTCATAAGGATTTTCAGCTTGACCGTGTTTCTATGTTTTAAATGAAAGTTGTTTGGAATTTTTCTAAATATTAAGTATAAATTTTATATTTATATTTATACATTTGAGTTTTACAAATGATCATGAGAGTTGGTTATACACTACTTATAACACTTTGGTTATACACTACTTATACACTTCTTATGGAGGCAACATTTTTTATTTCAAGTTATTCTATATTAAAGATTTTTGCTCAACATTTTCTTATTTGGTCAAACATTTTCTTATTTGATAGTTGTAGTAAGACATATTCCTCTTTTCTCAATTATAGAGTAGGGTCTATTTGGACCATTATCATGGTGATTTAAAATATTAAAGTTATTTTGCTTGTGGAAATAGCAATCATTTTTTAGTCTTTTTAGCTTCACAACTCATTATGGTTGTCATTCTACAACAATGAGGAACAATACAGATCCTTATTGTTATCATTAATTGTTATTATTTCTCATCTACACTGTTCCTCATGGTCACAGAATAATCCCTGAAGGAAATAGTTTAATAAAAAAAATGTCTTTAAAAGATTAGAAAACACAGGTAAAAATTTGTTATAAGTGACAATTTTTTTTTTTTTTTTTTTTAAATCAAGTTATATATAGCAATTTTAATTAGAACAAGAAAACTGACATACATTTTGTATAAATTCATAACATTTCAAATAGCCACACATTATTCAGACTAATATCTTATGTTTTTATTACTTTCATTTCAATAAAGATATTGTAAAGATTCAAGTGCTAAAATTAATAATGAAAATACTTAAATTCTGTTTACACCTCATTCAATAGGCATAGATTCCTTTCTACAAACCAGTCACACACACTAAGTTTTTTTTTGTATATTTAATTCAAATAAAATTTTGGTTCTCAAGATGCAAAAATAAAATAAAGACAAGAAAAAGAACTTTACATTATTGAAATATTGAATACATGTAAACAAATTTCATACAATAGATTTTTTAACAATACAAAAAATTTCCAAATAATTTTAAAATGTAATATTACTAATAATAGTCATAATATGATTAATCATTATATATATATATATATATATATATATATATATATATATATATACACACACACACTTTAATAGCTCACTAACTTTTACATAAAATAAAAGTCCCTTAACATTTGATATGAATTGAAAATATTAAGATTAATTCTATTTTTGTAACAAAATCAAATTCAATAATGTAAAATAAAATATAGGAACTTTAATGCAGAGTTAAGAAAATAGAATAAGAAATACAACAGTTTTAATTATACATTTATCATAAATAAAAAAAATTAAAACTTACAATATATGTAAATATTCACTTATACAGGTAACAATTATAGAGAATGATAATGCATATTTTATCCAAAAGATTATTTAAGCTTCCTGAAATTTCTTAATATATGTTATAAAGAGGAGGATTAAGAATTAAAAATTCACATTTATTCTTGAGAACAGATACCTAGTTACATTTAATACATTCAACTCTAATCACTATAAACATAATTGTTTTGAAGGCATTAATTAGAAAATTTATATTATTTTTATAGATATTCCACATGATATTCATTTTTCTTTTGCTTGTCTGTCAAACTGTTTTCAAATAGGGATGACATTTGGAAAAGCAAAAACATAATTGATTTTGTTCTCTCAGTATCTAGGAACATCATATTTAAAACAATAACCAACTTATTGCACTTTAATAAGGAAATTAAATATATAAAGTAAAATAGAATAAGAATAAAACTGCAAGTATGGAGGAGCTAAGTGAGAAAAAAAATTAAAAAATAGTACATAAAAAAAAAATAATCAACCAATTCATTTGAAAGGAAACAATAGTTGATAAATATGACAAAATCTGAAACATAACTTATCTCAGACTTTATTTGTGTCTAGTGTAATGAAAGAGAGAGAGAGAATCTCAATCTATATTATTATTGTTGTTGTCATCCAAATTATTTTAACTATAACATTTCTGATTGGAAAGCTAAGTATATTGGTTCAGTACCTCATGGAATGCTATAAAAGTATTCAAATACTTCAAATAAATATATTTATTTTTACCAATTTGATAGAAAAGTGAATTTTAGCATATTAAGTATTTAACTAGTTGAAGGATAAAATAGCAAGTGTCTATAGTTAAAGTATTAAAACAAAATGTGATATATTATCAAAACTAGTAATAATTATAAAAATACAGGTTTAATAACACCTGTTTTGGGAGACAGATTAGGGTGTTCATTATACAAATAGATATAGATCAGTAAGTAGTTAAGTATAAAAAGAGAAGTCATTTGGGGGAGGGGGTTATGTGGATTAAACCAAAACTTTCACAATTTATTTTTGCTAAATTTATCTACATTTAGCATATATTATTTTGATGTCATTTTCAAAGCTGCAAGAAAATTAATGGCTTTTTAAAGCCAATGTGTTATATTTTGGTGTATTTCCTTCATATAAAAATTTTTGTAGAATTTGAAGGTTTTTATATATTTCATATACTTATTTTGCATTTTTCTTATTTTAAGAAAATTTTTATTTCTATTTATTTGTATATTTTCTTTGTAATTTTTTAATCATATTTTGTATATCCTTAAAAAGTTTAGATGCAGTGAGTAAGTCCAAGAGAACTGAAACTTATTTTTACAATGTATGATTATTGTGTGACAGAAAAAAAAGGCCCCACCACACACTTATGTCTTACACTTATATTGTAAAACTGAAAGTTATTTTGTTTTCTTGTAATTTATTAGTCTAATTCATTTGGAAAGCAAATAAAATTGACATCAACAATTGACAATTCACAGAGGGAGGAATATTAGAAAGAACTATCTATTTAGACATCCTGGCTAATAGGCAAATCTTGAAACTTGACACGTGAACTCCTTTGACCTCAAGGAGTGTTTTGAAAGAGGAAAACAATTTACACACACACACATTTATATGTGAAACACAAACATTCATAAATACTGACAGACTAAACAAAGCATAGCCAACCATAAATTTCACCTGTATGAAATAGAAACTAATAATCCTTTACCTTTCTTAGATGTTTTACTAATTAGAATGATAAATTAAAATATACTGAAAATAAAAAATGTACAATAGGATTGATTCTATTTAAGTATATATAGCCCCAGATATTTAGATGAAGAATGGATATAAAATACATTGAAAATACTTTTAAATCTCTCCACATTTCTTTTTATACACACAATAGAAAATACAAAAATAATCATGTACATTTCTACTAATTTCACCAGAAAGTAAGAAAGAAAAAGTTATACAATAAACGTTATCTATTTAAGAACTCTTGTGATATGTAGTCTTCAATATTTTGATATTGAATGAAAATACTTTTAAATCCATCCAATATCTCATTTCTTTTATACACAACACAAGGAGGAAAGCATCAATAAACAAACCCTAAGTGATAATAAAATTGAATTTAACTGATACCTAATTCTTGAAAACTACATCCAAAACATAATAAATCAAACAATAAAACTAAATCTATACTTATATTATACCCAGTTGAATTAATAAAAATGCACTGACCTAATGTATATATATATATATATATATATATATATATATATTATATGTGTGTGTGTGTGTGTGTGTGTGTGCTAAAGAAGAAAAAAAAAGAGGAAATAATTTAAATGCATATCAATTTGAAATGGGCCACAATTTTAATTAATATTTACATGTTACAAGAAATATCACTTTTTTCTTTGTAATTGATCCAGATTTTATATCACCTTTTCTAGCAAAATTAATACATTGAAAACAAAAGAAAACTGCACTTAATCAACTTAACACAAGTTAGAATAAACTTATTTCAAAGATTTAATACACTATTTAGTTATAATTTATCAAAATACTTTACACACAGTGAGATTATCAATTCTTTTAGTTCATAGCTTATATAAAAAGTAATAAAAAAAAAATAAAATGTTTTCATTCTCACATTTTAAAGTTAAAAAATAAATAAATTAAAAACATTTTAATGTTTAACAATTGGTATTCCTAATCATGTTGCCATGACAACTAGTATTCTCTTCTAAAATTTTTTCCCCTCCAAATCCTTTATCTTTTCAACATTTTGCCTTCTATTGGCTATACAGGCCAAATGTTAAATCTGTTTTTCACATTTTTCTCCAACTGAAAAAATATGATGAAAAAAAAAAAAAAAAGTCTAAGAAAATCCAAAAATTCAAAATGATTTTTATAGCCTAACAAACTTTTGAATAGGTGTATGAATTAAAGTTAATTTATAAATCATGGAAACAGCTAGTTCTAAAATGCGTTTAGTGAGGGGTTAAAATATCCATTATTAATGACCATAATTGTCATAGTATTTGAAACACACACACACGCGCACACATGGGCTGTTTATGTATAGGTTATTATTCATTAAAACTTACGTATGCAAATCACCTTAAAAATTTAAATATCAACAAATCAATTTTATATCATTCATTATAAAATTTGGTAACACTAGTTGAGAAATAAGCCATTACCAACCAGCCATATGCAATTATTTATGCAAATTAGGGAACTGAATTATGTTCAAAAATATAAAAATACTTACCTCATAAGGGCGTGGCCGGTGATTGAATCGGCAAGAGTCTTGGTAAGGATCCAGCATACTTTGCTCAGCGTAGAACATTGAATTATGGTAAAGGACTGAGAGAGATAGTAGGTAAACACTGTTAGACCAGTAGGTGTATGTTTGTATACTTTATCATTATTATTATATATAATGTGCACACTCTTAAAGTGTGTCAATTTATGAGTGTATGTAAACACATGATTTTATAAATTGTGTAAAGCACTAAAATAAAAGTTGCTGCTAAGTGATTCATTTCTTCCTACAATTTTATTTCTTCTGTAAAAATATTTTCTTAAATTTGTGCATGATGGCTCCATACTTTAAAAAAATTTCTCAGTCAGCAAAACATTTAAACAACAAAAGACATATCAAAGCATTTAATGCTGTTTTAAACAACTTAAATATTTTGTGTAATTTCACATTCACACAAAAAACCTTGGAGAATGCCAATCAATGTACAAAACTAACTATACTTAACATTATTTTGTAAACTACTTTACACAGTTTATAAAACCAATCTTACCAAAGGAAAAAATTGCATAAGAGAGATATCTATTTTAACTTTTTGAACCATGACTTTATATAGACAAAAGTTCTTTATATAAATTTAATTTTAAAAAATAAATAAAAAACAACAAAAAATGACCTGGACTGTTTTTGTTTAGTTGTGCTTTATATTCTGGAATATTTAGATATTGGACTTTTTCATTATTATTAAAGTTCTTAAATGTTTTTACATAGTAGATTTGAAGGTTTAAAAAGTATTGATAGTAAAATTACAAGCATACCAAAATCTCATCAATGTGAAATAAAATTAAAATTGCAAGAAAGTAATTTTTAAAATGTATCTTTAATTCAGATATTTACATCATTTTCAGATCAATTATATCAAAACAAATGTACAATAGTAACTTCTTTTCGGCAGCCTTTTCGGTTTTCTTTAAAAAAAAAAAAATGCCAAAAGATTTTAATTAAAATTAAATGTGTCATGACATATTTAAGAAGTCTTTGAGGAATAAAATGTTATCTACAACCCCAAGAAAATTGTCTGCTTTTATAATATGGATTGAGTTGTTATATCAATAGAAAGTGCAGTTTCTAAAATCCACATAAAGATTTTTCTTTCTGAAAGATAAAGATTTAAAATTTTGCTCTCAGGAATTTAAAAAAGCCTCAAAAGGTTTCATACTATTTCAAAGAGCAATTTTCTCAAATTAACCATTTGCTATAACTTAAAAATTTACATTTGATAAGTAGTAAAGAAAATATAGCAAGCTAATGTTTTAAAGTTTAATCATTTCCAGATACAATATAAGTCATTAAATTGGTTCAATTGTGACTAGGTTCATTTTGTCAAGGTTATTTTAAATAAAAAATAAAAATAAATCAATATATATTTTTTCAATACATGGGTTATTAAGAAATTAGAATTTTACTGAACAATTTATTGAATAAAATTGTAGCAGTTCATTGTACTAATTTCCAATACTTTGTAACATTCAAATTTCATGTTCACTATTACACACAAGTTTACAATCATCTCACTAACAAACTAACTGGCAATAACAAAAATAAGATCACCACAAACTAACCAACTGATTTGGGAAAGAAAGTCTAAATGAATGAAATACAAGACCTAAATACTAGTTTTATTTTAATAACTGAAAATTTTATTTTCTTCCAAAACACTGTAACTATTAATTAGTTTTCTTTTGACAAAAATCCCCTTCATTAGTTGCACTAATTGATTATAAGAATTCCATGATTCAAGGCAGCCCAAAATATTACAACAGCATTTTACAATTAGTATTTACTATTTAAAGACCAACAAACAAAATAATACACCATAAAATTAAATGCATAGGCATACTTATGCATAATTGAAAGGACACATCTTTTTTTTTTATTTAAATATTCATATTAAAATGCATACTACTGTAAATATGAATTATATAAATATATAATGTTAAACCATTTCTTAAATTGACCTATTATACTTTGACCAAAAGATGATCCAGTGTTTTGTCAATTGTATTCATAAAAAAATATCTTTTATTTTCAATTTGATCTAGGATCATCCCCCAACTGTAAAAGTTACATTTTAAAACTTTAAAAAGTAAAATTTGAAAGTAATTTTAATTTCAAATAAAACAGCAACAATCTTAATGAATACCACTAACACTAAACCAAAAGTATTCCTTTGAAGACGAGTCTGATTCACAAATTTTGAACTATCAGATTATAACCAATAAGTTTTAATGTTTCATAAGGTTATATATAAATCTCAAACAAAAACAGTATGTTATTTCATTCGGAATTTACTCAAATTATATACTTGAGAAAATTATATACTTGAGAAACTAAAACCAAGAAAATAATTTACAGTCAAATCTATTAAAAAAAAGGAACCTAAGATTTAATAATTGAAAAACAAAACCAAGAAAATTCAAATCATTTTTTTTTTTTGTAAAAAATTAAAACTATTCCTACTTTTAAAAACTTATTTATGAAAAATGTAAAGTTAGTAAAATGCTACAAAGAATCTATTTTTAGACTAAAACACTAGAATTGCAGCTTTATAATAGAAATGAATTAGCTCGTTACCATACACGATTATAAATTATTATCAGCAGCACTAAAAATGACATCATTCACTTATACAGACCGCCCCGCTCTCTTCTGCCTATTTTTCATTCTATGAATCACTGACGGCGTATTTCTAGTGTTAGTCATAGACAAGAGAAAAAGACGCATGTACTAGATTATTCCATTTCTAGGAATTAAATTGCAAAAGAAAATACTATTCATTTTAAAACGATGATTTAAAAAGAAAGAAAAGGGGAATTTTAAAATACTTCTCTTTAAAAATAAATAAGACCTGTAGCACAACGCAAACAAACGTAAGAAAAAGGAAACAAAATAATACCCCCTTTTTTCTTTAATGCTAAGGAAGGAAAGATAAGTTAAATCACTAAAAACAATGAACATAAACCAAAAATAAACAACAGTTAAAAGAATAATACTGTTTGTCCTCTCTGTACTACTCAACTCCAATTATTCAGTAATTGACTGAAGAAAATCTTTTCGCGAAAACACTAGAGGCACAAGTTTGCGAATCTTCGAGAGAGAGAGAGAGAGAGGGGGGGGTGTATAGGACCATTCAATTAAGAAAATTTCTGAGGTAATGTACTATATATAAGTGAGAGGTAATAATATTTACGTTCATCACCCAGATAAGAGTAAGTTTTAGTCACTTGCTTCATTTTCTCTTTTTTTTACTGAACAGTTACATTTAAAAATTACGTCCTCAACCCTCCAATCCGCCATATTCTTTAGTCTTTTCCTGCCCCAACCACTAAGAAGTTATTAACTTACGGCCGATTGGCGATATTATGATTTGGGGTGAATTAAATTTACCCCCCCCCACAAACACACACGAAACTTACTTTTCTGGATGGTGAACGTAAGTAGATATACATAAAAATCTCAAAAAACAATGTAAATTTTCTTTATTAGACTATTCTATACAATCACCAGATTTTTTTTTTTTTTACACACCGTAGCTTCATTATTATTGATATATTTAATTAATAAAATTTGGAGCATAACCAGAAAAGTGAGAATGTAGTCACATACTTAAAGAAAAGAAAAAAAGTTTCGATATTTTCACTTTTGACTTTTTGTAACTAATATTATAGTTGAATGAATGACTGAACTAAAGTATAAACAAACATTGTAGCAATTTTTTTTTTTTTTTTTTTTTTTTTTAATTTAACTTTTTAAAGTTTTTCTTTACACTAAATGAATAAACACAGAACTTAGATAACTTTATTTAGTGCATTTTACCCTGCTAATTTTGAAAAGCATTTTTCTGAATAATAATAACTTTTAAGCAACAGGGATAGTCGTAGTCGTTTCTTCTAAGCAGCAGTTACAAAGAGTCTACAATGAGTAATGAATGAAGGGTTTAATTTTGTAAATAAGAATCCATAAAAAAAGATAAATAAAGCTGTGCAAAAATATAATGATTCCAACGTAATCTTTCAATTCTAAAAGTTATTGAAACAAACGATTTCGATCCAGTTAAACAATTTCAATGAAAACATTTTAAGGGGGGGGGGTAAAATCGATTGAAAGAATAATCGATCGATCATTTAGTGAAAATATTGTCACAATGTTTATTAATCAATTTGAACAGGTGCACGTGGATATACAAAAAATCTCGAATAATTCAATAAATTTTTAAAGTGTTTTTTGTTATTAAACTTGAAAATAAATTATTTAAAAAAAAAAACAAAAAAAAAAAAAAAAAAACGCAATTTCAGCTACAATATAATGAATATATATTTTTTTTAAATTACCCTTTTTTTTTAAGAAGTAAAATATTTTTACACACAACCACGTTTTTAAAAACAATTCTTTAGGGGGGGGGAAAGGGGGGGGAGGCTAAAACTCTAAACTGATAAAAGTTAATTTTAAAAAAAAGAAAAAAAGTTACCGTCTTAAAACTTTAAAACTACGAACAGAAAACATCACAAAGAAATAATACTATTGTTCGCACATCTATTATTTATTTTTTTTTATTTCAATTATTCAGAAATAATTCACATCCTCCAAGAGATATGAAATCCATATCTCTTAAGTTAAAACTTAACACTAAAGTTAATATTATTATTGCCTACTTGAGCCGAAGGTCTATGTTCGGAAAGTGGTGCTTATTATACAAACTATGATGTTTACTTGGTAAGCGCAAAGAAAAAAGTTTTAATTGAATTAATATCATTCTTATTTTCCGGAATGAACAAAATATAAATATTTTGTTTTTGTATACACAGACAGCGGATACATAGATTGACCGCATGGAGTTTTTGACCAGCTTAAACGGAGAAATGATAAAATAAATTAGAAAACACTATCAATAAGAGACACTATGCCTTCGACTTTTAGTTGAATCAAAGAGTTAAAATAGTAATCATTTAGTAAAAACTAATTATTTAGAATAAACTAAAATAAATTTTATAAAAATGAATGAATAGAATTTTTTAAAAGTCAAAGTTGGTAATGTTCAGATATCAGAAGTGCTTTTCTTTTTTCTTTAAAAAAAAGAAAAGAAAAGAAAAAGTGCTGTTTCGTCTTTGTTATGTTCGTATAATTTCAAAATTTATGGATTACAGGGACAGAAAAATTGTTTCAACAACTCTTAAATTGATAAAGAGTTAAATAGATAAACAAAATAAATATTGTTGTTGGGTCTCCGTTTTTAAGAATTGGTTGTAGAGAAATCAATTTTACTTAAGTGTTCGGAATATGGCGGATTTAATAAATAAATTTTTTTAAAACTATTGACCCAAGACTTATTTAGATTAGTTTACTCATAAATAAAAGTAACTTCTAATATCTTAATACTATTTTTCTCACGTCTACGAGCACGAATAAAGCAGAATTTTACCATAAAAACAAAAACATTTTCTTTATTGAAATCTAATAATTTACAGACTTATTTTGACACTGACTTTTATAGACACTTTTAAAAAGAAAACTAAACTTAGAAGTAATGTACCAAAACTCATTTCCCAAATGGTAAACAATTACAGAAAACATTAGAATACAATACGCACATTAAAATTCAAACAAAACAAAGAATTCAAGACAAACGTTTAGTTGAATTTAAGAATTGAAATATCCAATACGAAGAAGAAAGAAAAAAAGAACTGTTATATTGGCTAGGTATAAACATTTACAACATAAATATATTAACAAACAAAACAAATTAAAAAGTGAACTTGAAATTTTACAAAATACAGTATTGTGTGTAACACATGTTTATCTCCCTCTCTCACTTTCTTTCAGTCTCTCGTTCAATCAGTCACAAATTCAATATATCTTAAGAGGAGGAGGAAAAACTTACTTCGCAAAGAGAATAAAAACTATACGCGTCTTGGTCGGCCGGGGCAGATTTAGAACTTTGAACAGCAACGAAGAAACATTCCGAACGACATGACTAATTGTGAAATGAAAAACAGTGTTTATGACTAACTAGGAAGGAGGGGAAACCTCCTTCTTCTCGCACTCTCCCACCATGCCCCATGCCTATACCGCTTAACCTTCCCACTCTTGGGAAGAGAAAGACAGCTTGCGTACAAAGGGAGGGGATTAGAATGTGGAGGATGAGTGGTCTGACGAAGCCAGTGCGTCACACTTATGACACATTTTTCTATTTTGAGTTAAGACGCCCTCTTTATATTTCTCATCTGATCACCTCTGTCTCTCTCATACACACACAAACACTATATATATATATATATATATATATATATATATATATATTATATATATGAGAGAGAGAGAGAGAGAGAGAAATGATTATATATATACATGTATGAGAGATGATTATATATATATATATATATATATATGGGAGAGAGAGATGATTATATATGTATGAGAGATTATATATATATATACACACACACACATGAAAGAGAGTGAGAGAGATTATATATATATATATATATATATATATATATATATATATATATATGCAATGAAAACAAATAATTGTCTAAATATTTATCTATAAGTAGTAATACTTAGTAATCCAAAAATATTTTTCTAGTCTCACTAAATAAATGTGGAAGTGTACTCTGACAGAATTTTTTTAAATTTTAAACTCTTATTTCAAATGACTATTCTATTTCAAATGGTTTCATATAAACATCTAAAGCAATGAAGAGGGCAGTGTTACTTGCTTCATTTAGGTCTATGTCCCAGTGGATACTCATAGTGAATGTGATTCATCAAAGTGGTGGTCAGTACCTACTTATAAAGTTTCTCTAGTTTTGCCTATCTTCACACTTGCTCTATCTAGAGTTAACTAGCCCTTCCTGTTGAGGATAGTTCCACTGGACTTGGTTTCAATTGGTTCTGTTAGGGTAGCATTAGTATGTGTGTGAGTGTGTGTGTGTGTGGGGGGATAACAGTCATTTTCCTTTGACTTTTCTAATCTATAGACCATATACATCCCGTTGTGCTTTCTAAATGGCCTACCTAATACTTTAATTTTTTATAGAAAATAAGTTTTTACAAGAGAGAAGAAAAAAAATCAACTTTTCCCAATCTTTAAAGCAGATGCTTATGTGTATAATTTTCATAAGCCATGTCTCCTTATGTGGCCCATTTCTTGAAAAATGTTACCAATGCCTCTTCTAGGCCTTTTACTGTTAGGGAATTTTTGCAAGACTTTTGTGTGTGTGTTATTCATCAAAGGTAATATGATGGAATACTGGTTAGTCTATGTAAATATGGTAAAAGTGTTGATTTTAAGATCCCAGTGATTATCTAACATGACTTATTCAACACTGGTTTGGCTATTCATGGCATGACCTTGTCTATACTAGTGTGCAGTATTCTAGTGTGGAATAACATTGTTTTAGGATCTGTTCCTCAGTGTTGGTTAAGAAGATTATTTCTTGTTCCTGGTTTATTTTTTAAATTGTTTATATTCTCTTTAAAGAAGAACATTCTACCAAAAGTAACACTTAGATAAACTGGATGAAGTTGGTTTCCCAGTTCCTTATAGCTCCATCTGATTTTCAGGTTCTACTTTACTTGGTGGTTAAGATAGAAAACATACACCAACATTTTGCTGGGGTTGTCATTGAGATATCACTTTTTGTAGTATGTTGTCAGGACGTTTGATAATCTTAATTTGTGATGAAGGAGTCTGTATAGCAATGAGTAAGTCATCTGCATATAGATATCTGTGGATGTTCTGATACTGCAGTTGGGAATTTGTATAGATGCTAAACAACATTGGGGCCAGTACTACCTGTGGAAGTTTGTTTTTTCTGGACTCTCCATCTACTTCACCTGTTGTCCATTTCTATAAAGAATCACCAATTAGCAAGAAGTGATTCTATGATGCTGATAATGGTAGTATTCTAAACTGTTTTGAGTCACCTTTTAGGAGAATTGCCCTGTCGTTTAGCATGACATGAGCAGCTTTAATGTGAACTACATTGATGATTTGCTTGGTCTCAAAACCATTCTCAATGTATCGTGTCAAGTTCATTACTTGAACATGTTCAACCAGGTCAAAAGTCCAGGTTAACAGTTGGAAGTATTTGGGCTAAGATCATGGGTTCATATAGAATGGACAATAGGGATATTGGCCAGTAACTTTTGGGAGATACTGAATCTTTATTTGATTTCAATTCTCCAGATCTGTTAAATTTTGTAGTCTGTCGCATAGACGTTAAATCCTAAAAGAAACCATGGCTTTGTTTTGACTCTAAAGTATCATCTTTTGTTATACCATCTAAGCTGCCTGCCTTATCCAGTTTGAGGTGATTTATGGCCACATTCTTTTAGAGTAAACAGATCAAGATCTTTATCATTGTCTTGATGATAAGGTCCCTGCTTGATTTTCTTTTCTTTAGGTATCCATTTTCTTTATTGTCAGGCTTTCCAGTCAATATCAGTTGGTGAACTACTTCCTTTGGGATAACAGCAGGTATTCTAGGTTGGGGTTCCTTTTGAATGTCTAATTTCTTCAATGGTTGCCCAAGTTTTTTTTTTAATGTTATTAGTCAAATCTAAATTGTTTGTGACTTTTTGCCAATGCTCTTTTTGTTGCTGATTGATACTATCAAGGTCTCTTCAAAGTCTAAATACTAAAACTCTTTACTATGATCTATTAGACTTGGGATGTAATTTTTTTCCTTTAGTCTCTAGGGATGTTTTCCTTTGCAGTCTCTGAAAACCAGTGTTTAGAAGTCATTATATTAAGTCTGTGCTACTAGTTTGACAAAGATTTCCCTTTATTTAGATTTAACCTTTTGGAAGTTGAATCTTGTTTTAGATTTTCTCTCTCAGTGTTTAATGACACATTCTATGCCAATTACTATTGGTCTTTATTGGGATTTGCATATTGTGTCATTAATCAATTTATTAAAATTTTGGTACTACTTTGATAAGGCAAATGCTAGGTTAGAGTCCAATTAATCCTTTTTAGGAGGATGTATTATTGTTTATATCATGAAGAATGGGTGTCAGCCCATTTATCCATTTCTTCTCTATGATGATTTGTATGATTGTTGCCCTGATGTTAAAATTTCTGACAATGTGTTATCCTTTGTGGGTTTGTAGCAAAATGAAAATGATTGGTGATTGTTTGTACACTGACCTGTTTGTTATATGTTCAGTGTCCTCCTGGAGGATTCCCAGTCTGCCATCTAAAAGGTCTTATCTTGGACAATAAATGTATCCTATAAATATATTGTATTTCCATGTATAGGGGAGATTATTAGGTGCATAGCAGGTAAGGGGGCATCAAAACCATATGTGTATTATTTTAAGTATGTTATATTGGTATCTAGCATGGTGAGTAGTTCCAATTTTGTGGCAGACATTCCTTCAGCATTAAAGCTGATGACTCTGAACTTTGGCAGTCCAGGGGCTGAGGGTTAATCCTTTTACCACCCCCTGTATAAGTACAGTGTGGTGCATGTTGTAGCAATTAGTCTCCAGGAGGATTAACAGGGGCACCACGAGAAGGTTTGCTACATGCCCCCAAAACAATTCATATCAATATAATGACATATTGAAGTCCATGTTAAATTGGAATTATTCTTCATTATTTTCAATTTCAATTTATTCTCATGCATAAATAAAAAATAAAATAGCCTAAGTCTTACTTTAATCTAAAAAGTTCAAATGAAAAAAAAAAAAAAATACCAGCATTTAAATACTTTGTGATTCTGCTATTAATTTTTCTATCATAATTAATTACAAACTGCATAAAATAAATGGTCAAATGTATTAGTCAATTTACTAAATAAAATAACTAAATTATCTTAATTTTTATAAGATAAACATTGAAATATAAACAGAATTCAATACTTGTTTCAATACAGCAACATTATTAGATCATTCCAGCCAATTTTACCTACGCTACATCCCAAGGGTTGTCAATTTTTTTTTTCAAAATATTCACCATTTGTTTGTATCCATGTGAAAAGTAAATCCTGAAAATTTCAGTGTACATTTAACCCTGATTTACAATTTGGTGCACTGCTATTTACTAATGACTATCAAAAGTAAAAAAACAAAATTTTTGTAATAAAAGTAAATGAATCAAGTGAGCAAAACAAAATAGTGAGAAAATAAAAATTAGTCAGTGCCAGTTTTATTTTAATGTTAAATTTTACAATTCAGAATTTTTTAAGGGTAATTCTTTTCTGGTAAGTCAGTATACCATTCATGAAATAAAATTGTTGTAAACAAGAATAAATAAAGATTTTTTTTATAAACCAATTTGTTTTTAATTAGAAAATGTACCTACAATTAGATAGTAAGAATAATTAAAATGGTTTTTAATTTCAGTTTTTCTTACCAAAATCTATTATCCAAGGACAAACAAATATGGATAGTTTATGCAATGATTTCTTTTGTATTTAACCAAATTGTTAATATGGTATTTATTTATAGTTGACAATTTATTCATAAGTTTAATAATCAAACTTAAATCAAAGTCAGGAATTCTATGACTAAATTACCTTTAAAAACTAAAAACTGACTTTAGGGGAATAATCCCTACCTTTTTTTTAACCTACCCTCCATTTAATTTACGTTTTTTGGGTGCACTAGTCTTTACACATGGCCATAAATTTTTATTACCCTTACTTAAAAGTAAATATTAATCCCCAACCTACCAGTTGACAGAACCTTGACCATTAAAAATGACAGCATTTATGAAGTGTTTATTTTACGTGATGAGTGAAAACGTCTTGCAAATGTCATATTTGGAAACACAATCTGCAAAGTCAACTTCTTAGTTATATTTTAGTTTCTGAGAGGTTAAACAATTAGACAGAATAGTAGAATTGGGTTGTTTGGACATTTTGATTTTAGTATCAATTTCATTTTTTTCCAGCTTGATACACCAGTTTTTCATTTCGGTTTTTAATTTGATATTTTTTCTTACTAAAGAAACCTTTCATTCTTGAGTAATGATAATTAGTAGGTATATGCAATTTTACTCAAGGGAGATAATATTTTTTTAAAAAAGTTTTAAAAATTTTCAAACAATTACCAAAAATCAGGGAATTGTCCAATTTTAATGACTTTTCACCAATTTATTCATTAATGACTTAATTTTATAATGAAAATGTTATTTTTTTTTAAATTGGAAAAAAAATGTATTAAGATCGTGGAGGGTGGGGATCAACATTGCTCATTTGATTGAAAAAAAAAATTCCACTTCGTAATTTTTACATGTCTAAAAATGAGTAAAATTGCAGCTAATCATCATCACACAAGAGAATGAATGGTTTCCTTAGAAAGAAGAAAATACTAAATTAAAAACCAAAACACAAACAGAAAAACTCACAGTATCAAGGAAAAAAAAAAATGAAATTGATACCGAAATCAAATTTGCCAAACTGCCCAACTCTAAGGTACATATACATGATTTTATATATATATATATATATATATACACACACACACACATGTATATATATACATATATATATACACATATACATCTTACAAAATAAACCTCTAGCATTATTTAGCATCACCTTAGCAATAAAAACAAAACAATATCATAGACAAATAATAATACCCTTAAAACATCCTTGATCATGGTTTAGAAGAGAACAGAAAGTAGTTGGTTTACAAATGAAAACTCTTTCAGACAATTCATTAATTTCTTTCATGATGCATATACATATGTATACATACACACATATATACACATATATATGGTGAACACCTCCAAGTTCTCCATCATTTTGTCTATCTTGTGAGTACATTATAACAGGAAAACTCTTTAGATAGAGAAATTTATCTTAGGTTGCAGAAAGCAAGATTCTTTGGTTTGCTTGAGAAGAGGGTTTGGAGTCAACGTGGCATTAAGATCTCCATCAAGCTGGGTGTATAGAGTCTGTATCCTCACTGCCCTTTTGTACGCCTGTGAGACTTGGGTTTGTTTACAAACAACATCCCAGGATACACGAGAGATTCCATCAGAATTGCCTTCGCAGAATTTTAGGGATAGAAAGGTTGTTATTTACACCAGTCACTACAATACTTGAAAGATGTCACCTGCCTTGTATTGAGAGTTTAATCCTTAGATAACATCTTCGATGGTCTGGTCATCTAGTTCGCATGAATGATTGCCGAATCACAAAACAACTATTTTACGGGGAAATCTCAACTGGCAAATGTCGTCAGTGCAAACCCAAATTGAGGTTTAAGAACTGCCTCAAGGACACTGCTATTGCTGTGGAGGACTAGAAGCTAGCTTGTAATAGACCTGGCTGGAGAGTCACCATTTACCTGTCTGTCGAAGAATTTGAGTCCAACCGAATT
>CM042179.1:17608257-17663006 GCA_023376005.1 Doryteuthis pealeii
TCCTTAAGAATTCATATATTATAATTTTTGTTTATTTTAGGAATTGTTTTTTTTTTTTGTTTACATTTAAAATATCATTAAAAAAAAATATAACCCTAAACTCATGAGCATTTTGAAACAATTTCATTTTTCTAAAAACTTTTTTATTATACACATGACAAAAATTCAAATTCAGTTCTTAATTGCTTGCAAAAATTACTGAAAAGTGTATTCGTCTCATTTATTCTCTAATTTTAAAACAAATGTAACAATAAAAAATCTAAGAATTAAACTTGTCTTTATTTGTAGGTGGAAAGTTTCACATACTAATTCAAATGAAAATTATTTATTTATACTATGAATAGTTTTTTTTTTTTTTACAGATTGAAAAATTGATATATTTTGTTCTAAGAAATATGAAAAGTTATATACCCTAGCTATGAACATTTATCGGTATGTCCCAATCCTCATAAATACAGGAGTATTATGCTGACTGAGTAGTGGTTTACCTTCTTCTACGTTGCTGGTGAGTTTGGTGACCAGGATTTGTCCGAACTCAAACATTTACCAGTACATTTGGCAAACAAAGGATTTCGACAAGAACAGAACTTATATAAGCATTCATGAATATGATATTCAACAAAAGATATTGGCAAAACTCATAGAAAAATTCACCTAGGCTACATTGGTGAAGGAAAACCATAAGTTACCAAAGCCGGCTAAAAGGATTTTTCAAGTATTACAAAATATAACATTCAGAAAAATACGGGATATTATTTCAACTACAAGAACTAGAAATATAATGAAAGTTATGTGAAATTGAAAAGTGTATTTTGAAATTACAAAATTCATGTATTGTTTAGAGGATTTTTCCAGTGTGAAGGTATTAAGTATGAAAATTTAAAGTATTTTTGTGTAAAAAAAAAAATATATATTTTGTGAAAATTTAGTTCACATAAAATATAAAATGGAGGATTTTAAAACAGTTTAACTGGAAATACAAGGTGAACAGAGACATTTCGAAGAAAGACTTGAAAAATTAAAAGAATTGTTAGTAGAACAATAATGGAAATGTTAACAAGTAATAAGACCAAAGGTTCAGGTGTTTTTCATAGGACACTATAGTAAATTTGATTGCTAAATTTAACTACATCCCAGATAAGTGGATAACTTTTTTGTCACATTTCAGTCAATATGAAAACATTTATAAAGCCAACAGTGTAAATTGGTCTGACCACAAAAAGGTTAGATTTTTGCTAAGAAGATTAGACGCTATTGAATACACAAAGTTTGTAAATTACATTTTACTGAAAAAAAAAAAAAGAAAAAAAAAGACTTCTGACCTAATATTTAAAGAAACAGTTACTTTGCTTTCTGAATTGTTCAGCTCAAAAACATTTGCTAGCATTGTGAACGATCAGTGTGAGGGATTCAAACTGGCAGAATTAAACACGGATAATTCTAAATGCCTGATATTTGTTCAGGGGTTGGTGTCAATAAAAGAAACTGAAATCAGGAGAAGAGTTTTAAATGAACTTGAAAATGAATTGACTTTGCAAAACCTAACAGAAGATTGTCAAAGATTTATAAATGTCTGACAAAATGCTAAAGATATTGAAGTAAGCAGTGTGTTGCACAATTAAAAAGTGCATCAAGAAAATTAAGTGACAAAAAAATATTACTCCTAGCCCTTGTTACGCATGTGGAGAATTACATTTTTATAATGACTGTCCATACAAAAATAAAGAATGTTTCTGTTGAAAAAAAAAAGACATAAGAAAAGTAACTGTAAAACAAATTTTTGTTAAAACATTAAAGTTGTTAATGAAATTACCATTCAGAATATAAGGAAATTTGTGCAAGTAAAAAATCCTTAACAAAAATATCAAATTACAATTGGATATCAGTTCCAACTTAAGCATAATAAATACATATACATCTAGGAAAATTAGGAAAAGCAAAATTATTGGTTACCAAGAAAATTGCTTGTAGTGTTACAGGACAAAAAATAAAATTTGAGGGGGAAATGTGATGTTTAATGAGAAAACATTGAAATTAAGATTGTAATGAAAAATACAAATAACATTTTTGGAATGAATTGGATGAATCAGTTTAAGTTATAGATTAGTCCAATTAGTTCATTATACTAAGAAGTAAAAGTTTTTACCAATGAAGCAGAAAATTTAAAGAATTAAAAATAAAATTCTCATATGTATTTTTTAGGGGTTTAGGCAGGTGTAATAAAATGAAAGCTAAATGAGCTGAAATGTATAACCAGTTTTCAAAAAGAAAAAGAATGTACCTTTTGCATTGGTAAAACAGATCAATGACGAGCAGGACAGACTTGAGGGGGGGGAATCGATGTTTTATTTAAAGTTAATTATAGCGATTGGGCTTCACCAATGGTATATATAAAGAAAAAGTCTAAAGAGATACGTGTCTGCACGGATTTCTCCGAGGGTTTAAACAATGTCCTCTAAAGTTATCATTACCCACTTCCAGAGCTAGAAGAGGTTTTTGCATAACTTAGTGTGGTCAGATATTTTTGAAAATCAACCTAAACCACACACATCTGCAGATTGAAGTGGACAACCAATGTTCCAATTCACTTACGATAAACACACATTGAGGAATGTATAAATTTGATTATTTAGCTTTTGGTATCAAGGTTGCCCAGCTATTTTACAGCAAGTAATGGATACAATGCTTAGTGGACTTCACTTTGCAGATGATATTTTGCTGAAAAGTGAAAACCCAGAAGAACACAAGAAAAAATGTTTGAGGTTTTTAGAAGGATTCAAAACTATGGTTTCAAGCTGAAAGACAAAAAAAGGTGAATTTTTCATGAATAAAATCAAATATTTGGGACAAATAATTGATAAAAATGGCAGAAGACCAGATCCAGCACAAGCCAGTGCTATAAAAGACATACCTGCTCCTGAAAATGTCAACTCCCTACAAAGTTTCTTGGGTTGGGAGCAATGGTATCTCTATCATTACAGAAACAAATTCTTAAAGAATTTTACACTGGGCAGTTGGTATATCCAGAATAAAAAGCTTAATGAGAAGTTATGTGTACTGCTGTTTTTAGCAGCTAAAGCACCACTAATAAAGTTATGTGTACTGCTGTTTTTAGCAGCTAAAGCACCACTAATAAAGTTATGTGTACTGCTGTTTTTAGCAGCTAAAGCACCACTAATAAATGTTACTGCTGTGTACTGCTGTTTTTAGCAGCTAAAGCACCACTAATAAAGTTCAATCCATGGCCAGAAACTGACCAGCTATGATCACATCTGCATATTGACTGTTTGCAAAGGTTCAGTCTTACAGATACTGTTGTTTTGGATAACACCAGCCAATTTACATCAAAAGAATTCAAGGAATTTTGTAAAATGTTTGTGGTTGAACACAACAATTGCCCCTTACCACCCTAGAAGCAATGGCCAAGCAGAGCATTTCATGAATACCTTCAAGAGGGTCTTAAAAAAATCCAATGGTGGGTCCACAGATGCATTACAACAGTTTCTACAAGTGTATCAGATTACACCAAATAAAAATGCGCCTTCAGCCATGACTTTGATGAAAATTATGTTTGCATGTAAAATAAGATCGGTCTTTGACAAGCTGATAACGAATAAGGAAAATGTCGAACATACGGTACAAAAAACTGGAAATAAGTTTTACCAGAATGTTTTTTTATCGAATGTATTAGACAGATAAAAGATATTGGGAAGTTGGAACTATTGTCAAAAGAATTGGTAGAATGATATATTTAGTCAAAGGACCGGAAATAGTGCACAAAAGACACTTGAATCATATAAAAGTAGGTATATAGATGAAGAGAATGAAACTACATTGGATGTTGAGCCTATGGAAGTTTTTTTCAACACTTTTGATGTGTCCATTCCTCAGAAAACTCCTGAGACAAAAATACAAAAAAGACAAAGTAAGAGGAAAAGATGTCAGATGGAGAGAATTGAAATTAACCCAAAAAGGAAAAGATATTCACTCTGTGCAGAGTAAATCTAAAAAGGGGGATGTTATATACCCTACCTCATAAATACAGAAGTATTATACTGACTAAGTAGTCTTATACCACTACTACCTTCCACACTGCTAGCGAGTATTTTATTTTGTTATAAATATCTTATTTAATTTCCAACCTCTGTTTGGGTATTTCTCATTTAGTTACCTTTGTTAAGTTACAACAAAAGTATTAGTATAAAAAATCAATTTTTGAGTTATTGATGAACAACCTTGTTTTGGGGTAGATGATGATACTGAGCCTACAAACCTTTGAAAGAAATGATAACAGCTAAGTGAGGAGAAGAAAGACAAAGTGATTAGGTTGAAAATCGTCCATTTTATTTGGCAATAAATCAAACAAATAGTTGGATTTTTGTCCTGAAAAGGACCATTCCCATGTAGTTGTATTTATGTCCTGAAAAGGACAATTGAATTGTTGGCCAGATCACTGGTCCAGGCAATTAGGCTGACTGGGCTGTTGTCAACTGATTAGTGGTGGTTGGGAGATTGCTTTGAAGTCAAGGGAGATGTGTTCCAGTTGTTTGCATGTAGTTGGAATCTTTGTCCAGAAAAGGACATTTTATTCACATGAACTTGAGTTGGGTGTAACAGTTGGTTGAAACAGATAAATTATTTTAATCCTCTTCACCTGGTAGCATTAAATTCAAATTTTGCTAATGGAATCTGTGTAAAAACGGTGTGCTGAGCATGGTTTTTGTATTTACTTAGTGTCATGAATATGTAAGAGTTGATCGATTTACCTCCACTGAATATTTGAATGATAGAGAGAAAAACAAAACGGGTTAAGGATGAAGTCAGGAAAAATAAAATATATTACATTCCGATTACTACCCTTTATTAATTAAGAATAATAACACCCTCCCCTCTCACCTACACCGGTGTCCAAAACCAGCTACAAACTTTTGACCTGAATTTCCCTTACTCTGTTACCTATACTATGACCCCAAACTCATACATAGCGTTCGATTGAACTTCCTGCCAATTTTGTGAAAAAGAAAGAAAGAAATAGTTTTACAACACACAAGTTAAGAAGATTTCAAAGCGATCAGACATATGAGGAAATTCGCTGCTACTATGAGATATGAAACAGAGGAAAAGCAGAACCTTCAACGTGTATCAAGTGATTTTAAAAGGCCTACTATTTGCTAAGGGGATTTGTAAAGTTATTGTGTGAAAAAGAAAAGGAAAAGAAAACCTATTTTACGTGACACTGAATTAATACGAGAAATTAAAAAGGAAGGTTTCAAAGAGATCTCTTCATTAACGTAAGTCTCTCATTGTTCAAATATTTTGCATTATAACATTTGACTCCATAGCTTCAAGAACACTTTGAACTTTTAACTGTGACCATTTCATATGAACTTTTGACTATGACCATTTTATATGAACTTTCAACAGTGACTATTATATAAGCTTTTAATTGTGAACATTATAAACATAACAAAAAGAAAAAAAAAAGGAGAAGGAGAGAATCCTTGAAAGAAGATATGTTAAATGTAAATGAATGCATGGCTAACACTCAGGATTGACAGCCGCTGGTATTTATTTCATAATAAAACGCTATTTGTTTTTCCTGTTATAAATGTATAATATTGTGTCCGTGTTTTCTTTGGCTTGACCAGTGTCCATTCTGCTTTCTCGATTTATTCACTACCTTTCTGGAGCGGGAAGTAGAAGGCTTGATTTTCCCCTTTTATCCCTTCTATGAAACCGTTAGCGTTTCATATCTGGGACCTTTATCGCATTTTCTTTTTTTTTCTTTCTTATGCGACACTGTGTTTGATCGTTCCTAATCAGCACAGGTGTTCGTAACATTAGAAAGAACTGATGGGTTCGACATACCAATTAATTTTTAATTATTGAATTATATCATTCAATCAGTAAAAATCAAAAAATCAATTTTGTATTTTTTCTTATTATAAACATTAAAATGTATGCATGATTTTGAAGTTCAATGACATTTCTTTTCTGAAATAAGTCAACACATACATACCATAACAGATATACATATATCTTTATCTACTTTAAGATTAAAAAAAAAACAAAACATAATCCTTTTTGCCAACCTTCTTTTTTATAGAATATCTAATTTTCTTCCGTTGGACCCATAACAACACTTTATACATATATATATATATCTATATGAGAAAAAGAGGTCGATAAAGTTTTATATGTTTGATTTGTGTTCTGAGCAAATCAAACATAAAACTTTCTTTACCACTCTTAATTTTCACATTCATTCATTATTTTTCCATGTACAGTCAGATTATATATTACATACATACACATATATGCATATATATTTAGACATGCATATACATATATATACAAATATACACACATATATAAACAAATATATATATATACATATATAAACAAATATATATATATACATAAACAAATATATATATATACATAAACAAATATATATATATATACATATATAAACAAATATATATATATACATAAACAAACAAATATATATATACATATATATAAACAAATATATATATACATATATATAAACAAGTATATATATATACATATATACACATATACACATATATATAAACAAATATATATATATATAAACATATATATATATACACATATACACATATATATATAAACAAATATATATATATATACACACATATATATAAACAATATATATATATATATATACACATATATATAAACAAATATATATATATATATATATACACATATATATAAACAATATATATATATATATATACACATATATATAAACAATATATATATATATATATACACATATATATAAACATATATATATATATATATATATATATACACATATATATAAACAAATATATATATATATATACACATATATATAAACATATATATATATATATATATATATATATATATAAACAATATATATATATATATATATACACATATATATAAACAAATATATATATATATATATATATATAAACAAATATATATATATATATATATATATATAACATATATATATATATAACAAATATATATATATATATATATATATATATATAACACACATATATATAAACATATATATATATATATATATATATATATATACATATATACATATACACAATGTGTATATAACACCGTTAAGGAGCGGTGACTTACCAATATAGAAGCCTATATATATATATATATATATATACTTTGGTGCGGTACCAAGTTTCTTGGTACAAGGTGATTCTAGGTGGGTCCTAATTCTCTACCAGTAGTTTGTTGTAGAGTTCAGGTTCCGTATGAGAGCTCAATGTTTAATTATTGTAAACAGAGCAAAGTTATTTGGGAATAAAAAGGCCTTAAATACCATGGGTATCGTGGTTATGGACCATTTCCACTCACGAGCTTCTTCAGACCACCAGAATATAAATAGCAAAGTATGGAAAAACATGCTTTAATAAATGATACACACTAGATACCCCAAGAAAGATAAGAGGCTAGTAACCATAATAAAATAAACTCAGATACAAGATATCCGCTGAGAAAAAAGACATACCTTCCCTGCTTCCCACTTGACCCAATTAGAGCGAAACGACATCTAGACCATAAATTAAAATCCTGTTGGTCAGTCAAAATAAACTTAGGAATTTACCAAAGAGACTAGCAGACAAATTAAAAAAACACCGCCAACCAAGGAAAGGAAAAAAAAAAAAAAAAAAAAAAAAAAAATTTCCACCAATAAAAAAGACACTTGAAAAGAAAGAATGCAATATGACCACCCCTGAATGAGGGAGGGAAAATGTATGAATATAAAATGAGTTTGGCCATGTGCCTGTCTAAATAAAATATATCAGTTCGCTGAAGAAGCTCGTGAGCATACTCGCGAGTGGAAATGGTCCATAACCACGATACCCATGGTATTTAAGGCCTTTTTATTCCCAAATATATATAATTTAGGTACCACCAGACCGTTTAGGTCATCTTGAATAAAACGGAAATAGATATTTCCGAACTTTGTTTATCAAAAATCTCGTTAAAAAAAGATCGTACAGGGTTGTTACAAAGAAAAATAGTTAATTCAAAGATCAAATTATCCGATTGGGAAAAATTACATCGTTATCTTAAAAACCTATCCATATTACATCGTTATCTTAAAAACCTATCCATATTACATCGTTATCTTAAAAACCTATCCATATTACGTGCGAAAGGGTAATTTTCAGGCCGCGATTTAGAGAGAAAGAAATACATATTATTACCCTCTTACAGTTATGCATCTAAGTACGGATGGGTGTAACGGACAAACTTTTTAGCCAAATTTTTTCTATTAAAATGAATAAAATCTTTAAAAACTTTAATATTACAATTTAAAATGAATAAAATCTTTAAAAACTTTAATATTACAATTTACTATGAATAAAAACTTGAAAAACTTTAATCTTAAAATTTCGCAGTGAAATTGACGTTAAAAAATGTCTTCGGTTTTAGTATTAATTCTTAAAATCGAAAATAAAATGAAAATTTGAATATTTTTTCTAAGAGAAAAACTGATAAAACAATCATTCAATATATTATTTTTATTCTAATTGGTCGTAAAAGTTAAATAAATATTTTTTTTACGCTCAGAAAACAAACTTTAGTTACCGAGAAGCGTCTCGTCATATGTCAGTTTTGCTCTTCCGTACATTCTAAGAATCACACATTACTATTCAACAATAAAAATTACAAATTCTTTTAAAAATATTAATCGAGCACGGATCGGACCAACTTTTAGTTCACCTGAATTCTAAAATTCATGTTTTTAAATATCCGTGAAAATTTTGATTTTTTTCCACAAGAAAAAAAAAAATTTAATTTATTTCACGCAGAAAATAAAAATATTTAATCACACAAAAGATTGAAAATCTCGTAAAAATTAATTTCTTTAAAAAAATTTTTTTTTTTGACAATTTAATAGAATATAGTACATACCAATTACATAAGAAAAAAAAGTTTTCAAATATAATATTATGACATTTTTTTGCACTTTTTATTTCCGATTTCATTATTTTTTCCTAAAAAAACTATAATTCGGTACGTTATACAATTTCATTGATATAGTTATTCAGACTCTTATCTTTATAGAAAAAAAGTACCAAATTTTTTTCCACATCATTTTTTTTTATCTCATAAAATAAAATAGGGGGGGTGATAGACATCGTAAAAAATATTTCCCCTAATATATTTTAGAAAAAAACTATTTCAGATGTATTTACATCCAATGGTAAACATTTATGGAAATTTTCGTGAAAATCGGACCATTAATTGATTTTTCATAGAATTTTTTAAAAATCCTCTTATCGTAACTTGTTTTTAGCTACGTTAAATTTCAGTTGATTTAACAGTGCAAAAATGAAAACATTGTTTTTCAATCATAATTTTCATTATTTTCGTATGCTGATAAAAAATTTAAAAAATCATCAGGAGTTTATTTAATGTTTTTTCTTTCGAATGGAAAAAATTTTCAAGAAAATATTAATTTTTCTGCAAGTTTCATTGTGTTAAATGTAGGGGGGGTAAATTGCACAGGGTCAAATTGGTGGTACTGGTGATTACGTACCACCAATTTGACCCTGTGCAATTTACCCCCCTACATTTAACACAATGAAACTTGCAGAAAAATTAATATTTTCTTGAAATTTTTTTCCATTCGAAAGAAAAAACATTAAATAAACTCCTGATGATTTTTTAAATTTTTTATCAGCATACGAAAATAATGAAAATTATGATTGAAAAACAATGTTTTCATTTTTGCACTGTTAAATCAACTGAAATTTAACGTAGCTAAAAACAAGTTACGATAAGAGGATTTTTTAAAAATTCTATGAAAAATCAATTAATGGTCCGATTTTCACGAAAATTTCCATAAATGTTTACCATTGGATGTAAATACATCTGAAATAGTTTTTTTCTAAAATATATTAGGGAAATATTTTTTTACGATGTCTATCACCCCCCCTATTTTATTTTATGAGATAAAAAAAAATGATGTGGAAAAAAAATTTGGTACTTTTTTTCTATAAAGATAAGAGTCTGAATAACTATATCAATGAAATTGTATAACGTACCGAATTATAGTTTTTTAGGAAAAAATAATGAAATCGGAAATAAAAAGTGCAAAAAAAATGTCATAATATTAATATTTGAAAACTTTTTTTTTCTTATGTAATTGGTATGTACTATATTCTATTAAATTGTCAAAAAAAAAAAAATTTTTTTTAAGAAATTAATTTTTACGAGATTTTCAATCTTTTGTGTGATTAAATATTTTTATTTTCTGCGTGAAATAAATTAAATTTTTTTTTTTCCTGTGGAAAAAAATCAAAATTTTCACGATATTTAAAAACATGAATTTTAGAATTCAGGTGAACTAAAAGTTGGTCCGATCCGTGCTCGATTAATATTTTTAAAAGAATTTGTAATTTTTATTGTTGAATAGTAATGTGTGATTCTTAGAATATACGGAAGAGCAAAACTGACATATGACGAGACGCTTCTCGGTAACTAAAGTTTGTTTTTCTGAGCGTAAAAAAATATTTTATTTAACTTTTACGACCAATTAGAATAAAAATAATATATTGAATGATTGTTTTATCAGTTTTTTCTCTTAAAAAAATATTCAAATTTTCATTTTATTTTCGATTTTAAGAATTAATACTAAAACCGAAGACTTTTTTAACGTCAATTTCATTGCGAAATTTTAAGATTAAAGTTTTTCAAGTTTTTATTCATAGTAAATTGTAATATTAAAGTTTTTAAAGATTTTATTCATTTTAAATTGTAATATTAAAGTTTTTAAAGATTTTATTCATTTTAATAGAAAAAATCTGGCTAAAAAAGTTTGTCCGTTACTTAGATGCATAACTGTAAGAGGGTAATAATATGTATTTCTTTCTCTCTAAATCGCGGCCTGAAAATTACCCTTTCGCACGTAATATGGATAGGTTTGTTTATTTTTTAAGATAACGATGTAATTTTTCCCAATCGGATAATTTGATCTTTGAATTAACTATTTTTCTTTGTAACAACCCTATACGATCTTTTTTTAACGAAATTTTTGATAAACAAAGTTCGGAAATATCTATTTCCGTTTTTATTCAAGATGACCTAAACGGTCTGGTGGTACCTAGTATATATGTATATATTATATAATATATATATATATATATATATATATATATATATATATATATATATATATATTCAGGCTTCTATATTGGTAAGTCACCGCTCCTTAACGGTGTTAGTTTATTCGACAATATATATTTTTTTTTAATTTCTATATTATCCCATATTATCCCATTTCATCTATATTTATATTTATATATTTTATATATTTTTTAATTTTATCTTAATTAATTTTTTCATCTTATTAGTTTTTCATCTTATCCTGTTTTCATCTTATTATTTTTTCACAACACTCATCAATAACTAAATAAACTTCTTTTCAAAACGTAACTATAAGCCAATGTTATTTTATCCGCCTTGTATAGAATGTTATAATTTTTTATCTTATTTTATTTTACTTAATTTTAATTTCATTAAATTTAATTTAATTTTATTTATTTATTTATTTATTTACTTATAAATGTAATTATATTATGTAATTATAATTTATTTAATTATAACCTTAATTCTCAATTTAAAATTTTTGAAAAATTATCAATTTTTTTATTTTAATTTTAACATCCGCTATGTGTAGAATTTATTTTAATCTTAACCTTAAGATTTATTTTCTTATTTCAAACATAAATTCTTATATTACCAAACAACACCTCTAAATCCAATCTTTCATCGTAAATTCCCCACGCCTCAAACATTTAATAAATAACTAATTAGCTCAAAACCTCCCCATTTTTTTGCTTCACTACCCTTAAGGCGTCACATATAAACAAAAAACACGTGAGAGCAAGCCCATCCCCGTAAACTGTTAATAATTCAAATTTTAAAAGTTTTTTAAATCTTAAGTTTTAATTATTAATTTAATTAAATTTTTAAATTTTAATTATTAATTTGTTAAATTTTAGTTTCGTTCATCCTTATCAAGCCCTGTAATAATAATTCAATACACCAGCAAATTTATTATACCGTTCCAATTTTTTTATTTTTTATATATTTTTTTTAGCTTCAATTAGGATAATTTAAATAAATAAGCTTAACATATATTAACAATACCACATTTATTCACCCTTAATAATTTTTATTTTTGTATGATTACCTTTTATTAATCCCCGTTAAACCCCAATTATTATAGCATGTCAGCGTAACCACACACGCCAGCATGTTTTTTTTTATATATACCCTCTAACCAAAGCTAAATCAATAAATAATTTTAATCTGTTTTACTTATAAAATCACTCTTACACCTCATAACCCATACTTTATTAAACAACCATAGTAAAATAAATATCCACAAATCGATTCGCATCTTTTGTTTACATTTTAATACTAACGAAAAAACAACTTCCGGTGAAATTCAAAAAACAAAAACAAGCGTTCCCTTATAACGAAAAATCTTATTCAATGAACACACGTGTAATCGGCTGCAATTAATCGGTACCTCGATTAATTCAGTGGATTTAACCCTGAAGATCCTAATGGTGAAACTCGAGTAGGTTTCTATTGTATCCATTTCTTTAATAAATTTGCTCTACTTTGTATTGAGCACTTTGTATTTGTTTTATCGCGGACTTAACCCCTGGATTTTGTGCACCTCCAACGATCGTGCCCATATTCACCGGTAAGCCACCTTTTATCTATATTAGGGACTAGCAAACAGAGGCTAAAATTCGTTTTTGACAAAATGACTTTAGCCCCCCTACAGAAAATAATTTACCAAAAATCAGGGAATTATTGGATTTTAATAAAATTTTCAGTGTTTATGTATCAATGAATGATCTTTATAATGCATTATTCATTTTATTTTAAAACTTTCTCATTTTTTCAGGTCACTTAATTTTGACCCCCCTTATGTTGGGGGCATACATTGCTTCAAGTTGGTCCTAACTTGATACTAATTACAGTATGAATAAAGAGATAAAAGACCGAAGTTATGAATAGAAATAAAAAAAATTTTTTACGGTTGAGCTTCTATGAGAAAATAAGTACCGAAAATCGAAAAATAAAATGTAAAAAAAAAAAAAAATATAAAATAATTTTTTAGGAGATTTCTTTTTTACTCATTTCCATAATTATTTAATTGACTATTATCTTATTAAAAAAAAAATTATACATCGATATTTTTTTCTGCGAAAATAGAATTTTTCTTCAAAACTTATTACTTCGTGAGTATAAAGTAAGGTTTGCATTAAATAGATATTTATTTCTAGAAACTAAAAATATAACATTTTAAACTTAATATCAAGAGTCACATATTTTAAAACAATTGAATTGATTTTCAATATAAAACCATAATGTTAGAACATATGGAAGACCAAATACATAAAATATAAAATATCTTCCTCTCTATTCAGTAGGTACCACCAATTTGACCCTGTGCAATTTACCCCCCCCCCTACATTTAACACAATGAAACTTGCAGAAAAAATAATATTTTCTTGAAAAGATTTTTTCCATTCGAAAGAAAAAACATTAAACAAACTCCTGATGATTTTTTTAAATTTTTTATCAGCTTACGAAAATAATGAAAATTATGATTGAAAAACAATGTTTTCATTTTTGCACTGTTAAATCAACTGAAATTTAACGTAGCTAAAAACAAGTTACGATAAGAGGATTTTTTAAAATTCTATGAAAAATCAATTAATAATCTGATTTTCCCGAAAATTTCCATAAATGTTTACCATTGGATGTAAATACATCTGAAATAGTTTTTTTCTAAAATATATTAGGGGAAATATTTTTTACGAGGTCTATTCCCCCCCCCCTATTTTATTTTATGAGATAAAAAAAATGACGCGTCAGAAAATTTGTTTTCTTTTTTTCTATAAAGATAAGAGTCTGAATAACTATATCAATGAAATTGTATGAATGTACAAGGTCTAGTTTTTTGAGGAAAAATTAATGAAATCGGAAATAAAAAATGCAAAAAAAATGTCATAATATTAATATTTGAAAACTTTTTTTTGCTTTTATAATTGGTATGTACTATATTCTATTAAATTGTCAACAAAAAAAAAAATTTTTTTTTAAAGAAATTAATTTTTACGAGATTTTCAATCTTTTGTGTGATTAAATATTTTTATTTTCTGAGTGAAATAAATTAAATTTTTTTTTTTTCCTGCGTCAAAAAATCGAATTTTTCACGGATATTTAAAAATATGAATTTTATAATTCAGGTGCACTAAACATTGATCCGATACGAGCTCGATTAATATTTTTAAAAGAATTTGTAATTTTTGTTGTTGAATAGTAATGTGTGATCCTTAGAATGTACGGAAGAGCATTGCTGACATTTGTTTTACAAAGAGACGATACGCTTCTAAGTAACCAAAGTTTGTTCCTGTTAGGCTGACAGTGTTAGCGTAAAAAAAATTATTTTATTTAACTTTTTTCAATAATTAAAATAAAAAGTAAGTATAATAGATTATTTTATCAGTTTTTCTCTTAGAAAAAATATTCAAATTTTCATTCCATACTTTTACGGGTTAATTGTAAAAGGGAAATAATTAGTAACTTTTCTGTCTATATTACGGTCTGAAAATTACCCTTTCGCATGTAATACGGGCAGGTTTGTTTATTTTTTAAGATAACGATGTAATTTTTCCCAATCGGATAATTTGATCTTTGAATTAACTATTTTTCTTTGTAACAACCCTGTACGATCTTTTTTTTACGAGATTTTTGATAAACAAAGTTCGGAAATATCTATTTCCGTTTTATTCAAGATGGCATAAACGGTCTGGTGGTACCTACTATTCAGAAGAGTTAATATTTGTGTCAGTAATTTAACCGAAAGATTCAATATCTAATAAGTTAAGGTAAGTTCATTTCATTATTACTATTTTTAATTCAATTTTTCCTTTTTAATTAAAAATATTCAAATTCTAATTGATGTTTTCTCACTTTTTATCTTTAAATTAACATTTTTTTTTTTAACTAAAATAAAAAAAAAAAAATTTTTCAGTATAAATTTATCAATTAATCACCCATATTTTTTGGACGAAAACTGTATTGAAATTTTAGTCCACCCCATACCACCCCACCCGAAAAAAATATTAATGGATAGTTTTTTCTTTTATAAAATAATAGCCAATTAAATAATTATCGAAATGAGTAAAAAAGAAATCACCGAAAATTATTTAAATTTTTTGTTTTAATATTTTATTTTCCGATTTTCGGTATTTATTTTCTCGTAGAATATTCCCCTTAATTTTTTTTCTATTTACAACTTCGGTCTTTTATCTTTATATAAATAAAAAGTTTTTATTTATACTGTAATTAAATATCGAACACTGACTAACTCGCAGAGATTTTACGTCCACAAAGTAGGGGGGGGGGTCAAAATTAAGTGACCTAAAACAAAATGAGAAAGTTTTGAAATAAAATAAATAATGCATTATAAAGTTCATACATTGATTAATCAACACTGAACATTTCATAAAAATCCGATAATTCCCTGATTTTTGATAAATTATTTTCTGTAGGAGGGGGTGCTAAATTCATTTTGTCAAAAACCGGGTTTTACGTCAATCAAAACAACAAAAAAGTTTAAAATATTATGGCAATTATGGAATACCATACACGAAACGTAAATAATATGCAAATTTTATTTTCAATGAAACTAAATATATTTTGATTTTTTTACATACAAAAAAACGGATTTTCCTTGGTTAAAAGTTAAAACTAGTGTGAAAAATTTCAGTAACATTTAATGAATATGTATTTAAAGTAACGCTTTACTTATTTCTAAAAAGAAATGTTTATAAGTATTTTAAAAATATTTTAAAGCCATTATTGAACACGATAAATCAAAATAAATTCAACGTAACTTTTTGTTGAAATTCGGACGATTTTTAATGTATAAAATGTATTAAAAATAAATTGCATATTGTAATAATATTTTTCTTTTTTTAATGATGGTCATTATGTTACTACTTATCGATTTAAACAAAGTTTGACCTTAAATAATAGATTTAATTATTTTTAATTCGCTTTTAAAACTCATAGCAGACGACGTTAATGCCAGTGGCTAATCTATATAAATATAATATATATATATATATATATATATATATATATATATATATATATATATATATATATACACACACATATATATATGCATGTTTGGTAGAAATGGAAATGAATTCAAACAATAAATTTCTTTCTTTTCCACATGCATGTATACATATATGTACATATATATACATATATGAATATGTATATATATTATACACTAGGTACCACCAATTTGACCCTGTGCAATTTACCTCCCCCCCTTAATTTAACACAATGAAACTTGCAGAAAAATTAATATTTTCTTGAAAGTTTTTTTCTATTCGAAAGAAAAAAACATTAAACAAACTCCTGATGATTTTTTAAATTTTTTATCAGCTTACAAAAATAATGAAAATTATGATTGAAAAACAATGTTTTCATTTTTGCACTGTTAAATCAACTGAAATTTAACGTAGCTAAAAACAAGTTACGATAAGAGGATTTTTTAAAAATTCTATGAAAAATCAATTAATGGTCCGATTTTCACGAAAATTTCCATAAATGTTTACCATTGGATGTAAATACATCTGAAATAGTTTTTTCTAAAATATATTAGGGGAAATATTTTTTACAAGGTCTATCACCCCCCCCCCTATTTTATTTTATGAGATAAAAAAAAACGAGGTGGAAAAAAAATGTGGTACTTTTTTTCTATAAAGATAAGAGGCTGAATAACTATATCAATGAAATTGTATAACGTACCGAACTATAGTTTTTTTAGGAAAAATTAATGAAATTGGAAATAAAAAGTGCAAAAAAATGTCATAATATTAATATTTGAAAATTTTTTTTTTGCATGTATTTGGTATTAAATTGTAAAAAAAAAAAAATTTTTTTAAAGAAATTAATTTTTACAAGATTTTCAATCTTTTGTGTGATTAAATATTTTTATTTTCTGCGTGAAAAAAATTAAATTTTTTTTTTTTTCTGTGGAAAAAAAATCGAATTTTTCACGGATATTTAAAAATATGAATTTTAGAATTCAGGTGAACTAAAAGTTGGTCCGATCCGTGCTCGATTAATATTTTTAAAAGAATTTGTAATTTTTATTGTTGAATAGTAATGTGTGATTCTTAGAATATATGGAAGAGCAAAACTGACATATGACGAGACGCTTCTCGGTAACTAAAGTTTGTTTTTCTGAACGTAAAATATTATTTATTTAACTTTTACGACCAATTAGAATAAAAATAATATATTGAATGATTGTTTTATCAGTTTTTCTCTTAGAAAAAATATTCAAATTTTCATTTTATTTTCGATTTTAAGAATTAATACTAAAACCGAAGACATTTTTTAACGTCAATTTCACTGCAAAATTTTAAGATTAAATTTTTTCAAGTTTTTATTCATAGTAAATTGTAATATTAAAGTTTTTAAAGATTTTATTCATTTTAAATTGTAATATTAAAGTTTTTAAAGATTTTATTCATTTTAATAGAAAAAATTTGGCTAAAAAAGTTTGTCCGTTACACCCATCCGTACTTAGATGCATAACCATAAGAGAGTAATAATATGTATTTCTTTCTCTCTAAATCGCGGCCTGAAAATTACCCTTTCGCATGTAATATGGATAGGTTTGTTTATTTTTTTAAGATAACGATGTAATTTTTCCCAATCGGATAATTTGATCTTTGAATTAACTATTTTTCTTTGTAACAACCCTGTACGATCTTTTTTTTACAAGATTTTTGATAAACAAAGTTCGGAAATATCTATTTCCGTTTTATTCAAGATGGCCTAAACGGTTTGGTGGTACCTATTATACACACACACACACACACTATATATATATATATATATATATATATATATATATATATATATATAAATAAAGTCGTCGGGGTGGCCTAAAGTCGGTATCAGCCAATCAGCGAGGGAGTCTATCCCCTTTTCACTAGCGCTAGACCAAGAAGATTGTTTTTGCGTCTGAAGTGGAGCACCACACCTACTATCAGCTTCTTACTTTACCACATAGATCCCCGTGCTACTCATACGATGAGTTGGTGAGGGTTGGAATTGAACTAGAAACCTTGTGGTTTCTAGCCCAATGCTCTTCTGACTGAGCAAACTGGCCTTATATATATATATATATATATTTATCTATCTATATACATACACACACACACAAACATATATATATATATTTATCTATCTATATACATATACACACACACACACACACACACACACAGATGTTTCTTTTTGTGTATTTCTATTCAGATGTTTTTACTATGATAAAGATATATCTTATTAACAGAATCAGTTTGTGGGTCATTCCATGTCAAAACATCAGCAAAAAGTTGAAATCTGAAGGCTAGTAGATGTTAGGAAAAAATATTATGAAAATTGAAGAGGATGTATTTTCTATAGACTGACCAGGTGAAAAGTCATGCATTTGGGTGAGCAAAATAAAATTTTCTATCAGGTATAGGGTTAGAATAGTTAGATATTTGGATTCTACAGTCCTTATTTGCCCTACATACCAAATTTCAGAAATATTGAAAGCATGGAATTATTTTTCAAAATTTCTTAAAAAACACTGAGATTTTACGATTGATTTAGAGGCAAAATAGGAAAATTATAACCCCCCTCTAAAATCGGAATGGTAAAGTTTAACACAAAATAATTTGGCACACTTTCCTAACTCATGAAGGGGAACATTTGTGCCAAATTTCAAGTAATTTGGTGTCGGTGGGTGTAACACCCTGGTGAATTGACATGGAATGACCCTTGTGTTTTTTCTATTATGACTTGACTGTATTGTTACATGTCACACACACACGAAGCTGACAATGAAATATTGTACAGAAAGAAATTAATCAATTTTGGAAAAAAAAAAGGAAATATTGAAGGATTTACTTTCTAAACTATCAAACGATGAGTAATTTTATATTTGTTGCTCTTTTGATGGTTGAACATATTGGAACTCTAATTTTGAAATGTCATCTCATCTTTCCAGCTGAGATAATGTTTACTACCCAGCATCTGTATCTTGTGATCTGATCATTTAATTCAAAAAGAGTTATATTAATGTAAACTGGAAGAAAAGTATGAAGATATATGAGAAACAATGCATACAAAATGTCTGGACTACCAATCTACTTTCCATTAAAATTAGATGCCAAGGATAATCCAGCTGATTTTACTTTTGCTCATGATGATGTGTCCAGTTAATATTTTCCACAAAATGGACAGTTATTTGAATATTTTTGGAAATGTTCAGCTGATAGTAGGAAATACCATGGAATTGCTGCTATATCACAAAAAATTTTCATCTCTGATGTAAGTATAGAATAACCCTATCATATTAAAAAAACAAGCAGAATCATAAAAGTAATTCTGTCAAAATAATGGTATCTTACACCAAAATAGCAAATCAATTGAAAGGATTAAGAGTCAAGAGTTCACTCAGTACATTCCTTTTGTTAAATATTTGAGTGGCCAAATTTTGTATTTTGCATGAAGTATATTTCTTTAAAAAGATCCCAACTGTTGTAACCTAGTAGTAATTGACAGGTAAGTAATATTTTAAGGAAGTTAAAATCTTAACTTTCATTGGAAGAGTTAAAGTCATGTGACTTGAATCCTAAAAACTAGAAATTAGATTTTAACTGAATCATTTAACCTGGAGTTGTTGAATAGTGTGGACATTATTTTCCATATATAGTCTTATCTCAGTCGGTAGAGTACTTGACTTGGAATTGCTAGATTCCTGGTTCGATACTGGCCCTTGCCAACTCAGCATATGAGTAGCACACGGATCTGTGTGGTAAGGTGAGGAGTTGGTGATAGGTGTGGCGCTCCACCTCAGACGCCAAAACAATCTCCTTGGTCTAGCGCAAATGAAAAGGTGATAGACTCCCTTGCAGTCTAGGCCACCCCAACGACTTTACTTAGTCTGATCATTAATTCTCTGGTTTTTGTATGCTACCAGTTATGTGAAAAGATATTTAAATGAATAAAGTTATGAGTTCAGACAATAATAAGAAAGTAAGTCAAAGGTTAATAATGAAAGATGAAACAAAGAGAACTGACCATTAGCTGCAAAAGACAACACGGATATTCAATATATTGCAATTTAGTATTAATATGACCAGCTATGTAGGCATGATATAGAGTAATTAGAAACATTGGACCAGTGGTTCTCAACCAGGGGCCCACATGCCCCCCCCCCCGGACCCTATAACTTTTTGGGGGGTCCATGCAAGCAAAAAGTAATTAATCATAAAAATACAATAGGATTTTTAAACATCAAATGGCTGGAGAGGGGCACCATAGTAAAATAGGAATCAAAGGGATCTATAGGTAAAAAAAAAAAAAGGTTGAGAAGTACTGCACAAGAAAAATCAAAGGTGAAACAATTAAAGAAAGAATAAGAAAAACCCACAGCAGAACAAGTAATGAAGAAATAATAGATTCACTAAACAACAGAAGAAAAAGAACAACAAAAGGTACAAGAAAAAAAAAAAATAAGAAAAACCCACAAGTAGAAATAAAGAGGAAAAAATTAAAATTGTAAATAATGCGCACACACACACGTGGTAGTGATTGAGACAATGTTGAAAGAAAGAAGAAAAAAAAGGGAAGAGAAGAAAAAAAAAGAGATGTAAACTCATGACCTGAGAAAAGAGAACAGCTATGACAAACACACAGACACAGTATGAACGTTCATTTTTTTTTTAGTAGGAAAACTCGGAAATTGAAAGAAAAAAATGTTGAATTTTTAAATTTTTTTTTTTTTTACAATTGTTTGATTGTTTTAACAGTTTCATGTGCACAATGATTTTGTTAGAGGATTTATGGAAATTTCTTTCACAGAAAAAAGGAATTATTTGTAGTAAAAGACAAACTCTAATCACAAATTTCTTCTTTTTTTTTTTTTTAAATGTGCACCATTTTGATTTTTTAGTTTATGGAATTTAGTAAACCTTTGCATGAATTAATTTTTGTTTTTTTAAGTTAAATAATTTTGCAATTGTGTTTTATTGTTTCAGTAGATGGGTGTACAGAATTTAATTTGGGGATAAAATTTCATAGTGAAGAACTTGTAGAATTTTTTTTTTATTGATTTTGATTCATGGATTCAACGTTCACAGATTCAAATGAGTTTTGAATTGTGAGTTTGGAGATTTTTACACATTTTTATCGGATGAAGAGATGAACATTTTGAATAAAAGCAAAAAAGAAGTGACAAACAGAAAGTGTCTGCCTTTCCTGGTAAAGATCCTAATGGATATGGTCTGAGAATTGGCAAATAAAGATTTTTGTGAATGTATTTGGATATGTAGGAATTTTTTCCAAGGAAATTGGAGTTTCAACTGAAGGGATATGGTAGAAAAGGTGAGTGACCCCACCCCAAGAGAAAGAATTGTGTAGGAGAATACAATGGGTTGAAACCAATGTGTGATCATGGAAATTAGAGTAAACATTTTTAGGGGAGATGCAAAAAGTGGTGTTTTTTTCCCCATTGTTTTGTTTGGAGATGCAGGAAATTCATAGCATTGTGAGAAACAAAGGTGGACTCAGTAAATACTGACAATTATAATGTTGATTTACTAAAGGAATTTGAAAAGTAAGGGAATATATTACACCTTTGAGTAGTTTAATGGAAAAATTATAAATCTGCAGTAACCTGATATATAAACCTGGAAATGTAAACAGATTAAAATTTGATAAATTATGATTTTGATAAGGCACAAAAGGTGGCGTAATATATATTTTATTGTTTATTAATCTGTGAATAGATTGTGTATAGTGAAGTTTAAAAGAAATAGCAGCAGCTACATGGAATAAGGATAAAAATTATAGTAAAATGAAAGGTAGTTTAAAAATGGGTTAAGGCATATGTCTCAGTTGATTATTTGTTTTACTGCAGTCTAATTCTATGGAATTGTAGGTCTGAAGATACACTTAATTTTATTGTCGGTCTGAAGATACACTTAATTTTATTGTCGGTCTGAAGATACACTTAATTTTATTGTAGGTCTGAAGATACACTTAATTTTATTGTAGGTCTGAAGATACACTTAATTTTATTGTCGGTCTGAAGATACACTTAATTTTATTGTCGGTCTGAAGATACACTTAATTTTATTGTAGGTCTGAAGATACACTTAATTTTATTGTAGGTCTGAAGATACACTTAATTTTATTGTAGGTCTGAAGATACACTTAATTTTATTGTAGGTCTGAAGATACACTTAATTTTATTGTAGGTCTGAAGATCTGAAGATACACTTATTTTATTGTAGGTCTGAAGATACACTTAATTTTATTGTAGGTCTGAAGAAGATACACTTAATTTTATTGTCGGTCTGAAGATACACTTAATTTTATTGTCGTCTGAAGATACAATTTTATTGTAGGTCTGAAGATACACTTAATTTTATTGTATATGGTTCATACATTTCTAATGTATCATGTTTGGACTAGATAATGTATTCGGTTTACATTTTTATTAACCTTTTTTTTTTGGTGCATTGCTATTCTCTCCAGGTGAAATGATTACAGTCAAGTTACAAAACAATCAGTTCCTACTAGATCACCAAAGTTAAGCAACGATGATTCTGTTCAATACATTATTGGGTGACCACTTAAGCAACAGTGTCCTTTGTTTATTAAAAGTAAGCAACCCCTGTCCTTTATTTTATCAAAAATGACTTGATTTGATATTAAATGATCTAAAAAGGGTTGATATGCCATAAAACCAACCAACTAACCAATCAGATGGAATGTTGTGGAATATTTTGAAGCAAAAGGAATAGAATGATGAGGTCATCAGTGAGTGACAAAAATCAAGACAAAAGATTGCTTAGGAGTTGATTGGGAGTCACATGAGTGTGATTAGGAGGGAACAAGGATTGCCCTGGTAATTTTTTAGGTTTTCCCAAATCACACAGAGTGACTCTGTAATTTCTTCATTATAAATGTTGTGCATACCACAACCATATATGACTGTGGATAAAGACAACCACTTTGTATGATATGTTTGGTGTAAAAAGCATTTTAGATCTATTTTCCACTTAAAAGTTTTTCATCTTTGTATACATAAACTGACCAAATATATATATATATATATATATATATATATATATACAGCTATTTTAATGATATTGATGAATAAATATGTATATGAAATATAACTGATATTGTTTGTTCACTGTTTTTATACAAAAACTTATTTTTAATTTTTTTTTTATAAAAGAAAAGTCAGAGTGGAAAGATAATGTTGGAAAATTTTTACACATTAAACACATTAATATTTTTTAATTAATTATTAATACAATAAAAATGTTGGTAATTGATAAATAAAGATCAAAGTTTTTCATAAAGATGCTTCCATTAAAATTTTTAGAAAAAATTTTTTTTTTTTTTTGCATTTACAGCCCTGATTTAATTTAATGATTTATTTTATTTATAAAATTGTGGATGAATAAAGATTTAAAAAATGTTTTCTACAGATGAGAAAACTAAAACACATTCCCAAATATGAAGATCAATAGAGTATAATTTTTTAATCATAAATAAATAAATATTATTTACAACTGGTGTAATTGTTAATGATACAGATTTTTACAAAAGTATCATTCAGATATAAAAGTTATCTTCTTTTAATTTTCTGTGTTTTAAATTTTTGATGGAATGAATCATTAGAAAAAGTTAATATACAGAGTCGGTGAAAAAAGTTTCAGGCAAGGAGATTTCAGTATTATGATTGCTTCCTACACACACACACACATTATATCATAATAAACTTCTTCCAGAAAAATAAAATTTATGCCTAACATATGTTAACTTCATTGTAATAGAGAAAATAGAAAAAAAATGCAACATTATATCAATACTAGGATTCCATAAATAGATATTGTCTAGAAGACAAAAATTAAACCACCAAAAAAAAAAAAAAAAAAACATTTTGACATACACTCTTATTAACTTTTATATTAAAAGTCGTAAAATGTAGACAAATTGTTTTACGCATGCACTTTTATAGATTCGTTTTCCTACTTAACATCTCTAAATGAAAAAAAAAGTTATTTCAAAATTATTGATTTAAAAAAGATAATAATTAGGTTTTTCATTATCAAATGGAATTTCATTAAAATCATTCTATTTTCATTGTGACATGAACACTTTCTGGCATCTTCAGAATACCAAACAAGATGGTTAAAGAACTTATTACAAAGGTGATAAAATACAGAAAACACATTCTTCACAAATTGTCACAATACAAAACAAGTAAAGTCTCTTTATGCACAAGATAAATTATGACAGTAAACAAAGTGAACAAACTAAGTCTATTTTCTATAGAAAAGCAAACAGAAAAATTGTCCTTTGAATAGAATGTACTAAATTCAAAAAACAATTACCCATTAAGCATTATAAACACTTAAATCTTGATGGTGACATTAGAAAGAAAGAACAGATTATCTATTTTTAAACTGTTTTAATTTCTTGAAATAAAAATATCCTGATAATGATCTATGATGGCTGAAATTGTTCAGGATTAACTAATTTATAAAATTTATTTACCAACATTTATGTCTCATATTATATATATATATATGAAATTATGTAGCCATTTTGTATATCTCAACAACTAGTTATACTGCATTGATGAAAAAGCAACCAATCAGAGAGAATTTTACTGCACTTGCATGGACAAACACTTTCCATTTTCAGTTTATTCACTTAGTGAAATGTCATTGAGTGAGCTTGTGTACTGTGTGACTTGCATTCATAATATCTTGTGCAGAAATTTTAGCAAAATATTTCATCAGCTATATATATAATATATATAATATATATATATATGTGTGTGTGTGTCGCTGAGGACTCCCGCCTCAATCATCTTATAGATGTATCTTGTGAAATATATATGAGTGCTCATATAATCCAAATTTGACTCCTTTTTCCCACAGCTAAAGTAATTGTTGAAATTTTGATGAGATTTTAGAACATGGATGAGATTAATGATTAAGAACACAATGTGTCAGCTGATGGTTACCTCAAAAGTGCAAAAAAGGACAGGTATAGATCCCAATCAGAGATAAAAAGGGATTAAGGCCTAATCCCTATAGATAGACTCTATTTTTTGTTGTTAAAATTAGATAGCTGGATCCTTGCTATCTTTCTCCCTCTCTCATACACATACACACCCACACACTAGTTTAATAGTAAGATATTTAATTAGAGACTCTAATCACAGCTGCTTGAAGATTGGAATAAACATTATTTAGGTAAAAACAGAGACAATACAAATTTTTATAAGATTCAATTTGATAAGTATACTAAGAAAGAAGTGAAATTAAGCAGGAACTTGATTGATTTCTACTGAAAATAGTATCATCATCATCATCATGTCACAATTACGGAGTTGACTAATGTAGGTTTTTGCTGGTGTAGATAATGAAAAACCCCCCATTTTAGTACTTTTTTTTATATTTCTAATCATTGTTTTTTTTCTGCTTTGCTCGAAAAAGAATTCTCATATCTAAGCAAAGGAATGTCAAATTTAGAACAATAAAATCAATAAAGCTAAGTCAAAAATTTCCTTGCAGCTAGTGCAGGATCTTCTCTTTACAGATGATACCGCTCTATTAGCACACAGCCTAGAAGACATCCAAACCATTCTTGATAAATTCTCTGAGACATCAAAAGCATTTGGACTTACTATCAGTATAAAAAAACTGTAGGGAAGGTCGATTTTGGAACTGGGGTACAGCTCTGATAGTGATATTTGGGGTTTAACATGATAAATAACGACACAAAATATTTTTTTCCAAATCATTACCAATTTTTGAGGAAACGAATTTAAAGGCTGAAAATTAAGGCTCAGGAATGTAGCTTCCGAGCGTGATGTAGGGAGAATTTACCGCAGTCGAAAGATTATGTACTGTGGAAGAAAGAAATGTTTGAATATGATTTAAAATTTATCTTTTTCAATTGAAACTTTTCTTTGATATCAATAATTTATATTTAAAAAAATAAGCATTATAAATAATAAAAAATATTTACTTGTAGAGACGAAATGGAGATTAAACTATTTGTTTTGGTTTACTAAACCAAAACAAACCAGGTTTAGATTTGTTTTGGTTTGAGATTAAACTGTGAAAAAAAAATCGCTTTTTTTCTCTCTCTAACATTCAGGATTTGTTATTTTTCAATAGGAAAAAAATTTTTAATTATAAATAAAACGCCATAAAAATAAGATTTTTTTTCTTCGTTTTAGTCAAAATAAAGTAAATATAGTTTGTTTTTACTGTTCTCGGACTTTCGTAGATGCTGTTTGTTTTAAATTGTAAAAATAATTAGTATTTTTTATTTTCATGCAAGATACTTGATTATTTGAAAAGAAAGGAAAGAAAAGGTTGTTTAATCTACATCAGTTTGTATTTTAAGTGACTTTAATTCAAACAAAACAAAAACAAAACAAAAAAACGCGAGTTTTGTCTTTCTGCGGTGAAGTTGTCTTTTGGTAAGTAATACAGTTTCTTTCTTTCTATTTATTTTGTTTCAAATTAAATTTTCTCTTTGAAATTATTAAAATACGGTTATGTTCCAGTTTTATAGTGAAAAGTGTAGCTGATACTATTTTATACACGAAAACTTTAAGCTACCTAATTTTCAATTTAGACAAAAATTTGACCTTAAATAATTGATTTAATTAATTTTAATTCCTTTTTAAAATTAAGGCAGACAAAAAGTTGCGTATTATTCTTAAAACATACAGTGTGTATGTTTTAAGAATAATACGCAACGTGAATACACATGCAAAGTGAAAAGAATGGAGGAACAGCTGGACAGATTATTTGATATTTCTTCATGTTGCTGTAAACTGCCTGTCTTAAGATGTGATGACTTTGCTGTGAAGTGCAACAAAGAAAATTGCCAAACAAGGCACATAGTTTGCACTTGTCCTCCTAACAAGAAGGTAATCTTAATTCTATGCTTGATTGTTTTTTACTTGTTTAATTTGAACAAGTTCATGTCTCGATTTTAAAAATTTAAATTTACCTCTGATAATATTCCTTTTTCTGGTAAATGATATGACATTTTCCTTAATATTTGTCATGTATGCTAGACCTGTTATTAAACACATGCAAATTTTGAAATTTCAGGTTCCCATTGAAGAGAGGGAATATTTAAAAGATCAGAGAGAGAAAACAGGTCCAAAAGGCAGTTTCCAGCTGGGACCTATTGACAAGGATGCTGTCAAAAAATCCAAAGACAAAATTTCAGTGGATGCAGAAAAGTTAGACAGACAGCAACAAGATTCTTCATGTGTTGCATCCTCGACGTCTGATATTTTCCAACAGACGTCCCCCAGTGAAGAAACCGTGGATGACAGTTTTGAGCCAGGGAGAATGTTGAAGGGTCATTAGAGTCTTTTAAATGTCCCAAGATATTCTATGGAACTTATTAAGGGTGATGTATCATCAAATCTTGGGGCTTGTCTTGCTAATGCCTTTCTGTTAGATCTATAGGATATGGGACTTCTTAATCCAAGTATTCCGTTAAAAGACATTATTTTAGATAAATCTGAAATAGATAGGGAAAAAGCAAGAGTAAAGGTAGCTAGCTATCAGAAGCATATTCAGGATTATGACAATCTCATCTGCATTGGAGTTGATTGCAGAGTGGATAAAGACACTTTGCTATACAATGAGATTGAAGAGAATGGTGTGAAAAAGATTAAAAAGAGCAAGGGACCAGAGCACCACTTAAAATTTACAAGAGAGATTGGCACTTCAAGTAAATATCTCACCCACCGAGTCATACCCAACATTGGTGCAACTGGTATTCATCTGCTGTTCTAGAAGAATACAACAGTGTAAATACTGTTAAGGCAGTTCTGGTAGACAATACCAGTACAAACACTGGTTGTAAAGCAGGGATGGTGACAGCTCTGGAGAAAAAAATAAAAAGGAAGGTGCACACAATTGGCTGTTCGCTTCATCAAAATGAACTTCCATTTAGAGCTGTATTTAAATCTATTGATGGAACTACAAGAAGTCCAACAACTTTCACTGGCCCTTTGGGGAAACTTTGTGAAAGTAATTACCATCATTTGCCCCAGGTAAAATTTGAATGTATCAGTGGCCCTCTGGATAATTTTTATTTCCCCGCAAAGGCAATGGATGACCAACGACTACTTCTTGAATATGCTGTAGGTATTTCTCGAGGTAAAGTGAACACTAGATTTGCTTCCTGGAAGATTGGGCCTCTGAATCAAGCAAGATGACTAACTTTAGCTATCAGATTAATGTGCCTATGGACCAATCCACCAAAACTCTCAGATGAATTACGCAACATTGTCCAATTTGTCATACAAGTATATGCAGTTAGTTGGTTTGAAATAAAAAGAGACAATAATTTCTATAACCAACAATTGTATATCTTTGATATGATCCAGAGAATAAAGCAACAGTCAACTGAAATCCAGAATGTTGCATTAAAAAATTTACAACACAATGCTTTTGCTTTACTTCCGGAAAACATTTTGTTGTCAATGTTGAAGTCCAATGAATTGGAGGTGAGGGAAGAGGCCATAAAAGATTTTGTCCATTCGGTAAGTTAACATTTATTCATACCTAATTAGTTATGTCAATTTGCAAGAATAATTATAAGTTTTATTCAAATTACATTGCAAAAATATAATCAAGTTTGGATAAATTTTCTTTTTTTCTTTTCAGAAGTAGCGAACCGCCAAAGAAAAGATTGAAAAAAATTACTTCAATCAATTTTGAAGCTACACACTGGTCATCTCTGATTGACCTTTCACAAAGAGGGATTTGTGAACCTGCAGTTCCAGAAGATTTTTCCACAAATGAACTCTTATAATCTCTACTGAATGGAACAGAACTGAAATTTCCAAAATTACCTGCCCACTCACAAGGTGTGGAAAGAGCTGTTAAATTAACAACAGAAGTTTCACAGATTGTGTATGGACAGGAAGCAAGGCACAAGCACGTTATAACCAAATCATTGTGCCACCAGATCAGACCTGCATTTTCCTCGAAAGGAAAATACACAGAACAATTCAGTTCTGTTGTTACATAATTTATATAGTTTAGGAGCTTTTAACACAATTTTCAATAAAAAATGCAAATTTAAAACATTGAATATATTTTCCATTCATTGTATGTAATGAAAAATATCAATTTTATTTGGATTTATTATTGAAATAATGAAATTTTGAAGTCATTTTGTCATCAAAATCCTGCGGAAATGAGGTATTTGTGTATATTTTTGCTGACGATCTTTAAAATGAAATGCTCAAATGAGTTTTAAAGTTAGGAATCTAATTTTTGTTGTCAGTTCTTATAACACCAAACCCCAGCTTTCGCCATCAAAGCTGTATTGAATTTCCAAAAAAAGTGACAAATCAACCTGCCCTACTGTACCAGCCCACAGCATGCAATCCATGTCTTGTAAATCCATCTGTCTTCATTGATGGAAAAGCATTAAGAATTGTTGTCATGTTTACATATCTTGGATCATCAGTACATTCTGATGGAAAAATTGACAAATAGATCCATTCCAGAATAGCTAAAGCAAACACTGCATTTGGCAATCTGAAGCACCGATTATGGAACACCGAAGATGTATCTTTCAAAATAAAAATTGACATCTACAGATCAGTTGTACTTTCAACTACTATATGGTGCTGAAACTTGGACATTTTACTGCAAGCACATAAACCAACTTGATATCTGTGCTGTCTTCATGCCATTTGCGGTATAAAATGGTATGATAGAGTGAAAAATAGTGCAATACTAAAAAAATGTAACAACATTGCTGGCATTGAAACTTTACTAGCAAAGGTTCAGCTTAGGTGGGCTGGTCACGTTGTCAGAATGAATGAGAATAGGCTCACAAAGAAGATATTATATGGACAACTACCAAATGATAAGCATTCTATTGGACATTCACTCTTACACTATGAAGACAAATTGAAGGACAATTTGAAATGCCTCAATATTGACCTGAGTACCTGGGAAAATCTAGCATCCAATCGGAAAGAATGGTGTAAGGCTAAATTAAAGAGCTTAGACTGAAACATCGTGATCAGCTCCATCTAACTTTAAAGCAAGAGCATCTGACACCCACTTTAGAAAATTTAATCTGTCAGTGTGGCTTCATAGCTCGCAGCAAAGCTGGGCTGGTATCACATTCGAGAAAACAAAAAATGTCTTCTTGATAACATGCACAATGTGGGAGGAAACAAATCACTCATTGCTGACCATCATCTATCATTTACGACAGGAGAGTCCACTATATTAATATTCAACAGACATTTAAAATGGACATCTAAGTATGTAATATACTTTTTCAGAATCATATCCAATATCCACATCAATCATAAATTCCATACCTATAATGATTTTGAAAAGGAAAACTCACTGCTGCCTACTATAAATTTTCAAAAGTATCTTGAATAAAGATATTCCATTCACACACAAACCTGAGGATTAGTTAAACTAAAATATAAATTAAATTTTCACAGATACATATATGATTAAGTATTAGTAACAGTATATAAACTGATTTTCTACTGTCATATTGTCAATCACATAAATTGATTCATAAAAATTATTTATTTTGTTAATATCCAACATTTTTATTTTAATTTGTTTTATATGCTAATAATTATTTTGTCAAATTATGTTTTAGTAATCTGGATATATAATCCAAAAAATCTCTCAAGACCTTATATACACACTTTTCATATGTAATGGATGGTGTGAGGTTTTGTTAGTTATATTAGAAGCATGAAAAAGTTTTAAAAAATGAAATGAAATAAAATAATAATCAAAATAATGAATATTATCTTACTTTTAATCTTAAACTTTTTAATATTTCAGACAGCCTTCTATCCTATTTCAAAAATTTCTGATCAACGACTGTTTCTTTTAAATTACATTTTCCTTTAATGTTTTCTTCTCTGAGATCATGGGTCAGTTGAATGGTCTCTCAATGTCTTTGATATTGTTTTTATTGCTTAGTGTCTGGGGTTGTGTGGAGTGCCACTATTCATTTTCAGTCATTTTCAGAAACACAGACAAAAAGAAACTAAATTGACCCTTAAATTCAACAAACACAGATCAGGACTAAATTTAAATTTAGGGACATTAAATACATATAAATATTTTAACACCCAATGATTCCTCATACACAGAGCTCTGAGATCCACTACAATCATAGCAGCCCTATTGTATGTAAGAATAGTCATTGAATATATGAAATACTGAAAATGACCAGTGTACTCCTCTTCGCTGTGGATCCTGGTTGCTCGGATGTCCACACCACAATCCCAGATACTAGGCAATAAAAAACATCAATATTCATCATTTTGATTTTTTTAATCATTTTTTTTTTTTTACTTTTCCATGATTCTAATATAACCAACAAAACTTCCCTCATATCTTTAAAGAGGCATATGTGGACTGTCTAACACCAATATATTATATTATATATATATATTATATATATATAAATTTGTAACAAATTCAACTGAAGCATACCTGACCCAAAAAATGCAGTAACAGAAAAAAAAGTGTACACTTGAAAAACTACAGGATTATGCAACAGGTGCCTTTGTTAAATTGTGATAAGTACATTTTTTTAAATAATAATAATAATAATAATAATAATAATAATACAGAGCATAGAAAGGTTATCAGTTAATTAATAATGATGCTTCATATCTTTCTGTGGCTGACCCCAGGATCATTATGTAATGAAGGCTTTGTTATATGCACTACTATCAATATAGTGCAGCAAGACAATTATAATGTGGCATATATACAATATTATACATGTTTATATGCATACATAAATATATGTATACATAAAAAGGTTTATGACAAACATTAAAAATTTATATATAAATTTATACTACTATATATACAAAACAAAATAAACGGAAAAATATATGTATAGCATATTAAATATTGTTAAATTAAAAATTTAAAAAAAAAATATTCAAATCAAAAAATCATCAGAAATAATTATTCAAATAAAAAAACTCACAAAAAGACAATGAAAGCAGTACATATATCAGTTGTAAAATATTGAAAATAAAACTAAAACAAAGGAAATTAAAAGATCAAAACAAAAAAAGTAACTCACATTATTGTTGTGGTGGTGGTTGTGGTTGTGGTGTCTTTATCTCCTGATCCTGAAGTTGAAATTATTAGAAATAGATTCATTTCCAGCCGTCATTGAGAGAATGGCAGCAACAAATGTTGATTCTTGATTAGTTAGTCCCACAGTGGATGCAGTTGTTTGCTGAATATTGTTGTCATATCTGCAAGTAAAACAAAATGTGTTACTATGTATATATGATGAAAATGTTAATTACATTTCACTATCGGTTCATTACAATGGTAAACTAAAAACGTATGTGTACTGTTGAACTTGCATGATTTATAGAATGCATTAAAAGATTCTATTAAAGTACAAGACCTATTACAATAAAAAAATAATCTAAAAATTAAAATAAAATTACATATAACACATGCATATTAAAAGGGAAATTCAAGTAACATCTAATTTTCACTAAACATAAACATACTCTAATCCAATTAACATTGCAAAATACTCATAAATATTGCACATAAACATATGCACACTATACTGACGTACATATTCATAAAGCATATACATTTTATTGTATTTTCGTGTACGTGTAGCTAAAGGTTTTATATCAAGAATATTTTCATTCATTAGAATGTTCAAAATTAAAATTAACAATCTAAAAATGAAAGCTAAGTACTGTTTTAATTAGAATTTATTAATTATCCATGATTAATTTTATTAAATTATCCATGATTAAAAATGTTATTGTTAGATGAATTGTTCTGAAATAGATACAATTTAATAAAGTTACATTCTCGATCATACACATACACACAAAAGAAACAAGTTTTCTGTATGCGCGTAGATTCTGCTAGTATTTTATGCATGCATGTTTTAATTTGGGATTCTTTGAGAAATAGATTATTACTTATAATATGCAAATAAAATATGAAACTTGTTTTTACGTGAATCAAAGATATTTCAGGAAAATGACAGACAATGTAAGTTCATTGCTATTATGGTAAACAAATTTTAAAAAGGGAGATAGGGTGCTACTAAAACTATCAGTTTCAGTATCTAGTCATCAGTGCCCATCAAAGCATTAAAATAAGATTCCAACCTCCGGTCACTGAAAAATGTTCAAATTTAATATTCAGCCACGTAAAATAAACTGATTTTCGATATTCGATCACCTACACTTGATTTTTTTAAAAAATAATATGTGAAGAAAATTAACTAGAACTTATAAAGTTAATTTTATCATCAAATCTTTATAAAATTTATTGAAGAAAAATTCGATATAAAAATCGTGTCCATTATATATAAAAGTTGTATGTTTACTACAACTGTATGAAAAAAAGTGTGACAATTATAATTGAGAAAAGTTTTAGCAAAAATATTTAAATAATTACAATATTAAATACGCTTTAAAAAAAGTGAGGATTTATCCGATATTTTTCAAAATACACTTTTCTTGTTGTCACTGGATTTTTGTTTTTTTCTTCATTGTCATTGTCCTTATATCCTGGTTTAGGGTTTTCTTTTGTTTTGATTTTTGACAATTAATGAATTGAATATCACTTTTTCGTTAAAGTTGTGTAGAGGTGATCAAATATTGAAATTCAACGTGACTGAATATTAAATTTTAGTATCCTTCATGCAATGGATTTATTTTTAGTGCCATGATTGGGCATTGGCTGGTCCTGATAGTTTTTTGTATTACCCCGAAAACTTGGACAAATAAGAATTAAATAAAACAATATTGACAAACTATGTATGACAGACAAACATTTTTGTTTTTTTACCTTTAATATAAATAATATGCATATATTATACTATTATGTATGCAATGCATGTAACATAGTAACAATCATATAAGTATGACGTTTATGGTGTATTTTAGACTTATTTTTAGCAATTATTTACATATACCACACATATGTATTACATATACGTCGTATGCTTATAATATTTTTATTTATGAACTGTTAACGAATGCAGACCTTTATATAAAATTGCTAAATCTAAAAATGTATGAATTTTCAGGTGATCATTTTTTTAAAACAGAAAACCTTTAATCTTTTATTTCATTTCACTGATGGAGCAACAGGAAGTGTCTGCTGACGTTATGTAATTAACACTTTTTTTTAATTTTATAGAAATGTGCATAAGTTACCAACGAAAAAGAAAAAAATTATAAAACATAAATTTGGTATGTGTGCGCGCGCGCATAAGTTTCTATGAATAATAAATAAATAAAAAAAAACAGAATTATTACGTATCTTTAAGAAAAGTTTTGCCGTTAAAACAACCCTCAGCTAAACTAAAAGGAATTACACTAATATATATTATATATATTATATATATATATATATATATATATATATATTATATATTATATACTATAGAGAGAAGAGAGAGAAGGCAGAGAGAAGAAGAGGAGATATCTCTTCCGGAGAAGCAGATTTTCATCATCCATGTTTTAGTGTAATATAACCGATACCAGGTGCAACCTAGATATTAAAGAATTATCTTTGTTTTTCCTTTTAATACAGTAGCAGCTGCTGAACTTGAAAAAATTTTAGAATCCCAAGAAAAAAGAAAGCTAAGATACAAAATTACATTTGCTAATATTGTTTAGTCTAAAACATTCGTTATTGACTTGACATTGTCCATAACAATATGTAAATTTATTAGTTGACGGTGTAGTGAGCATGAATTACAAGAGTAAGCAATAAAGTAATATTCTAGAGTCGACAAATTATTTTCATACATTTCCCGATATTCCTAGTAAAGACCAGAGAACAAAACATCCAGTGACGATAGAATGATTACTGGTAGAAAATAGTGTTTTTATACATTAATATTTGCAAAAATGTATATTTTTTTGAACACATTTTTCTATAATAATAAGTTAATTACCAAATTAAAATCAGCTACAATGATAAAATAAAACCGAAATAGACTGACACTCTAATATACCATTATGTGTGCTTTTGTTTGGAACATCTAGACATGCATTACACCAGTGTACACTGGTACCTAAGTTAGAATTTTATATCATTTTTCCATAGATGTCAATAGTAGTATAAAATATTTTCATGTTTTATATAATTTAAAGAAAAACTTTGTTCATAGAATCAGTTCAATAGTATCTAAATCTTAACATAAACATTTACACAAGTTACATGCACGTTATATACGAACGTGGTATTTAAAACCACACACACTACGTCTAAGCACTAACGTGTATATGTTTCTCACCGGATTGTTTTTTTAAGCACTTTTTCTATTTTCATGCTTTTGTAAAATAATACCATTGTTTTTGTAAAATGAACATTTCTTTTTCCAATTTTCAAGATCTTTCTCTTTAATTTCTATCATCTTCTTTCTATATCTTTTTCTCTCTCACTCACCCCCTAACTATTTCCACATTAAACTCATCATTCACCTTAAACTATCCCTCTCTCTCTCTCTCTCTCTCTCTCTCTCTCTCCTCCCTTATTTACATGTAATTAATAATCTTCTTTCGCTTTTTGTTAGTGGAGAGTCTCACTGATATCGTATTTCTTATCGTCGTCCTCCTGTGCTCATGCTTTCCTTGCTCTTCAATTTCTAACATTTCTTTTCTTTGAAACATTAACTTTACTCAGAATTTTCTCTTGAAAATGTCTTTCTTCCTCTTATATAACCTTTTCTCTACTAATTTTAAATTTCTTCCTTATTTTTCTCTTATCTTGCTCTCTATCTTTATCTCCTTATTTCTCCTTCTCATTTCTTCTTTCTTCTTCTCTTTTCTTTTCGTTGAGTTTTCTATATCTCTCTTTCTCAATCTAACTCACAATCTTCGTGTGCGGTTTGAACGATCTCGCGAAACAGTCAGAATCAGAGATTCTCATACAAACGTAGAGAAGATGTGGTTGGGTGCTAAGAGATTATCAGATGGCAAGATTAGTTGAAAAAAATGAGCAAATTAATTGAGTTAAAAGTAAATCAAGTAATAAGGATCAACAATTTTCAAGAAAAATTCTGAGTAAATTGATTTTCAAGAACAGATTTTATTAAGCCAAAACTAGCACAGGGCCGATTCGACGGATATTGATAATTATCGTGACCTATTCAGTCGAATCTCACTAACATAAATAAGGATAGAGATTACATGTAATAAGGAGGAGAGTGAGAGACGAAGACGAGAGAGAGAGAGTAGGGACCTAGCTTTAGAGTTGAATCGATAGCTTTTACAGTGCGCTTGGGATAATAGTTAGGGGGTGATGAGAGAGAAAAAGAATTTCTATAGAAAAGAAATTGATAAGAATTAAAGAGAAAGATCTTGAAAATTGAAAAGAATTTCATTTTAACAAAAACAATGGTATTATTTTTAAGGCATAAAATGATCAAAATGCTTAAAACTGAATCTGTGAGAATTCCTCTACACGTTTTCCGCTTATGACGTTGTGGTGTGTGGTTTTAATATCTCTACCGCTTCTTCCACGCTTCGTAATATATCCTGTGCATGTACATCTTGTGTAAAATGCTTAATGTTACAGTAATTTTAGATTACCTATTGAACTGATTCTTCTGTAAAAAATTTTTCTTAAAATTATTATAAACTATGAAATAATTTTATACTCATCTTTTTTTTGACATTTTATTGGATAATGATTAAAATTCTTAAATCTTAGTGCTATCAGTGTACACGTGTGTTATGCAATGTTCTAGATGTTTTATTACAATAGCACACATATATTGGTTATATTAGAATGTTGTATTCTATTTCGTGTGTATTTATTTTATCATTTATTGCTTGATATTTTTAATTTTGGTGTATATTTAAACTATTATTATAAAATGGTGTTCAATAAATCATTACTCATTTTGGCAATATATTACTGTATACCCCCTTTAAGTACACTATATTTCTAAACTAGTCAATCATTCTATTGTTCAGTTCACTGGATGTTTGTCTGGTCTTTTACTAGGATATTCGAAATGTATGAATAATATCTTTGTCTATCCTAGAAACTTATTACTTTATTTGTTTATCTCTTGTAATTCTATGCTTCACTACATACGTCATTCATAACTTTTAAACATATCTTGGTTTGACAATGCTTAACTCAAAACGAATGTTTTGGACTAGATATATTAGCAAATGTATTTTGTATCTAGCTCTTCTGTTTTCTTTGGATTCCTATATACAATTTTTTCCAAGTTAGCAGCTGCTACTAGTATTTAAAGGAAAACAAAGATAATTCTAATATCTAGGTTGCACCCTGGTATCGTATACTTTACAATCTAAACTATGGACTGATGAAATTCTCTTCTCCGGAAGATATAATCTCTCTCTCTTCTCTCTTCTATCTCTCTCTCTCCTCTATATATATATAATTATCATTAGCTTATATTATTAATATATACCTTTATATATTATTATATACTCACCTATATATTATAACTATATATTTTACGCTCGTGTATTTCTTTTAGTTTAGCTGAGGGCTCTGTTTTTAACGGCAAACTTTTCTTAAGAACGTAAATATTCTGTTTTTTTTTAAAATTGACTTTTTATTTATTCTATTCAGAAACTTATGCGCGCGCCGCACACATTACCAATTTATTGTTTTCTAATAATTTTTTTTCTTTCTTTGGTACCTTATTGCACATTTCTATCAATTAAAAAAGTTGTTAATTCCATACGTCAAGCAGACTGCCTCCTCCCTTAACACTCTCCTGTTGCTCCATCAGTGGATAATGTAAATAAAAGATTAACAGGATTTTGTTTTAAAGAAATGATCACCTTGGTACAATATTCATAAACATTTTTATTAGTATTAGCAATCTTTATTATAAAGGCTCTGCATTCGTTTAACAGTTCATAATAAAATAAAATATTATACAGCATATACCGACGTATATGTAATTAATATGTGTGGTATATGTAATATATGCTAAAAATAAGTCTAACATACAGCATAAACGTCATACTTTATATGTTATTGTACTATGTTACATGCATGCATACATTAACTAGTATTATATCTTGCATATTATTTATATTAAAGGTAAAAAAACAAAAGATTTGTCTGTCCCATACATAGTTTTGTCAATCATTTGTTTTATTTTAATTTCCTTATTTGTCCCAGTTTTCGGGGTAATAAAAAAAAGCTATCAGGAACGCTAGCCAATGCCCAGTCATTGGCACTAAAATATATAATCCATTGCATTGATGGATACAAAATTTAATCAATTGCTCATCTTCCTCACTTCTCGCGATTTCAAATTTTGATCACCTTCTACATCTTTTAACGAAAAAGTTGATATTCTCAACCTTCTACTTCATTAATTGTCAAAAAATATCAAAACCAAAGAAAACCCTTAAACAGGATATAAGTTGACAATGACAAGCTTAGATATATATATACCAATATTCTGTTATATACATAATGATTAATATGTTCTTTGTATCTTTTGTGTAAATTGATCAGGATAAATCCTCCTCTTAAATGTGTGTGTTTAATATTTGTATCTTATATTATTAATTATTTTCTTTTGCTAATAAACTCATACTTTTTCTCAAATTTACTAATGTTGTCACATCTCTTTTTTTTTCACATATAAGTTTTGTCAGTAAACTATATACACTTTTATATATATATTCGGACACGATTTTTATATCAGTGTGTGAATTTTTTTCTTCAATAATTTTTTATATAAGATTTTTGATGATAAAATTAACTTATAGTCTAGTTATTTTCTTTCACATATTTATTTTTTTAAAAAATCAAGTGTAGGTGATCTGAATATCGAAAATCAGTTTATTTTTAAACGGTGCTGAAATATTAAATTTCTGATACCTTGTTTTCAGTGACCGGAGGTTGGATCTTATTTTATATGCTTTGATGGGTCACTGCATGATTATGATACTGTAAGCACTGATTAGTTTTTAGTAGCTACCGCTATCCTTCCCTTTTTTTAAATTTTGTTTACCATACATAGCACATGACCTTTACATTGTCCGTCATTTTCCTCTCGAATTATTCTTTTGATTCACGTAAAACAAGTTTCATATTTTTTTTAATTTGCTATTAATAAGTAATAATCTATTTCTCAAGATCCCAAAAATCAAAACACTGCATGCTCATAAATACTAGGCAGAATCTACGCGCATCCAGAAACTTGTTTCTCTTTTTGTGTTGTATGGTTTGAATCGAGAATGTACTTTATTAAAATTGTATCTATTCACGAACATTATTCTAACAATAACATTTTTAATCAATGGATAATTTAATAAATTTAATCATGGATATTTAATAAATTTCTAATTAATACAGTACTTAGCTGTTTCATTTTTAGATTGTAATTTTAATTTTGAATCATTTCTAATGAATGAAAAATATTCTTGATTATAAACCTTTAGCTACACGTACACGAAAATACCAATAAAATGTATTATGCTTTATGATTTGTATCGTCAGTATAGTGTGCATGATGTTTATGTTTGCAATATTTATGGTATTTTGGCCAATGGTTAATTGGATTAGTTTGTATGTTATGTTAGTAAGATTAGATGTTACGTTGAATTTCTTTTAATATGCATGTGTATATGTAATTTTATTTTAATTTTTTAGATTATTTTTTTTTATTGTTAATAGGCTCTCTGTACTTTGTAATAGAATCTTCTCTTTATTGTCGATTTCTATAAAATCATTGGCAAGTTCCAGTTACACATACCGTTTTAGTTTACCAATTGTAAATGAACCCGATAGTTCTTGGAACTGAATAACATTTTTTCCATCATAATATACATAGTAACACATTTGTTTCTTACTTTGCAGATATGACAACTCCAATCATTCAGTGGCCACCTAACGTGGCATCCACTGGTGGACATACTACCTTCAAGTGAATCAACATTTGTTTGCTGCCATTCGCTCAATGACGGTTGCTGGAATGATCTATTTCTAACTAATTTCAACTTCAGGATCAGGAGATAAAGACACCACAAGCCACACCAACCACCACCAACATAATTGAGTTACTTTTTTTGTTTTTGTATCTTTTAATTCCCTTTGTTTTTAGTTTTTTATTTTCAATATTTTTTACATCTGATATATGTATCTGCTTTTCAATTGTCTTTTTGTGAGTTTTTTTTTGATAATTAATTCTGATGAAATTTTTTTAATTGATATTTTTTTTTTTAAATTTTAAATTTACCAATATTTATATGCTATAAATATAGATTTTTCCGTTTATTTTGTTTTTGGTATATATAGTAAGTATAAATTTATATATATAAATTTTTAATGTTTGTCATAAACCTTTTATCGTATACATTATTTTATGTATGCATATATAACATGTTAATATTGTATATATGCGCAACATTATAATTGTCTTGCTGCACTATATTTGATAGGTAGTGCATATAACAAAGCCTTCATTTTCATAATGATCCTGGGTGTCAGCCACAGTGGAAAGATACTTGAAGCATCAAATTTCATTTAATCTAACTGATACCTTCTATTCCTGTAATTATCTATTATTATTATTATTTTATTATTATTATCTTAATAAAAATGTACTTATCACAATTTAACAAAGGCACCTGTTGCATAATCCTGTGGTTTTTTCAAGTGTACAACTTTTTTTTTCTGCTTTGCTTTGCTTGGCCTTTTTTGGGGGTCAGGTTTTATGCTTCATGTTTGAATTTGTTACAAATTATATATATATTATATATTATATACTTAACTTTATATATATCGGTGTTAGACAGTCCACATATGCCTCTTTAAAGGATATGAGGGACAGTTTTGTTGGTTTATATTAGATCATGGGAAAAGTAAAAATAAAAACAATGAATGTATAAAAAAATTCAAAATGATGAATATTGACTGTTTTAATTTGCCTAGTATTTCTGATTGTGGTATGGACATCCGAGCACCATGGATCCACGCGTGAAGAGGTGAGTACTACTCGTGGTTTTTCCAGTGTATTTCATATATTCATGACTATTCTTTACCATACAATAGGGCTGCTATGATGTAGTGGATCTCAGTAGCTCTGTGTATGAGGAATCATTCTGGTGTTTAAAATATTTATAATGTATTTAAGTCCCTGAAATTAAAATTTAGTCCTTTCTCTCTGTGGTTTGTTTTGTTTAAGGGTCAATCCCCTTAGTTTCTTTTGTCTGTGTTTCTGAAAATGACTGGGAAATGAATAGTGGGCACCTCGCACACAACCTCCCAAGACACTAAGCAATAAAACAATTATCTAAAGACATTGAATAGACCAAATCTCAACTGACCGCATGATCTCAAGAAGAAACTTTTAAAGGAAAATGTAATTTAAAAGACACAGTCGTTGAAGTCAGAAAATTTTGAAAGTGGGATAGAAGGCTGTGTCTGAAATATTTAAAACAGTTTAAGATTAAAAGTAAGATAATATTCATGTATTTTGGATTATTATCTTTTTCATTTCACTTTTTTAAAACTTTTCATGCTTCTAATATAACTAGACCATAAAACTCACACCATCCTTACATATGAAAAAGTGTGTATATAAGGTCTTTGAGAGATTTTTTGTGGAATTATATAAATCCAGATTACTAAAACATAATTTGACAAAATAAATTTATTAGCATCTAAAACAAATTAAATAAAAATGTTGATTTAACAATAATTAAATAATTTTTATGAATCAATTTATGTGATTGACAATATGACAGTAGAAAATACAGTTTATATACTGTTACTAATACTTAATCATATATGTACTTGTGAAAATTCCTAATTTTTATATTTGTTTCAGTTTAACTAATCCTCAGGGTTGTGTGTGAAATGGAATATTCTTTATTCAACGATACTTTTGAAAAAATTTAATAGTAGGTCAGCAGTGGAGTTTTTCCTTTTCAAAATGCATTATATGGTATGGAAATTTTATGTATTGAATTGTGGATGTGTCTTTGGATATGATTCCTGAATACACGTATATTACATTATCTTAGATGTCTCATTTTACTGTCTGTTGAATATAATATAGTGGGACCTCTTCCTGTCGTAAATGAATAGATGATGGTCAGCAAATGAGTGATTTGTTTCCTCCACATTGTGCATGTTATCACAAGAAGAACATTTTTTGTTTTCTCGATGTGGATACCAGCCCAGCTTTGCTGTCGAGCTATGAGCCACACTGACAGATAAATTTTCTCAAGTGGGTGTCAGAATGCTCTTGCTTTAAAGTTAGATGGAGCTGATCACGATGTTTCAGTCTAAGCTCTTTAATTTAGCTTACACCATTCTTTCGATTGGATGCTAGATTTTCCCAGGTACTCAGGTCATATTGAGGCTTCAAATTTTGTCCTTCAATTTGTCTTCATAGTGTAAGAGTGAATGTCCAATAGAATGCTTATCATTATGGTAGTTGTCCTATATATATCTTCTTTGTGAGCCTATTCTCATTCATTTCTGGACCAAACGTGACCAGCCCAACCTTAAGCTGAACTTTGCTAGTAAAGTTTCAATGTCAGCAATCGTCTGTTAATTTTTTTTAGTATTAGCATACTATTTGTTCACTCTATCATACATTTTTATACCGCAATGGCCGAAGACAGTCACAGATATCAAGTTGGTTTATGTGCTTGCCAGTAAAAATGTCCCAAGTTTCAGCAACCATAATAGTAGTTGAAAGTACAACTGATCTGTAGAGTCAATTTTCATTTGAAAGACTACATCTTCGGTTTCCATAATCGGTGTCTTTCAGTATGTTGCCAATATGCAGTGTTTGCTTTAGCTATTCTGGAATGGATCTCTATTTGTTCATTTTTCCATCAGAATGTACTGATGATCAAGATATGTATAACTATGACAACAATTTCTCTTAATGCTTTTTCCATCAATGAGACAGATTGGATTTCAACAGAAGACATGGAGTTTGCATTGCTGTGGGCTGTACAGTAAGGAGCAGGTTGAAATTTGTCATTTTTTGGAAATTCAATCAGTTTGATGGCGAAAGCTGGGGGTTTGGTGTTATAAGAACTGACTAACAAAATTAGATTCCTAACTTTAAAAAAAACCATTTGGCATTTCATTTTAAAGATCGTCAGCAAAATATACACGAAATCACCTCCATTTCGCAGATTTGATTTGACAAAATCGATCTTCAAAATTTCATTATTTCAATATTAATCCAAATTAAAATTGTATTTTTCATTACTATACAATGATGGAAATATATTCAATGTTTTTAAATGTTGCATTTTTTTAATTGAAAATGTTTAAAAGCTTCCTAAACTATTCAATTATGTAACAACAGAAGTGAATTGTTCTGTGTATTTTTCCTTGTGAGGAAAATGCAGGTCTGATCTGGTGGCACCAATGTTGGTTATAACGTGTGGTGCCTTGCTTCCTGTCCATACACAATCTGTGAAAACTTCTTGTTGTTAATTTTAACAGCTTTTCACACCTTGTGAGTGGCAGGTAATTTTGGAAATTTCAGTTCTGTTCCAGTTCAGCCTTCTAGAGATTAGTAAGATGTTTCATTTTGTGGAAAAAATCTTCTGGAAGCTGCAGGTTCACAAATCCTTCTTTGTGAAGAGATCAATCAGAGATGACGCAGTGTGTCCTTCGGCAAAAATTGATTGAAGTAATTTTTTCAATCTTTCTTTGGCGGTTCGCTAACTTCTGAAAAGAAAAAAAGAAATTTAATCCAAAACTTGATTATATTTTTGCCAAAATGTAATTTGTAATAAAAACTTATAATTATTTCTTGTCAAATCTGACATTAAAACTAATTAGGGTATGAATAATGTTAACTTACCGTTTAATGGACAAAATCCTTTTGGCCTCTTCCCTCACTCCAATTCATTGACCTCTTTCACATGACAAAAAAATGTTTTCCGGACGTAAAGCAAAAGCACTTGTGTGTTGAAATTTTTTATGCAACATTCTGGATTTCAGTTGACTGGTTGCTTTATCTTGGACTTCTATTATCAAAGATATTACGCAATTGTTGGTTATTAGACATTATGTGTCTCTTTTTTATTTAAAACCAACTCAAACTGCATAACTTGTATGACAAATTGAGCAACTGTTTTTTGTTGTAATTTTCTTTCTTCCTGTAGAGTTTCTTGGTGATTGGTCCATAGGCACATTGAATCTGCATTAGTAAAGTTAAGGTCATCTTGCCCTTGACTTCATAGGCCATCTTCCTAGAAGCAAATCTAGTGTTCACTTTTAACCTCGTAGAATACCTAAGCAAATCAAGAAGTAGTCTCGTATGTGTCATTATCTCTCATTTTGCTTTGCGGGGAAATAAAAATTAATCCAGGAGGGCCACTGATAAGCATTCCAATTTACCTGGGGGCAAATGGATGGTAATTACTTTCACAAAAGTTTCCCCAAAGGCCAGTTGAAAGTTGTCTGACTTCTTGTAGTTTCCATCAATAGATTTTAAAATCAGCTCTAAATGGAACGTTCATTTTTGATGAAGCGGAACGCCCATTGTGGTGCACCTTCCTTTTTTTTTTTTCTTCCAAGAGCTGTCCCATCTGCTTTCCAACCAGTGTTTGTCTGGTATTGTCTACAACTGCCTTTAACAGTATTTACACTGTTGTATTCTTCTAGAACAGCAGATGATACCAGTTGCACCAATGTTTGGGTATGATCGGTGGGTGAGATATTTTACTTGAAGTGCAATCTCTCTTGTAAATTTAAGTGTGCTCCTGGTCCCGTTGCTCTTTTTAATCTTTTTTCACAACATTCTCTTCAATCTCATTGTATAGCAAGTGTTCTTATCCCTCTGCAATCAACTCAATGCAGATGAATTGTCATAATCCTGATATGCTTCTGATAGCTAGTACCTTTTTCTTGCTTTTGTCCCTATCTATTTCAGATTTATCTAAAATAATGTCCTTTTTAAACGGAATATTGGAGTGAGTCCCATATCTATAGATCTAACAGAAAGGCATTATGCAAGAACAAGCCCCAAGTTTGATGATACATCACCGCTTAATAAGTTCCATAGAATAATCTTGGGACACTTTAAAAGGACTCTCATGACGCCTTCACATTCCTCCCTGGCTCAAAACTGTCATCCACGGTTCTTCACTGGGGGTGAGTCTGTTGGAAATACAGACGTCGAGGATGGCAACACATGAGATATTCTTGTTGCTGTCTGCTAACTTTTTCTGCATCCCACTGAAATTTTTGTCTTTGGATTTTTGACAGCATCCTTGTCAATAGGTCCAGCTGAAACTGCCTTTTGACCTGTTTTCTCTCTCTGATATCTTTTAAATATTCCGCTCTCTCAATGGAAACTGAAATTTCAAATTTGCATGTGTTTAAATACAGGTTCTAGCATACATGACAAATATTAAGGAATGTCATATCCATTTACCAGAAAAAGGAATATATCAAGTAAATTTAAAATTTTTAAACATCGAAGACATGGAAACTTGTTCAAATTAACAAGTAAAAAACAATAGCATAGAATTAAGATTACCTTCTTGTTAGGCAGGACAAGTGCAAACTAGGTGCCTTGTTTGGCAATTTTCTTTGTTGCACTTCACAGCAAAGTTCATCACAGCTTAAAGACAGGCAGTTACAGCAACATGAAGAAATATCAAATATCTGTCCAGCTGTTTCCTTACCATTCTTTTCACTTTGAATGTGTATTCACGTTGCGTATTATTCTAAACATAACACACTGTATGTTTTAAGAATAATACGCAACTTTTTGTCTGCTTAATTTTAAAGGAATTAAAATTAATTAATCATTATTTAAAGGTAAAATTTTTGTCTAAATTGAAAATTAGGTAGCTTAAAGTTTTCGTGTATAAATAGTGATCAGCTAACACTTTTCACTATAGAAACTGAACATAACCGTATTTTAATAATTTCAAAGAGAAAATTTAATTTTGAAACAAAATAATAGAAGAAAGAAACTTGTATTACTTACTAAAGACAAACTTCACACTCGCAGAAAGCAGACCTCGCCCCGCCTTTTATATTGTTTTGGTTTGTTTATCGTTTGAATTAAAGTCACTTAAAATACAAACTGCAGTGTGTTAAACAACCTTTTCTTTCCTCCTTTTCAACAAATAATCAAGTTCTTGCATGAAAATAAAAAAATTAATAATTAATTTTTACAATTTAACAAACAGCATCTACGAAAGTCCGAGAACAGTAAAACAAACTATATTTACTTATTTTGACTAAACGAAGAAAAAAATTTTTTTTTAATGGCGTTTTATTTATAATTCAAAATTTTTTCCTATTGAAAAATAACAATCCTGAAGTTAGATGAGAGAAAAAGCGATTTTTTTTTCCAGTTTTTTAAAAACCCTCAAACGCAAAAAATCTAAACCTGGTTTGTTTTGGTTTTAGTAAACGCAAACAAATAGTTTAATCTCCATTTCGTCTTTAACAATCAGTAAATATTTCTTATTATTTATAATGGTCTTATTTTTTCCAATATAAATTATTGATATGCAAAGAAAAGTTTCAATTGAAAAAGATAAATTTTTAATCATATTCAAACATTTCTTTTCTTCCCACAGTACATTAATTTTCGACTGCGGTAAATTCTCCCTACATCAACGCTCGAAGCTACCTTCTGAGCTTAATTTTCAGCTTTAAATTCGTTTCCCTCAAAATTGGTAATGATTTGGAAAAATATTTTTGTGTCGTTATTTATCATGTTAAACCCCAAATATCATATCAGAGCTGTACCCCAGTTCAAATCGACCTTCCTACAGTTTTTTTTATACTGATAGTTAAGTAAATGTTTTGATGTTCAGAGATTTTTCAGATGGTTGGATGTCTTCTAGGCTGTGTGCTAATAGAGCGGTAATCATCTGTAAAGAGAAGAATCCTGCACTAGCTGCAGGAAATTTTTGACTTAGCTTTATTGCTTTATTGTTCTACAATTTGACATCCTTTGCTTAGATATGAGAATTCTTTTTTCGAGCAAAGCAGAAAAAAAACAATGGATGAATAGTAAAAAAAAGTACTAAAATGGGGAGGTTTTTCATTTATCTACACAGCAAAAACCTACATTAGTCAACTCCGTAATTGTGGACAATGATGATGATGATGATACTAATTTTAGTAGAAATCAATCAAGTTCTGCCTTAATTTCACTTTCTTTCTAGTATATCTTAATCAATTGAATCTTATAAAAATTTGGTATTGTCTCTTGTTTTAACCTAATAATGTTTATTCCAATCTTCAAGGAGTTGTGATTAGGTCTCTAATTAAATATCTTACATTAAACTAGTGTGTGGGTGTGTATGTGATGAGAGAGGGAGAAAGATAGAAGGATCCAGCTACTAATTTTTACACAAAAAATAAGAGTTATCTATAAGGGATTAGGCCTTAATCCCTTTTTAATCTTCTGATTGGGGATCTATATCTCTGTCCTTTTTTGCACTTTTGAGGTACCATAGCTGACACAATTGTGTTCTAATCCATTTTAATCTCATCCAGTTCTAGAAATTCATCAAAATTTCAACAATTACTTTAGCTGGGGAAAGGAGTCAAATTGGATTATTATGAGCATCAATATATTATTTCACAAGATACATCTATAAAGATATTGAGGGCGGAGTCTCAGCGACACACACACACATATATATTATATATATATATAATATATAGTCTTATATGCTGTGAAATTATTTGCTAAAATTTCTGCATCAAGATATTATGAATGCAAGTCCACAAGTAAACAGCTCACTCAATGACATTTCCAAGTGAATAAACTGAAAATGGAAAGTGTTTGTCCATGCAAGTGCAGTACAATTCTCTTGATTTGGTTGCTTTTTCATCAATGCAGTATAACTGAGTTGTTGAGATATCAAAATGGCTACATAATTTCATATATATATATTATACATATGAGAATAATGTTGTAATAAATTTTCATAAATTAAGTTAATCCTGAACATTTCAGCCATCAATAGATATTATCTAGGTAATATTTTTTATTTCAAGAATTTAAAAAACAGTTTAAAATAGATAATCTGTTCTTTTCTTTCTACTGCTCACATAAGATTTTAAGTGTTTATAATGCTTAATGGGTAATTGTTTTTTGAAGTTTAGTTACATTCTATTCAAAGACAATTTTCAATGTTTGCTTTTCTATAGAAAATAGATTAGTTTGTTCACTTTGTTACTGTCATAATTTTATCTTGTGCATCAAGAGACTTTAACTTGTTTGTTTGTGACAATTTGTGAAGATGTGTTTTCTGTATTTTATCACCTTTGTATAAGTTCTTTAACCACTTGTTTGGGTATTCGGAAGATGCCAGAAAGTGTTCAGTGTCACAATGAAAATAGAATGATTTTAATGAAATTCCATTTGATAATGAAAACCTAATTATTATCTTTTTAATCAATAATTTTGAAAATTACTTTTTTTTTCATTTAGAGATTTAAGTAGCGAAACACTTCTACTAAAAGTGCATGCCGTAAAACAATTTGTCTACATTTTCGCTTTTAATATAAAGTTTAATAAGAGTGTATGTAAATGTTTTTTTTTTTTTTTTTTTTGTGGTTTAATTTTTGTCTTTTAGACAATATCTTTTTGGAATCCTAAGTATTGATATAATGTTGCATTTTTTTTTCTATTTTCTCTATTACAAATGAGTTAACATATGTTACGGCATAAATTTTATTTTTCTGGAAATTTATTCATGATATAATGTGTGTGTGTGTGTAGGAAGCAATCATAATATGAAATCTCCTTGCTGAAAACTTTTTTCACCGACTTGTATAAATTGAACTTTTTCCTAATGATTCCTATTCCATCAAAAATTTAAAACACGACTAATTAAAAGAAGAAACTTTTATATCTGAAACTGTACTTTTGTAAAAATCTGTATCATTAACAATAACACCAAGTTGTAAATATATAATTTATTTATTTATGATTAAAAATTATACTCTATTGATCTTCATTTTGGGAATGTGTTTTAGTTTTCTCATCTGTAGATAAACATTTTTAATCTTTATTCATCACAATTTATAAATAAAATAAATGCATTAACTTAAATCAGGGCTGTAAATGCAAAAAAAAAAAAAAATTTTTTCTACAAATTTTAATGGAAGCATCTTTCTGAAAACTGTTGATCTTTATTTATCAATTACCACATTTTTAATTGTATTAATAATTAATTAAAAATATTAATGTGTTTAATGTGTAAATTTCAACATTATCTTTCCAGCTCTGACTTTTCTTTATTAAAAAAAATTAAAAATAAGTTTTTGTAACAAAACAGGTGAACAAAACATATAGTTATATTTTGCATATACATATTTATTCATCAATATCATTAAAATAGCTGTATTATATATATATATTATATACATAATTTGGTCAGTTTATGTATACAAAGATGAAAAACTTTTAAGTGGGAAAATACGATGCTAAAAATGCTTTTTACAAACCACATATCATCAAAGTGGGTTGTCTTTATCACAGTCATATATGGTTGTGTATGCACACATTTATAATGAAGAAATTAAGAGTCCTTGTGTGATTTGGGAAAACCTAAAAAAATTACAGGGCAAATTCTTGTTCCATCCTAATCACACTCATGTGACTCCAATCAAACTCTAAGCAACTCTTTTGTCTTTGATTTTTGTCAACCCACTGATGACCTCATCAATTCTATTCCTTTTGGCTTTCAAAATATTCCACAACATTTGATTCCATCTGATTGGTTAGTTGGTTTTGTTTTAATGGCTCATCACCTTTTTTAGGATCATTTAATATCAAATCAAGTCATTTTTGATAAAATAAAGGACAGGGGTTGCTTACTTTTAAAATAAACAAAGGACCACTGTGCTTAAGTGGTCACCATAATGTATTGAACAGAAATCATGTTGCTTAACTTTGTGATCTAGTAAGGAACTGATTGTTTTGTAACTTGACTGTATATCATTTCACACTGGAGAGAATAGCAATGCAACCAAAAAAAAAGTTAATAAAAACTGGTAAACCGAATACATTATCTAGGTCAACCATTGATACATTAGCAATGTAATGACCATATACATAAAATTAAGTGTATCTTCCAGACCTACAATCAAATTAAGTGTATCTTCAGACGACAATAAAAATTAAGTTGTATCTTCAGACCGCAATAAAATTAGTGTAATCTTCAGACCTACAATAAAATTAAGTGTATCTTCAACCTACAATAAATATTAAGTGTATCTTCAGACCTAAATAAAATTAAGTGTATCTCAGACCTACAATAAAATTAAGTGTATCTCAGTACCTACAATAAAAATTAAGTGTATCTTAGACCTACATAAAATAAGTGTATCTTCAGACTACAATAAATTAAATGTAATTTCAGACCTACAATAAAATTTAAGTGATCTTCAGACCTACAATAAAATTAAGTGTTCTCAGACCGAAATAAAATTAAGTGTATCTTTCAGACCGAGCAATAAAATTAAGTGTTCTTCAGACCTACAATAAAATTAAGTGTATCTTCAGACCTACAATAAAATTAAGGTATCTTCAGACGACAATAAAATTACGTGTATTTCAGACCCGACAATAAAATTAAGTGTATCTTCAAGACTACAATTTCCATAGAATTAGCTGCAGTACAACAAATAAATCACTGAGACATATGCCTTAACCTTATTTTAAAACATACTTTCATTTTATATAATTTTTATCCTTATTTCCATCGTAGCTGCTGCTTATTTCGTTTTCAACTTCACTATACACAATCTATTCACAGATTAATCAACAAAAATATGATATTACGCCACCTTTTGTGCCTTATCAAAATATAATTTATCCAAATTTTAATGCTGTTTACATTTCCACGGTTATATATCAGGTTACACTGCAGATTTATAATTTTTCCATTATAACTATACTGCAAAGGTGTAATATATTCCTTAGCTTTTTTCAATCTTCCTTTAGTAATCACATTTATAATTGTCATATTTTCTGAGTCCACCTTTGTTTCTCCAAGCTATGAATTTCCTGCATCTCCAAAACAATGGGAAAAAAACACCCCACTTTGCATCTCCCTAAAGAATGTTGTACCTCTAATTTCCAATGATCACACACATTGTTTCAACCCATTGTACATTCTCCTACACAATTCGTTTCTCTTGGGGGTGGGGTCACTGCACCTTTTTACCATAATCCTTCAAAGTTGAACTCCAATTCCTTTTGGAAAAATTCCTAACATATCACATAGCATTCACAAAATCTTTATTTGCCATTCTCACCATAATCCATTAGGATCTTTACCGGAAAGGCAGAACTTTCTGTTTGTCCCTTCTTTTTTGCTTTTATTTCAAAATGTTCATCTCTTTCATCGATAATAATGTGTAAAAATTCTCCAAACTCCAATTCAAACTCATTTGAATCTGTGAACGTTGAATCCATGATCAAAATCAATTAAAAAAAAATTCTAAGACAAGTTCCTTTCCTAATGAAATTTTTCCCCAAATTTAATTCTGTTCACCCACTTACTGAAAACAATAAACACAATTGCAAAATTATTTAACTAAAAAAAAAATTAATACATAGCAAAGGTTTACCTAAATTCCTAAACTAAAAAATCAAAAATGTGCACTTTAAAAAAAAAAAAAAGAAGAAATTTGTCGATTAGAGTTTGTCTTTTACTACAAATAATTCCTTTTTTTCTGTGCAAAGAAAATTTTCCATAATCTCTTAACAAAATCATTGTGCACATGAAACTCTTAAAACAATCAAACAATTCGTAAAAAAAAAAAAATTTAAAAATTCCACATTTTTTTTCTTTCAATTTCCGAGTTTTCCTACTAAAAAAAAAATGAACGTTCATACTTGTGTCTGTGTGTTTGTCATAGCTGTTCTCTTTTCTCAAGTCATGAGTTAAAAACATCTCTTTTTTTTTCTTTCCTTCCCTTTTTTTTGCTTCTTTCTTTCAACATTGTTCAACACACCACGTTGTGTGTGTGCGCATTATTTTTAAATTTTAATTTTTTCCTCTATTTCTACTTGTGGGTTTTCTATTTTTTTTTTTTTTTCTTGTACCTTTTTGTTGTTTCTTTTTCTCTGTTGTTAGTGAATCTTATTTTTCTTATTACTTGTTCTGCTGTGGTTTTCTTAATTCTTTCTTAATTTGTTTTACCTTTGATTTTTCTTGTGCAGTACTTTCAACTTTTTTTTTTTTTTACCTATAGATCCTTTTGAATTCTATTTTACTATGTGCCCCTCTCCAGCATTTTTGTTGTTTAAAAAAAATCCTATTGGTATTTTTTTATGAAAATTTAAATTTTTAACTTTTTTTGCCTTTGCCCCATGGAACCCCCCAAAAAGTTATAGGTCGGGGGGGGGGGGCATGTGGCGCCTGGTTGAGAACCCAGCTGGTCCAATGTTTCTATCTACATTGCTATATCAATGCCCTACATAGCTGGTCATATTAATACCTAAATTGCAATATATTGAAATCCGTGTTGTCTTTTGCAGCTACATGGTCAGTTCTCTTTGTTTCATCTTTCATTATTTAACCTTTGACTTACTTTCTTATTATTGTCTGAACTCATAACTTTATTTCTTTAAATAATCTTTTCACAATAATGGTAGCATTACAAAACCAGAGAATTAATGATCCAGAATAAGTAAAAGTCGTTGGGGGTGGGCCTAGACTGGCAAGGGAGTCTATCACCTTTTCATTTTGCGCTATGACGCAAGGAGATTGTTTTGGCGTCTGAGGTGGAGCGCCCACACCTATCCAACTCCTCACCTTACACACAGATCGTGTGCTACTCATATGCTGAGTTGGCAAGGGCCAGTATCGAACGCCGAATCTAGCAATTCTCAAGTCAAGTACTCTACCCGATGAGATAAGACTATAATATGGAAAATATGTCCACACTATTTCCACAACTCCAGGTTAAATGATTCAGATCTAAAATCTAATTTCTAAGTTTTTTTAGGATTCAAGTCACGATGACTTTAACTCTTCAATGAAGTTAGATTCTTAACTTCTTTAAATATTTATTTCCTGTCAATTACTACTAGGTTAAACAGTTGGGATTTTTTAAAGAAATATACTTCATGCAAAAACAAAATTGGCCACTCAAATATTTAACAAGGAATGTACTGAGTGAACTCTTGACTCTTAATCTTTCAATGATTTGCTATTTTGGGTAAGATCCAATTATTTGAACAGATTACTTTTATGATTCTGCTTCGTTTTTTTTTTAATATGATAGGGTTATTCTAAACTTACATCAGAGATAAAATTTGTGATATAGCAGCATTCCATGGTATTTCTACTATCAGCTGAACATTTCAAATATTCAAATAAACTGTCCATTTTGTGGAAAAATATAAACTGACCACATCATCATGAGCAACAAGTAAAATCAGCTGGATTATCCTTGGCATCTAATTTTAATGGAAAGTAGATTGGTAGTCGCAGACATTTTGTATGCATTGTTCTCATATATTCTTCAATACTTTTCTTCCAGTTTACATTAATATAACTCTTTTTGAATTAAATGATCAGACACAAGATACAGATTGGAGTAAACATTATCTAGCTGAAAGAGAAGATGAACATTTTCAACATTAGATGTTCCAATATGTTCAACCCATAAAGAGCACAAATATAAAATTTCAATCGTTTGATATAGTTTAGAAAGTAAATTCCTTCAAATATTTTCCTTTTTTTTTTTCCAAATTGATTAATTTCTTTTTCTGTACAATTTTCATTGTGCAGCTTCGTGTGTGTGGTGACATGTAACATACGTCCAAGTCATAATAGAAAAAACACAAGGGTCCATGTCCATGTCAAATTCACACAGGTGTTCACCCACCGGACACCAAATTACTCTTGAAATTTGGCACAAATGTTCCCTATGAGTTAGGAAAAGTGTGCAAATTATTTTTGTGTTAACCTTACCAATTCCGATTTTAGCAGGGGGGTTTATAATTTTCCTATTTTGCTCTAAATCAATCGTAAAATTCTCAGTGTTTTTTAAGAATTTTGAAAAAAATAATTCCCATTGCTTTCAATATTTCTGAAATTTGGTATTAGGGCAAATAAGGATGTAGAATCCAAATATCTAACTATTCTACCTAACTGATAGAAAATTTAATTTTGCTCACTCCAATGCATTGCTTTTCACAACCTGGTCAGTCTATAAGAAAATACATTCTCTCTTCATTTCATAACTATTTTTTTTCCTAACATCTACTAGCCTTCAGATTTTCAACTTTTGGCTGATGTTTTGGAACATGGATGACCCACAACTGATTCTTTTAATAAGATATATCTTTATCTGAGTAAAAACATCTGAATTAGAAATACACAAAAGAAACATCTGTGTGTGTGTGTGTTGGGTGTGTGGTGTATATGTATATAGATAGATAAATATATATATAATTGTTTG
>CM042179.1:17680606-17683106 GCA_023376005.1 Doryteuthis pealeii
TGGCGGAGTGGGCTTTGCAATTTAAACTGAACTGGTCAAACATATCGAGCAGCCACACGGTGTTAATGACAGGATCATGCACTTTCAGGCCTCATTACCAGGCAACCGCTTTATGACTGCTATCTCAGTCTATGCTCCCACTCTTGATAGCGACGAAGAGGTAATTCTGACCTTCTACCAGAATCTTAGGTCAGTCATAACATCCATCGCAAAAGCTGATAAAATCCTACTGCTTGGCGATTTTAACGCCAGAGTGGGACAGGATTACGGAACCTGGGCAGCTCTAGGTAAGTATGGACTGGGAAACATCCAGTACATCAGCTTTGTACTGAACTCGGACTTGTTATCTGCAACACATTCTTTCACCAAAAGCTATCTCACAAGGCGACCTGGACTCATCCACGATCCAAACATGGGCATATGCTCGATTATGTCATAACCCGCAAATGTGACCTCCAGGATGTATGCACTGTAAGGACCATGCGGGGTGCAGAGTGTGGCTCGGATCACAAGCTTGTGAGCGGTAAACTAATTGTCAGGCACAAGTTTCGCGCCCCGGGTGTGAAAGACCCCAAACGCATCAATGTATCCAAACTTAAAGACATGTATGTACGACAGAATCTGCAAAAGACTTTCGAAGAGGCACAGTTCGACGGTACATGGGATCACTTCAAGAGCAAGGCCTATGAATCAAGAAATGGAAACATCGTGACTGGTTTGATGAAAATGATGAATAAATCAACAAACCTCTGGAAGAAAAAGACAAGTTACATCTGAAATTTCTCGGTGCACCTATTAAAGAGTGTGGACCCTCACGACAGGCATTTAAAAGGGCACGATAATCACTTCAACAGAGCCTATGAAGGATGAAAAACCAGTGGTGGTTAGACATATCAGAGAGGATACAGAAGGCTTACGACAGCAAGGACACTAAAACTCTCTACCATCTAATCAGACAGGCATTCGGCCCACAACGATCAACAATGGTTCCTCTCAAATCAAAGGACGGGTCTCTTCTCCATAAGAGTACTGAGGGCATCATGAAACGATGGACAGAGCACTTCACAGACCTCTTTCACAACCCCTCTGTAGTTGATGACAGTGTCATCAACAATCTACCTCAAATGATCCACGAGATGATGGATCATCCCACCATCGGTGAGGTCCGCGTAACAATCAAGGAAATAAATATTGGAAAGGCACCCGGCCTTGATGGCATACCCGTTGAGGTTCTCCACCACGGTGGTGACAAGATCGCTGCGGAGGTCCATCATCTTATCTCTAATGTATGGTTGAGTGCCCCTGTACCTCAGAACTGGGTCTCCCTATACAAGGGCAAAAGTGTGCGGTCGGTATGTGGCAATTACCGGGGCATAAGCCTCCTCGAGGCAGTGGGCAAGGTTTTTGCCAAGCTCCTCCTCAACCGGCTCACTAAGTGGATCTGTCCTGTGGCTATCCCAGAATGCCAAAGTGGCTTCAGATCTTTTCCGCTTGGCAACTTCAGGAGAAATGCATCGAACAGCAGATAGCACTCTACCAGTTCTTCGTGGACCTAACAAAAGCATTTGACATGGTGAATAGAACCACGCTATGGACTATTCTCAGGAAACTCGGATGCCCCTCGGGATTCGTTCAGATGTTCGAACAACTCCATCAGGGCATGAAGGCACGCTTTCACTTTAACGGGTCCCTCTCAGAGCCCATACCCATCTACAACGGTGTCAAGCAGGGCGATATCCCTGCACCAACACTTTTCTCTATTTACTTTGCGATGACTCTATCCTACGCCTTCCAAAACTGTGACTCCGGTGTCCTTATACGATTCCGTACCACTGGCAAGGTTTTCAATCTTGCCCGTTTCAAGGCTAGGACAAAGACCTTCCAGACCCTGCTCTATGCTGACGATGCAGATTTCATTGCCCACACTGAGGAAGACCTACAGGAAATAATGAATTACTTCTCTGAAGCATGTACTGCCTTTGGACTTACCATCAGTCTGGAGAAAACAAAGGTGATGCTCACTCCACCACCTGGACAAAGGTATATGGAGCCCAACATCTACGTTAAGGGAACCAGATTGAAGGTAGTTGACTCTTTTGTCTATCTTGGCAGCACACTTTCCAGATGTGGAACCCTCGACTCTGAAGTTTCCCTAAGGATCGAGAGAGCAAGCAGGGCCTTCGGTGATCTCAAAAAACGAGTATGGTCGGATAGAGGTATTACCATCAGGACGAACCTCAGTGTGTACGAATCATGTGTCTTATCCATACTCTTGTACTCCTTGGAAATATGGACTACACATCGTCAACATATCAAAGCCATGGAGAGATGTCATCAGACATCTCTCAGAAAAATAGTAAACGCAGGGGGGCAATCCCTTATGTCAGACGCTGAAGTCCTGCAACAAGCCAATACGTCCAGGATAGAAATGCGCATTATACGTAACCAGATGCGCTGGGCTGGGCATCTTGCCAGAATGCAAGACAGCAGGCTCCTGAAG
>CM042179.1:17690606-17708106 GCA_023376005.1 Doryteuthis pealeii
GTCTTGGAGATGATATGTTCAGATATGAGATCAATTGCTGGGTGTGCAAGTACTATGGTGTAGAGGGAGATTATATCTAAGCTGAATACATAATTATTTTGTATAAGTTGTTCTATATTTAGTTGTTGCAGTCTATGGATGACTTCATTAGAATTTTTAACATGTCCTGAAAAGGTGAAAAGTAAAGGTTTCAGTATTTGTGAGAGCAGCCATGATATTTTATAAAGTAGTCCTTCTAAGCTGGAAATAATAGGTCTGATCTGGAGTGTTGTGTCAGTTTTGTTTGATGAGGTGATAGAAAATGTGCATTTATAAAAGTTAACCCATGCAATGTTAATTATATTTTTTATTTGTGTTGACTGAATGTATAACCCGTCGGTCGCTACTGAGCTAAAGGGCTCACAGAATTTCCGAAATTGGCCGTTAAGATTGGATTTTCTGCATTAACCAAGGATTGCAGGGTCTGTATATTTGCTGAAAGTCTAGCCGAATGCCCATGTTGTGTTCAAATCTCAAACGACTAGAAATCTGCTATAGAAACTGATTTCCAAGGTTAATGGCGGCCTAGTGGTCACATAAAAAACAACGACTCTTTTTCTTCTTCAAACTTAACAAAATTTATATTCAAATAACAAAAGAATACAAACAATTATTTCTCAATACTGTGGGAGTGATGGACCCATAATTAATAACTTCTGGTCTTCTGCAAAGTATTGTGCAAAACAGTTTGTAAAGTTGACTAAATTTTCAAATGGTCTTTGCTGAAGTCAGTTTCTCTCGGCTCTCAGTATTTTGCGTTAATCTTTTCTACTAGCCCAGTCAGCTCATGTGATTCTCAAGCAATCACAACTTCATCTATTAAGCCTGGTTTGGCTTCATCTGATTCTCAAGAAAAAACGTCTCAGTTAAATGATATTTCAATCGGAACATTTTTATTTCCGGCCGGCATGAAGATATTAGTAACTCTCTCTGGACATCCTATTCTGGAAAAGTACTGCCTCCTTTAGTTCAAACCAGCCAATCGAATTCACTTCCACTCACTAATCCAAGTGCTATCTTGAGTGTTTCCCAACAAAATGTGTGGTCTTAAATAAATTTGATTTTCTCTTCCAGCCATTTACAAAACAAAAGAAGTTATCTTTTTCCCAAGTGGAGAAAGGAAAAATAATAAAAATCTTTTCCAAGGGCCCAAGATAACCGGGAAGTCGACTAACCATATTTATCTTGTTCCGCGCCCTTAGTCTGGTCACTTCAAAGGACTGTCTCCATCGCCGCCGATTCTCGCTTTTGGGAGTTCCGACCCACTTGAGATTTTACTTCCGATATGGTCAGCCTTATCCTGGCTACCATCTGTTTTGATTTTCCGACCGAGGTCACCCGGCGAATTACATTTCTGTTTTTCTTTCTTCTTTCTTTCTTTTTCTAATTTCAAAACCTGAATCAGGTCACAAATGCCTGTAACCTCTAAATAAATATTGTTATCTTTAAGATGGTCAAATGCCAATTGGTTATAAGTATTCTAGAAGATGATGCAGAATTCCTTTATTGGAAGGTAGGTATACAAGTTTCATGTTTCTCATGGTTGATAGAGTGTGTCATTGTGTACTGGATAAATTTTGTGATATTCTTGTATGTTTTCTAAGTATGGAGAATATCAATCTCTTAAGTCTTGATAATTTAGAGTTTAATTCTTTGTTGGCTGGGGGTGGGTGAATAGGGAGATCTAAAGTGCAAGTAGGAAATGTGTTAGGAGTAGTATTTGCTGTTGTATTAGATTCCTCCTGGATTTTAGATAACCATTTAAGTTGCTAGGCTATCCTACAGAAATTGGTTTCAATGTCAATTTTTGTGTCATAATAAATTTAAGTCCAAGACTGAGTAATTTTAATTTATTGTTAGAAATAGATTTTGTTAAGTCTGTTACCTGGGATGTTGTAATTGAAGGTGTATTATCAGATATGCGAATATAATGCTTTATGTTTAAATCAGTGTGTTGAGTATTATGTTGGTGTTGCTTTTTGTTTAACAATGTGAATTTTTTAATTAGACATTTCTTGTTGTAATGAATACAGTTGTGGTAGTTTTGGTTGATAGCTGATAAAGTAGCATATGTGTGAAGAGGGCATTTTGTGTGTTGTTTTTCTTTATCAATCTCCAGTGTTCATATAAATACCTTCTTCGCACACATAACAAACTTCGATTTTACATTAAAATTCAACCACGCATCATTACTCCAACTTATACATTGTAAGAGTTTACACCATTTATGTGAATCAATGGTCATTGCAAACACAAAGACCATAAAACAGAGGCCCGTTTTTTTCCACTTGCAAAAATCATAACACAAGAGAACAAAATCAAAATAGACAAAGGATAACTTTGGTGAAAAACATGAAAACACAAAAATCACAGAAATACATCAAAACAAAAAAATTCTGATCTCCCATCACAACTTTAGCCCAAGCAGACACCAGCCACTCTCTGGTGCCTCCCCACACCCTAGCCTTTCAATTAACCTGACCACACCACTTTGAACTCACAAGCCACCTTATCCTTGTTGACATTTTCCCTTTTCACTCTTTTTCCTCACTCCTTCCAATGCATGTCCTCCCCTCCTCTTTTCCCCCTCCCTCCATCTTTTTAATATATAAACACACTATAGTTCTTATCTCAAATAAATTCTGACGATGTACATTTATATATATATATGTACATTTATACGTACATACATGATGGTAGCAAACTCATGTTCGAGTATTGCCATTGCTTAATAAAGAAAAAAAAAAATTCAATGGCGAGCTGCATGAATGTAGCTTTTTAGTCCAGTTAAATTCTTGCACATCTTCCCACATTCACAACAAGTTATTCCAGGGAGCACAGGGTAGTTAATTGGTCCATTTTGCCAATGCAGTGTTTGGTGAGTCATCAGGCCAGTTCTGCTCAGACACCAGCCTTCTGCACTGTTCACTCAGTAGATCAATATGAAGCCATTGCTTGTCTACTGCTTTATGAATGTTCCCCCTGCGAACATCTTGTTTTAACCGTTCATGTTGCATACGATTGGTCTCAAATTTCTTTGTGCCTTCCCGCAAAGTTTTTTTCCACTGCTTTACTCTCCTAGGTTTTCTTGTCAATGCTACACTTTTTCAAGGTTGACTTCAGGCTTCAATCCTTATACCTCTTCTTTTCAGCCAAACATTTTCCATTTGTACGTTTCCCATAAAACAGTTGCTTAGGAAGTCACCCATCATCCATCCTTACCAAATGCCGGCTCCACTTCAATCTATGCTTGGTTATAATAGATTCTATACTTAGACATTTGGCTCGTTCCAGAACCTCAATGTCACTCACGTACATTTGCCAGCGCACCCCTAATATTCATCGTAAAAAAAGCACTCGAGACATTTCATATATTTCCTGTACATAGTCCAAGTCTCACAAGCATAGAGAAGAACAGCTAGAACACATGCAACATAGACCCGGATTTTAGTTGCAACTGAAATTCCATGACAACTCCACAACCTTCTGCCTAATTTTCCAAAGGCATCACTTGCTTTGCTGATCCTTAAGCAGACTTCGTCATCAAGGGTACCAGTCATGTTTAGTGTGCTACCCAGGTATATAAACTTAACTACAACTGCTAACTTCTGCCCATAGACATAGATAGCCGGTTCACAGTATGGTTCACCTGGTGCCAGTTGATACATTAGGACAGTCTTTTTCAAACTAATTGTAAGTCCCAATGAACTACAAGCAGCTTCAAAGGCGTCCATGAGGTGCTGCATATGAGTTTGTGTATCAAGCCACAAGATCACAATAATCTGCATAGAGCAAGTCACGAACCGTGTTAGTGAATACCTTGGTGTGTGCACTAAGACGTTGAAAAGCTTCCCAGTAGTTCTATATCGAATATACACACCATCAGAACAATCCTTGAATGCCATTCTAAACACTGTGGCAAAGTACAAAGCAAAGAGTGTGGGTGCTGTAATATCCCCTTGTTTAACACCGTTCTCCACTGAAATAGGATCTGCCAGTTTCCCTCCAATATTGACCACAGCTTTCATATCACCATGAAAAAGCTTTAGAATAGATATGAACTTATCAGGACAACCAAGCTTTTTAAGAATCTCCCAAAGAGCTTTCCTATTTATGGTATCAAATGCCTTTGTTAAATCCATAAACACCAGATACAATCCCCATGCGCTGTTCTACACATTTCTCTTGTAATTGCCTGGCTGTAAAGATCATATCTACCGTCCCACGACCACTTCTAAAACCACACTGTGACTCAGGTAAAACATCATTAGCAATGTGTTTCAGCATTCTATCAAGCATGATTCGGCATAGCACCTTGCCAACAACTGAAAGCAATGAGATGCCCCGATAATTTCCACAATCATCTTTTGCACCCTTTCCCTCGTATAACACCACCATTAATGCATTCCGTCAATCCTGTGGAACACACTCATCACGCCAGGCAGTCTGCAACAAGACTGTCAAGCGCTGCATCATATTGCAGCCTGCACACTTGATGATCTCTGCATGTAGCCAATCCATGCCAGGTGACTTTCCAGAATTCAACTTATAGACATCTGCTTTAACCTCCAAGAGGGAGGCAATATCTGCCAAGATATCCTTAACTGGGTTGCAGGGAATAGACTGAACAAACTCTTGATCAAGGCCTATTCAGAAGTTTGTCAAAATGCTCCCTCCATCTATATAGATAAAGATATATTCTTTTTCACATACATATATATATATGATTTTAAAACAAGTACTTTCCATTTTTTTGTTAGAATGAAATAAATCAATTTGTAATCAGTGTAACTCAAAAACTTTTTTTTTTTAAGAAATAAACAATTCAAAGAATTAACAAATAATTTTCATATGAATGGATATGCAAAAGTTTCCATTTATAAATAAGGACACATGTTTAATTTTAGCTTCTTTTTATTGTTACATTTTTAGTGGTAAAAAAGAAAATAAATTAAATGAATATATTTTTTATCACTTTATCTCAACAAGCAATTTAAAACTGAATTAACATTTTTGTCCTATGTAAAAATAAAAAAGATATTAGAAAAATAAAAAAATGTTCACAACTCTTAAGTTTAGGGTTATATTTTAAAATAAATATCATTTTAAATGTAACTGGAAAAAAAATCCTAAAATAAAGGAATATTGTAATATGTGAATTTTTAGCCATTTTTTTTTTTTTGATTTGATTAAGAATTTGCTAAATTATTTTCCTTTTAGCCCCTCTCATACTCCTTTCTTCCCCCTTTCTCTTTCATTCCTTGGGGCTCCTAAAATCCTTTTAGTACAGTTATGGCCTGGGTACTTTTGCTGTACATACTCAGTCAGTAGAACATCCAATAATAGAGATTTACACAAAAATCACTTCATACAGTTATATTCCTTCTCTACTCAGAATTATTATTAATTTTATTTTGCAACAGAAATTGTGTGGCCTTTTCTAGCAGCTCCATCCCACCACCGGTCATCTGTTATGGTTGACTGGTACAACATTGGGTCTTTGGTCTTATCCACTCTCTCTCTCTCTGCCTACATGGTGATTAGATCTAGAAAGAAAGTGGCTAACTGATGAAGTTCCCTGTGATCAAACAGACTGTCGAAAGGCTACACAAAAATATATCTTCAACCGAAAAAAAAAAAAATCCTGGTCAATTATACTAAGTTCTTTAGTATATAATAAGTTAATTATAACAAATCCAATCCTTCCCTCATTGATTCTGTATGTGTGACAAATGGGGTATGTTTATTTATCTCTAGCCAAAATCAGTCTTACATGAGAGTCTAGTACAAGGTCTTTAGTCAGAAGGTCAGACTGGCGTGAACTTCAGTGGTGGTTAAATCTTGACTGTCTATACTCAAAAGTCTCAGCTTAAATAATATTTTCTCTCTTGGGTGTGATGTGGTTTTCTTGGTCACTTCATACAAAAATAGTTTCCAACAAGAAATAGTTCCTCTCAAAATTTGGGAAATGTCCCTGCATGCCTCATTCTAACTTACTATAGTTGACATCTCTTATTATCACCCTCAGGGGGCGGGGGTGCAGAAAACCTCTACTCCTCTCCTAACCTGCTTGCCTCTCCTAAAATTTCCAGACATGTTTTCCTTCTAGAAATTCTAAGATTTGGGGTTGGTGTCACTAGATAGTTGACATTCATACCAGGTTGACTTAGAAATATAGTTGTTCATGTCACAAGTGCCTCTGAAAAACAGTAGGAATTACTATTTGATTAACTATATTTTTGGTAGTAGAAAAATGAACCAAAAATGTTAATTTCTAATGGTTGTTGAGATAAAGTGATAAAAAATAAATTAATTTAATCTATTTTCTTTTTTACCACTAAAAATGCTTGTGTTTAGAATATTAATGTTGGCTGATATTGTGGCATATGTGAAGAAGAAATTAGACCGAAAATGTTGCTAAATGAAACACCTTACTTTGTTGGGAACACTTGTCTGATAAAGAAAAATTTGTATTTGGTGTTAATTTTTATCTCTAAATATCATGATTATTCATTTATATAGTGATTAGCTTTGATCATAAATTTTTAATGAATAGTTTAAACTTAAGGAAGTCTCAGAGTAGAGACAAGGGGAGATAATCTCCTTATTTTTCTTTATGTGTGTGTGCACTTCATTTAGATACCAATACCATATTCCCACCTTCTGACAGAAATTTCAAGGGAAAAAAAAACCCCTAACTCTCTTGTACAGAACATAGTTCTTTCCATTTGGGATGAAAGATTACCAGATATGATGAAAAATAGAGGTATTTTGCGATTTTAAAAAGTGCATGATATACACAGCAGGAAATGGTAATCAAAAATATGTCTGTAAAAGTGAATAACAAGTGTAAAAGCCAAAGTGAGGATCACTTTAAATCATAAATGGGATTTATATCTTTTCATACAGTTCAATTATTTGGATAAAAACATTATTGAAACAAAAATCTTTCATTTGACAAAATAAAATTGTATTAGAAACTTACTAGTGATATATTATAACCAAAGTAGATGATTAGCTTTAATAAAAAAAAAATTAATTTAAAAATTACAATTTTTGTCTGTCATCTTTTAAAGTAACTTACAAAATCTTATCTGGATTTTTTTTATTAGATGAAGTATTGTCAACCATTATTAATTTTTAATTCATATCTTTCATCTTCCAAACGACAACACTGTTTACAAAAATAAAAGTCTGATACAGTGAAAAGAAATTGAAACTGAGATGAAAAAAAAGTAAGTGTAAAATTAATAATCATTGAGATGCAAAATATTTTAAGTTTTTCAAATAATATCCAATCTCTAAAATGTCTAAACAGATAATTTCATTTATTTAAAAGTCACCTAAACAAATTTATTGCAATGTTTCTTACATATTGTGCTAAATTATGGTGATTTTTTTCTTTAAAAATACTCAAAATATTTTGTTATTAAATTAATTGATTTAAAATTTTATTTTCATTTAAAAATAAAGATTTTTAATTTATTTTTCTTACAAACTTAAAAATACTTTTCAATTGATTATTTTTCTTTGTTTAAATAAACTATAAATACACTTCAATGCTTTTTCTTGTTTTGTTTTTTACTAAAAATAATGGTGGAAAGCAATCTGATGAAAAGATGAAAGTAACTTTGAAAAACATTTTCTTGTGGATTCTTGATTATGTTTTTAGCATTGTTGGATTTAAAAGGTATTACAGTTAGTTATTGTTGATTGGTTGGCTTGGAGGCCTCCCAACATGGGTACATATAAGTACAAATAATATTCCGACAAGGGTATGAAATGTAACAATGGAATTTAATGAGCACATGGAGAAGATACATACAACAGGAATACATATATGAGATGATATACATAAGCAACACATATATGAATAAAAGCATACAGAAAGTAGGACTGCGTCCTGTAGAAGTAATGGTGTATAAAAAAGATATGGAGAGTCAAGTAATGTCACTTACTAAAGACAGGGTGGATGGCAAAAGCCACCCACATGAAAGGGTGTAGACGCAAACATCTGACCCATCTGTGTTGGTTGCAGTGCCAGAGACAAAGAGAGTTCAAACTTGGCGCTTCCTTGATTAAATAGTCAGGGGCGCCTAGTGGTCAAAATCTGGGAACAAGGGAAGATAACTCTTTCAGCCCAAACAGGGACAGACAATCACAACAGCATTATATTTATTTTAAGGCATTACTTATATTTAAGTTTATAGGCAAGAAGTAGGTGATTGATCCAGCAGAAACTATTACAGATGCTGACTATGCAGATGATCTAGCACTTCTAACAAATACACCTTAACAAGCCGAATCACTGCTACATAACTTAGAGAAAGCAACATTGGCCTCCATGTGAACTCAGATAAAACAGAGTTCATATGTTACAAACTAGATGGGGACATCTCCACACTGGATGGTAAGCACATCAAATTAGTAGACCAGTTTGCGTACCTAGGTAGTAATATTTAATCTATAGAAAGCCATCTCAATATGTGCATAGGAATGACATGAACTGCTATGGACAGATTATCAATTGTATGGAAATCATGTCTATCTGATAAGATAAAGCAAGAATTCTTCCAAGCAGTAGCTATGACAGTGCTATTGTATGACTGTGTTACTCAGGACTCTTCTTAAGAACTCTTCACTTAGAAATAGAAACTATAGAATAAAAACATTGATGAGAATGCACAAAGCCTTAAACTCTAGGAATGACATGAACAGACTATATTAACTATTATGTTAAAATAAATCAAGGAGGAGGAGGATTCACCAGCATTGATGATTGTGATGATACAGCAATTCATTGACTACGAGAATATAAAAGAAAGAGCAAAATTGCAAAAGAAAAAGACAAGAGAGATTAATTACAAAACAAAAAGAGCAAAGAGAGACTAATTCCAAAAGAAAGAGCAAGGAAAGACTAATTATAAAAGAAAGAAACAAGAGAGATTAATTAGAAAAGAAAAAGATGATAGATTAATTACAAAGAAAGAGCAAAGAGAGACTAATTACAGCAGCCAAAGATTGCAACAACAATAGAAATAACGCAAGGACAAACAAGAATTATAAAATTGAGAAAACAAAAATGGAAAGAAAAGCAAATATATGGATATTTTAGAATGCAAATTGTGCATGGACATCTAACCTAAAGAGTATAACTAAATCACTCATAGTAACAGTTCAGAAAAATGACACCAGAATCAATTATGTAAAAGCTAGAATAGAATATGTGGTGGTAGTGGTGGTAGTAATAATACCAGGTGGCATCTGATATAAGATAAACTACCTTAATGAATACAGATAAACCTCTCAGTTCCACTATGAGGTTTTCAAAATTATTTACTAGAACAAACTTCTTAATCATATATGAACTGTTGAATCAGTAATATTGGAATAATCCCAACCTTATTCTATAGTTTCAAAGATAATTTCAAAAAATGAACAAAGAAGTGTATAAATTAGTAAGAATGATATTCTATACTGTCCTTAATAAACCCCAGAAAATATTTTACTGTAGATACAACATAAGGAGACAAAACATGGAGTGTGTGTGTGTGTGTGTGGGGCAATAACCATTAAACTAAATAAGTGTACAGATATGCAAAATAAATTATTAATAGATACAGAACTAGAAGAAAACAAGTTTAATATTAAGTGTCATCAAAGGCTAAAAATGAACAACTAATTGATGAGTATAATAGCCATTTTCAAAATGAGGGAAATAAAACATTATTCCTCAATATTATACTACACTGAAAGAAATGATGAAAAAACTAAACTTATTATTGTACATGCTTGAAAATCATAAGCAAAAAGTTTACTTGATAAAAAGGGAAGTCAGTAACTATAGAAAATAAATAAACCTGGATAATACGCTAAATGGTGAGTATTAGTGAACAGGCCAGAATAGAAAAAAGGAATGAATTTAGCCATGTTGACTTCAATTTCATTGGGTAAACAAAGCAAGAAAGCAATTGGGAAATAAAATAATGACTGACAATTCCTAATGTGACAATATTCTATCTGCAACTCATGCACCTTCATTGCACAATGTCAATGATCCCCACGTTGTAATAATCTGTACTGACCAGTTTAAAAGGCACGAACTAGAGACAGGCTCACAAGGATAAGAAAAACTCAAGAACACAAAGTTTGATGATAGGACACTAATGGAGGAGGAAGATGTGACACTTTGTGCAGTTTGTGGTGGAGCACCAAAATCTGTCATCAGTTGGCAAGAAGTTCTCTTAAGTCGGCTGCTAGAATAACTGCAAGTCTGACTGATTTCCTATCATGTGGGACTTAACTTATTTTCTATCTATCAACTGCCCACTGGACGAGGCTCTCACTTCAATGGCCCGTCTAGATCTTCTTGAGGCTCGAGCCGGTTGATATATATACAGAATTCTCCTCAACCCGACCCAGCTTATTAGACCACCCTGAAATTGGTACTAACTTTTTTTTAGGTAGAATCAAGACTCCAATCTCTCCTGAAATTGCACACATTAATTTATTTCTAGACTGCTGGATGCCCATTTTCCAATCATTAACTCTTTTAAGACCCATTTTCTCTTAAAACTAGCCACCTAAAGATATTATCTTTAAGTAGCTTTCACTGCATGGTGGTCGAACATTCCTTATGGCCTTTCCAAAGCCTCTCTGACTGATCCTTTGTTCGCCTACAAACACACACCTACACATATACATATGCATGGACCTAACACATTCTATTTTCCTTCTTTGTTTTTCTCTGACTGTATTTTCACTTAACCATTGTGTCTCACTAAAAACCCTACTATTATCTTTAACTTTCACTACTTCTGTTCCTTTTTGATTGGCTCTTAAATCAATTTGTGTAAAATGGTGATAGGATATAAACTTTAACTATATATATGATGACTATCACATCTTGATAAATGATAACAATCTTTACCAATAAAATTACAACTCAAACAAATTCAACTTGTGAAAAAATATACAAGATACGTAAAATGATAAGGTAGTAAGACATCTTTACATCATTTGATGATAGTTAAATACGCTTGTGCAACATTTATTTCACTCTCTAGTTGAGTCCATAACAAGAGTCCAGTGATAACCATAACAAGATAACTTGTGTCTATGCAGAATACAGGTTTTATGTCAGAGTAGAGAGGGCTGGTTTAGCCCAGTCGGTAGAGTGTTCGGCTGGGAACCGCAAGATTCCTAGTTTGATACCGGCCCTCGCCAACTCAGCGTATGAGTACTACAGGGATCTGTGTGGTAAGACATCTGTACATCATTTGATGATAGTTAAATCCGCTTGTGCAACATTTATTTCACTCTCTAGTTGAGTCCATAACAAGAGTCCAGTAATAACCATAACAAAATAACTTGTGTCTATGCAAAACGTAGGTTTTATGTTAGAGTACTTTCTTTTAGACTTTTCTCATCTCTGCTGATTTGTATATCAGCAGAGATTTGGTGAAGCTTCCTTCTCCAGTTTTGATTTTGGTGTTAACTTCTACAAGTATATATATATATATATATATATATATATATATATATATATATATATATATGAACAAATTTTTGGTACAAGTAGAGGAATCATATGTATGTTGGGAGATCATACAAGTTACGAGATGGTAATATTTTATTATGAAAATAAAATTTAAAATATAGGGGGGGGGGGCTATGAAAAATACAAAGGCCCTTTTGACCAGTTCTTTTTAAAGTATAAACACTGGTGACTAATAAAAGTCAGATTGTATAAGATTGTACATATATATACATATATATATATATATATATATATAATCTGACAATAATGCAATTTGACATTTAAAGTTACTTAAGCATTATACCATGATTTTTGCTTGGAATAGTCTTGTGCATACATTACATACAAGTAAAACAACCCATATGGACTTACCAATAAATTGTTAATTAAGTAAAATTATTTTTACTTTAATATGGAACTGCAGGTGATGAGCCAAGTTCAAATACTGAATGAAGCTGTTTGAATTTTATTTCACTGAAAGTATGAATCCATCTTTTCTTTTCACCAACCATGGGTAAAATAATGGGCAGACTGAGCTCTTTAGCTGTGTAGATAGGCAAACGGTTCTAGGATAATAAAAACTCTTAATTCAAAACCAGGGGATGTGGGGATAGCAACCACACCCCAAAAAAACCTACTTGCTACTAAAACCACATCACTATATCACAGATGTGGTGTGACCGTAGAGTCTGCATAAATTTATGACCACTCACTATTTCAAAATATACATCAATTCACACACTTTTAAAATTGTTAAAGTTACTTTTTGTAGTTTGCTTTTTGAATGTACTTTTGTTTTTCTGAAGCATTCTGCTTTGTAATCAAATTATATTTACGTAAATTGTATGAGAATATCAATATGATATAGCAATTTAACAAGATTAAAATAATTTTAAATTCCTTTATTTATTAAAATGATCAACCAATTCATTTCAGGCGGCGGGTTCCCCATATACCCGCTCGTCTAAACGCGGTAAGGACTGGTTTTATTGCCCAGCACTCAAAAAGGATAATGTCGATGGAACTGAGACCTTTTTAGAATTGGAAGGCTTGTTTCCTTGTCATATATCACAGAATTGATTAAATTAAACATTTATTCAGTATAAACGAATACGAACGCGTTAAGTTATTATTATTAAACTCATTAAAAAAAAAGAAAGATAACATTACGCCATAGAAACAATTCATCCATTTAATAATTTTTTAGGTAATTTTTGAAAAGGGACATATCCATTCGTGTCCAATTTTGTGGGTGATGTGTACATAAAGGGTGAATAAACATTATAAATGAAAATATTATTTATTAGAGATAGCTGAGGGTGGAAGACTATGTCCCAAAATCTTATAATTAAAGGGACTGCCAGGTCGAAAAATGTTTAAGTATACAATTTTGATAGATCTGAAATTTAACTCCCTTCGACCCTATTTGATATTATTCGATTGTTTGTATTACGTCACTTCCTGAATACGTTGCCTTCCTCTAGCTACATATATAAAATTCTACTTTTTGATTGGTTAGTTGGTGAGTCAGACGCTATATAAAGAGAGAGGAGGGCAGAGTACATTTGCATTGTTAGCAAGTGAGTCACCGCACAAGGAACCCTTACAGCCGCTAGTGTTTATATTTTGGATAGGGACAGACTATTACACGGAGAAAGAGAAAGTCAAGCACGATTAAAGGGTGGAGGAAGCAGACAAAGGCAATGACTATGAAAGAACTCTGACAGAGCAAGTGGTGGTAACAAAGGGAGATAAAAAGTGGCACGAGAGGAGAGAACTGACGTAGAGATAGAAAAAAAAACAAGGGTTAAAAGAGAACATTGAATGAGAAGAACAAGGAGAATTACATACAAAAAAAAAGTGTGAAGGTGAACATTGAAAATAAAGAGCAAGGATTAAAGTGATTAATACAAAAAAAAAAAAAATCAGGCAAGTATTATATGATGAGGTGGTTCTCACAAAGAGAGAAGATGGGGGGTAAGAGATAAGATGGCAAAGATATGAAAAAAATGAGAAATTAAAATTGAGTTAAGAAAAAAAGTAAAAGATCAACAATTTTCAAGAAAAATTCTGAGTAAATTATTTTCAAGAAAGATTTATTAAGACAAAACTAGCACAGGGAGACGACGGATAGAAATACGATATCAGTGAGACTCTCACTAACAAAAAGGAAAGAAGATTACATGTAAATAAGGGAGAGAGAGAGAGAGAGAGAGAGAGAGAGAGAGAGAGGGACTAGTTTAAGTTGAATGATAGTTTAATGGTGGGAAATAGTTAGGGGGTGATGAGAGAGAAAAAGATATAGAAAGAAATGATAGAAATTAAAAGAGAAAGATCTTGAAAATTGAAAAGAATTTTCATTTTACAAAAACAATGGTATTTATTTTAAAAGCATAAAATAGAAAAATGCTTAAAAAACAATCGGTGAGAAACATATACACGTTTATTGCTTAGACGTGTGTGTGTGTTTTAATACCACGTCGTATATAACGTGCATGTAACTTGTGTAAATGTTATGCTTAAGATTTAGATTACTATTGAACTGATTCTATGAACAAATTTTCTTAAAATTATATAAAACATGAAAATATTTTATACTACTATTGACATCTATGGAAATGATTAAAATTCTAACTTAGTGTACAGTGTACACGTGTGTAATGCATGTCTAGATGTTCAAACAAAGCACACATAATGGTTATATAGATGTGTAGTCTATTTCGGATTTATTTTATCATTATGCTGATTTTAATTTGGTGTAATTAACTATTATTATAGAAAATGTGTTCAATAAAAATATACATTTTGCAATATATTAATGTATAAAACACTATTTCTACCAGTAATCATTCTATCGTCACTGGATGTTTGTCTGGTCTTTTACTAGGAATATCGTAAATGTATGAAAAATAATTTGTCTACTCTAGAATATACTTTATTGCTTACTCTTGTAATTCATGCTCACTACACGTCAACTAATAAATTTACATATTTTGTTATGACAATGTCAATCAATAACGAATGTTTTAGACTAACAATATTAGCAAATGTATTTTGTATCTTAGCTTTCTTTTTCTTTGGATTCTAAAATTTTTCAAGTTCAGCAGCTGCTACTGTATTAAAGGAAAACAAAGATAATTCTTAATATCTAGGTTGCACCTGGTATCGGTATATTTACACTAAACTATGGATGATGAAATTCTCTTCTCCGGAAGATATCTCTCTCTCTCTCTCTCTCTCTCTCTCTCTCTCTCTCTCTCTCTCTATCTATATATAATATATATATATATATATATATATATATATATATATATATAATATATATTTTAGTGTAATTCCTTTTAGTTTAGCTGAGGGTTGTTTTTAACGGCAAACTTTTCTTAAAGATACGTAATAATTCTGTTTTTTTTTAATTTATTTATTTATTTCATTAGAAACTTATGCGCGCGCGCACACATACCAATTTATGTTTTTATAATTTTTTTTCTTTCGTTGGTAACTTATGCACATTTCTATAAAATTAAAAAAAAAGTTGTTAATTACATAACGTCAGCAGACACTTCCTGTTGCTCCATCAGTGGAAATGTAAATAAAAGATTAAAGGTTTCTGTTTTAAAAGAAATGATCACCTTGAAAATTCATAACATTTTTAGTATTAGCAATTTTATATAAAGGTCTGCATTCGTTAACAGTTCATAAAATAAAAATATTATAAGCATACGACGTATATGTAATACATATGTGTGGTATATGTAAATAATTGCTAAAAATAAGTCTAAAATACACCATAAACGTCATACTTATATGTATTGTACTATGTTACATGCATTGCATACATAATAGTATTAATATATGCATATTATTTATATTAAAGGTAAAAAAACAAAAGATGTTTGTCTGTCATACATAGTTTTGTCAATATTTGTTTTATTTAATTCTTATTTGTCCAAGTTTTCGGGGTAATACAAAAAACTATCAGGACCAGCCAATGCCCAATCATGGCACTAAAATATAAATCCATTGGCATTGAAGGATACTAAAATTTAATATTCAGTCACGTTGAATTTCAATATTTGATCACCTCTACACACTTTTAACGAAAAAGTGATATTCAATTCATTAATTGTCAAAAATCAAAACAAAAGAAAACCCTAAACCAGGATATAAGGACAATGACAATGAAGAAAAAAACAAAATCCAGTGACAACAAAGAAAAGTTGTATTTTGAAAATATCGGATAAATCCTCACTTTTTTTAAAGCGTATTTAATATTGTAATTATTTAAATATTTTTGCTAAAACTTTTCTCAATTATAATTGTCACACTTTTTTTTTCATACAGTTGTAGTAAACATACAACTTTTATATATAATGGACACGATTTTTATATCGAATTTTTCTTCAATAAATTTTATAAAGATTTTGATGATAAAATTAACTTTATAAGTTCTAGTTAATTTTCTTTCACATATTATTTTTTTAAAAAATCAAGTGTAGGTGATCGAATATCGAAAATCAGTTTATTTTACGTGGCTGAATATTAAATTTGAACATTTTTCAGTGACCGGAGGTTGGAATCTTATTTTAATGCTTTGATGGGCACTGATGACTAGATACTGAAACTGATAGTTTTTAGTAGCACCCTATCTCCCTTTTTTAAAATTTGTTTACCATAATAGCAATGAACCTTACATTGTCTGTCATTTTCCTGAAATATCTTTGATTCACGTAAAACAAGTTTCATATTTTTATTTGCATATTAATAAGTAATAATCTATTTCTCAAAGAATCCCAAATTAAAACATGCATGCATAAAATACTAGGCAGAATCTACGCGCATACAGAAAACTTGTTTCTTTTGTGTGTATGTGTATTGATCGAGAATGTAACTTTATTAAATTGTATCTATTTCAGAACAATTCATCTAACAATAACATTTTTAATCATGGATAATTTAATAAATTAATCATGGATAATTTAATAAATTTCTAATTAAAACAGTACTTAGCTTTCATTTTTAGATTGTAATTTTAATTTTGAACATTCTAATGAATGAAAATATTCTTGATATAAAACCTTTAGCTACACGTACACGAAAATACCAATAAAATGTATATGCTTTATGAATATGTACGTCAGTATAGTGTGCATATGTTTATGTGCAATATTTATGAGTATTTTGCAATGGTTAATTGGATTAGATTGTATGTTATGTTTAGTGAAGAATTAGATGTTACTTGAATTTCCCTTTTAATATGCATGTGTTATATGTAATTTTATTTTAATTTTTAGATTATTTTTTTTATTGTAATAGGTCTTGTACTTTAATAGAATCTTTTTAATGCATTCTATAAATTCATTGCAAAGTTCAACAGTTACACATACCGTTTTTAGTTTACCATTGTAAATGAACCGATAGTTTGGAAATGTAATTAACATTTTCCATCATATATACATAGTAACACATTTTGTTTTACTTGCAGATATGACAACCAATATTCAGCAAACAACTGCATCCACTGGTGGACTAACTAATCAAGAATCAACATTTGTTGCTGCCATTCTCTCAATGACGGCTGGAAATGAATCTATTTCTAATAATTCAACTTCAGGATCAGGAGATAAAGACACCACAACCACAACCACCACCACCAACAATAATGTGAGTTACTTTTTTTGTTTTTGATCTTTTAATTTCCTTTGTTTTTAGTTTTTATTTTCAATATTTTACAACTGATATATGTACTGCTTTCATTGTCTTTTTGTGAGTTTTTTTATTTGAATAATTATTTCTGATGATTTTTTGATTTGAATATTTTTTTTTTAATTTTTAATTTAACAATATTTAATATGCTATACATATATTTTTCCGTTTATTTTGTTTTGTATATATAGTAGTATAAATTTATATATAAATTTTTAA
>CM042179.1:17713106-17715606 GCA_023376005.1 Doryteuthis pealeii
TTATAATAATAATAATAACTAATGATGATAACTATAACAATAGATATGATTATAATAATAATAATAATGATAATAATAATAACTATCACAATAAATATGATTATTATAACAATAATAATGATAATAATAATAACTATCACAATAAATATGATTATTATAACAATAATAATAATAACAACTATAACAACAACAATAATGATAATAATTGTCTACTTCCACTTATATATATTAGATTTCAATTCATTTACTTTGGTTAACAGCGTTCAGAAAATACATATATTTATAAACAATCTGAAACGGAAAATTCACTACAACCAAACCCACTAGGTATATGGTAACCAAGCCATATACCTGAATGTCCGGAGAGGTCAAACTCCATGATAAAACAACATGTGATCAAAACAAACACCTAACGTGTAGCACACGGTACACCTGTATGGGCTATGTTGTATTGAATGGAGACAGTGTGCTTTGCATAGCACAAGCAACAGACCACTCTAAACATCGTAGTGAAGTTGATCAGCAACTGAGTGACTAATGTGAGATTTTTTTTTTTCCAAAATATCATGGCGAGGAAGAGATAGCGATGGGGACAGGCGGAGGATGTCGCTGGAAGTCTTAGCTTGAACTTCACACATGGGTTGTGAGTGGTAGACGGCCGCTGTGTATTACAAAATCGGACATTACTACACTTCGTGTCCTCCTCTCATAATAAAGCAGCCCTANTAAATTTAAATTAAGTCCTGATCTTGTTTGTTGAATTTAGGGTCAATTTAGTTTCTTTTTGTCTGGTTTCTGAAAATGACTGAAAATGAATAGTGGCACTCCACACAACCCCAGACACTAAGCAATAAAACAATATCAAAGACATTGAGAGACATTCAACTGACCCATGATCTCAGAAAGAAAACATTAATAGAAAATGTAATTAATAAGAAACAGTCGTTGATCAGAAATTTTTGAAATAGGATAGAAGGCTGTCTGAAATATTAAAAAAGTTTAAGATTAAAAGTAAGATAATATTCATTATTTGATTATTATTTTATTTCATTTCATTTTTTAAACACTTTTTCATGCTTCTAATATAACTAACAAAACCTCACACCATCCATTACATATAAAAGTGTGTATATAATCTGAGAGATTTTTTGGATTATATATCCAGATTACTAAAAACATAAATTGACAAAATAATTATTAGCATATAAAAACAAATAAAATAAAAATGTTGGATATTACAAAATAAATAATTTTTATGAATCAATTTATGTGATTGACAATATGACAGTAGAAATCAGTTTATATACTGTTACTAATACTTAATCATAATTATCTGTGAAAATTTAATTTATATTTTAGTTTAACTAAATCCTCAGGTTTGTGTTTGAATGAAATATCTTTATTCAAGATACTTTGAAATTTATAGTAGGCAGCAGTGAGTTTTCCTTTTCAAAATCATTATAGGTATGGAATTTAATGATTGATGTGGATATTGGATATGATTCTGAAAAAGTATATTACATACTTAGATGTCCATTTTAAATGTTGTTGAATATTATATAGTGGACTCTCCTGTCGTAAATGATAGATGATGTCAGCAATGAAGTGATTTGTTTCCTCCCACATTGTGCATGTTATCAAGAAGACATTTTTTGTTTCTCGAATGTGATACCAGCCCAGCTTTTGCTGCGAGCTATGAAGCCACACTGACAGATTAATTTTCTAAAGTGGGTGTCAGATGCTCTTGCTTTAAAGTTAGATGAGCTGATCACGATGTTTCAGTCTAAGCTCTTTAATTTAGCCTTACACCATTCTTTTCCGATTGATGCTAGATTTTCCCAGGTACTCAGGTCAATATTAGGCATTTCAAATTGTCCTTCAATTTGTCTCATAGGTAAGAGTGAATGTCCATTAGAATGCTTATCATTGGTAGTTGTCCATATAATATCTTCTTTGTGAGCCTATTCTCATCATTCTGACAACGTACCAGCCACCTAACCTGAACCTTTGCTAGTAAGTTTCAATGCCAGCAATGTTGTTACATTTTTTTAGTATTGCCACTATTTTTCACTCTATCATACCATTTTATACCGCAAATGCATGAAAGACAGCACAGAATCAAGTTGGTTTATGTGCTTGCAGTAAAATGTCCAAGTTTCAGCACCATATAGTAATTGAAAGTACAACTGATCTGTAGATGTCAATTTTTATTTTGAAAGATACATCTTCGGTTTCCATAATCCGTGCTTCAGATTGCCAAATGCAGTGTTTGCTTTAGCTATCTGGAATGGATCTATTTGTCAATTTTTCCATCAGAATGTACTGATGATCCAAGATATGTAAACATGACAACAATTCTTAATGCTTTTCCATCAATGAAGACACATGGATTTAAAAGACATTGATTGCATGCTGTGGCTGGTACAGTAGGCAGGTTGATTTGTCACTTTTTTTGAAATTCAAACAGCTTTGATGCGAAAGCTAGGGGTTGTTTATAGAG
>CM042179.1:17720606-17723106 GCA_023376005.1 Doryteuthis pealeii
ATGGCAAAAAAGAGTGTGGGTGCTGTAATATCCCCTTGTTTAACACCGTTCTCCACTGAAATAGGATCCGCCAGTTTCCCTCCAATGTTGACCACAGCTTTCATATCATCATGAAAAAGTTTTAGAATAGATATAAACTTGTCAGGACAACCAAGTTTTTTGAGAATCTCCCAAAGAGCTTTCCTATTTACAGTATCAAATGCCTTTGTTAGATCAATGAACACTTGATACAATCCCATGCGTTGTTCTATACATTTCTCTTGTAATTGCCTGGCTGTAAAGATCATATCTACCGTCCCGCGACCACTTCTAAAGCCACACTGTGACTCAGGTAAAACATCCTTAACAATGTGTTCCAGCATTCTATCAAGCATGATTCTGCATAGCACCTTGCCAACAACTGAAAGCAGTGAGATGCCCCGATAATTTCCACAATCATCTTTTGCACCTTTTCCCTTGTATAGCACCACCATGGCAGCCCGCACATTTGATTATCTCTGCATATAGCTGATCCATACCAGGTGACTTTCCAGAGTTCAGTTTATAGACAGCTGCTTTAACCTCCGAGAGGGAGGGGACATCTGCCAAGATCTCCTTGACCGGGTTGCAGGGGATAGACTGAATGAACTCCTGTTCAACCTCAGAAGGCCTATTGAGAAGCTCATCAAAATGCTCTCTCCATCTAAGAAGAATATTGGAAGGATCTCGAAGAAGCTTCTGACCATCCTTTGAGCGCAGTGGGGTGATAGATGAGCTTGATGGCCCATACACCGCACGCAGTAAGGTGTATAAAACCTTGGTTTTGTTGGTGTTGTAGGCAAGTTGTATTTCATCGGCCTTACTCCACCATGCAGCCTGCATGTTTCGAAGCTTCCTCTGCACCTCCCTTTTGATTGCTTTAAAATCTGTCATCAATCGATCTTGTTCATCTTTTGTTCGACCACCCTTGAGATAAGCATGTAGGGATTTAGCCTTTGAATCCAGTAGTGCTTGAATTTCAGTGTCATTCTCATCAAACCAATCCTGGTGTTTACGTTTGCAATGTCCCAATACTTTCTTACACACCTCATAGACAGACGTCTTAAAATCATCCCATGTGTTTTCACACTCCAACTCTTCCATCTCCTTGACCAGTTCTTGTTTCACAGCAACATTCTTTAGACGACCAATGTTAAGTCGCTTAGGGACAGTCACACCTGGTCCCCTTATCTTCGGCTTTACAACAAACCTAAACCTAGCTCGAACCAACCGATGGTCAGTCCAGCATTCTGCGCCACGCATAACACGAACACTGGAGATGTCCTTTATATCTTGTTTTCTGACCAACACATAATTGATCATATGCCACTGTTTGGAGCCTGGATGCATCCAAGTTGTTTTGTATTTGTTTTTCTGTTGAAACATGGTGTTACCAACATAGAAATCCATCTCCGAGCAGAACTGCAGCAACCTTAGACCATTGCGGTTACACTTGCCCACTCCATGTCTACCCATTACTGTCCAGGTCTCAAAATCCCTCCCTACCCTAGCATTAAAGTCGCCAAGAATGATGACTTTGTCAGCAAGGGGGATCCGTCTAACTATTTCCTGTAATGAGAGGTAGAAATTAAGTTTTTCCTCTTCTGCTGCATTCATAGTAGGTGCATAGACACTCACGAGGGTCACAAAACGACCTCCTATCAAAGGTAACCTCATCGTTATGATCCGATCACTCACTCCACATGGAATTTCTTCCAGACTTGAGAGAAATGTAGTCCTCACAGCAAACGCCACACCAGATTCCCTTCTACATCCTCCTCTTTACCACTCCAGAAAAAGGTGTAACCTCCAGACAACTCCGACAGCTGTCCTTTATCAGCCAGCCTCGTCTCAGATAATGCGACAATATCCAAATCATAACGCTGAAGTTCCTTTGACACAAGAGCAGATCTACGTTCCGGACGTGTGAGTGTCGATGGCAAGTCAAGTAGCGTCCGTATGTTCCAACAGCCAATGTTCATTGGCATTGATTTCCGAGCAGTAGTAGGATGACGACCGGGCACAGGCTGCGGGGCCCTGAGACACCTGCCGGGCCAGACTCTGATATTTCCAAAGCCCTTATTGCCATTGACGTTCATATTTTTCTTGATAAAATTCATTTCTTTATTTGCCGTTTTAGGCTACAGCCAGCCTTAGTACATATAAAGGACAAGACATGTATTGCATATCAAGCAATGCCTGTGCCTGAAGCTTTTTTAAGTGAGGAAAGGCTTTGCACAGAACCAATCCCACTCTCTAAATGACTGCCACGTTTGAACCAAAAAGAAGAACAAGTCAACATCATTGGCTGCAGCAGCCGCCGCAGGTTAAATTTTGGAGTTTTCCTTCTCCTAGACACTTGCCTTGACAAGGCTGAGGAATGCATCTCTCCCGGTGGTTTTGCTACGCACCTGGATACCAATCCAAGTATTTCTACGTCCCCGCGTATGTTATTTGCTAGATGGCTGTTGAGCGAAAGGCT
>CM042179.1:17728106-17797106 GCA_023376005.1 Doryteuthis pealeii
GATGCCAGTGCTGGGGGTATCGGGGTGTTGGGGGTATCGGGGTGTTGGGAGCATCTGTGCGTGTGGAGGAGTTGGTGAGGTCCTTGATGGTTTGGGATGTGGTTTGTGTGACTTTTATTCCTAGAGCTGTTAGTTTGTTATAAAGTGGATTGTTTTGTGTATGGGTAGGTAGGGATAAATGTCTGTAAAAATACCACCACTGACCCCCACCCAGCCCACCCCACAGACAGCTGGAGTTTTTATCTGGTATCATGTCAAGAGCAGATTTAGCTAATGAATCTGCTTTATCATTTCCCTGGATTCCCATATGACTTGGTATCCAACAGAATATCACTATTTTGTTATGGCTAATGGAGTTAAGTTTGTTTACAAGTGATCCAGTTTTCTACTTTAAATAGATTTTAGAACAGAAATGGAGTCTGAATGAATAATCAGTGTTTTTGAGTTGCTATTTGAGACAATGTTAAGTGCCAGGTTTATTGCACTGGCTTCTGTGGTAAATATGGAGGTTTTTGGAACATCAACTTGTATTACCAACTGAAATAACGTTAACACACCAGCGTCCTGATACTGTTAAGTTGAAGCAAGTTTTCATTATTGAATTAACGGTCCCTTTCTAGGAAAATTTGACTGGTGGTACATCAGTGTATGTTGGAAAAATATGAAGATCAGTGAGAACAATGTATCAGAAATGGATGGATAATGGATGTATTTCCTGTTGAGGTTGGATGTTGGGAACAACTACATAAATATTACCAACTTATCTTTGCATATCTGACTAATCTTGGACTTTCACCATCAGATAGAAAGAAGTACTATATATATTATATATATATATATTTGCTCTACATTGAACAAATTGTTCAATAAAAATAATTTTAAAATTAGTTATTCTTGTATGAATATAAAAAAAAATTCTTGACAAGCACAATTTTAAAATTTTAAATGAAAATGACAACAACCCGAATGAAACTGCTTCGATAGAACAAAATGCCCCTTAAATGGCAATTGTTTAATTAATAGCATTGTCTACAAGGCCACCATCAAGGAAAGTAAAAATAACAATGATGAAAAAAACATACATTGGTGCCATTGAACAAAGTTGGAAAAATAGGTGGTACAATCACAATCTCAGCTTCAAGAACAAAAGATATTCATACAGTACCACCTTATTCAAACATGTATGGCACATTAAAGACACAATGGATAAAACACCTATAATAAAATGGGGAAATTATCAAAAAAGCCCAAGCTTACAAATGTGGCCAATACAACTGAAAACTATGCATTGAAGAAAAATTGTGTATTCTTCAAAATATGAATGTGAATTTACTGAACAAATAAAGTGAACTAGTTTCCAAATATAGACATTTAAACAAATTTCTCTTATGTCATTTGCCACTTGACCCTAATTAATACCATATTTTAGCCCTCTATTGACTTAAATTTTTAATCTTTTTATTATTCATTTAAGATTTATCTATTTATTTTACATCTGGACACTGCGTGCATTAAAACCTAAGCATTCTATCGCATGAACATGCTTCACATTATATAAACGCTGATCAAGCTACTTTTCAATATTTAACCATCTGAAGATTACATAATACACATGAAACTATAGTTACGGAAAATTAATACCATAATATCTTATCTATGATTTTAAATCTGTTCTGCTATTTTAGTATTGTGCACCATATACTTTTCACATTCATTCTCCATTATATATATATATATATATATATATATATATATATATATATATAAAGAGAGAGGGGGAAGAGAGAATTTCTTTAGAATGAATATTCTGTTACATAACTTTTATTATTATAATTGTTGAATATCATTATTAGTCATTGTTATTGATATCTTTTTATGTCCAATTTATAAATTCAACTGTATAAAAAGCATTTATAGACAGGAAAAAACACATAGTACATATAAGATTATTAGGCCACAGTCCCAAGCCGATTATCGTTCAGTTGTGTCAGATGTAAAAGTTTCTCAGGTGACCTGAGAAATTGTCCTTTATTAGTAAAATAAACTCACCCCAAAATTCCAATTTTTGTTCGCGCATACATTTCTTGCATGGAGAATTAATTAAATAAGTTTTAAGTGAGTAAAATACGTATAAAACGAAAATAGCTCTGAATTTAAATTAGCCAATGAGATTACAGATTTTCTTTGGAATGTAACCATCAGCTGATGTTATCAAAACAAACAAAAATCCATTTACTAAAGCAAACAATTTTTTTTTTTCTTCAGGAAAAATTTAAAAAAAAAAAAATGAATAGTATTTCGTATACATGTAACAACAAGTCACAGATATATAATGCTTTAAAAAATTGAAAAACAATTTCATAGTTCGTCTACACGATCAAAGCACTAGAAAACAATAAATATTTACGTTTTTTAGAAGTAACATGTATGCTATTATTTTTTATTTGTTCTAAAAAGGGTAATAAAGGACTATTTGCTCGTAAATTCCTACCATAAAATAAACTGAACCCTCATTTTATGTCCGTGTTTTTGCAATAAATGTTTTATTTTTCTTGCACCTGTTATTTTACAATATTAAATATATTTTCTTTATTTATTTTAATATTCAATTCAATGTTTAGATTCTAAAATATTTATTTTGTGAAAATGTTTAGTTTTAAAGTGGGGACTCGTTTTACAATTTAGGCATAAATTGGATCCTCCTTTTATGACCGTAATTTTTTTTTTCATCGACGATGATTAAAATCTGATGTTTTTATTTTAGAGTACCAAAGCCAAAAAGAAAAGAAATAACAACAACAACAAAAGGTAATATTCAACTCTTTACTTGTAAATTCCTACCATAAAATTAGGCTTGGGCATTTTATCGTAGGAATTTATGAGTAAAAAGTTGAAGTGTAAAAACGAACTCCCACTTTAAAACTAAGCATTCTCACCAAATAAAACCTTTTAGAATATAAACATTGAAGTGAATATTAAAATAAATAAAGAAAATATATTTATTATTGTAAAATAACGGGTGCAAGAAAAATAAAACATTTTGTTGTGAGGTGTGGTTCAGTGTTCCTTGTTGCAGTAGTATCTATTCGTGCTTAATCTTAGCACTGGGTTCAGCTTCTCGTAGCTAATTCACCTAGTCCCCTAAAGTGTCTCTATATATGTCCTGCAGTAATACACATATGTAAATGAGATAACACGCCATTGGCTATCTCACTACACCTCCCTGAAACGGAGAGGTTTTATTCCCCTCATTGATCTATTGCTTCTCCTAAATATCCTTGGGGGTGTTCTTCGTAATGGTGACCGCGGTCTCATTTCATCACTACTGGATCCCTGGTATGGCACCTCGGAATCCGACTCGCTTTCATCTATGGGTTCTATATTGGTTTATATCCTCATTTCTTTCCGATTCATCCACACTCATGTCTTCCTCATATCTATTCCTTAGCTGATCAGTGTGGGCCAGCACACTTCTCTCCTGTGTCGTTATTATAGTGGTGTTGTTCTCTTTCTGCATAATAAAATACGCTTTTTCAGGTTGCGCGTCCTTATTCTTTTTGTACCACATTTTTTCATTAGTTGAAAAAGACATGGTTATGGAGATCTGATCTGTCTTCCCATCAAGGCCTTCTGCCTTGACTTAGTGTTCTATCAGCATGAGGAATGGATCTGTAACTCATCAAGAGTTTAGGTAGAAAAGATTCTATGGTCTCTCGTGACGGCTCAAATGCTTTTAATCCTAATTTAACCGTTCTAACCATCCTTTCCGCAGCCCCATTTGATTGCGGATGGTAGGGTGGAGTTTTATAGGGTTTACATCCTATCTTCCTCAACCAGGAACATAGACTTTCATCACAGAATTCGGACGAATTGTCTGATACCAGGGTTCTCGGTATGCCGTTCCTTGAGAATACAGTTCTCAAAATTCGAATGACAGTTGCAGATTTTCTATCACGCACCTGAATAATCTCTGGCCACCCGAGAACGAATCTACTAAAATCAATAGTAGTCCTACGCCTTTGGCATAGGCATGGTCCATGTGTACTCGACTCCATGGTTCTTGTTCCTTTGGCCACGAATGAGTCGATTTTTGTGGAAAGTCTTTGATTTCCATGCATTTGGGACATTTTTTTTACATAATCTTCAATGTCACGCGAATATCCTGGCCACCAGCTCTCCAATTTGAGTCTTTTTGTGTGGCTGCTATTCCACAATGTATATCGTCGTGTACACTTTTAATTATTTCTTTTCGCATTTTTTGCGGAGGTACAACCAAATCTCCGTTACATATAACCCCTCTGTCCATAGTTAGTTTATGTTTAACCTCTTTATAAGGCCTTTCAGCTTTAGAGCAGTCGTTCCATTTATTCCTCCTTATTCTATTCGATATTTTGCTCAGAATAGGGTCCAGAAGGGTTTCTTCTTGAAGCTGTTTAATCATCATTACATCGGTTTCGACCCAATGTAATACATCTTCAGTGTCGCTTATTTCGTCGTCTTCTTTGTTAAATGCTAATCTGGATAACGCGTCGACATGCGGAATAGTGTTTCCTTTGACGTACATGATATCGAAATCAAAGGCCATCAGCAGTATGGCCCATCTCATTAACCTGGCGGATGTGACCTTGGGTAATTCTTTCCTTGGATTAAAAATGAATTCTAAGGGTCGATGGTCAGATTTTAGTAAAAATTTTCGACCCAATAGAAATTGTCGGGCGAAATGCCTTCTTTGGATATTTGAAAGCCCAAATAATTTATCTTCTCGCAATTAAATTTGCATTTATCGTAGTTTACGCTCATTCCGGCTTCTTTTAATTTGTTCATAACCTGCTGCGTTTTTTGTTGCAATTCATTTATACTGGTGGCCCCTATTAAAATATCGTCCTGATAAATTATCATATTTTCTACTACTCCCTTTAAGACATTTTCGATTGCTCGTTGAAATATGGCCGATGCTGTCTTTATTCCGTATGGCATTTTCGTCCATCTCATTAATCCGAGGGTGTGTTATTTCTTGAAATTTATCGTCAATTTGTATTTGATTGTAAGCTGCCTTTAAATCAATTTTCGTAAAATATTTAGTGCCTGTTAATGTATGCGACACAGTTTCAAGCTCAGGAATAGGATACGAATCTGAACAGATTTTATGATTCACACCAATCTTATAATCACCACATATTCTTAAATCCCCATCTTTTTTTTGTAAAACTACAATTTGGGAGGCCCAGTTACTACCACCGACCGATACTGGTTTTAACACTCCTTCTGCTACCATATCTTCCAATTTCTTTTTTACTAAAGGTCGCAAATGTATAGGTATCCTATGCGATTCGTAATATGAGGGGGGGCTATTTTCTTTCACTCGTATTGTGGCTTTATAACCTCTCAAGATTCCTATTTTTTGCTTTTTACTTTCTATGCAGTCGATTAAATTGTCTGTATCTATGTTTATAATATCTGTGCCTATTAGTCCATGATTCTTTAAACAATCCACTACAGTTATAGGGACCACTTCAAATCTTCTATTAGCCTCAAACGTAGCGTCGAATTGTCCCAATGCAGTGATGTACGAGCCATCAAATCGTCTTAATTTCAAGTGACTTCTCTTTAACTTGGGTTTGCCCATATGTTGCCAAAAGTTCTTTGGAATAATAGTCACATCACTACCTGTATCGACTTGCATCTCAAATGGTATTTCATTTAATTTTACTGTCAACTTCTGTTTTTGTTCACCCGTACTTGGTACACGTCTTCTATCGAATTTGTCCATTTCGACTTGATTCTGCATACAGTACTAAAATGATTCTGTTTTTTGCAAACATAACAGGTTTGTCCATAAGCAGGACAATTTGTTCTTTTGTCAAAATTATGTTGAAAATTGCAGTACTTACAATTCTTTAGCCTTGTTTTTACTTGTAACACGTCAGTGTTATTTGCTGCATTTTCTTCTATTTGAAACACCATTGTATTGTTTTGAGTATCTTCCTTGAATTCGGATATCATTTCCAGTTGCTGTACAAATTCCACGCATGTTTCTAATGCCATGTTATTTGACTGTAGACGTTCTAAAAATTTTGTCTTTTTGATTCCTGTCGTGCAATCCTTCAATGAACCGTAACTGGATTAATTCTTCTTCAATGGTAAAATCTCCTGTTCCAAGCTGTTGAAATTCACAGAATCTCGCGGCCTTTTTTAGTCTCTGAATGTAATTCCTTGCTGGTTCGTTGGGATTTTGCTTCGTAGAAAGGAATTTAGTCCTCTCAGCAATAACCAGTTTTTTCTTAGGTCTTACATTGTTCTTTATGATGTGTGCAATTTCTTCAAAGGTGAGATCCTCCAAATCTTTTGGATACGCCATAACGGCTACTTTCATGTTTGCTTCACATCCAGCGGATGCTAAAAATAAGTCTGTAATCTCATTTTGTCCTCCAATGTTCTTTTTGTCTTGTAATTTTTTGCTTCTTGCAAAGGCTGAAAAACATTTTATCCACATCTCAACATAGTCAGGTTGCTCTAAACTTGCAAGTATGCCTATTGACAACGCCATGGGTTGTGAGGTGTGGTTTCGTGTTCCTTGTTGCAGCAGTATTTATTCGTGCTTAATCTTAGCACTGGGTTCAGCTTCTCGTAGCTAATTCACCTAGTCCCCTAAAATGTCTCTATATATGTCCTGCAGTAATACACATATGTAAATGAGATAACACGCCATTGGCTATCTCACTACACATTTATTGCAAAAGAAATATTACTCGTTATTTACGTTTCTTAGAAGTGATTTGTTGTCACATGTATGCGAAATACTATTATTTTTTATTTGTTCTAAAAAGTCAGTTCATTTTTTAATTGAAAATTATATTTTGATTTTTTCCTGAAGAAAATTTGTTTGGTTTAGTAAAGGGATTATTATAAGGTAATGTTTATTTCGCTATAATTTTTGAAGGTAAAATGCACATAAAACATTTTTTCTCGCTAATAAGAAGTTTATTAGTGAGAAAAAATGTTTTATGTGCATTTTACCTTCAAAAAAGTATAGCAAAATAAACATTACCTTATTATCCCTTTACTAAACCAAACAAATTTTCTTCAGGAAAAAAATCGTCAAGTGAAGCACTCGACGTCGCCATTTTTTAAACTTGTTTATATATCGAATACTCAATTCTCATTGGCTAATTCTCATTTCAGAGCTACTTAGTTTTTTATATGTATTTTACTACAAATTAGCCCGCTTAAATGGTACTTTTCGCATAATTCTATTAAATGGTCCTATGGCGAACAATGGTTATTGGTCTTTTTTTAAATTTTTTCTTAATAATTACGTTAAAATTATTTTGCTAGGTAGTTTCGCTACGTAAATTGAAAACTAAGCCTCTTTTGACGCTTGGGACTGTAGCCTATATGTACCATCTAAAATTTTTATGTTTTAGTGTACTGAATATATCAGAAGTAAGGGGAGACTACTCTATGTTCAAATTTCGTTCAAGACTTGAAATAGTAAGAATTACAAAAAGGATTTTTACAACATTTATAATGGAGGTAAAAAAATGTTCTTCTGAAATTTTTTTCTTTACAAATTCATTCCTATCTAAAAGTAAGTTCATTTCTTTAACATGCTATTTTTTCTTCATTTTTATATAAACTTGTTTACTTTAAAAAATATATTACTGCTGGAAATTTCTTGCCAAACAATGTCCCACAGTCAGGAAACCACTTATATTAAATACTTTACAATGATATGGAATGAATAAATTTATTAATATCTGATAGAATAGAAGCAAAATAAGAACTGAAGACCAAGTTGGTAGAGACAAATTGGTTCTCATTTCACTTTGAACAATATAGAATGCAAGTATTTTGTGTCAAATAAATCACTGTATTAAAGGTTGGTCTTCATTTAAAGAAAAAAATGATGTATATTTAATGAAAGGGGAGTTTTCTATTATAATCTTCTTTTAAGAAAACAAACAATTTGAACAAATATAAATGCCAATTAGACAATTGAAAGAAAGTATTTGGAAATGGTCAAGTGAAATAGCATAATATTCCACTAAGATAATACTAGATAACATATTTTTTGTTGACTAGAAATAAATTAATACAACTTGTCTGGGAAGTTATTTATCTGCTAAATTCAGCAGATATTACACCTTATTTTATTCTAAACTTTATAAAATTCCCTTAAAAAAAGCTTTCAGTTTCCTCAAAAACTGCAATAGCGGTTCTTTGTCATGAAAGATATGTTCTGAGAATAAAAAATGAAATTGCCTGAAAGTTGGCAAAAGCTAATAGAAGAAAATACATTGAAAAAAAAAAAAAAAAACAACTTTTAAGAATTTTTAAATTTTTGCTTAATAAACTAAATGAACATTTTAGTCATCTCTATAATACAAGAATCTTAAGAGTCTCTTTGGAATTATTTGTTTGAATTTTATTCAAAGTTTCTTGGTGTATGTTACAGTTAAATTCTGTGTTGATAATATAACAATTGTTTAATATTTTTTGTTGATTCCAGGTATTCCTTCCACTTGCTGAATTCATTTGTATCAACCATAGATTAATTTAAGGTAACTCAAATTACTACATTAACACATCTACAACTGCTACAGAAGTAGTCAATGTGTTATGATATCAAATAAGTGCAAAAAAGAAAAACTTTAATAGATCTGATTTGGTATTTAAGAATAAATGTGTAATAAGTAATTGAGAGTTACTTCCCCTGTTTTATTACTACCTCCCTTTGTGTAAACCTTTAACTTTCTGAAAGTATATAAACTCCCAATAAACTGCCACTGTATTCTAAGTAGAATAAAGCTTTCTCAAGCCAGCCGTGTATGTTCATTTATTATTATAATTATTCTATTTAGAATCAGTATGAAACAATTAATGTGCCCACAGCGATTTGAAGTGGAACCAGAAACTCTAGATGCTGAAAAACGTTGAACTTATTGGCTAGTGACATTTGAAAACTTTCTACAAACACTATATACTGAAAATCCACAGCGGCCAATAAACAAGTTTGGACAACTGACTAATTACATATATCACACAATCCACAAAATAATTATGGATTGCACTACGTATGAAGAAGCAATTGGAGTACCACAATCTACTCACAAAAAGCTCCAAAACGAAGTATTTTCATGATACCTTCTTGTTACACGTCAACAACAGAATGGAGAGTTGCTGGAGCATTTTTTAAAGGAACTACGGACCCTAAGCAAGGACTGCAAGTTCCAGTTTATGAATGCAGAAGAAATTCGAGATGAACACATAATGGACGCCTTCATTAATGGGCTTCAGAATTCACAGGTAAGACAGCGTCTTCTTGAGAACAAATGTCTTGATTTAAGAACAGCTTACGAACAGGTCCATACGTTCGAGGTTGCCCAAACAGTCTGTGTTCTACCTACAGTTTGATACGACCAGTGCTGCCTTGAACACACATTCGTCTTGTTCCACCTCTCTGCATAATTCTCTGGGTCCCTCCTCTGTGACTTCTTCTTCCAGCCAAGAAATTCTGGACATTTCAAACCCTTCATAGTTGCTTATACCCGCTGCTTCCATGAGTCATAAATGTCATTTTTGTGGGTTCGGTCTACATTCTCGTTTTTTTCTCGTTCAGCCAGAGATGCTAGGTGTCGAAAATGTTGAAAACTGGGAAATTTTCTAAAGGTTTGTAAGTCCACATCTCCTAAAAACAATGTGTCTAAAACTTCTGCTTCTTTTATGTTAGCTACTATTACAGCTGCAGCTCTGCACTGCTTTTGGAAAAGCATAATACAAATTGAAATTAATGGTGTTCTTATTGATAATTTGATTGACAATTATATTCCTGAATATCAGACAACTTCTTCAGGAATGAGGAGTGGCCACTAGTTGAACAATACCTTACCACCCTCAGGGTAATGGCCAATGTGAATGGCATCATATGGAAAACCATACAACTGGCCGCCCCAAAACGTAAATGTCCAATCACTCACAGGGAAGAACTCCTCCCCAAATCTCTGTATGCCATTAGAACACTCCTATGTACAGCCACGAGTGTCACGCCTCACGAGAGGTTTCTCCCTTTTCAACGAAGAAGCTTGGCGGGAACCTCGCTTCCTTCCTGGCTCTCAAACCCGTGAACGGTTCTTCTGAGACATTTCGTCTATCATAGTAAGAATGACCCATTAACAAATGAAGTGGAACTGATGGAGGTGAATCCTCATTATACCATCGTACGTCACTGTATACTGTTTCCCTCAGAGACCTGCACCTAATATAGCTTGCCTACATCTCAAGACCCTCCTACCTCAGCTGAAGGTCAACCGGCTGGCATTACACCATATCACTCATCTACAGACTCCCCACAAGCATCAGATATGGAGTTCATATTTTCTCTGGAATCCCAAAATGCAAAGTGGGCCAGATGTGGTCGATTGTCCAACTGCACAGAAACAAGCCCACCCCTTGTTTTCAGAATCACGATCACCTCCTCAAAGAGAGAGAAAACCCAGCCTGAGGTATCTTCAGACCAGGAAACCCAGAGTCTTGATTCTACTCTCAATATCAAACTACCAAGATGTTCCAACAGAACCCGCAAAAAGCGTGGGCGATGGACCGACTTCATCCCTATGATTAAAATAAAATGGGGCAGAATGTAATAAGTAATTGAGAGTTACGTACCCTGTTTTATTATTACCTACCCTTTGTGTAAACCTTTAACATTCTGAAAGTATATAAACTCCCAATAAACTGCCACTGAACATACACGGCTGGGCTTGAGAAAGCTTTATTCTACTTAGAATACAGTGGCAGTTTATTGGGAGTTTATATACTTTCAGAAAGTAAGAAAATAAATGAATACACACAGCTGGGCTTGAGAAAGCTTTATTTTACTTAGAATTCTAAGTAAAATAAAGCTTTCTCAAGCCCAGCTGTGTGTATTCATTTATTATTACTAAATGTTTTACATAAAATAATTTTACATGCAGAAAAATAAATTATAGTTGTAATATTGTTCTATCACATAAAAAATAAAACCATCACTTTTTCAAGGATATCCAGTGCAGAAAAAATTTTACAATAATATTGAATTTGAAAACAATTATAATAGTTACAATTATCATAACAATAAAAAAGTGCCATTATACAATAATACCAAATATAAATAAAAGGTAAAATCCTTGAATGAAAACCTAAATTCAGAGAGGACTTTCTTCGTAGAATTAGCGAACATGTTTAAAATTTAAAAATTACTTCAAATTCCAATCATTTTTTCAAACTAATATCTTTATCTTTGTTGTTTTTACTACATTTCATCTAATCTGATTATTGATGTTGGAAAAACAATAATCTGAATAATTAATAATTTTATTATGTATTTATTACAATTCTTTATAGAGTGAATACAATTTTTTCTCTAGTCTAAACAACATTTATAGTTATCTTAGACTGTGTAGAATATAGGATTCACCAATAACTTGTTTTAATATAAACTTACTATTTAGTAACAGCTTTAACAGTTTATATAACTGATATAAGTGTGGTCAAATTTGGATTATGTTTTAAATATTAAAATTATAATAAAACAAAAGATGAGAACAAAGAAGGCTTAAAATTAACACATAATTTTTTGTGAATTGAAATGGCTACATCCTAATGGATGTGGCCATTTCAATTCACAAAAGAAATATGTGGTAATTTGTTATGTTGGACAACTGCCTGTTGTTGACCTCTATGTTGAACTAATTAATTTTGTATTAATTCTATTTAAATAGAAGTGAATCAGAGAAAAGGTTAGACTTAGTGAAAATTGATTGATTAAAAATTTTGGTTCTGTTAGATTAGAGAGGTTATTTTTCAATATTCTATTGATAAATTGATTTTATCATTATAATGAAGTCCTTCATTGAGTGCACATCTGTTTATATATAATAATCCCTACTATATATAGTAGTAAATAGATAAGCACACAATGAAGAATTTCATCAAAATGATAAAATCAATTTTGTTATTTCAATAGTCCAAAATCCTGCACCTATTAAAGCATTATTTGTTTTTAAAATGCACCTAGAATTGGCAAATTATCGGATTTTAATAAAATTTTGGTAAAGCAATAAAAAATTAATTTTTTTTTCAAAATTCTGAAGACAACTTTTTTAATTGTCATGTCCCCTTCCTCAATCAATTTGTTAATGAAAATACATTAAATTTGACTGATTATATAAAAAAAAAAGTATTAAATCTGCTCAAAATATACAGAACAACATTCATGAATATAACTGGAGGCAAAGAAGTCATTTTATTTATAGGGACGTCCGAAACAGGTGCACATAGTTTTAACTGTAGAATTTAAAATGATTTAAAGATATTCATTCATGAAAATCATGTTATTAAATATGTTTTTAGAATCTAAAAATATGAAATCTAAAACTTAAAATAAGGTGTTTCATATTTTAAATGAATTTTATCTATTAATTAGGCAGATAATTCCCTGATTTTTGGTAATTAAAATTTTTTTTTTTATCAATCTGGGCACTGATCGGCCATCATATTTTCAACAGTTATCCACTGTAAATAATGTAAATTTTTATAAACAAAAAATGCAGGATTTTTTCTTTGAACTCTTTAGTTTTTCTGTGTATTTCAAACTAAAAAAAAGATATCTTATTTAAATTAATATGAAAAAGTTATTTATTTTTCTGTACATAGTGTAATTAATGTTTTTTTTTATTGATTTCTAAGAAGAAACTATTATGTGTTTTTTTTTAACTTCAAATGACTTGTTTTTTTTTACGACTTAAGTGAAGTAACTCTTTTTTAAAATTTTCCGTAAAATTTAATGTTTAAATTGTATTAAAAATAAATTACATATGTAATATTATTTTGCTTTTTGTACTGATGTTACTACTTTTCGATTTATACAAAAATTTGACCTTGTATGATCAATTTAATTAATTTTAATTCATTTCTAAAAATGAAAATGAGCCAAGATTTTGGCAGATCCTATGTAACACTATTAATAATTTCTAAAAGAAAATTAAATATGGAAGAAATGAAGGCCAAATTAAGACAATACATATTCAACTAAACTAAAAATACATTGGTGGAAAAGCTATTATTACAATTTATTATCATTGATAAAATTATCATTAATAGATAATAATAATCCTTGGTACTGAATTGAATATTGTCAATATATTATACTGCCAAAATTCATTTCAGTACCAAATTTTGAATAAACTTGAATAAACTAGTTACACATTTATTTAGTTCTCCCATGCTTAAAAGGTGAAAGATTATTATGATTATTGTTATCACTTCATTGAACTATGATGATGATGATGATGATGATGAATTTCATTATTATTATTATTACAATTAGTAAAACACATAATGTGTCTTTTATTTGGAGTTTTACATTATTTGGGTTAGTTGGACTATAAGTTCACTGTTTTGACTGTTACTTCTATTGGATTATAAATTATTTATTAGACCATGTAATAAAAAGGAATTTGCAATTTTAGACAATATTCAAATTTCTGATATACCTTATTCATCAAAAACAGATTTGATGAATTTACTTTTGAAGATAAAATTTTTATCTTTTCTCATTATATGAAATGTCAATATTTTGTGATTGCTGGACCTTTTGACTATTGTTACCACTTCATTGATCTATAAAAATAATAATATTACAATTAGTAAAATACTTATTGTCTTTTATTTGCTTCAGATGGACTATAAGTTCAACAGCTAAAAAATACTCAGTAATTAATCTGAAACTCCATCACATTTAAGAAAAGAAAAGAATGATAAATTCTTTAAAAAAATCATTGAAAACCAATAATCAGTTATTGCATAATGTATAAAAAAAACAATTGTTATGTCAATTATAGTCATCCGTAGATTTAAAAGTATAATTCTCGAAGGCAGCTGATATGTAAATTAGTACTCTTCGTTGTAAACAAAATGACTGGTCTTGTGAAAAAAAAACAAAAAAAAAACGGACTGTTTTACTTATTTTTGAAGATAATTGTGAGTAATTTTTCCCAATCGGATAATTTGATCTTTAAATTAACTGTTTTTCTTTGTAACAACTTTTTATGTTTGTAATTCTTTTTTTTGGGGAGATTTGAAAAAAGTTAGTTCAAATACATTTTGGATTGTTGCTTCAAGATAGCCTAAACTGATCACGTGAAGTGTTTTTGGACGTCCCTAAAGAAGGGTATGAAATAACAGATCATGTAAAACAGAGATAAATATAATTTTTGTTTTTCAACAGATTTTTAAAGTTGTCATAAAATATGTTTAATTTAGTCTTTACTGTTTTTTTTGTGTTGGTCTAAAATTATGTTTACCTGTAAAATTTAAAAATAGTATTTTCTCCCCAAAAGATTATCTTAATTTTTTCTTGCTCTCTTATTATAATAGAGATTCGTTGTCTGTCTGTCTATAACCAAAACTATGTCACTGCTTATGTCACAATAACTTCAGGAATTGTGTAAGTTTATCAATGAGTATTTAATTTTTAGTCAAAATCCTTAAAATCTTTGTTTTGCACAAAAATATTTTCAGAATTAACAAGACCCCCCCCCCCAAAAAAAAAACAAAACAAAAACAAACAAAAAACAAAAAAACAAACAAGTATTTTCATTTAAAAAACGAATTAAAATTAATGTTTGCAAAATATTTGAGTAAAACTGAGTGAAAATAATTGTTTAAAATGTATTAAAAATAAATTACATATGTAATATCATTTTGCTTTTTTTAATTTTTTATTGATGCTTATTATGTTGTATACCCAATTTGTCGAGAAATCTGTGTTTTTACAAAACAAATTTACCAAAAATCAGAGAATTATCAAATTTTAATGAAATTTTCAGTGTGGGTTTATCAATGAATGAATTTTATAATGCATCAGTTATTTTATTTCAAAACTTTCTGAATTTTTTCAGGTCATTTAACTTTGCCCCACCCTTATTTTGGGGGCGCAAAATATCAGTGGGTTTATATACTTTTAAAACTAATTACAGTATAAATAAAAGACAAAAGACCGAGGGTGTGAATAGAAGAAAAAATTATTAATTTTATTTTAAATGAATTTTATATGTTAATTGGTGCTATTCGCAGAATTCCGCCCCCCTCCCCGCCTTAAAAACGCTAGGCAGTGATAACTGAAAAAACAACCCTCCCTAAATAAAATAAAAATACCGAAAAAAATGTTTTGATTTTTTATTTGTAATTGACTGTCGAAAAAACAAAAAACAAAAAAAATGAAAATACCAAAAAAAAAAAAGAAGATATTTTTTCAGCAGATTGAAGGCGTTTTTTTGACAAATTATTTTTTTGAAGGCATTAAAAGTAAGCCATATTTTTATCTACAAGTAAATGTAAATATTTAGCACCCTCTCTTAAACTGGAGTGGATAAAATATCACATTAACTTTTCGGGAAAAACACCTTAAGCACTTCACCAGGCACCGCTTCAGCTAGGGACTTCATTCATAGGGAGGGTTGTTTTTTGAGCTATCACCACCTAGCGTTTTTTAAGGCAGGAGGCTGGGATGGAATTCTGCGAATAGCACCTGTTAATTTATCATAGCAGAAATACCTAATTAAATCAGAAAGTTTTGAAATAGAATAGCTGATGCATTATAAAATCCATTCATTGATAAATTAACACTGAAAATTTCATTACAATCAGATAATTCCGTGATTTTTTGGTAATTTTTTTTCAATCAGGAGGGTTAAATTTATTTTATAAACATGGATTTTACACCATCTTTATATAACGGTTACGGCAATATTTTGCTTTTTTTAAAATTATTTAAAAAATTTTTTTAATGATACCCATTATGTTACTACTTTTCGACCTTAAATTAATTAATTTGAATTCGTTTTTAAAATGAAAAGCAGACAAAATTTTGGGTATACTTTCTGACTTTGAAAAATTTGACCTCAAATTTAAAATGAAAATGAAACAACATTTTGGCACTCCTAAGACAATATATTTCAAAAAATAATTTTTAGACCGCCCGGAGTGTGTTTTTCTACTATTGTTAATAATTCTATTCATAACAATGCAAAAAAAAAAAAGAAAAAAAAAAGAAAAAAGAATCCTAACTTGGTCTCTAATAAAAACGAATTATTTTAATTATATCGTGAATTACTTACTTAATTTAGATAAACTTTGTTTCGTTTTGTGCTCGATTTCAACAAATGGTGTATAATATAAGGCACCACCAAAATACATCATGTGATCAGTTTATGCAATATTGATGGAAGAAATGTAAATATTTTAAAACTTTTTTTTCTTAAATCTCGCAAAAAAAATAAATAAAATAAAATAACAAACATAAAGAGTTGTTACAAAGAAAAACAGTTAATTCAAAGATCAAATTATCAGATTGGGGAAAAATTACGCACCGTTATCTTGAAAAATAAGTAAAACAGTCCATTTTATTTTTTTTGTTTCTTTTTTTTTGTTTCTTTATTGATATTTTTAGCAGATTTCTATATTCTAGGTACCACCAATTTGACCCTGTGCAATTTACCCCCCCCCCTACATTTAACACAATGAAACTTGCAGAAAAATTAATATTTTCTTGAAAAGTTTTTTCCATTCGAAAGAAAAAACATTAAATAGACTCCTGATGATTTTTTAAATTTTTTATCAGCATACGAAAATAATGAAAATTATGATTGAAAAACAATGTTTTCATTTTTGCACTGTTAAATCAACTGAAATTTAACGTAGCTAAAAACAAGTTACGATAAGAGGATTTAAAAAAAATTCTATGAAAAATCAATTAATGGTCCGATTTTCACGAAAATTTCCATAAATGTTTACCATTGGATGTAAATACATCTGAAATAGTTTTTTTTCTAAAATATATTAGGGGAAATATTTTTTTACGATGTCTATCACCCCCCCCCTATTTTATTTTATGAGATAAAAAAAAATGATGTGGAAAAAAAATTTGGTACTTTTTTTCTATAAAGATAAGAGTCTGAATAACTATATCAATGAAATTGTATAATGTACCGAATTATAGTTTTTTTAGGAAAAAATAATGAAATCGGAAATAAAAAGTGCAAAAAAAATGTCATAATATTAATATTTGAAAACTTTTTTTTCTTATGTAATTGGTATGTAATATATTCTATTAAATTGTCAAAAAAAAAAAAATTTTTTTTTAAGAAATTAATTTTTACGAGATTTTCAATCTTTTGTGTGATTAAATATTTTTATTTTCTGCGTGAAATAAATTACATTTTTTTTTTTCCTGTGGAAAAAAATCAAAATTTTCACGGATATTTAAAAACATGAATTTTAGAATTCAGGTGAACTAAAAGTTGGTCCGATCCGTGCTCGATTAATATTTTTAAAAGAATTTGTAATTTTTATTGTTGAATAGTAATGTGTGATTCTTAGAATGTACGGAAGAGCAAAACTGACATATGACGAGACGCTTCTCGGTAACTAAAGTTTGTTTTTCTGAGCGTAAAAAAATATTTTATTTAACTTTTACGACCAATTAGAATAAAAATAATATATTGAATGATTGTTTTATCAGTTTTTCTCTTAGAAAAAATATTCAAATTTTCATTTTATTTTCGATTTTAAGAATTAATACTAAAACCGAAGACATTTTTTAACGTCAATTTCACTGCGAAATTTTAAGATTAAAGTTTTTCAAGTTTTATTCATAGTAAATTGTAATATTAAAGTTTTTAAAGATTTTATTCATTTTAAATTGTAATATTAAAGTTTTTAAAGATTTTATTCATTTTAATAGAAAAAATTTGGCTAAAAAAGTTTGTCCATTACACCCATCCGTACTTAGATGCATAACTGTAAGAGGGTAATAATATGTATTTCTTTCTCTCTAAATCGCGGCCTGAAAATTACCCTTTCGCACGTAATATGGATAGGTTTGTTTATTTTTTTAAGATAACGATGTAATTTTTCCCAATCGGATAATTTGATCTTTGAATTAACTATTTTTATTTGTAACAATCCTGTACGATCTTTTTTTTACGAGATTTTTTATAAACAAAGTTCGGAAATATCTATTTCCGTTTTATTCAAGATGACCTAAACGGTCTGGTGGTACCTACTATATTCATGGTTCTTTTACTAAAAAACTCCCGTATAGAAACTTATGAAAATCTTCTGATATAATTATTCAGACTCTTACCTTTAGCCTTTATAGAAAAAAAGTAAAAATCGTTTTTTGTCGGTTCATTTTTTTAGATTTCATAAAATAAAATAGAGCTCGTAAAAAATTTCCCCTGATATATTTTTGGAAAAAACTATTTCAAACATTTTCATCAAAAGGTTAGTAATTATGGAAATGTTCGTGAAAATCGGACCATTAATAGATTTTCATAGAATTTAAAAAAAGCCCTAGTCGTAACTTGTTTTTGGCTAGGTTAAATTTTAAATGATTTAACGGTGCGAAAATGTAAACATTGTTTTTCGTTCATAATTTTCACTATTTCCGTAAGCTGAAAATTAAAAAAATATTATCAGGAGTTTTTTTTAATGTTTCTTCTTTTGAATGGACCAAAAATTTTAAAGATAATATTAACATTTATGCAAGTTTCATTGTGTTAAATACAGGGGGTTGGGTAAATTTCATAGGGCAAATTAAAGGTACATAGTGTATATTATACTGTATAGTATACAGTGTATACAATAAATAAAAAATGGAAAAACAAAACAAAACGAGTGAACTTAGCAATAACAGTATTCTTGTCTATTTTTCAAAAGGTTTATATTTGAAAATTATTAAGAAGTGTAAGAAACACTTTTGTTTGTATTTGCTTAGATTGTTCTTGTAATTTAAGATTAGCTTACGGTCCAGCATGACATCAAAATGAAGAGAGGCAAATTGTGTTGCTCAAAACACAGACCATTATTTGGAAATAAAATACGAAATCATCGCAGCAAGCAGTTTTCTGCTTATTACCACTTTTTTATTTCTCTCTCCCTTCCTCTCTGTCTCTCATCTCTCTCTCCTTCCCTCTCTGTCTCTCTATTCCCTCCTCCCGCTCTCACTCTCTTACTGTTAAATAGAACAACATCGGAAATCCGGTTTGATTTTGTGACGTCATCACTTTGCTGAAACATCAGCAATAGCGAGTATCCATTTTGCACGATTTCTCTTCTGTAAAGAAGAAAATTCAATCATTGAAACTGAATAGACTCATTGGAACTTTCAGTCTGAATAAGTAAGTGATATTTTACTGTTTGGTCTAAAAGAAATGAATTGATTTTATGTTTTAATTGGATTATCTTGCACTGTTTGGTTTGGTAGGTGGGCGTGTATTTCTTTTTATGTATTCAATTATGTACTTGCTTTACCTTATTTTTTATGGAAAAATGTTACCTTAATTGTTGTTTTAGCACAGAAAATTAATTTTATATTTGGTAATGTGTCAATGTATAATTTTGACGATATAAAGAAAAATATTTGTTCATTGAATTCCAATGTAAAATTATTGGCGTATACTTCTTTTTAAACACCTATCATTGCATTCAGTTATCCAAGTAGGCGTATTATAACGCACTTGTAAAATTATTTGTATGAGTTGTAATATGTATATATATCATTTGAATTATTGATTTCATATGTGTATTCGTTGATAATATTCTCATTACTACACACCCACCATTTAAAAAAAAAAATATTTGAGAAATATTGTTTAAATTGATTTGTATACAACACTTCATTTACATTCGTCTGAATATTGTGTAGTGTATAACGATACATTTTGGCTTTTGAGATACTTGTATTTTAATTTTAAGAAATTGACAGAATAGTTAATTAGTAATTATTACATGATATGGTCTACAGCATTGTTGGGCTTTTGACAGTTGTTTTAAAATCTCTTAAGAAACCAACTACCTTGTCAGCTAACCTTATTTACTATAGTACATCATCCGACGTCATCATTCATTCATTCATTGCAGTGTAAATGGAAGTTGTGTTAGATTAATTATCATGTTCTTAAACGTTACTTCTTAAAGAGATCCTTGGATTAAATTTTTTTTTTAAAGCAACCAAATAAAAACAACTAGTAGTTATATACATTACAAACTTAAAATTCTTGATTAAACTGATTTTCAACTGTAATGGATTATGGGAATGTACGTATCAATATTTTAAGGACATTTTCTAAACACTTTTATTTGTATAATTGGAAGAGAGAAGACCCCCTCGTACAATTATAGAAATAGTTTAGAAAGAATTAGTTGAGTCCCAAGAATTAAAAAAAGAAGAAAAAAGTGACTTACGTAATCAAAGTTAATTTATTCACTATTTTAATTAGCCGAATTTTAATATCGTTGCAGTTGGATAAAGAATTTTTTTTTTTTAAATGTGACTGACAGGAGGGAACTAACAGTAATATTGTTTATAACCTCGGCTTTATTTATTGTTAATGCTTTTTAAAGTAATGGATTTCAGCTTTTATCCTTTTAAAGTAGGTAACAAGATTAGGCAAATTTAAAAAGGAGTTAAAATTGGAAGACATCGGCTTCGAATATAAAAATTGGACGGTAAAATTATTACATTGAAGCAGGAATTGTTTTGTCAGTGGTTGATTAAAAATAAATTTAAAGAAAAGTCAAATAAAGTGACCCTCCCCCTACTGCGCGCTTGCGGGTACTCGAGAAGCAGATGATGACGCGTGTGCGCGTGTTTTCGATTGAATCTTGAAAAACAAATGAAAAATCTAAAGACATTCAATATTTTATGGGTACTTTTTATTTTTAAGTTATGCAGTTTATTATTAACCGGAAAACTTATAATATAAAACTTATCTTTTACAAAAGAGGAAACTTATTTCGTGGGCGTGTACTTTATTTTTCTGTTATGTATAAATTGTGGAACATTTGTTTCTAGTTTTTCGAATGTGTTCTGAATTGAAAATAGGTTGAATAAGAAGTAATGTATAAATAAACCTGATCAAATCGTTAAGACCTCAATGATAGCAGACGTCACGGGATCATAAAAGCCACTGGATGTGTTCAAATCTTGATGGAGGTTACTTCTATATTTTATTTTATGATCTTGAGCATTATAATAATAAAAAAAATGGCGTTATGATTTTTAATTTTGTTTTTAAACCCATAAGTTGTCAGTTTTCTTTCTTTGATAATGCTAGGTATTGCACAAAATGGAGGAGAAAGTGAAAAAAGTTCAATATCTGTCAAAACCTTAACTACACTTCATTTAATCTTTTTAAGCACTGAAATAGAATATACTGTAAAGTTATTTTTATGCTTTAATTGGCATTATAGAATTAAAAGTCCATTAGGGATAGGAAACTGTTTATTTTGTATTTTTTTTGTTGTAAAAGTTTTAAGATTATGTGAATTTAAGCAAATCACTTAAGGTCTATAATAAGCATAATAATGATGGAATCATATGCAGAAGTGGACACCAACTTTACTACAATAATGATGTAAACTATTTAGAACAGTGATGTATGTTTAAATTGTTGGGTTGTCATAAACATAGACACCTTCCTTTCTAAGATTACTGGAATAATAGTTTCCACGTACATACATTTTTACAATAAATATTGTTATAAAATTGTATGGAAATGATAAGATAGGACAAATTATTCTCAAATGTATGGATCAAATGCAGATAACAAATGGTACTTTTTAAAAAGACAAATGAAAGTAAGATTTATAATGAACATGAATTTATATACATTTGTATATAAGTCTTTTGACAACTAAAGTTCTTTAAAGATTTATTCTCCATTGATGATGTGTGATAAAGAACCACTTTTATTTCTTCTAACTTTAATTCGACTTCACTGTGTGGTTGTAGACAACACAGACTTGATTCTTCAATAACCTGACTCTTCACAACTGGACACTCCTCAGTTTAAGGCCCTGTTCAGAAGAAATAAAGATATACATTTTTATGGGGTGGCTCCAAAATCCTTGGGAGCATCATTCCTTAACTTTTAATGTTATATTGCTCAGTGGGCAAATAGAATGTTAATTTACCACTGAATTTTGACATTTATTGCCATTTCAAATTTGAAACTTCTTTAGTTCTTAGTTATTTTTGTTGACAAAAATAGTTGTTTTTTTTACCTGAATCCTACTTTTTGAATGTTTATTTCTATTGGTGTATTAAAAATAAACATATTTGGAAATAAGAGTTCAATTGTGAAACTTTAAACAAAAGATCATATCAAAAGAGATACACATATGAAAGTGACTTTCAAGATAAATTTTTCAGGTTTATTTTGCCAAATTGAATTAATGATTCTTGTTTTACTCAATTGGTGATGATAGTTGGTTGATGTTTTTGGAGCTGGTGGGCCAATTCCAAGTTTTGTGTATTCATAGTTGTTGGCAATTCTGTTGCAAATGATTTTTACCTATGTGTTTGAACTTAATGAAACATTGAATTCCTATTACTAGTAACGAATCAAATCACCTCCAAGATTTACCTGTCTTGTTTGGCCTTGTTGATTCTTGAAAATTTGATAACTTAACTTTTTAAAGTTTTTGCATTTTGCTTAAGGTTATTTTGAATTGTTTATATGCTTTTCAAATTAAATGATTTGATTTTCATTTAGAATTGATGTTTGGCATTTTTCTTTGTTTTTGAGAGGAACTTCAGCATTGGTTAATCGGTCAAGAATGATTTTAGTTGTTTTGGTTGAAAAGTCTTTGAATCTAATTTGCTAATTTCTTAGGTTTTCTTCCTACCCCATTATGTTTACTATAATCTTACATTTCTGGTGTTTTCTTTTAGAAGTCAAATGTTTATTTTATAAGGCAATGAAAGCTTTTTTCCATTTAATTGATGAGTTATTAGTTTATCATCAAACTAATCCTATTTTTTTCTTTTTGTTTAGAACACCATTGTTTTATAATAGTGTTCTTCAATTAATTTTACTGTTATACAAATAGTGGAACTTAAAGATTTTGTTGAAATTTCTGTGCATGGAGAATATTAACATTGAATTTCTTGATAGTCAATTTAATTTTGATATTTCCTTTTAGTCAAAATTCTCTTTATGAATGTGATGTCCAGTACTTAGTCATACTAGTAAAAGCATCTGTTTTCTGTATATTTTGTTGATTTTAAGGTTATCTAGTGATTTAGTGGATAATGTTAGGAACATAAAGGCTACTAGAAGACTTTGTGCTCCTATTCTTTTCAATAAAATGTTTGTGATCACCAGGTTACATTTAACAAGAGGAACATTCCATTGGTGATGAATTTGCTCTTTCTTTTTATGAACTTTTAAGATGAGACTTGATAATTTGTATTTAGATTTTTTGGACTGTTCTCATATTTATTGTTATATACACAACATTTTGCCTGATGTGCTCTCTAACTTTCCAGTTTGACACATGATGCAACAGATATAAGGGTTGAGTTAATAAATTCTAAGTGACTATCATTTGTGGGTTGCAAGTTCAATCCTGACCACAGGCAAAAATAACCTAGAATACTTAACATAGCTTAACACTTATACCTGGTCATGGTTAATGGAATGAGAACAATCTATTCCATTGGATTAAATAAATGGTTTGTTTTGAAGTTTTGTGAAGGCTACTGAGTTCAACAAGAAACACCTAAAAAAGGTCAGAGTACATCAGCTGAAACATAATGTATATAACAATAGATGAGGACAACAGTCCAAAAAATCTTATTAATATACATTGCTCTTTCCTTACTGACTTTTCCAGTCCAGAACCTATGGACTTTTCCATACCCGAGAATAATCTTATTGTTGGAAGAGGTCATTGTCAAATTGGGTGTAGAAATTTAAAAAAAAAATGTTTTAAACTTTATCTTCAGCATCATGAGTTAGTGCATAGGCAATGGTGGTGGTGGTGTGTTGGTTCTGAGTTTGCAAAAAGATATTTGTTGATTCTCAGTGGTTGTGTTGATAATGTCTGAAGGTTTTCCACATATGATGGAAAGGTTATTTTTAGATCCTTTCTAGTCTCCAAACTCTGGGTAATTCTTAATGAAGGATGCTCACACATGAGCATTGCTACCAAATGATTTTATTACTTTTGTCAAAATGTTAAATAACTGAATTAAACATTCACTTTTGTTCCTGACTTGGAGTTTCAAATCATGACATTGGCTGCTTTCTTCTCTGATCACTGAAAAACTTGTTTTATATTGGTCCACAGAATGTTTTTTTTATTTATTTTTTTAGTAGTTGTTGCAATCTAAAAGCTAGATATTTTATAAATCAATCAATTGTTTCCAATGGCAAATAAATCAAGACAATTGGACCTGATGGATTTGTTATATTCATTTTAAAAAGCTGATAATTTTATTTCAGTATAAAAGCAGTATGAAATATGTAAATATTTAAATTAATATGCAAATAATTAATTTTGCCCCCCCAAAAAATTATAAAATAAATAATACAAGTAAATCATAAGCAATTACTTTTTGATAACTCCTATAAATTTTTTTTCACTTTTGGAAAGGATTTATCTTGACATTGAATAAACCCTTAATAGCTAAATATATGGCAAAAGTATTATTTGAAAATTACAAACAAATGATATCTCAAAATAGATTTTAGAGATAGTTAAAATAATTGTTCATTTTAATCAAATGGTAACCAACAAGACATAATTTAATTCTTTTGTTGCCAACCACATCTTTCTCAAAATTAGCATTGAAAGAGAATTTAACTTAACTATTTTAGATAGAAACCAGCATTCATTTATAATATTGAATTCTTCTATTTGACTTTGGTAATTAGATTCTTAAGCTTGGTTTTGAAAAAGTAATCTTCTGTTATTTCATTAACTAATTACTGTTATAATTTTTAGTGTTAACCAAAAAGACTTTAATTTTAATAAAAATGAAGTAGATTAAAAAATATATTGTAGATAAATGTTATGAAATAAGTAAGGTTGACACGCGTGTAGAAAGTAAGAGGTAGTTTATTCTGGAGCATATTCCATGCAGACTGATACAATAAATCAGTATTAAGTTGCTTTCTCAGTATAAAATGGGTGTTGTTTGAAATTAGACTAGTCTATTTTGTGGGAGTGTCTCATCTACTCCACAACAATAAGTTTAGCCTAGTCCTGGCTGAAATTTATAATAGGGTATCTAATAAAGATTCAACTCCTTTTTAGTGACCTATAAGAATAGCTTAAATGTTGCTTCATGACATGCATTTGAAAGTATATATTACATCAAGAAACAAAGATTTTATTTTGTAATAAACATGAAATTTGAAATTGAATTATCAGAAAAGCTTAAAATACAAACTTGTATATATTTACTTCTTCAATATGATATATCAAGTGGGTATCATTGACGAGTAGAAATTTAAAGCTTTGTTAAAGTTAAAATTATTCAGACCTCTCCTTTCAAGATGACTAACTGAAATTTTTTCTATATGTTCTAAAAAAAAACATTGACAAATTTGGTATTTTTAGTTAATAGGGAATATTTTCATTATAAGGTTTATTCCTTTCATATTAAATTATTGATCTACATTTGTCAGAAGAATTGGTAAACTTTAGTATTATTATAATCTGTTTCAAAACAATGAAGTTAATATGAACAAAAATGTCACATACATGTATTTCTGACAAGTTTGATTTTTTTTTTATGTATCTGAAATCAGTTATTTAATTCATTGGTAAGAAACTGATCTTATTTGCTTTTACTTTCAGGGAACCAAAAATTCAAGATGACTGACTCCAAATATTTCACAACTACCAAGAAAGGTAAAATGTTATTCAATATTTTATTATTTCTAAACTTTTTAAAATTGGTTCTTTTTTAATTTTTTTTTTTTTTTTTTATTGATGGTCATTCTAGTTGTAACTTGGTGCCATCTTTCTGAATATATTTTGTTGCTTTTTACAGGAGTACTTTTTTATTTATTAAAAAAAAAAGTTTGTTGTACATCAATACCTTGATTAATGAAGTTAATTTATTCTAATACTGTTTAAGAACACATTATTAAATAATAGATTTCATTGTAATTTGTTCCAATTGAAAAAAAGTATAATAAAAGAAAATAATAATTTAAAAGAATTACTTAATTGTAGTGAACTTTCCTATCCTACTTCTTTTGTTTGTAAAATGGATTTTGTTCATAAATAACCTTGTTCTGTGTATCTGTCATTATTTACTGAATAAAATATAAGATTTTTTGCTACATTCTTGTGATCTTCATGTTTTTATTACATTAATATACATAAGTAAAAACTATTTGTAATATATATAGCAATAGTTTAGAAAACATTGTTTGTAATTGGAAAAACAAACCTATGTAACTATGCTACATCAAAACTATACAAAGCCTAACTGTTCAACATATTGCTATATATCAATTTTGGCATTTAAAAAAAAAAAAAAAAAAAAAAAACAATGTAACTTAAAAAGTTTAATGTGTGTGATTATTTAGACTTTGTTTAGATTCATTTTAGAAAATGGTGATAAGGAATAAAATGTTATCACATATTGTAAAGTTGTTGATTATAAAGTTCTATCATTAAAATTAGTAATAAAATTTTGATAAGCTATCTTGAACTAATTTAATTTTTTAACCTAGTTCCTCCACTTATCCTTATCTAAAACAAAATATACTGATGAACCTTCATATTCATGGCAATGCAGAATTTTCATTAAAATTTTAAATCTTTTTTTATTCAGTAAATTTTATGATATAATCATGACATAATTCACAATTTCAATAATTTACTTTCAATATAAGTATACAGTATTTCTTTTAACCACCATATCTAAAATGCTTAAAACTGTAAATAGTTTTTTTTTTTGTTATTAATCTCTGCATTCACTTTTCTGATATCCATGTTATCTATTATATAATCTGTTATATTTTATCATAACTTCAGTAAAACAAACACTACTGTAAATAAATGTCCATAAAATCATGGACACGTCAATTTTTTTAAACTCAGAATTATTAATTATGAAATATATTGTTCATAGATGGATATGGTGTATTGTGCTTTTCTTTTTAAAATGTTTATTACCTCATTATCCAAGGTGGTTAGTTTTTTACAGTGAATTTATTTGAAAAATCACCCTTCAAATTTACTAGACCATCATTAGTGTTTTGTTCAAAATTTTAATATTTAAAATGTGACATTAATTTCTGAAGAATTTAGATTTTTTGAATGTTCACAAAATACAAATTAATCTGATATTCAGACAATTACTATAAATTACAGACTAGGGTACCTAACATAGGGTAATAGTTAGTAACCTAAATTAGCAGGTGATTGTTAGTGAGTTTGATTCTCACTGTGTACCCCATACTTCTGGTTGTCTGCCACATGTAAGTTTAGTAAATAACTATAAATTCCAGACTAATGGCTATAAAGACTAATCTTATTTTCCAGTTATTTCAGATTGGTCAACACATAAACAGCATCCTTTTGTTATTTTTCAGAATGAAATAATATTATGCTTTTTAGAAGTTCATAATATTTTAAGAGTTACATTTAGATTATATGATAATAACAAGCATACATTTCTTTTTTTCTTTCAATAAGTTCACATGACAGATTAATTATTCAAATTGTACACATTTTATACCTCGTTTTTAGGAAATCAAACTTAAATTTGGTTTTATAGTAAACTAATAAGCAATTACATCTGTCAATACCAATTTACATGATTTAGTCAGTGTTTGTGCTAACCCCACAATAATCTGTTAAAAAATATATTTTGTATAAATTCATGACCGTACTAACCCCCCAAAATATTTTTCCATCTGTAATGACTTTAATCTAATATCAGTGTAAGGGTAGCCTGAAGACAAACTTTTTTAAACCTTATTTTTCTGATGCAGATATCATTGGGAAATAAGAGATTTAGTAAATGGACCAAGCTTAAAACTTTTCTTATTCATCAATGATACCTTCATTGGAAAAAGAAGGTCTAACAAAAGTTTGGCTTTGGGTTACCCTTACTGTACTTTTACCCTGGAATATTTCCTAATAGTGAGTATGACTGCAAAGGAGTAGAGGTTTGAATTCTGTTCAACCCATCTAAGATAATTCATTCTGCCTTGCTATTTAATCTATAACTGAGTGGAAAAAAGGTGGATTCATACATTTTTTTTCCAAAGCTAAAATGAACACAAACTATCTCAGTCAGAATTTGAAACTTGCTGATTCTATTTTCTGTGATGTTAACTATTAGACTTACCTGCACCTTTTTAGGTGCAGGTAAGTCTAATAATAATAAAAGTCTAGTGAGATAAATTTATTTTGAGGGGAACATATTAATAATTTTAATATGAAAAATTCCTTGGACTTTCTTCAGGTAAATTTTCTAATCCATTAAATTAACATTATAATTAATGTATTTAAAACAATTTTTTTGTTTATTAACCAAATGATGTAAAAGTTGATTAAAAATATGAAATTTTTCTAAAATTGTATACATCATTAAGTATAGAATTTCATTCTCATTGATTTTAAATAACTGATTTACCTTTTTGTATGTTTACTCACAATACTTGAATAGGTGAATCAACAATAGGTTCAATATTAAATAAAAATTCTACCTCAAGAAAATGGCCAGCTAAATTGCTGTTAGAAAAATATTTTTTATTTAGTTTATTGACTTCTTTTAATTTTTTCCTTAGGTGAAATCTTTGAACTGAAGGCGGAGCTGAACAGTGATAAGAAAGAGAAGAAGAAGGAAGCTGTAAAGAAAGTTATAGCTAGCATGACAGTAGGCAAAGATGTCAGGTTTGTAAATATTTAAGAAATATACTTTAAACTGTTATTAGATAATTTAATATTTATATACAAATTAGAATGTATAAAATGAGTGTCATTCATTTCCATCATTAGTATCAATTCTACAATGATTAATTTCACACAAAGCTTAGTAGATTTTTTTTTTTTTTCATGTTGGTAAAATATTTTCTTATTAGTTAGCATAGTGGTATTTGTTTCTTTTAATGAGTGTACATATATAATACAATGGTTTTGGTCGTACATGAAATTAAAAGTTTAATTCCTTATTAAAAATTGAATATCTTTCTAGATGTTTAACTTTACATTCACTTGAAAACAATAGATTAGCAGAATATTTTCAGTTAGTAAACTTTTTGTTTACAAAACAGATGTTTCATTCATGTTTTAATCATTTAACTTGTATCATAAATTTTAGAATATAAATTAAACTTTTAAAAATAGGATAAACTTATTTTGTAACTTAACATTCTGAATTATATATAAACCAACTTATTTGTTCACCATACTTAAATTATTCATTTATATATTTTGTTAGTGCCCTTTTTCCTGATGTAGTGAATTGTATGCAAACTGACAACTTGGAATTGAAAAAGCTTGTTTACCTTTACCTGATGAATTATGCCAAAAGTCAACCTGACATGGCCATAATGGCTGTCAACACCTTTGTTAAGGTTAGTTGGGTGTATTGATTATATATTTGACCATACAGTTTTTTTCTATAAGCTATTACTGAACTTAAACATTTTGGTTTCAATAAAACTTCTATTTTTATTATAAAGAAAAATTATCAACTTAAATTTGAATTAAGAGTAATTATTGATTTCTCTTTGTAATTCTAAAAATAATATAATCAAAGAAGAATATTTGTATTTGCAAAAATTATAAAACATTTAAAAAAAAATTTTTTTTAAATAGATTATTGAAATGAATCTTAATTATTAACTACTTTTTGTATAGTACTTTGTTGATATAATGAAAACTTAAAGTAATTCAATTTTGACTATCAAAGTTTTATCTTAACTCTTTGCCTACCAAATTTCCCCCACGGCTGTACCAAATTTTCTTGGTATTTTTTATCTGTATGATGGGATATTTTCAGTTCACTATCTATTCATCTTGGAACTCATTCTATTCAAATAAAATCCTATTATTATTGTAATTTGAGTGTTCATGTGATTTTTCAGTGTAAACAAATGTACAAGAGCTGCTGCAAGTAGTTTATGGTAGGATTGCAGTGGTGGGAGAGAACTGCTGTTAGTGGCTTAAAGTAGGCAAAGAGTCATTCAAGAAATGATATTCCTCTTTAAGAATATACTTATTTTAACCTTATTTTTTGTTTATAAGGTTGTATGAAAAATTTTAAAGTTTACTCCACTTACTGTTGAACTTTGTAAAGGAAAAATTTAGTTCCTTATGTAATTATAAAATTTGAGGATGTATAATTCATCTTTATTAAATGTAATAATTTATTAACAGGATATTTAAATTAGAATTAACTTCTAGGCATTACATTTTAAAACTTTAGAGCAGATATAATTGTACTATTTTGTGTCTATTGTTGGGAAATTAAGAATCTTTATTTCAATATTTTAATGTAACTATAGTGTCTAAATTCTGTCTTGACAAAAATTAATTTTAATATTTAATTTATGCTTAGCAATTTAAAAACATTTCTGTTATTATCAATTATTTTATAACTTCATAATAGATTGAGTTAAATTCCAGAGTTTTTAAACATTCAAAATAATCACTTCTGTTAATGTTCATATTCTTCTTCTTTCACTTTATTTACTTTATATTCAACAGGATTGTGAGGACAGTAACCCTCTTATCCGTGCATTGGCTGTTCGAACAATGGGTTGCATTCGTGTGGACAAAATCACTGAATATCTGTGTGAACCCTTGCGCAAGTGTTTGAAAGATGAGGACCCTTATGTACGCAAGACAGCTGCAGTGTGTGTGGCCAAGCTTCATGATATCAACTCTCAGTTAGTTGAAGATCAAGGATTTTTGGATTTGTTAAGGGATTTGCTTTCTGATTCAAATCCAATGGTAAGTTGGTCAAAAAGATAGAGATTATCCAATCATAAAGTGTAACAATATTTATGTGGATTGTTTTATTATTTGCTACATTCAAAATTGGATGAAAATTATGCAAATAAATATCAATTCTTTATTTTGTATTTTAGTATTTTGAATCTTCAATGTTAAAAATAAAATAAAATCAGTTTTGAAAAATTATAAAAGTATATGGTGATATGAAAACTTTCACAATACAAATTGAGGTTTTTTGAATGAAATTAGTTAAGATTTAATGATATTTAAAGACAAAAATAGACTAAACATTTTAGTTAATGCCACATGTTCTGTTCTTAAATATTTAATGTATAAGAATACATGGTCCTATTTATATGTATTTTGCAAAATTTTAACATGTATATGATACAGTTATAAAGACTGTTTTTTCTGTTTATATTTAAATATAGTTTAATATAAACTATAAATTATTATAAACTAAATAAGTTGTTGATTGTTGAAATTAACTTGTTTTACTGATGTTTTATGGCTATATGATTAAAATAACCAGAAGAGAACTTTGTAGATGTGAGAATATGGTGCAGATTCTTGTTTTCCAGGATACAATTTAAAAAATTAACTTTCTATTATTTAAGTTTCTGCTTAGATTTTTTTATGTTGCTTTTTTGTGTATGATTTATTACATGTGGATTTTTTACATGTGGATTTTTGTTTGTCTATAGTTTAATGTGTCTAATTTATTATTGTAAACTAAATTGATTTCCCCCTTTTATTTTTTGTTTCTCTTTAATTTCTTAAGTTTATATTGTAATATAAACTTAAGAAATTAAAGAGAAACAAAAAATAAAAGGGGGAAATCAATTTAGTTTACAATAATAAATTAGACACATTAAACTATGTTGTTAAGGCATAAATAACTAAACAAAATGGAAAGCAATAATCATTAAAGAAGTATCTTTATAGGGTTACGTGTTACAAATATGATCCTGATTTTAACCACATATTTACACCTAACTCCAAAAGAAATTGTGGAGAAGATTTAATTTAATTCTTTTTTTATTGTAGGTAGTGGCTAATGCAGTGGCTGCAATTTCAGAGATACTTGACACATCCCCAAGTGCACAACAAGTTCTTGAGATGACTTCAAATACCATCAATAAGTTACTGACAGCACTTAATGAGTGCACTGAGTAAGTTATCAAACTTATACTTATATGAACTTGAATATTATTTACTAGCTGTTATCTAGAAAAGTTATATTGCTTTATAGTCTCTCTCTCTCTCTCTCTCTCTCTCTCTCTCTTTCACTCTCTCTCACTCTCTTTCACTCTTTCACTCTTTCACTCTCTCTCTCTCCAAATAAATTACAAAATTTAGAGAAAATAAGCCAAAGGATCTATAAAAAAGTTAAAATGATAACACAATAATGATGGGGACTAGAATTAGTTTACATAAAATAGATTTAATTTGAAACCATGATGATAAAAAGATGTAGAGTTTTTCTTTTTCCAAGAGATATTTTGAGGTTGAAGTAATTATAATTCTGTTTCTGCTCTCACTAGAAAATACATTAAATGGGAGGCACTCCTTTCACATTGTAGGCCCCTAACTAATTCATTAATAAAATCAATTTTAAATTTCCCGGAGTAGAGGAGTTCTGAATAGAAAGTACCCAGAATTATTTCCAACCAAGACCCATCAGAAGTACCAAAAAAAAAAAAAACACTTTACCTTTTGACATCTGTTTAAAATTGCTGAAAGTTATTTTGTCACTGATTTTTTTTAATGTTTTCATTATAATAGAAAATCTTTCTTAAAAATGTAAGATGATTTTTAAAAAAAATTGCTTTTTCTTTTTCTAGATGGGGCCAAGTTTTCATTTTGGATTCAATTTCCAATTTCACTCCGAAGGATGAACGCGAGGCCCAGAGGTAATTTACATATGAGAAACTTTAAAAATAAATCTGAATAGTTGTCTCATCTTTTTATATTTGTTTAATATTTGTCATTGTGTATACTATTTCTTTTATGATAGACATAAATAGTATACACAATAAATATTTCACAAGTTTTTCATATCCTCCTTTTTAAAACATTTTTTAAAATTTTCTTTTTTAATTATATTTTTATTTAATATTTTCTCTGTATATTATGTATTATATTCTGAAAATTTGGTGCGGCATCAGAAATAATTATCATTTATCTTTTACTTTTTACATCAACTAAATCTTTACATGTGATGTAAAACTTTCTCTATATAGCTGTGTTTATAGAGATCATTTCCAAATAAGAAAACTGTATCTAATTTTTATAAACTTGTTAATGATCTATTCAGTCAAGTCTCAGATCATTATTATTATAACTACCAAGAAATATTAAATAACTTTTGTGAAAACTCTCTTCACATCAAATACTGGAAAGATGAAAGGAGATTAATGATGTTTTAGGATCTCTTGATTTTATTGGTTTCTGCTTAAATACATTTAAGACATTTCTTTTAGCATATTGCTATGATAAAGTTTTATTTTTTATATTTGATCTCTGCTTAAAAATCAGTGTAAGAGGTTGGGCTTTTTAAATAAAATAAAAATAAATTAGTGCTGCTTGACTATAAAGAAATAGTATCCCTGTGTAATTGAATATAGACTATATTTGTATTCCAAAATAGCAGTTTGTCATTTTTTCCTAACTTCAACAATTTCTTGTAAGTCTTCAAAAACATGGACAATAATAGACAAAAATAGTTCATATTCAATTAGATGCTTGTATAAAATTGAATATTAGTAATGTTTGGTTATTTCATAAACTTTTTTGTATGTTTTTCTTCAAATGTATTTTTTTTAATTTTTTTTTTTTTTGTGAAGAAATTTAAACACATTTTGCTGTTTTTGATATGACAAAACTTTGGTATATATTTGCTGAACATGATTACTTTCTTTTAACAGCATTTGTGAAAGGGTTACACCACGTCTTGCACATGCTAATGCTGCTGTTGTACTGTCTGCTGTAAGGGTAAGTATATAGAAATAATTTACATTTCTTATGTAATTCCATATTGTCTATATTTTCAAAAAGGTAAATCATCCTTCTGTGAAAAAAAAAAATTATAGTAATCTGACAATATACCATTTCACAACTTTTAAGAAATAAAGAAATACTCATGTAGCAAAGCCACAAAAATTGAATTACTATTTTTCTAAACAAAAATTACTTTACAAGATTTAGACAAGATAATTTCTATTTCTATTTTATATAAATTTTCATGATTCAGTAATTTTTCATTTGATTTGTGTTCCATATAAATTTTTTGTTGATTGCAATTTTTTAAATTCATTTTTAAAAATTTTATTTGATTATTTTAATGTTAAGTACAAAATCTTTTTTTTCATTATTAATCAAGGCATTTTTCATATTTCAACTTATTTAAAATTTTTATTTCTCATTGTCACATTCCTGTAAGAATTATGATATATTTACTTCATATTTATCAATTGCCTGGAAAAATTGACTTTTTTATTACATGAAAAAGTTAGCATTTATTTTCTTAAAACATTAAATTGAAAACATCAATGTTTTCTGTTATCACTAACATTTTACAATATTATTGATGATCAAAACTCATTGGCAGAATTAGAGAAAGTTAAAGTTAAGAATCAACTCAAGTAGGCATGTCTTCCAAAGGGAAGTAACTAATGAAAGAAACATTTGCATTAATTTTTTTATTTTTATAAATAATAAAAAAAAAAACAATTAAAAACATTTTTATTTTGTCAATACCATTTTCTCAGAACCAATCCTTAAAATTGAATGTAAAAAGAAAAAAAAATGCTTTTTTCCATTTCAAAATATTTGAGAACTTGGAACTCTCTCTTTGTACTACAAATTATTGTATTTACACTTGGGGTTTGTGTTCTGACAAAATTTAGTAAGCTTGTGTATCATTTCTATTCATTCTCTTTTTAGTTTGTAAAAGTTCTCAAAGACTAGAAATCTGTGCATCTACTGATCTTGTCTTGACCTGGTTCCATTTGATGGATAACCATGGACACATGTCTGTCCGATATGTTGAGAATTATGTTTGTTTACAGAGGATATACTTGCTTAGTTTTAAGGATTGTAAGAAATTTTAAAAACAAATATCACTTATTCTTAATCCTCATAAATAATTAAATAATCTAATATTTCATTTATCTTACAGGTGATAATGAAATTCATGGAAATGATGGAACCCCAATCTGAATACATAAACATGCTTGTCAAGAAGTTAGCTCCACCACTTGTCACATTGCTATCTGCTGAACCTGAGATACAATATGTTGCTTTAAGGAATATTAATTTGATTGTGCAAAAACGGTAAGAAAAATTATGAAATATTAAAATCATTGTATAAAATACTGTTGTAGTTACAACAAATACATTATTTATTGAACTTGTGCAGAAAATGTTTACTATTTTATTAAAATCTCTTTTTAATTCATGTTTACTATCATTAACTATTTTTAATAACTTAACAGCAACACCAGGAGATATAATTTCAGGTATATTAGGTTAACATTTTATTTAAAAAAAAATGTATCTAAGACAATATATTATGGCAATTGAAGTTTCAGTTGTTTCTAGCTAACACTCTCTACAAATTTGATAAGATTCTTTGTAATTTTATGCATACAGTATTGATTTACATCATACCTGGAAATATGAATGTATCTTTGCAAATTCAATTTGGCAATTAGATTTTAATGAGCCATTAATGATTTCCATTAGTGGTAACTGGTTTCACTACAATTAATATTGTTAATTAAATTCACTTATTTTTTTTTTCTAAAATATATTATATAAATATCAATTTCTTTTAAAACAAGTTTCTTTTTGTGAGTTATGTAAGTTTATTTATTCATTTATTTTTATCTAATACAATTTTTATTTCACTCATGTATGAAAATCTATTGTATTTCATAATGATCAAATTAATATGAAAATTATTTTCAGGTCAGACATTTTGAAACATGAGATGAAGGTTTTCTTTGTCAAGTACAATGATCCTATCTATGTCAAATTGGAGAAATTGGATATAATGATTCGGCTAACCAACCAATCAAATATTGCTCAAGTCTTATCTGAGCTGAAAGAGTAAGTATATATTTTACTTATTTTTATATATTTTAACTGTAAATATTTGTATACAGATTGTTTTAAAAGAATTAGTTTTTAATATTGAAATAATAATGATAAATCTAAAAATGTTAAGATGGTTTCAACATCGTTATTAATGAAAACTTAATTCAGTATTAAACTGCTATGTTTGTCTATAAGAAATCATAATACACTTAGTGTCAAATAAAATATTACAATTTGTGGGTCACCTGAATTATTATATCCGTAAATAAAAATGGTATTACCATAGTACCATTTTGTCTTGTAGCTTCTATTTTTATTTTTATAGTTTCAGAAGGAAGATAAAAATTCATGTATTTGGCAATTTGATTTTAATAATAATAACCAGGAATAATTTCCATTGGTGGTAAATTGGTAAAATAAAATTAAACTCCTCAAACTTCAGATCTTTATAGAATGACCTAGACATATAAGTAAGTAAAGTTGTGGAGTGGCCTATTGTCTGTATCAGCTGGACATCCCCTTTTTGCTAGCGCTACTCCAGAGGGTGTATTTTTGCTGAGGTGGAGCGCAACACCTACCGTCAACTCCCCATTTTACCATACAGATCAGATTATACAATCTGTGCTACTCATACGCTGAGTTGGCAGGGAATGGTATTGAACTCAGAACCTTGGGATTCCATACCGATTCAGCTAAACCAGCCCCATAAGACATAAGATTCATTTTTTAGGATTATTCCTAATTCATTTAAATATACACTTTTGAAACAATCTTTTGAAACACTGTTTAAAAATTTTTTTTTCTTGAAAGACCAGAATTAAATCAATAATTTATCTTAATTACATGTTATAAGAAATATTCTTTTGTTTTTTAATTACAAAAATGAGAATTGTTTGCATAAATTTCATTCTAAGACTTTTGTCATCCATAAAATTTGATATCCCCAGAAAGAATATAATCTACAATATTTTATTAACAAATAATAATAGCTATTTATTTTGTATAAAAGTGTTATATATCAATATGCTTTTGTATAAAAGTAATATATTACATAGTTTAGTTATATCAAAATACTTGAAATTTTTGTATGAAGCACAATGGGGGGAAAAAATTATCTCTGCCCTTGTCATGTGGGTGGTGGCTCCATCTTGCTGTAATCACAGAAGTTAATTTCAAAAATGCATTTAATTCATGGAACATAAATGATGTCATCAATTTTATAATCAATATAGAAATATTTTTTCTTTCAGACGATAAGTGAACTATATTATCCAAATATTCCACTGGAATTGTTTTTTTTAATATAAAATAATTGCATATGATTATTCATATGCAATTATTTTATATTAAAAAAAACAAACAATTCTAGTGGCATATTTGGATAATATAGTTCACTTATTGACTGAAAGAAAAATATTTCTAAAGTGTAGGCTTTCTTGGTCAGGAATGATAGTTTAACTTATTATAGGATTTTATGTTAAGTATATAGGAAAATTACATTAATGAGAACTTGTATTTATTTCTAAACAAGGTATGCTACAGAAGTTGATGTGGATTTTGTACGAAAATCAGTTCGGGCAATTGGTCGTTGTGCAATTAAAGTGGAGCAAGCAGCTGAGCGTTGTGTATCTACATTACTTGATCTCATTCAAACAAAAGTCAATTATGTTGTACAAGAAGCCATTGTTGTTATCAAGGTAAGTTAATGCATACTCACATATTTGTGTGTGTGTGTACACAAAACTAAGCAAACATATTCATTGTACTTTTAAAAAGAGTAATTATCAAATCTTGGAAGAAAGTTTTGTTAATTTTTTTTTTTTTTTTCCTTGTTTGATTTGCCTATAAATCTGGTTTATACTGATAGGTTCTGGTTGATTTTGTTAATCACATATGAATCCCTGTAAGTTTAAATGCTAAGATTATGTACAGAATATCAGATTAAATGTTTATAATTCTTTGTTTTACCAAATATATTTTAATGTATCAATAACTTTTAATTTATTGCAATAAAACCTTTTTTTGATAAGAATTGTAATAAACAAAATAAAGTTTAGTTAAACAAAAATTTCAATCAATGCAAATATATGATCATTTATGAGATGTTTATTTACTTAATAACTTTTTTTTATTTCTGACGTTGTCAACCAATTTTTCTTTTACTATTGGTGGGTTAGTCAGGTTCTGAAGTTGTTCATGTATTTTTTTTTTTTTTTTTTTTTTTTTTTGTCACTCTGTAATAACACCCATTATGTCATGTATGTTTGAAGATGTTTGGTTTCAGCCTTTAAAGCTGTTAGAACAGATATATATATATGAGAATGAACAAGATGGAATGAAGACACCACACAATGCTGTTAAAGAGAAAACAATTTATAACATAATCATAGCTGATATTGATCAATATTTCGATTTAAAAAAAATCTTCTTCAGAGCTGTTTACTCCATGGTGTTTGTGATCGGAGATAAGAGTCAAATGAGTTCAAAAAACAAAAAACCTTGATTCTGCAAAAAAGAGAACGAAAGTTGTTACATATATATATATATATATATATATATATATATATATATATAATCAATAATTGAAATAAGTTTTTTAGGTAACAAACCTATTAAACTGATTTTTCAATAAAATTTTTATGGCTAATATGTTGAAAAAAAAAAAAAAGATAGCACTTAGAGATAAATTCAAGAAAGCCTTGTAAAATTTTTATATTTTGCTCTTCATGTTCTGATCATTTGACCAATATTTAATTATTTAAGGGGAAAAATGTCATTTAAATTTCTTTATTGTAGGAAAATCATTTTATTCCTTGTAAATTCCTTGTAAATGAATATTCCATTAAATGTTTCACTTATTTTTCTTGACTTGATGATTCTATATTACAGTTGGTATCATTTAGTTTTGGTGGGAGTGTAATCTCCCCAGTTACCCTACCATTTAGTATTTTTTTTTGGGCGGAGGGGGATGTATATTTATGAAAAATAAAACTCAATTAAAAAAAACAAAATAGATCACTCCAATAGAGTTGGGCAGTTTGGCAATTTTGATTTCCATATCAATTTCGTTTTATTTTTTCCTTGATATATAACTGTCCTTTTTTAATTTTTTTTTTATAAGGTCACCCTTATAAAAAAAAAAGGACAGTTATATATCAAGGAAAAAAAACAAAATTGATATGGAAATCAAAATTGCCAAACTGCCCAACTCTATTGGAGTGATCTATTTTTTTGTTTTTTGTCTGATTTTGGGTGGAAAAAAAAAAAAAAAAAAAACCATTTTGGTTGCACACAGTAAAAAAAAAAAAAAAAAAAAAAAAAAAAGATAGAAAATAATCAAATAAAATGAAGTCATAAGTTCTGAAATGTGTTTTGTAACGTGTAATAGAACATAATTAAGAATACAGCATTGATACACATAAACAAAAATTACATTGTTCATTCAGAATTAGTATTTTTTTTTTTTTTTTCTTTCAATTTATTTTTTTTTAATAAGTTTAGCATTTTGATTTTGAAGTAATCATATTTTTTTTTCTTATTACAATTACTATAATCTGATAGATTATAGTAATTTGTCATATTTGAGAATATCTTTGAAAATAAGAATGAACAAATGTATCAATATACTGACATGGTTGTGTGATTTACATGTATAAATATGTTTGTATATATTAAAAATTGAACCAAATTCTCACCAATTAATCCTTCAAGCCTATTAAATCTCTTAATTGATATTAATTGTAAACATTTTCTTTTCAGGATATTTTCAGAAAGTATCCTAACAAATATGAATCGATCATTGCAACACTTTGTGAGAATTTGGACACATTAGATGAACCAGAAGCAAGGTAAATAAAATGTTGAATAAAGAGTCTGAAATTTTCATTGTTCTCTAATTGAAAGTTTTTGAAGGTTTTAAAGTTGAACTAAAAATAATTGTTTACTTAAATATCTTCTGTTTTTAAGAGCTTCAATGATTTGGATTATTGGTGAATATGCTGAAAGAATTGACAATGCAGATGAATTGCTGGAAAGTTTTCTCGAAGGATTCCAGGATGAAAACACACAGGTAAAGTTACAATCAAACCATAAAATTTATCAAGGAAGAAATTCAAAGAAATCCCCTTTTATAGACACCTTAATTAAAAATGGAAATGGTAAAATTCTTACAGATATCTATATCTACAGACGCTCATCATTTTAAAAGCAGTCACTGCCAAAATTGTATATAATCTCTCCCCTATTCATTGGCATGTAGTATTTGTACTAATAGAAATCTAAGAAAAATTTGGCTAATCAAATTCTGTGCCAAGGAGATTATCCTAGATCCGTAATAATCAAAGGGATTAAAATTGACTGATAATGTAATTAAGACAGTGAAATTTAGATCATCTTCAAAGAAATTATATAGAAAAAAAACTTATTGATAGAAAGTTAGAAATGAATGTCAACCTAAAAATCTAAAAGAAATTCAAAATGATTCGTGTATTTTACTATAGAAATGGTTTCAAAAATATAACAATAACAAATGCAAATTTTGTAACAGAATTATGGAAATGAATTATTCTTATTCAATAAAACAAAACTTGTAAAAATGTTATCTTTGTAATTTGAATGTAATAATTGTAAAGAAATTATATAAATGTACACAGTTATTGAATAATATGGAGTTTTTCTTTTGTAAAAGCAATATAAAAATTCCTGAAAATAGGATTCTATGTTTCAATGGATTTTTATAAATAATAATTTAATAAGCTAACAATTATATAATATTAGGAATAAAGGAACAAAATTTAATTGAGATGTTAAAACATCTTTGAACAGTCTACAATAACCTCTCATCTATGTATAAAAGAATCTGAAAACTATTTAAGACAAATTTTATTTGTTTGAAAAATCAATCACACTTATCAACAAGTGTGAAAACGTGGATCTATATAATCAGAATAAATGATCTTTGTGGCCAAAAACCTAGAAAAACAATTAACCTGAAGAGGTTCTTGATAGCCACAACACGTAGAACCAAAAATAATTGATAACATTTTATGTTTGTAGTCACCACTTTCTTTTTTCTTTTGTTGAATTTGACAAACATTTTGTATGTAAATATAAAAATATTCAGAGAATGTGTTTATTTATGATTATATGCCAATGTTTAACATTTCAGTTTTTAATCAGATAATCTTTTGGGTGATGTTAAAATGTTATAATGCTTCATCCAAAAACTAATTTTAGATTAAGTACAAATGAAAAAGTAGAAATATATTAAATTGTTACTATTTTCTCAAAATTAGACAAAATCAGTTTATTTATTATTATTACTTATGTTTATATAATTAATTGTTCAAATACCTGATTATTACAGGTGCAGCTTCAGTTGTTGACTGCAATAGTCAAGTTGTTCTTGAAGCGTCCAACTGACACACAGGAGCTGGTACAGCAAGTTTTGAGTTTGGCAACACAGGTTTGTAAATTTACTTTATGTAATATAATTGCATACATATCATGTAGGTAAAAAAAAAAATGACCATGTTAAAAATGCTACAAACAATTTGTGTTTCTCTATAAAAAGAGTGATTTTTAATGTCCAGAGTTAAAATTGTTCTCTATAAAAAGTTGATTTATAAAATGTTTTGATATTTTTAATTTTCTAATTTTGTTTGTGTATTATCAAGTAGCAATGATGAAGGATTTTGCTAAGAAGTCGGCAGATAAATCACCATAAAAATATTTCACTATCATTTGACTTCAAACTAAGCAATAATCTTTGTAAATGATTTAGTTTTCTTAACCTTATATTTTATAAGCAAAAATTATATATGAACTGATTTATAGCTGTTATAGATAGAAAGACTTATCAAAAACTTTGAAAATATTCTTTTTGAAAGTTAATCCCATTGTAAATTTAATTTGCATAAAATTTCTTAATCATTTCTTTTAATCTTGTTGAACATGTTATCATTTTTTGTACTTATTTCAACACTTTGACAGAAATTACATCTTGTTTTAATCTTTTAAAAAATATTTTTTTAATAACACTATTATAAATTTGATATTAGTTTACAAATACATACACTAACTATATTGATAAAACTGACTTTTTAAAAATTTAATTTTGTAGGACAGTGACAACCCTGACCTTCGTGATCGTGGCTATATTTATTGGCGTCTTTTGTCAACTGACCCTGCAGCAGCCAAAGATGTTGTTTTAGCTGAAAAGCCTTTAATCTCTGAGGAGACTGATTTAATTGAGCCAACTCTTTTGGATGAGTTGATTTGTCATATTGCAAGTTTAGCTTCAGTGTACCACAAACCTCCAAATGCATTTGTTGAAGGACGAGCTGCTACTCGCAAGGCCTTGCCACCTCGTTCTACTTCGTAAGTTTTTGATATATATTACCTGTTTCTTACTTTGAATATTGACTTCTAATATTCTTTGCAAAACCATGCTTTAAATTATTTATAAAAGGAATTATTTGGCATTATAACTTCTGGAATTATATTTATTGTACTAGCATAATTTAAAAAAAGTGATAGGTTACTTATTACTTATGCCTAGGATCAGACGGCTTGAAATCTATAAAAATAGTTATTTAGAAGAGTAATAAAATTTAATTCTTTCTCAAAAATAAATACATATATTTATATTTCTGTTGGAAGAGATATTACATTCTCATTTTAATCAGAAGTATTCATTGTATCATTGCTGATGTTCCTTTGTTAAAAGGAAGACATCATATACAAAGATAAGCCTGAAGGAATATTTTTTTTTTAAATTAAAAAAAAAAAAAAAAATATATATATATTTTCAGTACCTAAAGTGCCAAATGTACAGTACAAATTAATTTATATCAATAACAAAAATACTAAAGAACTAAAATATATTTTTAAATATTTTGCTAACTTACTCAATTTTCCACGAATTCTTTTTTTTTTAGTTTTATTTACAATTCCATCTATTTATATATATGTATATTCATATATATATATTATTTTTTTAAAATAACTTTTCAGAGGCAGTCTGGGTGAGGATACAACAGCCACAAATCAAAATGCAAGCCAAGATTCAGTAACTAACCAACCTACAGTGATCCCTGGAGTTGACTCTCTAATTGGTGATCTTTTAGATATGGATTTGGGTCCACCTATGCACCAACAACAAGCTCAAATGTATACAGGTCAACCAATTCCTAGTTCAGGAGCTGGTATGGATATATTTGGAGAAGGGCTTGATACACTGGTAAGAAAATGTGTGAAATTATTGTTTATATAAGTGTTACTTACAAATGAGTGAATACTGAATTTGAGGATTGTGCTTTTAGTTTGAATAGATTTATTGTAAAAATAAACTAAATCTAGTTGTAAGATGACTCTCATGAAAAAATATATTAGTAAGTAGAAATTTATTCAGATTTAATTTTCTTGTGAGAATTTACAAAACCATTTTTATTTTATTATTTTTACTATTTTATTTCGTGTTTATGAGTTGAATGTCTTTCAGTTGTTTTAATAATTTATTAATAAACATTTACCTTTTGATTTTTGTTCAAAATTTTCAAGCATAATTTTATGTAAAAGATCTCTAAATAGTGTATTATAGAGTAAAAAGCAATAGGTATTTAAAGATTTGTATATTTAAAAAAAAATGCCTGGAATAAAGGACATATTTTTAATGAGGTGAAATGGATGTTGGCTTTAACTTAATTTTTTAAATTTTAATAATTAGATATTTAGAATATCTTTGGTCAAAAGCTTGAAATATTCTTTTGGTCAAAAGCTTGGTAGATTTTTTTGTTTATTATTGGTGAACCAATCTATTTTAAAAATCTATTTTTACTACAATAATAAATGGTTGCATAGATTAGCATTTAGTCAAACATGTGACTATAACCAAATATATATTTTCATATCTTTATTATATTACTAAATATCCTTGGTTTATTTTATTATATAGATTACATAGGAATATATACATGTCATTGTAATAGATGAATTAATTTACATTTTTATAGGAAATTATTAAAGTTAGCTTTGGAGAAATTGTAAAAAGATTTTGAAGTAGATATGTTGTAATTGAACAATTTGGCTTTATAGGTAGTTTTATCTTGACAGCTCATTAAAATCAATTATTTGTATATGATTTGCTTAGATGTTTATTTTTTTTAAAAGGAAATTTTATACATGTATATATTTTATCTATCTTGTGTAGCTTGGTACTGGTGTAAGTGGAGGTGATGCTCTTGGAGGACTTGGAGACATTTTTGGCCTTCCTGCTACTCAGTTCTATGTTCCACCTCAAGAGGTAATTGTATATGAAATTCTCATTTTAACGTTGCTTACTTATAATTCTTATATGCAATTGGGGGCTTCCAGTGGTGTAATGGCTAATGAGCTAGTAGGCTTGTGGGCCATTGTTAGTGAGTTTGATTCTCATTATATGCCTTATACTTCTAGCCTTGTGCTAAGATTCATAAATGACAACTACAGTTAGTGGTTATTATGTATATGAATAGTTTCACTATGTTCTATTCATACTCTTAAACCCTAACTCTATTATTGTCAGTTGAACCTCAATTGCACAACATCACTAAATCTGAATAAATGAGTTCAATGTATCTCATTTTTGAATTTTCTATCTCTAATATTTCAATTATCATCTAACAATCATTATGTTACTATCAATAATGTATAACTTGTATATTATGTACAACTTAATTGTATATTAATTGTATATTTTAATTTGTTAATTGTATATCATGTACAACTTATAAATATTAATTTTGTGATTGACTTGGTCATAACAATATTACATCTAGTGGCTTTGTTTTCAGGTTTCTAGAATTTTTTTGTTTTGTTGTATTTTATCAGATAATATTAAATATGAATTTATGAAAAGTTGAAAAGATGGTTTAATTTCAAAAAGAATAATGGGACTATTCATTAGATTTGCTGTTTATGATTATACATGTTTAAAAAAAACCTTAAGATACTGATCATTATATAATCATTTTTTCTGCAGGTTTGGGTTCCAGCATCGAAAGGTAAAGGTCTTGAGATAAGTGGAACATTTACAAGAAAAAGTGGACAAATAATGATGGAATTGACATTTACAAATCGAGCAATGCAGGCAATGGGAGGTTTTGCTATTCAATTTAATAAGAATAGGTAAGTTTACAACTTTCATATGAATTGTAGTGATCAAAAAATCATATAATACCATAGTGTTCATGTTAAATTAATATATAAGCTTTTGTTTTGTTTGAAAGAAATATTAAAAGAATTTCAGTTTTAATCTTAGTAATTTAGTAAGAAGCAAAACTAGATTATTTCTAGTATAAAGAAGTCACCATGGTCTTTATCTACTTAGATTGGTATGAGTAACTTTTTTAGCATTAAAATAAATGTATTTCAGTTTAAATCCAATTTTTTTATCATTTAAATTAGTTTTTCCTATACAATCTGGTGTTTATTTTGTTCCTCATAATTTTGTTTCCAAAATATAGTTTTGGTTTGATGCCAGCACAAGCACTCCAAGTTCAGAGCCCTTTGAACCCTAATCAAACAACAAGCACTTCACTGGTATTGAATACTTTGGGACCTGTTCAGAAGATGGAACCCTTAACTAACTTACAGGTAAAAAAATATTTTAATTTTTTTTTAAAGCTACAATCTACATATCTATATACTTGAATGATATATTGGGTAGCCAAAAAGTGCATTTAAAAAAATTAAAAAAAATTTTTAAGTCCGTGTATTTTATACTAAACAGTTGATAAAATTTCCTTTTAAAAATCGGTTAATCTGAAGTTTATTGGTTTACAAAGTTATTTGAAAATTTATAAAATTCTTTTTTTTCTTAATGTTCCAAAATAAAAATAGTATATGGAGATTTATCATTTATTGTTATGAACTATTATGTAAAGAATTTAACACATTTATGTCAGTAAAGGAAGGAAAAGAGTCATTAGAAATTACATTTTATTGGTTTAAAAAGATGATAAAAAGCTTTAATATATAAAAAAATTATTTGTGCCAAATGTTTAAAAAAAAATTCTGATTTATTATCAATTCATGTTTAATTTTTTGTACAATTTTTGTTATTTTTAAAATATTTAATGTTCAACTTTGTTTTTTCTTCCCTTTTTATTATTTTTTCCAGACACTTGTTTTTATGCATATATTGATAAACTATTTATGTATTTCTAGGTGGCCATCAAGAACAATATAGATGTATTCTACTTCAGCTGCAATGTTCCAATGCATGTCTTCTTTGTTGAGGATGGTGAAATGGACAAACGTGTATTTCTGGCAACTTGGAAGGACATACCAGCACAAAATGAAGTGCAGCATACCATCAATAATGTGCAGCACAATGCAGGTAAATATCAAAGTGTTGACAAGATTTAAAGATTTTTCCACAAAACCTTTCCAATTGTTACTTAATATTATAAAAAGGGCCTTACTTGTCATAAATTTTTAAAGCAATTTTTTAAAGAGTAATTTTTAAAAAAAATTTAAAGAGAAAAATATCTAATTACACTAATATTGTATAAGTCAGAGTAGTAAAGACTTTGTCAATAAGAGAAAAATTGGAAATGACTAATATCATATAGAGGTAATTTATGTTTTGGTCATGTGAATGGTACCATTAAAATATTTGTTCTGATATGTAGATGATGCCTTTCGATACTAAGATCATGTGAATGGTACCATTAAAATATTTGTTCTGATATGTAGATGATGCCTTTCGATCATGTGAATTCTATCAGATCAGTTATATAGTTCATCGTAGAAATTGTATAAATAAGAAATTTTCTTTCACAGAATTCTTAGGGACTTAAAACCATAACCTATGAGAAATAATTAGAGATTTATGCTTAAATTTGGGTGAAGAAAGGAATAGTTTGTTGCCTACAACATTTGGCTAAAAGTAATTCCAGAATTATTTGAATAATCTTTCATAGTAAAACTACATTATGCACTCTTAAAAATTGGCCTTCTACAGGAAAAGCAAAATTACCAAAAGTATATTTATATGCAGTGTAGTGATTTAAAAAAAAAAAATTCAGAATATTCCTCCAGATGGTAAAAATTTGCTACTTGTAGTAAAAAGGGTGGTTGGATAATCAGGGCTAATCCTCATTGCTATATAATTTAGCTGTTTTATATGAAGAAATAGAGAAACTGTTGATTGTATGAAGACTTCCATGCTGGTAACAGTGTAAAGCAAGATGACTTTCAAGAATTTGGGTAGAAGAGAGTAAATCCTACCTTCATAATGCCTCACTATCAGGATATCTTTTGTCATTATAGCATCCAATGTTTGGCTCTTTAATATCTTAAATATCATTACTTTCTTGCAGGGCATGCCGATTAATGAGGCACTTAATTTGGTACTAGTACTGGAGGCTACTGGTAGACTTTTGAAATTACATTCATGTGATGCATCTTGGTCTTTCAATTAAACATAAATTACTTCCCCTTGATAGTAAAGTTTCTAAATGTGATCAAGCAATTCTTACATGATACTGTGATGGAAATTAATTGATATTATTTCAACCTGATGAGATGAGTTTCTTCTGAGGAAGAACAAAACTGTTTTGGGTGGCTGTTTTAGAATCAGAAGATTCATTGAAATTTAATTACATTGGTTTGCATGTGAAGCAAATCATTAATAATAAAAGATGAATGCAGTTCTGATAAAATAAAGAGCTATGCATCACTAATTAGATGACTAGATGAGATAATGACTGATAACAGGCCACAATACACTGGACAAGCTTTCCAAAGTTTTACCACATCATGGGGTATTAAGCATATAACATTCCCGCTTAACTATGCTAGAAACAATGGCTTCATTGGTGATTCAGCATTAGGAATAGTACAAAAAAGTGAGCAAACTAACATAGATGATGACAAGAACCAAAATACTGCCCCACAGTAAAACAAAAACCACACTAGATGAAGAGCAAAACCAAAGAAACCCAATCTGTACTAAATCTGGATGAATCATAAACATGGCTGCCAGATTCTTGATACTCTTGATAAACAATACCAAGGTCATAGAAATAGTCTATGACTACACAACAAACATAAACCTTACCAGACACATACAAAATAGACAATATTACAGAAAGAAAACAAAAACATGAACACTAACCAATAAATAAAACAAAATTTAGGTGCACACTTACATCCATCCCACTCCAATAAATCAATTCGGACTTTCACACACACACACACACACACACACATCACTAAACCGGGAGGATATAGTTCTAACACCTCAAACTACTGATGTGGTAGTTACCAGCTTATGCTCATTAGTGAATAAACATGTATCTAGTTTCTTCTTCACCCTGGCTTCATTATTACTTACCAAACAATACTTCAAATGTTAAGTGTGTTATTCCTTTTAATAATAGTTTGTTTGGTGTTTGTCTAGTTAACTAATACCAATTTTAGTTGGCCAATCAAGGCTAACGTCATTACTATGTAAGTTGGTTGCTTTATGTGACATAAAGGAAAGAAGTTTATGCTGAAATAACAATACTTATAGATTTAGAACATTACAATTAGGTCAAGGCTCCAAAACTGCTTGCTCTATAGTATTGCAAAGTAAACTTACTAAGTGTAGGATCTTTTTGATTTAACTTTTATACAAGGTATTTTTTTCTAATTTTCTCACTCTATTCTTTTTTGTTTTATTTGTATCATTTCTTATATGTTGTAGTTTTAGAATATGTGCATTTGTATATATACACACACACACACACACACACACACACACACACACACACACACACACACATCAGTAAACATTTTTTCTTTTTTTCTCTCAGACATGGTCTCCCAGAAATTACGTAACAACAACATCTTCACAATTGCCAAACGTAATGTCGAAGGCCAAGATATGCTTTACCAGTCACTGAAACTGACCAATGGAATTTGGGTTTTGGCTGAATTGAAGATTCAACCAGGCAATCCAGCCTTCACGGTAAGAAAATAAATTTTTCTTTTATAATCTTAATGAAATGTCTTAAGCACAAAATATTGTTGAAATTACAAAGAGATATATTATACAGTTTTGTACAATTTGTATAGTGAATGGTGTAAACATTATTTGATACAAAATAGAAATCCTACAAATATCTAAATTTATTACAACTTATGATAATTCTGAAAGGTGTATAATATTTATGCAATTAAGGTGACATGTTTAATTACATTATTCTTAGGTATGACATTTAAATTTTTATCACTATTTTTGATTCCAAATTTTAACTAATGGTTTGACAAAATGTTTGGCTTATTACATAAAATGTTTTTTATATATTTAACTCCATATTGAACAACCTATTTATCTTTCTTTTTTTTTTCTTTTAATAAATTTATAATAAAACATTAATAGAATTTAATAGAAAAGATAAAATGAGGTGGAAACTCTAAGGAATATCTTTTGTATTAGTTCTATTAATGTTTTATTTAATTTATAAAAAATATATAAACATTTTTATAAACAATCTTTCCTCTGAAGACAAAATATTATTTCATAATTTCACTATTGTTCATACCAATACAAATATGTGTGAGTTCCCAAATTTAAAAAGTAACAAAAAAATTTGAAAATGAACTAGCAGTTTAAGAACACCAACAACAACAGCTATAATAATCTTACCCACGGCATGAGTTAATGATAAAGGTTACATTAAAGCATTAAAACATATACTTAAAAAAAAATATTCAGAAATAATGAAATATTAGGAAGTAATAACAAATATTCTTGTTTGTCTTATTTTCTTATATGAAGTAAAATAGCCTACTCGAGTTTCACCTTGAATGGATCATCAGGGTTATCTGTGATGAATTAAATTAAGAACAAAAGCAGAAGTAAAATTATCAATGGTTGAAGTTGTATCTAACTTGATATTTTATATTCTCAGTGAAGTCACCACTTATGTATGTATATATATATATGTATATATATATATATATATATATATATATATATATATATATATATATATATATATATATATATATATATATATATATATATATATATATATATATATATATATATATATATATATATATATATATATATATATATATATATATATATATATATATATATATATATATAAAAAATGACTTAATATGATAGCTGTCTTTTCCACCAAAATTACAACCCAAATATCCTGTTTAGTAACTAATTGACTCTTGAACCCAACTGCCGCTGACTTACAAGACTTCAGTCAAATATGACTAACTTGGATTGAATTCTCTAGAGGGTTAATGGGATCCACCTGTGGAATATCATTTTTAAGACGTTTTATTTCACACACACACACACACACACGTGTGTGTAATTCTTTATATCTTCCATCTTAACTGTCCTACTATTTTCAGTTTTAGTATAAATTTGTTTTCCAACCCAAATTATTCTTTTCATTTTTTACAGACAACTTCACCAATTCAAAATTCTTGTCAAGTTCAGGTAAGTTTTTCTCGTGATATTTTTTTATGCAAATAAAAATAAATTGTAATTATGTCTTACAAAATAAAAATCAGTGTAATTGTCTTTTTACAATTTAATTTTTTGATGTTTCCTAAAATGTTAATACTTTGTTTGTTTACCAATAAGCAAATTAAACTTAAGAAGACTTTCTTACATGCATCAATTTGACATTGGAAGGAGGAAATATATAAAGAAGCTACATCAAGGAGCGATTGCATTTTCTATTTTCTTTTTAATTGTACTGGCAATTGAAAAAAAAACTTGTAAATTCAGATTTAATTTGAGAAAATTAGGAAAGATGTTCGCCAAAACCTTTAATTAATGATACTTTTTTTTTTGACTATTGGAAAATGAAACCAAAGGACTTGATGTAGCAAATAGCAATGTACTTTCTCTTGATTATAAATTTACCTTTTTAAACACCTTGACATAATCATGTTCTATTTACAATGCACAGATATTCAGAATGTATTGCTCTTAATAAATTGCACACAAAGCATCACTAGACATTAACTGTGATTCACAAATGATATTTTAAAATGTAAAATAAAAGTAACTTTATGCACGCATGCGTGCGTGCGCGCGCACACACACACTTCATGTTTTTGTACTTTGCTTATGAATTACATTGAAAATCTATCAAATAAATTCATATTAATTTTATAAAGTCAAATTAAAACTAAAGTTATTCCTTTTCTTATTTCAGTTGTCATTGAAGGCTCGAGCCATGGACGTTTACCCTGGAATGCAACAGGCATATGAGACAATCTTGCATAATTAAAGGTTTTGTTTCATCAATTAGCAAAGTTAAATATTAATTTTGATGTAAAATTAAAAAGTAATGGTCATTCAGATTTTTGTCTTGTTATATTAAAAAGAAAAATATAGAAGTATATACATTTTCATTGTTTTGTTAATTTGTGTATATTAATGTGTGTGTGAGAGAGAGAATACTATCATTTATACTTTGTGCCTCTCCTAAATTTAGTTTGTATTCTAAATTTTCACAAAATAATGACAACCCATGGGTTGTCCCCAATAGACTATATTTCTGGTCTTATATTGCTGGTTCAATTTGTAATACAATAAATTGGTATATGTATTATGGTTGTGTAGTAATTGTTATATAGATTATATCCATCTAATTTATCTAAAAGCATGAAGTATACTTTTTTCTGGATTGTATGAAGACTAATTACCTTCAGTATTTAGACTTTGTATTTTATGAATAATATAAAAATGTGTTGCTATTTTTGTCAATTTTCTTCTACAAATTACTGAAGACTGTTTTAGATTTCTCAAATGCTAACTTCTGGTTATATTTTGAACTATTAAAAAAAACAGCATTGTTAATTTGCATTAAAATTTTGATTTGAATAAAATGTATAATGGCAAAAACAAAAATAGATTCAATTAAAAATCTGTACAAAAATAAACCAGTGATAGACAAAAACATTTTGATCGACACAGAAAATTTTATCAGACATGTTTTTTTTTTCTTTGGGTGAATAACAGCAATGGCAGAAAGAAATTACATTTAAAATGTAGTTGCCCCCCCCCCCCCCCCCTTCTGCTGACAGAAAAAAGTTCTTTGGTGGTCCCCAAAGGACTTAACCAAGATCCTCTTGTATTTGTTCAACTTGCACTCTCACATCACCCAATAAGTTCTGGGCCTAACTAATAAAACAACTTTTTAGGTAAAATTCAACTTTATACATCAACTTAGTCTCTTTCTAGGGTGATACACCGATTCCAACGCTTCTCTAACAATTCGATGCTTTTTTTTTTTTTTTTTTTTTTTTTCTTTTTAGAATGATTTGTCTTCGGCCTCAAAATATGCCTCAGTTTCTGATATCACTTCTTCATTGGAGCCAAATCTTTTTCCATGGAGTATTCTTTTGAGGTCTGCAAACAGCCAGTAGTCAATGGGGGCCAGATCTGGAGAGTAGGGTGTGCGAGGAAGCAATTCAAAGTGTAATTCATGTAGTTTTGCCATCATTGTGATAGACTTGTGACACTGTGCATTGTCTTGGTAAAAGAGCACTTTTTTCTTCATTTGTGGCCATTTTTTTTGTGATTCAAACACACAAATAATGCTATATAATATTCGCTATTGATGGTTTCCTCCCAAAATATGGTGGCCAAAACCTTGCCTGCTGATGTTTGCGTCTTTGTTTGCTTTGGACAGTTTTCATCTGCTGCTGTCCACTCAACTGACTGGTGATTTGACTCTGAAGTGGTGGATCCAGGTTTCATCCATTGTCACATTTATGCAAAAATTCATTTTTGTTTTGTTGAAACAGTTGCAAACACTGAATCATCGACGCATTGTTGTTTTTGATTGACTGTGAACAAACATGGTACCCACTTTGAACACAGCTTTCTCCTTGACAAATGTTCATGCAAAATGGTGAATACACTGCCTTCTGATATCTTCAACTCCTCTGCTATCTCACACAACTTCAATTTATGATTGGCCAAAATGAGTTTGTAGAGTTTTTGGTGTTTTCTGGGACAACTGCTGAATTTGGGCGACCTGAGCGATCAGCCTCATTTGTGTCTGTACAACTGTGTTTAAAGTTAGCATATAAACTATTAACCGTTGTTTCCGATGAATCAGTCTGAATAACACTTATCAAGCCATTGCTTTGCTTGAACAGTATTTTTCCCCATCAGAAAGCAATGCTTTATCAACACATGATACTCAGATTTTTCCATTTGTTTTGAAAATTTGCAACAGTAACTTCACTTAAATAACTGTAATTTGTAAACTAATTAGCTGATTGGGCTCAAATTTTAACACGTGACATTTGAATGTTAGTACTTTATAAAAATCATATGGATTCGTTAAGTGTTGTGCCATCTATATGTCAGGCCCAGGACTTATTGAGTGATGTTATATAGGACATGGAACAGCTTTCTCAGGAATTTTGATTTGAAACCTCATTTCTTTTTACAGTATCAGCCAGCAGCATCCATGTCTTATATTCATAGGATATTCATAGGTGAGAGTGAAGACAACCAGTGATTTAAAGAGATTGATGGCTCTTGAAGATTGTCAGTATTTCTTGGGGTTTGCTGTTTGTGGAAATTGCAAACTGGTCTAGCACCAATGAAAACACAAGTATAGTAGTGTGAAATGTTTTTGAAATATTCTTACAAGAAAATAAGAGGAAAGGAGACATAGTTGTCTGATGCCATTTGTTTTGAAAATTTCTCCAATCTGTTGATGTGAATTGTGCTGTTTGATTTGGACAAACTTTTACATTTTATATCAAAGCCTCTGATGTCCTTATGCCACACTTGGATGAAATTGTTGAAAAATTCATGTTGATGTTTTAGATGTTTCTTGCTGAGAATTACAGTTGTATATCTGTTCCACTGTTATCCATTGGATTATTTGGATTCATCAGCTTCTTTGCATTTGGTTTCAATTGGAGCATCACTTTAACTAGAGTGATTGATGAAGATGATAGCTGTATAATTTTGTTAGACCTGATCATTTTTGGTTAGAGATAAGACCAGTGATTAAGTCTACATTTTAGGCCTTTTTTTTTTTCTCCTCACAGATTTTCTGGCAAAGTATTGTTAGAATCTTCATTCTTGCTTTTCAGTTGCTCTGTAGGAATCTTGTCTGAGGGATTTGCCTGATCTTTATTGTTGCTTCTTCCTTTCAGTATTGGTGGACTTTCCTCAAATTCTCTGATACACTGGATCTCATTGAGTATGGAAATGTCTAGCCAAAGTTCAGACTTGTATAAAAAATTTATAAAAAAATAATAGCTATAAATATCTTTTAAACCATATATCATTTATGAAATATCTTTACATTAAAATAACAAAATCTGTGCAAAACAGTGAAGGAATTTAAACAAGAATTGTCAATTTTTAAACATATCCTAAAGAAAAAAAAAAAAAAGATTTAAATTTCCCAAGATTCCATGGATGCAGATTTTATAGTAATTTCTGCTTCTGTATAATTGATTAATCCCTGAAATTGTCAATTGATTTTGTCTGAGGCAGTTTACCAACAGGATCAAATGAATTTAATGTAACAGGATATTCCTTTAAAATCTGGATTGCAAGTGACATTCCCTGATACAGCATTTTTTTTTTTTTTTTCCTAAATGATATCTATCACCATTTGCATGTGCTTCACTTTGGGTTTTAAATGCTCAACTAGAGAAAGCAGTTTCCTTGTGAGGAGATCAGTGAGGCTTCTTTTATAGAAAATAGACTCCAGTTAAAATATAACATTTTTAGATTCTGTCAAACTGAAAAGCAGTAAAACTGCAGTCTATATGTATTAGATAATCTCTTCCATTATAATAATCACACCCAATCTGATATCAAATATTGCTGACTTGTTGACCAATTTACTGGTTCAGTAGGATTTATTAATTGGCATACAACACTCTTTAATAACTGATTGAATGGTTGCTTTTGACATAAACTAATTTGCCTAGTTAAGTACAAAGTTTGCTTTGTCCACTTACATTGATGAATATCCCTTTTTATATCAGCACATATATTGGTATTATGGATTCTTTCTTTGCAATGCTAAACAATCTCTGTGCCACTCTAGTCAGTTTATCTATTTGGTTTTTAAGTAATATGTTAACAAAGAAATGGTACTTTAAAAAAAAAAATTTTTATTTTTTTTTTGCTGCTGTACTTTTCTTTCTTTCTTTTTTTTTTTTTTTTTTTTTTTTTTTTCTCTCCAGTGTATTTCAGCTAAATGTTGATCACAGTAAAAGGCTCCATCAGACAGAATAGGCTTAATCCCTTTGATGTTATTTGGAAACTTTCCTGAAATAGAAATGTTCTCAAGTCTGTAAAACATTGAAACTTTCTTAGGTCCAACACAAATGCTAAAAGAAATGCCTAAGATTCCTGGGATGTAGATTTAATGTTTGTGTGATTGGTTACTCAAAATGGATCATCAATTGGATTAGACAAATAATCAGAGGATTTTGATTGATCACCCTAACATTTTTGGATACTTAATTTTGGTTTGTGGCACAATGTTTCTACTAATTACTAATAAAAAATAACATTTACTGCAATGATTACTTTTTAAAATAGTTTGTGGATGCACAATTCGCTAAGAGGCTTTTATGCATTCTTAAACTTTTCAACAAATGATTTTCTCAAAAAGAATTTCTAGAATCAGCATTTTTATTTTGGTAGCTCAAAAAAATTAGTAACAAAGGAAATTGGCAGTGAATATAACAATAAATTTGAACATTAAAAGTACGTTTTCCAAACTTTATCCAGATTTTAGCCCTAAATTATCTAAACATGTTAGAAAAATGTTAGATTAATTTTCAATTAAATGAGTTAGTGGTCAAGCCTTTATGATGATTTTTTTTTGTCAGTAGAAACCTGGCAGAATATGAGTCAATAATAGTGCAACATAGGAGGTCATTCCAGCTCCCACCATTTTTGTGAGATACTTTATGTCTTTTATGACTTATAATCATGGCATCTACAAAAGATATAATAATTCTGTCAATGTATTTAGCAATGTAATCTGCATAAAAAAACAGAACTCTTATATGCAGATGATTGTGATCTCATAGATCACACTGCGGAAGATATGCAGAACCTTGTGGATAAATTTACTAAAAATTCCAATTTGGGATTTACTATCAAATCTTATATATACTAGCAAATATATGCACACTCCGGGTGCAAGTATTTTAGTTAAATTTATAATAAAATATGATATTAAATTAGAAAGGCTAATGAAACTGAATAAGAATGTAAATAAAAAGATTTTGAACAGAGGGGGTATGATTGAAAAATAGAACAACTTTGAAACTAACTCTTCCATCATTTTCCGTTACTCCCGTCTTTCATTGGTAAATTTTCCTAATTAAACTGTTTAGTTAAAATAGGAAGTAAAGAATAATATTACAGTTATTTCTTCTTGTTAAGGGATTTCTTTTTTAAGATTTATTGAAGAGATTTTTGCTCATATTCATTAAGATAAAACCAAACAATTAGAAATCAATAATACTAAGCATATATTTATCAAAATCAATTTTTTAAGTTCAATATGCAAATTAGCCTTCCCATTCACACTGTAAACCTCTATTTTGTTGTATATATAAATACAATTGCATGTTATTAGTATGTAGATATGGTCAACAGTCTTAATGATGTAAAACAATTTTATTAATAATTGAAGTTTAAATAAAAATAAAATCATGGAGAATATGATGTAAATAACTAAAGCAATTGTGACTTGTATAGTAATATAGTTTCGGTTACAGACAGACAAACCCACAATCTCCATTATAATAAGATATATATGGCAGTGAAGCTTGGATCACGTACTCACGTCACGTGAGGAAACTGGACAGCTTTCACCTCGGATGCCTATGCCTCATTCTACGCATTCGCTGGCAGGACAAAGTGCCCAACACAGAAGTGCTGGAACGAGCAAACATAAACAGCATGCCCGCCATCACCTGCGAGAGACGCCTGCGCTGGCTTGGCCATGTCAGGAGGATGGACAAAGGCCGCATCCCCAAAGACCTACTGTATGGTGAACTAGTGGAGGGTACCCGACCGGCAGGGAGACCATGCCTACACTTCAAAGATGTCTGCAAGAGAGATATGAAGACATGCCACATTGACAAACACGTGGGAGGCTTGTGCTGAAAACCGTGCGACCTGGTGCCTCCTCGTCAAACAAGGAACAAAAAGAAGTGAAAAGAGAGGAAAGAAGCCGCCACAGAAAAGAGAGCTAAAAGAAAGGAGAGACAACACCCCCAACGTCCGTCTACAGAGCATCACCTTTTTGTTTGCAATCACTGCTTCAGAGAATGCTATTCAAGGATCAGTCTGTTCAGCCACTCACGTAGCTGTATGTAGAGAAAAAGAGAAAAAAAAAATGGACACTACGCCATCGTCTAAAATAGATGGAAGGTTGCCAACCATATTCTAATATATATATATATATATTAAAAAAATGTTATTCATAAAACTATCATACAGATGTTACTGAAAATTTTTTTCCAACAAACGGTTTATCAGATCATAAGGCTAGGGTCAGGTATAGTTTCAGGCTCAAAACATTGTTACTAACAGACCCTCCCCTCAAAAAAACCCCAAAAACCCAGAGCTTCCCAGCAGTACTTTGATACCAAGTTTATTTGTTGGTTTATGCTACTGATCTTGTTGCTTCTTGATATATTTCCATTTTTCTGGTAATTTATTGGTTTTACATCACAGTACAAGAATACCAGATCCATACAGATGCAGCTTTTGACTGATCTTGTTGCCTCTTGATATATTTCCATTTTTCTGGTAATTTATTGGTTTTACATCACAGTACAAGAATACCAGATCCATACAGATGCAGCTTTTGACTGATCTTGTTGCCTCTTAATATATTTCCATTTTTCTGTTGGTGACAAGCCGAATTTGGTCAGATAAAATTTTGGCATCTTACTTGAATGGAAAATATATCATTAATTCATTTGTTTTGTATGCAGATCTTTGTACTTTCCACTTTACATTTATGTGATCAATGTTTCCTTCAAAATGAAGCGTTAAGCCTTTTTGAATTAATAGGTGATTCTAAGATGTAGACACTGGAAAGGTGAGATGACACTCCAGATTGTGTAACTATAAAACAATGAAGAATTGTACTTGTTTGGAACTCTTCAAATATTTCCTTCTTTTACAAAATTTGTTTTCTATGCAAAATTTTATTGTCAGCTTTAAAATGATCTGTAACACTTGGTCATGTCTCCATGTGTAGTTTTTAAGCAAATACACATAACCAGTGAAAATGATGACTTCCATGTTTGAATGCAATTTGATCAAAGTCAACACTCGTCCTGTTGGGTGCCACAAATCCTTCATACACAAAAGACCAATATGAGCACAATACACGATTAAAAGCCAAAATGAAAAATAAAATACAAACAGGAATAATTCTAACCCTCCATAAATGTAAAATATCTAAAATATTGCTAAAGTTTCTTGGACATAGACTCAATCCAGTGCCAAACAATGTAATGGAAATCTGCTGATTCCTGGGAATGGTGAATCAAATGAGGAAGTTCATCCCTTAGTAGAAATTTTCAAATCACTATGAGACCTAGGGAGAGTCAGAAGAATGCCTTTGTATGGGGAAGTGAGCAAAAAAGTTTTTGACACTATAAAAAAAAAAGAAGCCCTTTGCTCAACACCAGTACAATGACTTTGTATGGGGAAGTGAGCAAAAAAGTTTTTGACACTATAAAAAAAAAGCCCTTTGCTCAACACCAGTACAATGACTGTAGGGCAGGTTGATTTGTTATACCAAAACGACACAAAATGGAGAAAGTTGCTAATGAACATAAAGAATAATTGTACAAAATATTTTATTGAGCTGATTTAAAACAAAAATAATTAAATATTTTCCCTTTAACAAACTTAATTATTAGAAAAAAGAAGAAATAAATAGCTGTGATAGTTAATATTTTTTTTATTTTTGAAAATATTATTTTTCATTCGCAAGTTTGTTTGCATGCTACTAAGCAATTTGCATTTATTTTGTAAGGTAAGTAAATACCTATTATTTCATTATATTAAGCCTTGCAAATGCCTTTCTTTTAGATTCGCAGACTATGGACCTTCTTAATATGAGTGTTAATATCAAAACAAATGGGTTAGTTAGCTGGTTTTGGTAAAATAGACAAACATGTTTTTGAGCTTATTTTACTGGCCTTAGTAAAATAAAACACAGGCTATTTTTCCAGCAAATATTTTTGAAATATGTTTAAATATATTTCAAAGTATCTAAAAGGTAAAAGATTAAAATTGTTGTTGACGAGCAATCTAGAATTATCTAAAAAGCTTAAAACGTAGTTGTACAATTCAACAAATTTTAAAACAATCTAAAAACTAATTTCTTAAAATGGTACTTGACAAGAATTCATTTTGATCGGGTCAAGTTTAAGTATAGGGTTGGGGTTAGGTTTACTATTTTATGTTTTTAACAATTGATAGTTGAAAATGCTATTTTTTCCACTTTGGAAAAAGTCAAATTTATTTTTATCATTTCTTTTAATTTAAAAAAAATTTTTTATTTAAAAAAAATAATTTTGTAAAAATTCACATGTTTGAACATAAAGTCATTAACAGTATCTATATTTTTCATTTAGAATAATTTTTTTGTATCTTTATCCTTCACAAAATATTAAAAAAAACATAATTTTGGATAAATCTAAAATAGACTGTACAAAAGAACAGATATCCACAGTGCTTCTGCATTAGTGGGAAGATATGAAACTGTAAGTACATTGTACATTAAATAAAATGGGTAACCTTCAAAAGAGCAAATGCCTACTGAAATGGGTTTTAATTCTTAGTCAATAAGGCAGAAAATGATTGACAAGATCCATATGGGTTATTAAAGAATAACCAGATGTCAACATTAAAGAACACTGTGGAAAACAGTAGTAATTCAGTTGGTTGATGTCTAAATTTTACAGACAAGTGGACCCACACCAAGACCCAGGCACACCCTAGCTTCAAACTTATTTAAGCTAAACAACCAGTCATACTTAGTGGTTGTTGACTACTCAAAATATGTACAGTTTTTATGGCTGAGTTCAATCACAACAAGAGCAGTAACTGAAAATCCTGAAATCCATATTTGCCAGGTATGGAGTACCAGTAATCCTGAGAACAGATTCTGAAAGCCAATACACATCAAAGGAATGTATTGAACACATTACAAAATTTTTTCTCAAATTAATGGAGCAACATAAGCCAAGGTAAAAACAACCAAGGCAACTCTAAAAAAAAAAAATGGATAGTGGACATTTCTTCAGTAAGCTACTAAAACCCAACTGGACTAAATTTTATCCCCTTTTGAGAGCATGAGAAAGCTCAACAAGAAATCTCATTGCATAAAACACAAAGCAAGGCCTCTCGAAGTTGGGACACATGTATAGCTCCGGGAAAGGGAAGATATGTTAGCAACGGCAGAGTTACTTCCCTTTAACTTACATAAAAAGTGTTTTATCAGAGGACAAGAAAAACTTATTTTGAAATGTTTACATCTCAACATAAGTAGCATCCACACTTTTGGTACAACATATTTTGCTTATGTACAGAATAAAAAGAAATTAGACCCAGGAAGTCCAGATTATCTCATTTGCTTCTCAGATAATAAAAAAAAATTGAAGAATGTGTATGATTCCACAAGTCCCAACAACAAAACTTAGTGGCTATTGGTAGTTGTGAGGTGATTACCTTTTGTGTCCTTTATTACACAAATAACAGAATTTGTCCATAGGCAAGGGATGTAATCTCAATGGAATTATTAGAATGAACTACACAAAATATTTACAAAGAATATGAAATATTCAAGTAAATATATATGTAGATAATCAGGTAAGAATAGAATTAGCAAAGAATCCCATACATCACCAAAGATCAAAAGATTGATGTGATTGAATCAAATATGAAATATTCAAGTAAATATATATGTAGATAATCAGGTAAGAATAGAATTAGCAAAGAATCCCATACATCACCAAAGATCAAAAGATTGATGTGATTGGATCAAATATGAAATATTCAAGTAAATATATATGTAGATAATCAGGTAAGAATAGAATTAGCAAAGAATCCCATACATTACCAAAGATCAAAAGATTGATGTGATTGGATCAAATATTTACAAAGAATATGAAATATTCAAGTAAATATATATGTAGATAATCAGGTAAGAATAGAATTAGCAAAGAATCCCATACATCACCAAAGATCAAAAGATTGATGTGATTGGATCAAATATTTACAAAGAATATGAAATATTCAAGTAAATATATATGTAGATAATCAGGTAAGAATAGAATTAGCAAAGAATCCCATACATCACCAAAGATCAAAAGATTGATGTGATTGGATCAAATATTTACAAAGAATATGAAATATTCAAGTAAATATATATGTAGATAATCAGGTAAGAATAGAATTAGCAAAGAATCCATACATCACCAAAGATCAAAAGATTGATGTGATTGATCAAATATGAAATATTCAAGTAAATATATATGTAGATAATCAGGTAAGAATAGAATTAGCAAAGAATCCCATACATCACCAAAGATCAAAAGATTGATGTGATTGGATCAAATATGAAATATTCAAGTAAATATATATGTAGATAATCAGGTAAGAATAGAATTAGCAAAGAATCCCATACATCACCAAAGATCAAAAGATTGATGTGATTGGATCAAATATTTACAAAGAATATGAAATATTCAAGTAAATATATATGTAGATAATCAGGTAAGAATAGAATTAGCAAAGAATCCCATACATCACCAAAGATCAAAAGATTGATGTGATTGGATCAAATATTTACAAAGAATATGAAATATTCAAGTAAATATATATGTAGATAATCAGGTAAGAATAGAATTAGCAAAGAATCCCATACATCACCAAAGATCAAAAGATTGATGTGATTGGATCAAATATTTGAAATATTCAAGTAAATATATATGTAGATAATCAGGTAAGAATAGAATTAGCAAAGAATCCCATACATCACCAAAGATCAAAAGATTGATGTGATTGGATCAAATATGAAATATTCAAGTAAATATATATGTAGATAATCAGGTAAGAATAGAATTAGCAAAGAATCCCATACATCACCAAAGATCAAAAGATTGATGTGATTGGATCAAATATGAAATATTCAAGTAAATATATATGTAGATAATCAGGTAAGAATAGAATTAGCAAAGAATCCCATACATCACCAAAGATCAAAAGATTGATGTGATTGGATCAAATATTTACAAAGAATATGAAATATTCAAGTAAATATATATGTAGATAATCAGGTAAGAATAGAATTAGCAAAGAATCCCATACATCACCAAAGATCAAAAGATTGATGTGATTGGATTTACAAAAATATGAAATATTCAAGTAAATATATATGTAGATAATCAGGTAAGAATAGAATTAGCAAAGAATCCCATACATCACCAAAGATCAAAAGATTGATGTGATTGGATCAAATATGAAATATTCAAGTAAATATATATGTAGATAATCAGGTAAGAATAGAATTAGCAAAGAATCCCATACATCACCAAAGATCAAAAGATTGATGTGATTGGATCAAATATTTACAAAGAATATGAAATATTCAAGTAAATATATATGTAGATAATCAGGTAAGAATAGAATTAGCAAAGAATCCCATACATCACCAAAGATCAAAAGATTGATGTGATTGGATCAGAATATGAAATATTCAAGTAATATATATGTAGATAATCAGGTAAGAATAGAATTAGCAAAGAATCCCATACATCACCAAAGATCAAAAGATTGATGTGATTGGATCAAATATTTACAAAGAATATGAAATATTCAAGTAAATATATATGTAGATAATCAGGTAAGAATAGAATTAGCAAAGAATCCCATACATCACCAAAGATCAAAAGATTGATGTGATTGGATCAAATATTTACAAAGAATATGAAATATTCAAGTAAATATATATGTAGATAATCAGGTAAGAATAGAATTAGCAAAGAATCCCATACATCACCAAAGATCAAAAGATTGATGTGATTGGATCAAATATTTACAAAGAATATGAAATATTCAAGTAAATATATATGTAGATAATCAGGTAAGAATAGAATTAGCAAAGAATCCCATACATCACCAAAGATCAAAAGATTGATGTGATTGGATCAAATATTTACAAAGAATATGAAATATTCAAGTAAATATATATGTAGATAATCAGGTAAGAATAGAATTAGCAAAGAATCCCATACATCACCAAAGATCAAAAGATTGATGTGATTGGATCAAATATTTACAAAGAATATGAAATATTCAAGTAAATATATATGTAGATAATCAGGTAAGAATAGAATTAGCAAAGAATCCCATACATCACCAAAGATCAAAAGATTGATGTGATTGGATCAAATATTTACAAAGAATATGAAATATTCAAGTAAATATATATGTAGATAATCAGGTAAGAATAGAATTAGCAAAGAATCCCATACATCACCAAAGATCAAAAGATTGATGTGATTGGATAAAATATGAAATATTCAAGTAAATATATATGTAGATAATCAGGTAAGAATAGAATTAGCAAAGAATCCCATACATCACCAAAGATCAAAAGATTGATGTGATTGGATCAAATATGAAATATTCAAGTAAATATATATGTAGATAATCAGGTAAGAATAGAATTAGCAAAGAATCCCATACATCACCAAAGATCAAAAGATTGATGTGATTGGATCAAATATTTACAAAGAATATGAAATATTCAAGTAAATATATATGTAGATAATCAGGTAAGAATAGAATTAGCAAAGAATCCCATACATCACCAAAGATCAAAAGATTGATGTGATTGGATCAAATATTTACAAAGAATATGAAATATTCAAGTAAATATATATGTAGATAATCAGGTAAGAATAGAATTAGCAAAGAATCCCATACATCACCAAAGATCAAAAGATTGATGTGATTGGATCAAATATTTACAAAGAATATGAAATATTCAAGTAAATATATATGTAGATAATCAGGTAAGAATAGAATTAGCAAAGAATCCCATACATCACCAAAGATCAAAAGATTGATGTGATTGGATCAAATATGAAATATTCAAGTAAATATATATGTAGATAATCAGGTAAGAATAGAATTAGCAAAGAATCCCATACATCACCAAAGATCAAAAGATTGATGTGATTGGATCAAATATGAAATATTCAAGTAAATATATATGTAGATAATCAGGTAAGAATAGAATTAGCAAAGAATCCCATACATCACCAAAGATCAAAAGATTGATGTGATTGGATCAAATATGAAATATTCAAGTAAATATATATGTAGATAATCAGGTAAGAATAGAATTAGCAAAGAATCCCATACATCACCAAAGATCAAAAGATTGATGTGATTGGATCAAATATTTACAAAGAATATGAAATATTCAAGTAAATATATATGTAGATAATCAGGTAAGAATAGAATTAGCAAAGAATCCCATACATCACCAAAGATCAAAAGATTGATGTGATTGGATCAAATATTTACAAAGAATATGAAATATTCAAGTAAATATATATGTAGATAATCAGGTAAGAATAGAATTAGCAAAGAATCCCATACATCACCAAAGATCAAAAGATTGATGTGATTGGATCAAATATTTACAAAGAATATGAAATATTCAAGTAAATATATATGTAGATAATCAGGTAAGAATAGAATTAGCAAAGAATCCCATACATCACCAAAGATCAAAAGATTGATGTGATTGGATCAAATATTTACAAAGAATATGAAATATTCAAGTAAATATATATGTAGATAATCAGGTAAGAATAGAATTAGCAAAGAATCCCATACATCACCAAAGATCAAAAGATTGATGTGATTACAAAAATATGAAATATTCAAGTAAATATATATGTAGATAATCAGGTAAGAATAGAATTAGCAAAGAATCCCATACATCACCAAAGATCAAAAGATTGATGTGATTGGATCAAAATATGAAATATTCAAGTAAATATATATGTAGATAATCAGGTAAGAATAGAATTAGCAAAGAATCCCATACATCACCAAAGATCAAAAGATTGATGTGATTGGATCAAATATTTACAAAGAATATGAAATATTCAAGTAAATATATATGTAGATAATCAGGTAAGAATAGAATTAGCAAAGAATCCCATACATCACCAAAGATCAAAAGATTGATGTGATTGGATCAAATATTTACAAAGAATATGAAATATTCAAGTAAATATATATGTAGATAATCAGGTAAGAATAGAATTAGCAAAGAATCCCATACATCACCAAAGATCAAAAGATTGATGTGATTGGATCAAATATTTACAAAGAATATGAAATATTCAAGTAAATATATATGTAGATAATCAGGTAAGAATAGAATTAGCAAAGAATCCCATACATCACCAAAGATCAAAAGATTGATGTGATTGGATCAAATATGAAATATTCAAGTAAATATATATGTAGATAATCAGGTAAGAATAGAATTAGCAAAGAATCCCATACATCACCAAAGATCAAAAGATTGATGTGATTGGATCAAAATATGAAATATTCAAGTAAATATATATGTAGATAATCAGGTAAGAATAGAATTAGCAAAGAATCCCATACATCACCAAAGATCAAAAGATTGATGTGATTGGATCAAATATGAAATATTCAAGTAAATATATATGTAGATAATCAGGTAAGAATAGAATTAGCAAAGAATCCCATACATCACCAAAGATCAAAAGATTGATGTGATTGGATAAAATATGAAATATTCAAGTAAATATATATGTAGATAATCAGGTAAGAATAGAATTAGCAAAGAATCCCATACATCACCAAAGATCAAAAGATTGATGTGATTGGATCAAATATTGAAATATTCAAGTAAATATATATGTAGATAATCAGGTAAGAATAGAATTAGCAAAGAATCCCATACATCACCAAAGATCAAAAGATTGATGTGATTGGATCAAATATTTACAAAGAATATGAAATATTCAAGTAAATATATATGTAGATAATCAGGTAAGAATAGAATTAGCAAAGAATCCCATACATCACCAAAGATCAAAAGATTGATGTGATTGGATCAAATATTTACAAAGAATATGAAATATTCAAGTAAATATATATGTAGATAATCAGGTAAGAATAGAATTAGCAAAGAATCCCATACATCACCAAAGATCAAAAGATTGATGTGATTGGATCAAATATTTACAAAGAATATGAAATATTCAAGTAAATATATATGTAGATAATCAGGTAAGAATAGAATTAGCAAAGAATCCCATACATCACCAAAGATCAAAAGATTGATGTGATTGGATCAAATATTTACAAAGAAATATTCAAGTAAATATATATGTAGATAATCAGGTAAGAATAGAATTAGCAAAGAATCCCATACATCACCAAAGATCAAAAGATTGATGTGATTGGATTTACAAAGAATATGAAATATTCAAGTAAATATATATGTAGATAATCAGGTAAGAATAGAATTAGCAAAGAATCCCATACATCACCAAAGATCAAAAGATTGATGTGATTGGATCAAATATTTACAAAGAATATGAAATATTCAAGTAAATATATATGTAGATAATCAGGTAAGAATAGAATTAGCAAAGAATCCCATACATCACCAAAGATCAAAAGATTGATGTGATTGGATCAAATATTTACAAAGAATATGAAATATTCAAGTAAATATATATGTAGATAATCAGGTAAGAATAGAATTAGCAAAGAATCCCATACATCACCAAAGATCAAAAGATTGATGTGATTGGATCAAATATTTACAAAGAATATGAAATATTCAAGTAAATATATATGTAGATAATCAGGTAAGAATAGAATTAGCAAAGAATCCCATACATCACCAAAGATCAAAAGATTGATGTGATTGGATCAAATATTTACAAAGAATATGAAATATTCAAGTAAATATATATGTAGATAATCAGGTAAGAATAGAATTAGCAAAGAATCCCATACATCACCAAAGATCAAAAGATTGATGTGATTGGATCAAATATTTACAAAGAATATGAAATATTCAAGTAAATATATATGTAGATAATCAGGTAAGAATAGAATTAGCAAAGAATCCCATACATCACCAAAGATCAAAAGATTGATGTGATTGGATCAAAGAATATGAAATATTCAAGTAAATATATATGTAGATAATCAGGTAAGAATAGAATTAGCAAAGAATCCCATACATCACCAAAGATCAAAAGATTGATGTGATTGGATCAAATATTTACAAAGAATATGAAATATTCAAGTAAATATATATGTAGATAATCAGGTAAGAATAGAATTAGCAAAGAATCCCATACATCACCAAAGATCAAAAGATTGATGTGATTGGATCAAATATGAAATATTCAAGTAAATATATATGTAGATAATCAGGTAAGAATAGAATTAGCAAAGAATCCCATACATCACCAAAGATCAAAAGATTGATGTGATTGGATCAAATATGAAATATTCAAGTAAATATATATGTAGATAATCAGGTAAGAATAGAATTAGCAAAGAATCCCATACATCACCAAAGATCAAAAGATTGATGTGATTGGATCAAATATGAAATATTCAAGTAAATATATATGTAGATAATCAGGTAAGAATAGAATTAGCAAAGAATCCCATACATCACCAAAGATCAAAAGATTGATGTGATTGGATCAAATATGAAATATTCAAGTAAATATATATGTAGATAATCAGGTAAGAATAGAATTAGCAAAGAATCCCATACATCACCAAAGATCAAAAGATTGATGTGATTGGATCAAAATTTACAAAGAATATGAAATATTCAAGTAAATATATATGTAGATAATCAGGTAAGAATAGAATTAGCAAAGAATCCCATACATCACCAAAGATCAAAAGATTGATGTGATTGGATCAAATATTTACAAAGAATATGAAATATTCAAGTAAATATATATGTAGATAATCAGGTAAGAATAGAATTAGCAAAGAATCCCATACATCACCAAAGATCAAAAGATTGATGTGATTGGATCAAATATTTACAAAGAATATGAAATATTCAAGTAAATATATATGTAGATAATCAGGTAAGAATAGAATTAGCAAAGAATCCCATACATCACCAAAGATCAAAAGATTGATGTGATTGGATCAAATATTTACAAAGAATATGAAATATTCAAGTAAATATATATGTAGATAATCAGGTAAGAATAGAATTAGCAAAGAATCCCATACATCACCAAAGATCAAAAGATTGATGTGATTGGATCAAATATTACAAAGAATATGAAATATTCAAGTAAATATATATGTAGATAATCAGGTAAGAATAGAATTAGCAAAGAATCCCATACATCACCAAAGATCAAAAGATTGATGTGATTGGATCAAATATTTACAAAGAATATGAAATATTCAAGTAAATATATATGTAGATAATCAGGTAAGAATAGAATTAGCAAAGAATCCCATACATCACCAAAGATCAAAAGATTGATGTGATTGGATCAAAATATGAAATATTCAAGTAAATATATATGTAGATAATCAGGTAAGAATAGAATTAGCAAAGAATCCCATACATCACCAAAGATCAAAAGATTGATGTGATTGGATCAAATATTTACAAAGAATATGAAATATTCAAGTAAATATATATGTAGATAATCAGGTAAGAATAGAATTAGCAAAGAATCCCATACATCACCAAAGATCAAAAGATTGATGTGATTGGATCAAATATTTACAAAGAATATGAAATATTCAAGTAAATATATATGTAGATAATCAGGTAAGAATAGAATTAGCAAAGAATCCATACATCACCAAAGATCAAAAGATTGATGTGATTGGATCAAATATTTACAAAGAATATGAAATATATGTCAAGCTAAATAAGTATATGTAATAATTCAGTA
>CM042179.1:17797206-17832822 GCA_023376005.1 Doryteuthis pealeii
AAGAGGGAGATATATATGATGGCACAAACTCGTATTCAAGTATTGCCATTAGCTTGATATAGTACCATAACAAAAAAAAAAAAAAAAAAAAAAAAATGCTCATTAGTTCAAAACAATAACAGGTGAGCTTCAAAAAAGTTCAACAATGAGCGACGAAATGGCTCTTTAGTCCTGCAAAAAGTCTTGCCACCCTTCCCACAATACAGGTATTCAGGGAAGCACAGGGTATTTATTAGTCACTCAGCCGATGCCAGAACTTGGTGACTGATCAGCGCCAGCTTTGCTCATACATGAGCCGTCCACACTGGTCACATAGTAAGACCGATTTGAAGGCCCTTGATTGTCCTACTTCTTATCTTTTGGCGAATATCTCTCTTCAACTGCTCATGCTGTATATGGCCGGCTCAAACTTTCCGTGCCCTCCTGCACAGCTCTCCACTGTCCACGGGTAAAGACTTACTCTCCCAGGTCTTCACATCGATGTTAACAATTTTTTCAGGTCGACCGTCAGCAATCCTTGTATCTCGATCTTGGGCCCTTGAGCCAAGCTTGCCGTTTATAAGTTCGCCGACATAGAGCAGTTGTTTAGGAAGTCGCCATCGTTCATGGAGACCTTACCAAATGCCACTGTTGGCCATCTCTCAATCTAGTTGATTATGAGAGATTCTATGCTTTTGACATTTGGCTCGCTTCAAAACCTCGATGTACTGGAGCAGGACATTGCAGCGCAACCCTAGTATTATGTCGCTAGGCATTGCTGGTGAAAGCGCTCGAGAACGTTAAGATGTTCTTGTATGGTAGTCTCAGGTTTCAAACAAGCTACAGGAGAGTTAGATAAAACACATATTGAAACATATACCTTTGACTTTTGTTGCAACTGAATACCAACATTGGCAATCCAACAACCTCCTGTTTATATTTTCCCAAATGGCATCAACTTGCCTTGCTGATTGTGCACCGAGAGCCAGATTCGCATGGCAAGGTACCAGTCATGTTTAGCATGCTAACCCTCAGGTATATTCTAACCTATTTACACTGCTACTTCTGCCCATAGAACATAGATAGCCGGTTCAATGTATGATTCACCTGGTGCGGTTGATACATAAGAACAGTCTTTTTCACCTCATTGATGTAAGTCCCAAATGAACTGCACGCACTTCAAAGGCATCATGAGGCGTTGCAGTATCATCCGTGCATAGCAACAAGATCAGCACATCATCTGCATAGAGCAAGTCACGAACAGTATTGTAAATACCTTGGTGTGTGCACTAAGACGTCTGATGTTGAAAAGCTTCCCAGTTATATATATATAAACCATCAGAACAATCCTTAAATGCCATTAAACACCATGGCAAAAAGAGTTGTGGGTGCTTGTAATATCCCTTGTTTAACACCCGTTCTCCACTGAAATAGGATCCGCCAGTTTCCCTCCAATGTTGACCACAGCTTTCATATCATCATGAAAAAGTTTAGAATAGATATAAACTTGTCAGGACACCAAGTTTTTGAGAATCTCCCAAAGAGCTCCTATTTACAGTATCAATGCTTTGTTAGATCCATGAACACTTGATACAATCCATGCGTTGTTTCTATACATTTCTCCTTTGTTAATTGCCTGGTTGTAAAGATCATATCTAACCGTCCCGCGACCCACTTCTAAAGCCACACTGTGATCAGGTAAAACATCCTTAAAATGTGTTCCAGCATTCTATCAAGCATGATTCTGCATAGCACGTTGCCAACAACCTGAAAGCAGTGAGAATGCCAGCCGATAATTTCCACAATCATCTTTTTGCACCTTTTCCCTTGTATAGCACCACCATGGAGCCCGCACATTTTGATTATCTCTGCCATATAGCTGATCCATACCAGGTGACTTTCCAGAGTTCAGTTTATAGACAGCTGCTTTAACCTCCGGGAGAGGGAGGGGACATCTGCCAAGATCTTCTGCTTGACCGGGTTTGCAGGGGATAGACCGAATGAACTCCTGTTCAACCTCAGAAGCCTATTGAGAAGCTCATCAAAATGCTCTCTCCATCTAAGAAAATATTGGAAGGATCTCGAAGAAGCTTCTGACCATCCTTTTTGAGTGCAGTTGGGGTGATAGATGAGCTTGATGGCCCATACACGCATGCAGTAAGGTGTATAAAACCTTGGTTTTTGTTGGTGTTGTAGCAAGTTGTATTTCATGGCCTTACTCCACCATGCAGCCTGCATGTTTCGAAGCTTCTCTGGCACCTCCCTTTTGATTGCTTTAAAAACTGTCATCAATCGATCTTGTTCATCTTTTTTCGACCACATCTTGAATAAGCCATGTAGGGATTTAGCCTTTGAATCCAGTATGCTTGAATTTCAGTGTCATTCTCATCAAACAAATCCTGGTGTTTCACGTTTTGCAATGTCAATACTTTCTTTACACACCTCATAGACAGACGTTTAAAATCATCCCATGTGTTTTCACACTCCAACTCTTCCATCTCCTTGACCAGTTCTTGTTCACAGCAACATCTTTAGACGACCAATGTAAGTCGGCTTAGGGGAAGTCACACCTGTCCCCTTAAATCTTCGGCTTTACAACAAACCTAACCTAGCTCGAATCGCAACCGATGGTCAGTCCAGCATTCTGCGCACGCATAACACGAACACTGGAATGTCGCTTTATATCTTGTTTTTCTTTCTGCCAACACATAATTGATCATATGCCACACTGTTTGGAGACCTGGATGCCATCCAGAGTTTGTTATTGTAATTGTTTGTTTTTCTGTTGAAACATGGGTGTTACCACATAGAAATCCACTCCGAGCAGAACTGCAGCAACCTTAGACCATTGGCGGTTACACTTGCCCACTCCATGTCTATACCCATTACTGTCCAGGTCTCAAAATCCCTCCTACCCTAGCATTAAAGTCGCCAAGAATGATGACTTTGTCCGAGCAAGGGGTTCCGGTCTAACTATTTCCTGTAATGAGAGGTAGAAATTAAGTTTTTCCTCTTCTGCTGCATTCATAGTAGGTGCATAGACACTCACGAGGGTCACAAAACGACCTCCTATCAACGGTAACTCATCGTTATGATCCGATCACTCACTCCACATGGATTTCTTCCAGACTTGAGAGAAATGTAGTCCCTCACAGCAAACGCCACACCAGATTCCTTCTACATCCTCCTCTTTACCACTCAGAAAAAGGTGTAACCTCCAGACAACTCCGACAGCTGTCCTTTATCAGCCAGCCTCGTCTCAGATAATGCGACAATATCCAAATCATAACGCTGAGTTCCTTTGACACAAGAGCAGATCTACGTTCCGGAGTGTGAGTGTCGATGGCAAGTCAAGTAGCGTCCGTATGTTTCAACAGCCAATGTTCATTGCATTGATTTCCGAGCAGTAAGTAGGATGACGACCGGCCACAGGCTGCGGGCCCCCTGAGACACCTGCCGGGGCCAGACTCTGATATTTCCAAAGCCCTTATTGCCATTGACGTTCATATTTTTCTTGATAAAATTCATCTTTATTTGCCGTTTTAGGCTACAGCCAGCCTTAGTACATATAAAGGACAAGAACTTGTATTGCATAAAGCAATGCCTGTGCCTGAAGCTTTTTTAAGTGAGGAAAGGCTTTGCACAGAACCAATCCCACTCTCTAAATGACTGCCACGTTGACCCAAAAAGAGAACAAGTCAACATCATTGGCTGCAGCAGACCGCCGCAGGTTAAATTTTTGGAGTTTTCCTTCTCCTAGACACTTGCCTTGACAAGGCTGAGGAATGCATCTCTCCGGTGGTTTTGCTACGCACTGGATACCAATCCAAGTATTTCTACGTCCCCGCGTATGTTATTTGCTAGATGGCTGTTTGAGCGAAAAGGCTTCATCCGCCCTTTGACAGGTTTTGTTTTTCGTCTGCGGATGTCTAGCCATCCTCCTCACCAGATAGGCTTGGTGGGGTACCGGTTTTAGTCGCCTGATAACCCGACTATGAAGATATAATATTATAATATATGATATAATATATATATATATAATATAAGATATATAATATAAGATATAATATATAATATGATATATATGTATATATATATATATATTATTATACATATATGTATATATGATACATACATATATACATATATGTTATATATGATACATATTCTTAGAGATACTCTCATCCCAGTGAGAATATCTTTGAGTGTGGTGCTTTTCCTACTTGCTATGCATAGGTAAATGTAACTAACTCCCAAAACATGTAGGTTGAACTTGTATTGGTAAGATGTTGTCAACTGCCTTTATAAGGAAATTTAGTGTTTTTATTGATGTCACTCCATGTGATTGAATCTGAAGAAGATGAATTTCTATCATTTATTTTATGTAGATTCTTTTGGACCATCAATGCTGCTATGGGTAAAGACCTAAAACCTGTTCTTCCATTTTTCCACGCTGCCAATGATTTGATACAACTTATTTTGTCTTATATTTATGACACTTATTATGAAAACTCTTCTTCACTTTTTGAATTGCAAAAGTAGTGCAGCATCTGGAAAAGTCAAATTTAGTGGATCTTTTTTTAATGTAATAGAATTGTACTAAGGTAATGCTGAGAATTAAATTTCCAGATATAGCAAAGTCAAAATGGTAACTTTTGACAAGTGAAAACAAATATGTGGTGAAGTATGAAATCTCCCAGGGGAGAAGGATTTGGTAAGATTAATAAAGATGGCAGGAGGCTAACGATTCTACCTGCATTAGAGTGCAGTGAAAGGTACAAACTATAGTAAGTTGAAGTTTAGAGGTTCAGATCAAACCTCTGACATTTAAAAATGGGTGGACAATTCCCCAGATATGAAAAAGAGTAGAGAAAATTTGGTAGAGAAAAAAAAACATAGTCAGCCACCCACGCCAACTGAAGCATGAATATCACAAAATTTTTTTTTTTTACACCATTAGACTGACATAAAAACTTTGACTCATGGCTGTTAAGTAAGCAGACCCAGTTGAATACCATTGCTACCAGAGTCCACATTGGTCTATGAAGCTCCCTGACCAAATACTTGTACCAGGCTGTTAAGTAAGCAGACCCAGTTGAATACCATTGCTACCCAGAGTCCACATTGGTCTATGAAGCCTCCTGACCAATACCTTGTACCAGGCTGTTAAGTAAGCAGACCCAGTTAATACCATTGCTACCAGAGTCCACATTGGTCTATGAAGTCCTTGACATATTGTACCAGGCTGTTAAGTAAGCAGACCCAGTTGAATACATTGCTACCAGAGTCCACATTGGTCTATGAAGGCCTCCTGACCAAATACCTTGTACCAGGCTGTTAAGTAAGCAGACCCAGTTGAATACCATTGCTACAGAGTCCACATTGGTCTATGAAGCCTCCTGACCAAATACCCTTGTACCAGGCTGTTAAGTAGCAGACCAGTTGAATACCATTGCTACAGAGTCCACATTGGTCTATGAGCTCCTACCAAATACCTTGTACCAGGTGTTAAGTAAGTGTGAAAACCATTGCTACCAGAGTCCACATTGGTCTATGAAGCCTCCTGACCAATGTGACACTCAAATGAAATGATAGTGGTAAGTGATATAATTTGATGTAATAACACAAAGCGATATAACTAACAACCATATTACATTTGACCATCATTTTGTTTTATTTCTTTGGTTGAATTCTGATATTTTGAGCAGCCTTTTGATAATCTGTTCAATCCAGAGGGAACACATCACATGTCTGCTTTGTCTCTCTGGAAGACATCATGGATGGAGAAAGAAAGTCCAGATTGAGGTTCATTATGTACAAATCAAGTATAGCACACAATCAGCGGAAAGAGATCTGTTAGCCAGGGGACACAAATTTATATTTATCAACAGTGACAACATTAGAAATTTTAACTTCATTGATGAACTGTATAGTGCACGTTTGTTAAGGAATTGGTACTCCCAACGATCTTTTCATATATATTGGCATTGTAGTCTCAGAAAGACCATAGATTTCTTGTGCCTTATAGTTAAGTTTCTAAGGCAGCACCATCTATGACTTTAGTCACTTAAGACAGTCCTGAGCCATCTGGTAGAGTTGATATTAAAGGTCTTGAGATTTTGCTTACAGACATTTTTTTTAAGTGTATCTGGGGATGACCAATCTGTCTCTTGCCAGATGAAAGTTCTGCATAGAGTATTGGCCTTTGGGATTTGCCCATTGTCCATCCGTACAGCAGAATCCCTCGAAAATCTGCAGAAAGGATATTAGGTTGAATTCAGACGCCTATGTGGAGTTGCTAAACACTGTAGTCAAGACCTGAATAACAAGGGTAGCCAATGTAGGCCATATGTATGGCCACAGAATTCGGCCCCCTGCCACACCTCTGGGAAAAGTCAAAAATGGTTGTCTGCGAATTTTTATGTGTACACCAGTCCCAATGTTTGGTCTCCGAACTCCCCAGATCTTAACCCCATGGATTATTATGTATGTGGTGCTGTTGAGAAAGACACCAATCACTGTGCCAGTACTAAAAAAGCCCAGTTAATCGACAGAATTAAGGTAGTTTTTGAGACCCTTTCCAGGGAAACTGTAACATCAACTTGCTCCAGGTTCCGGAGCAGGATTGAGACCATGATCGGCACTAATGGCAGTTATTTTGAGTGAAACTTGTTGACAGTAGTGTAATTTTTGTGCCTGTTGAATTTCTTTACAATCCATTAAATTTTGTAGTTACTAAGCACTTTTTCTTTTTCCTTATGAAACTGTCAAATTTATCCCAAACACCGTGTACAGAAATAGAAACAAAATGTATGCACATTGATACATCAGCAGATAAAATGTAGGTTGGGAAATATATATATAGACACATACACACACACATATATATATATATATATATAGAGAGAGAGAGAGAGAGACATGTATATATATATATATATATATATATATTAGACATGTATACGTATATATATATATATATATATATATATATAGACATGTATACGTATATATATATATATATATATATATATATATATATATATAGACATGTATATGTATATATATATATATATTATATATATAATATAGACATGTATATGTATATATATATAATAGACATGTATATATATATTTATATATAGGCATATATATATATAGAGAGACATGTATATGTATATATATATATAGACATGTATATATATATATTTATATATAGGCATATATATATATAGAGAGACATGTATATGTATATATATATATAGACATGTATATATATATATTTATATATAGGCATATATATATATAGAGAGACATGTATATATATTATATATATATATATAGAGAGAGAGAGAGAGAGACATGTATATATTATATATACATTTCTCTCCCTCTCTCTATAATATATATATATATATATATATATATATTATATATATATATTATATATACATGTCTCTCCCTCTCTCTCTCTAATATATATATATATATATATATATATATATATATATATATATATAGAGAGAGAGAGAGAGAGAGAGAGAGACATGTATATATATTATATATATTATATATATATATATATATATATTATAATTATTATGGACTCTCTCGTCGATTTTCGACGCATGAGGGTTCACACACAATGAACACCCACACAGTGATTTGTTTATAGTGGTGAAGGCTTGTGTTGGACCATCCACACTTTTTGGCACAGTAGATAGGAAAGAATTGGTGCATCAAGGGTTGCCACAAACCCAATCAACAACTGACCTCAGGAATTTTGAATTCAGAGTTATCCCTCTCCTAGACTGGTCACCTACCCAAGGTTGAAGGGCCCAGTCTGCCCTACTATTTAACCCATAGCTGGAGGGAGAATATATGGATTCATACCTTTCCCAAGGGTATTAGCGCTATGTGAAATGCCAACAGCTTCGTCTAGGAATTGAACTCGAATTGACGAGTCCATTTCCCACGACTCTAACCACTAGCCCACATATATATATATATATATTAGGTGAAGTAAAAGGAAAAGTGAACAAAAATAATGACTCAAACAAGTCCAAGTAGGAGAGAAATATTTTGTCCTTCTGACATCCTCAGTGTGACTTTATTCAAAGCAAAATACTTACATTTGTGTTTATATAAGAGAAAGTGAGTTAGTGGTGAAATTGAGGGGTAAGGGAGGTTAGGGAGGATTTGATCGAAATGAGAATAACATCAAATAGAGTGGAGGGGGAATTCAGATGATGGTGGTTTGTGTGGGAAGATGAGAAGAGGAGGTTGCTAGATGCTTGTTGGGATAGGGGGTGGTTGGGAGAAGTGGGTAAAAGTCTTGGTAGGGAGAGTTTGATTTATTGCATGGGATGATATGGAGGAAGGTGGTGTTGGGTGTCATTAGAACATCAGTTTTATGGTGGGTTAGGATGGGAATTTTTTTTTTTTTTGCAGGTGAAACTGAGTAGGTTGTCAATATTTATGTAGTTGGTTGGGGAAGTTTTTTAATTTTGGTGTAGTATTTTTTTTTAACCATATTCATGATGGATCTTGATTTTATTTTCACGAATTATAGTTTTTGCGATTGATATATCAAGGTTAAAAATCCTGGTCTTATGTTGAATGTCTCAGTGTGAGCTATTATTGCTGATTCGCATAGATGTCTTAAATGCTTCTTATGTATTGGTTTGATGAGTCTGGCCAGGGAGAAATTGAGTGAGTGATTTTGCTCTGCAAAATTATGTGAATAATTATTATGTGAATAATGCATTTAAGTTATTGTGTTTTTATTGATCTTTTATGCTCCTTGATGCGTTGTGTAAGATTTCATTGAGTTTCTCCAACATAGCATTTGTTGCAGTTATTGCAAGGGATGGTATAGATGCCAGTGCTGGGGGTATCGGGGTGTTGGGGTATCGGGGTGTTGGGAGCATCTGTGCGTGTGGAGGAGTTGGTGAGGTCCTTGATGGTTTGGGATGTGGTTTGTGTGACTTTTATTCCTAGAGCTGTTAGTTTGTTATAAAGTGGATTGTTTTGTGTATGGGTAGGTAGGGATAAATGTCTGTAAAAATACCACCACTGACCCCCACCCAGCCCACCCCACAGACAGCTGGAGTTTTTATCTGGTATCATGTCAAGAGCAGATTTAGCTAATGAATCTGCTTTATCATTTCCCTGGATTCCCATATGACTTGGTATCCAACAGAATATCACTATTTTGTTATGGCTAATGGAGTTAAGTTTGTTTACAAGTGATCCAGTTTTCTACTTTAAATAGATTTTAGAACAGAAATGGAGTCTGAATGAATATCAGTGTTTTTGAGTTGCTATTTGAGACAATGTTAAGTGCCAGGTTTATTGCACTGGCTTCTGTGGTAAATATGGAGGTTTTTGGAACATCAACTTGTATTACCAACTGAAATAACGTTAACACACCAGCGTCCTGATACTGTTAAGTTGAAGCAAGTTTTCATTATTGAATTAACGGTCCCTTTCTAGGAAAATTTGACTGGTGGTACATCAGTGTATGTTGGAAAAATATGAAGATCAGTGAGAACAATGTATCAGAAATGGATGGATAATGGATGTATTTCCTGTTGAGGTTGGATGTTGGGAACAACTACATAAATATTACCAACTTATCTTTGCATATCTGACTAATCTTGGACTTTCACCATCAGATAGAAAGAAGTACTATATATATTATATATATATATATTTTGCTCTACATTGAACAAATTGTTCAATAAAAATAATTTTAAAATTAGTTATTCTTGTATGAATATAAAAAAAAATTCTTGACAAGCACAATTTTAAAATTTTAAATGAAAATGACAACAACCCGAATGAAACTGCTTCGATAGAACAAAATGCCCCTTAAATGGCAATTGTTTTAATTAATAGCATTGTCTACAAGGCCACCATCAAGGAAAGTAAAAATAACAATGATGAAAAAACATACATTGGTGCCATTGAACAAAGTTGGAAAAATAGGTGGTACAATCACAATCTCAGCTTCAAGAACAAAAGATATTCATACAGTACCACCTTATTCAAACATGTATGGCACATTAAAGACACAATGGATAAAACACCTATAATAAAATGGGGAAATTATCAAAAAAGCCCAAGCTTACAAATGTGGCCAATACAACTGAAAACTATGCATTGAAGAAAAATTGTGTATTCTTCAAAATATGAATGTGAATTTACTGAACAAATAAAGTGAACTAGTTTCCAAATATAGACATTTAAACAAATTTCTCTTATGTCATTTGCCACTTGACCCTAATTAATACCATATTTTTAGCCCTCTATTGACTTAAATTTTAAATCTTTTTATTATTCATTTAAGATTTATCTATTTATTTTACATCTGGACACTGCGTGCATTAAAACCTAAGCATTCTATCGCATGAACATGCTTCACATTATATAAACGCTGATCAAGCTACTTTTCAATATTTAACCATCTGAAGATTACATAATACACATGAAACTATAGTTACGGAAAATTAATACCATAATATCTTATCTATGATTTTAAATCTGTTCTGCTATTTTAGTATTGTGCACCATATACTTTTCACATTCATTCTCCATTATATATATATATATATATATATATATATATATATTATATATAAAGAGAGAGGGGGAAGAGAGAATTTCTTTAGAATGAATATTCTGTTACATAACTTTTATTATTATAATTGTTGAATATCATTATTAGTCATTGTTATTGATATCTTTTTATGTCCAATTTATAAATTCAACTGTATAAAAAGCATTTATAGACAGGAAAAAACACATAGTACATATAAGATTATTAGGCCACAGTCCAAGCCGATTATCGTTCAGTTGTGTCAGATGTAAAAGTTTCTCAGGTGACCTGAGAAATTGTCCTTTATTAGTAAAATAAACTCACCCCAAAATTCCAATTTTTGTTCGCGCATACATTTCTTGCATGGAGAATTAATTAAATAAGTTTTAAGTGAGTAAAATACGTATAAAACGAAAATAGCTCTGAATTTAAATTAGCCAATGAGATTACAGATTTTCTTTGGAATGTAACCATCAGCTGATGTTATCAAAACAAACAAAAATCCATTTACTAAAGCAAACAATTTTTTTTTTCTTCAGGAAAAATTAAAAAAAAAAAAATGAATAGTATTTCGTATACATGTAACAACAAGTCACAGATATATAATGCTTTAAAAAATTGAAAAACAATTTCATAGTTCGTCTACACGATCAAAGCACTAGAAAACAATAAATATTTACGTTTTTTAGAAGTAACATGTATGCTATTATTTTTTATTTGTTCTAAAAAGGGTAATAAAGGACTATTTGCTCGTAAATTCCTACCATAAAATAAACTGAACCCTCATTTTATGTCCGTGTTTTTGCAATAAATGTTTTATTTTTCTTGCACCTGTTATTTTACAATATTAAATATATTTTCTTTATTTATTTTAATATTCAATTCAATGTTTAGATTCTAAAAATATTTATTTTGTGAAAATGTTTAGTTTTAAAGTGGGGACTCGTTTTACAATTTAGGCATAAATTGGATCCTCCTTTTATGACCGTAATTTTGTTTTTTCATCGACGATGATTAAAATCTGATGTTTTTATTTTAGAGTACCAAAGCCAAAAAGAAAAGAAATAACAACAACAACAAAAGGTAATATTCAACTCTTTACTTGTAAATTCCTACCATAAAATTAGGCTTGGGCATTTTATCGTAGGAATTTATGAGTAAAAAGTTGAAGTGTAAAAACGAACTCCCACTTTAAAACTAAGCATTCTCACCAAATAAAACCTTTTAGAATATAAACATTGAAGTGAATATTAAAATAAATAAAGAAAATATATTTATTATTGTAAAATAACGGGTGCAAGAAAAATAAAACATTTTGTTGTGAGGTGTGGTTCAGTGTTCCTTGTTGCAGTAGTATCTATTCGTGCTTAATCTTAGCACTGGGTTCAGCTTCTCGTAGCTAATTCACCTAGTCCCCTAAAGTGTCTCTATATATGTCCTGCAGTAATACACATATGTAAATGAGATAACACGCCATTGGCTATCTCACTACACCTCCCTGAAACGGAGAGGTTTTATTCCCTCATTGATCTATTGCTTCTCCTAAATATCCTTGGGGTGTTCTTCGTAATGGTGACCGCGGTCTCATTTCATCACTACTGGATCCCTGGTATGGCACCTCGGAATCCGACTCGCTTTCATCTATGGGTTCTATATTGGTTTATATCCTCATTTCTTTCCGATTCATCCACACTCATGTCTTCCTCATATCTATTCCTTAGCTGATCAGTGTGGGCCAGCACACTTCTCTCCTGTGTCGTTATTATAGTGGTGTTGTTCTCTTTCTGCATAATAAAATACGCTTTTTCAGGTTGCGCGTCCTTATTCTTTTTGTACCACATTTTTTCATTAGTTGAAAAAGACATGGTTATGGGAGATCTGATCTGTCTTCCCATCAAGGCCTTCTGCCTTGACTTAGTGTTCTATCAGCATGAGGAATGGATCTGTAACTCATCAAGAGTTTAGGTAGAAAAGATTCTATGGTCTCTCGTGACGGCTCAAATGCTTTTAATCCTAATTTAACCGTTCTAACCATCCTTTCCGCAGCCCCATTTGATTGCGGATGGTAGGGTGGAGTTTTATAGGGTTTACATCCTATCTTCCTCAACCAGGAACATAGACTTTCATCACAGAATTCGGACGAATTGTCTGATACCAGGGTTCTCGGTATGCCGTTCCTTGAGAATACAGTTCTCAAAATTCGAATGACAGTTGCAGATTTTCTATCACGCACCTGAATAATCTCTGGCCACCCCGAGAACGAATCTACTAAAATCAATAGTAGTCCTACGCCTTTGGCATAGGCATGGTCCATGTGTACTCGACTCCATGGTTCTTGTTCCTTTGGCCACGAATGAGTCGATTTTTGTGGAAAGTCTTTGATTTCCATGCATTTGGGACATTTTTTTTACATAATCTTCAATGTCACGCGAATATCCTGGCCACCAGCTCTCCAATTTGAGTCTTTTTTGTGTGGCTGCTATTCCACAATGTATATCGTCGTGTACACTTTTAATTATTTCTTTTCGCATTTTTTGCGGAGGTACAACCAAATCTCCGTTACATATAACCCCTCTGTCCATAGTTAGTTTATGTTTAACCTCTTTATAAGGCCTTTCAGCTTTAGAGCAGTCGTTCCATTTATTCCTCCTTATTCTATTCGATATTTTGCTCAGAATAGGGTCCAGAAGGGTTTCTTCTTGAAGCTGTTTAATCATCATTACATCGGTTTCGACCCAATGTAATACATCTTCAGTGTCGCTTATTTCGTCGTCTTCTTTGTTAAATGCTAATCTGGATAACGCGTCGACATGCGGAATAGTGTTTCCTTTGACGTACATGATATCGAAATCAAAGGCCATCAGCAGTATGGCCCATCTCATTAACCTGGCGGATGTGACCTTGGGTAATTCTTTCCTTGGATTAAAAATGAATTCTAAGGGTCGATGGTCAGATTTTAGTAAAAATTTTCGACCCAATAGAAATTGTCGGGCGAAATGCCTTCTTTGGATATTTGAAAGCCCAAATAATTTATCTTCTCGCAATTAAATTTGCATTTATCGTAGTTTACGCTCATTCCGGCTTCTTTTAATTTGTTCATAACCTGCTGCGTTTTTTGTTGCAATTCATTTATACTGGTGGCCCCTATTAAAATATCGTCCTGATAAATTATCATATTTTCTACTACTCCCTTTAAGACATTTTCGATTGCTCGTTGAAATATGGCCGATGCTGTCTTTATTCCGTATGGCATTTTCGTCCATCTCATTAATCCGAGGGGTGTGTTATTTCTTGAAATTTATCGTCAATTTGTATTTGATTGTAAGCTGCCTTTAAATCAATTTTCGTAAAATATTTAGTGCCTGTTAATGTATGCGACACAGTTTCAAGCTCAGGAATAGGATACGAATCTGAACAGATTTTATGATTCACACCAATCTTATAATCACCACATATTCTTAAATCCCCATCTTTTTTTTGTAAAACTACAATTGGGGAGGCCCAGTTACTACCACCGACCGATACTGGTTTTAACACTCCTTCTGCTACCATATCTTCCAATTTCTTTTTTACTAAAGGTCGCAAATGTATAGGTATCCTATGCGATTCGTAATATGAGGGGGGGCTATTTTCTTTCACTCGTATTGTGGCTTTATAACCTCTCAAGATTCCTATTTTTTGCTTTTTACTTTCTATGCAGTCGATTAAATTGTCTGTATCTATGTTTATAATATCTGTGCCTATTAGTCCATGATTCTTTAAAACAATCCACTACAGTTATAGGGACCACTTCAAATCTTCTATTAGCCTCAAACGTAGCGTCGAATTGTCCCAATGCAGTGATGTACGAGCCATCAAATCGTCTTAATTTCAAGTGACTTCTCTTTAACTTGGGTTTGCCCATATGTTGCCAAAAGTTCTTTGGAATAATAGTCACATCACTACCTGTATCGACTTGCATCTCAAATGGTATTTCATTTAATTTTACTGTCAACTTCTGTTTTTTGTTCACCCGTACTTGGTACACGTCTTCTATCGAATTTGTCCATTTCGACTTGATTCTGCATACAGTACTAAAATGATTCTGTTTTTTGCAAACATAACAGGTTTGTCCATAAGCAGGACAATTTGTTCTTTTGTCAAAATTATGTTGAAAATTGCAGTACTTACAATTCTTTAGCCTTGTTTTTACTTGTAACACGTCAGTGTTATTTGCTGCATTTTCTTCTATTTGAAACACCATTGTATTGTTTTGAGTATCTTCCTTGAATTCGGATATCATTTCCAGTTGCTGTACAAATTCCACGCATGTTTCTAATGCCATGTTATTTGACTGTAGACGTTCTAAAATTTTGTCTTTTTGATTCCTGTCGTGCAATCCTTCAATGAACCGTAACTGGATTAATTCTTCTTCAATGGTAAAATCTCCTGTTCCAAGCTGTTGAAATTCACAGAATCTCGCGGCCTTTTTTAGTCTCTGAATGTAATTCCTTGCTGGTTCGTTGGGATTTTGCTTCGTAGAAAGGAATTTAGTCCTCTCAGCAATAACCAGTTTTTTCTTAGGTCTTACATTGTTCTTTATGATGTGTGCAATTTCTTCAAAGGTGAGATCCTCCAAATCTTTTGGATACGCCATAACGGCTACTTTCATGTTTGCTTCACATCCAGCGGATGCTAAAAATAAGTCTGTAATCTCATTTTGTCCTCCAATGTTCTTTTTGTCTTGTAATTTTTTGCTTCTTGCAAAGGCTGAAAAACATTTTATCCACATCTCAACATAGTCAGGTTGCTCTAAACTTGCAAGTATGCCTATTGACAACGCCATGGGTTGTGAGGTGTGGTTTCGTGTTCCTTGTTGCAGCAGTATTTATTCGTGCTTAATCTTAGCACTGGGTTCAGCTTCTCGTAGCTAATTCACCTAGTCCCCTAAAATGTCTCTATATATGTCCTGCAGTAATACACATATGTAAATGAGATAACACGCCATTGGCTATCTCACTACACATTTATTGCAAAAGAAATATTACTCGTTATTTACGTTTCTTAGAAGTGATTTGTTGTCACATGTATGCGAAACTATTATTTTTTTATTTGTTCTAAAAAGTCAGTTCATTTTTTAATTGAAAATTATATTTTGATTTTTTCCTGAAGAAAATTTGTTTGGTTTAGTAAAGGGATTATTATAAGGTAATGTTTATTTCGCTATAATTTTTGAAGGTAAAATGCACATAAAACATTTTTTCTCGCTAATAAGAAGTTTATTAGTGAGAAAAAATGTTTTATGTGCATTTTACCTTCAAAAAAGTATAGCAAAATAAACATTACCTTATTATCCCTTTACTAAACCAAACAAATTTTCTTCAGGAAAAAAATCGTCAAGTGAAGCACTCGACGTCGCCATTTTTTAAACTTGTTTATATATCGAATACTCAATTCTCATTGGCTAATTCTCATTTCAGAGCTACTTAGTTTTTATATGTATTTTACTACAAATTAGCCCGCTTAAATGGTACTTTTCGCATAATTCTATTAAATGGTCCTATGGCGAACAATGGTTATTGGTCTTTTTTTAAATTTTTTCTTAATAATTACGTTAAAATTATTTTGCTAGGTAGTTTCGCTACGTAAATTGAAAACTAAGCCTCTTTTGACGCTTGGGACTGTAGCCTATATGTACCATCTAAAATTTTTATGTTTTAGTGTACTGAATATATCAGAAGTAAGGGGAGACTACTCTATGTTCAAATTTCGTTCAAGACTTGAAATAGTAAGAATTACAAAAAGGATTTTTACAACATTATAAATGGAGGTAAAAAAATGTTCTTCTGAAATTTTTTCTTTACAAATTCATTCCTATCTAAAAGTAAGTTCATTTCTTTAACATGCTATTTTTTCTTCATTTTTATATAAACTTGTTTACTTTAAAAAATATATTACTGCTGGAAATTTCTTGCCAAACAATGTCCCACAGTCAGGAAACCACTTATATTAAATACTTTACAATGATATGGAATGAATAAATTTATTAATATCTGATAGAATAGAAGCAAAATAAGAACTGAAGACCAAGTTGGTAGAGACAAATTGGTTCTCATTTCACTTTGAACAATATAGAATGCAAGTTATTTTGTGTCAAATAAATCACTGTATTAAAGGTTGGTCTTCATTTAAAGAAAAAAATGATGTATATTTAATGAAAGGGGAGTTTTCTATTATAATCTTCTTTTAAGAAAACCAAACAATTTGAACAAATATAAATGCCAATTAGACAATTGAAAGAAAGTATTTGGAAATGGTCAAGTGAAATAGCATAATATTCCACTAAGATAATACTAGATAACATATTTTTTTGTTGACTAGAAATAAATTAATACAACTTGTCTGGGAAGTTATTTATCTGCTAAATTCAGCAGATATTACACCTTATTTTATTCTAAACTTTATAAAATTCCCTTAATAAAAAAGCTTTCAGTTTCCTCAAAAACTGCAATAGCGGTTCTTTGTCATGAAAGATATGTTCTGAGAATAAAAAATGAAATTGCCTGAAAGTTGGCAAAAGCTAATAGAAGAAAATACATTGAAAAAAAAAAAAAAAACAACTTTTAAGAATTTTTAAATTTTTGCTTAATAAACTAAATGAACATTTTAGTCATCTCTATAATACAAGAATCTTAAGAGTCTCTTTGGAATTATTTGTTTGAATTTTATTCAAAGTTTCTTTGGTGTATGTTACAGTTAAATTCTGTGTTGATAATATAACAATTGTTTAATATTTTTTGTTGATTCCAGGTATTCCTTCCACTTGCTGAATTCATTTGTATCAACCATAGATTAATTTAAGGTAACTCAAATTACTACATTAACACATCTACAACTGCTACAGAAGTAGTCAATGTGTTATGATATCAAATAAGTGCAAAAAAGAAAAACTTTAATAGATCTGATTTGGTATTTAAGAATAAATGTGTAATAAGTAATTGAGAGTTACTTCCCCTGTTTTATTACTACCTCCCCTTTGTGTAAACCTTTAACTTTCTGAAAGTATATAAACTCCCAATAAACTGCCACTGTATTCTAAGTAGAATAAAGCTTTCTCAAGCCCAGCCGTGTATGTTCATTTATTATTATAATTTATTCTATTTAGAATCAGTATGAAACAATTAATGTGCCCACAGCGATTTGAAGTGGAACCAGAAACTCTAGATGCTGAAAAACGTTGAACTTATTGGCTAGTGACATTTGAAAACTTTCTACAAACACTATATACTGAAAATCCACAGCGGCCAATAAACAAGTTTGGACAACTGACTAATTACATATATCACACAATCCACAAAATAATTATGGATTGCACTACGTATGAAGAAGCAATTGGAGTACCACAATCTACTCACAAAAAGCTCCAAAACGAAGTATTTTCATGATACCTTCTTGTTACACGTCAACAACAGAATGGAGAGTTGCTGGAGCATTTTTTAAAGGAACTACGGACCCTAAGCAAGGACTGCAAGTTCCAGTTTATGAATGCAGAAGAAATTCGAGATGAACACATAATGGACGCCTTCATTAATGGGCTTCAGAATTCACAGGTAAGACAGCGTCTTCTTGAGAACAAATGTCTTGATTTAAGAACAGCTTACGAACAGGTCCATACGTTCGAGGTTGCCCCAAAACAGTCTGTGTTCTACCTACAGTTTGATACGACCAGTGCTGCCTTGAACACACATTCGTCTTGTTCCACCTCTCTGCATAATTCTCTGGGTCCCTCCTCTGTGACTTCTTCTTCCAGCCAAGAAATTCTGGACATTTCAAACCCTTCATAGTTGCTTATACCCGCTGCTTCCATGAGTCATAAATGTCATTTTTGTGGTTCGGTCTACATTCTCGTTTTTTTCTCGTTCAGCCAGAGATGCTAGGTGTCGAAAATGTTGAAAACTGGGAAATTTTCTAAAGGTTTGTAAGTCCACATCTCCTAAAAACAATGTGTCTAAAACTTCTGCTTCTTTTATGTTAGCTACTATTACAGCTGCAGCTCTGCACTGCTTTTGGAAAAGCATAATACAAATTGAAATTAATGGTGTTCTTATTGATAATTTGATTGACAATTATATTCCTGAATATCAGACAACTTCTTCAGGAATGAGGAGTGGCCACTAGTTGAACAATACCTTACCACCTCAGGGTAATGGCCAATGTGAATGGCATCATATGGAAACCCATACAACTGGCCGCCCCAAAACGTAAATGTCCAATCACTCACAGGGAAGAACTCCTCCCAAATCTCTGTATGCCATTAGAACACTCCTATGTACAGCCACGAGTGTCACGCCTCACGAGAGGTTTCTCCCTTTTCAACGAAGAAGCTTGGCGGGAACCTCGCTTCCTTCCTGGCTCTCAAACCCGTGAACGGTTCTTCTGAGACATTTCGTCTATCATAGTAAGAATGACCCATTAACAAATGAAGTGGAACTGATGGAGGTGAATCCTCATTATACCATCGTACGTCACTGTATACTGTTTCCCTCAGAGACCTGCACCTAATATAGCTTGCCTACATCTCAAGACCCTCCTACCTCAGCTGAAGGTCAACCGGCTGGCATTACACCATATCACTCATCTACAGACTCCCCAAGCATCAGATATGGAGTTCATATTTTCTCTGGAATCCCAAAATGCAAAGTGGGCAGATGTGGTCGATTGTCCAACTGCACAGAAACAAGCCCACCCCTTGTTTTCAGAATCACGATCACCTCCTCAAAGAGAGAGAAAACCCAGCCTGAGGTATCTTCAGACCAGGAAACCCAGAGTCTTGATTCTACTCTCAATATCAAACTACCAAGATGTTCAACAGAACCCGCAAAAAGCGTGGGCGATGGACCGACTTCATCCCTATGATTAAAATAAAATGGGGCAGAATGTAATAAGTAATTGAGAGTTACGTACCCTGTTTTATTATTACCTACCCTTTGTGTAAACCTTTAACATTCTGAAAGTATATAAACTCCCAATAAACTGCCACTGAACATACACGGCTGGGCTTGAGAAAGCTTTATTCTACTTAGAATACAGTGGCAGTTTATTGGAGTTTATATACTTTCAGAAAGTAAGAAAATAAATGAATACACACAGCTGGGCTTGAGAAAGCTTTATTTTACTTAGAATTCTAAGTAAATAAAGCTTTCTCAAGCCCAGCTGTGTGTATTCATTTATTATTACTAAATGTTTTACATAAATAATTTTACATGCAGAAAAATAAATTATAGTTGTAATATTGTTCTATCACATAAAAATAAAACCATCACTTTTTCAAGGATATCCAGTGCAGAAAAAATTTTACAATAATATTGAATTTGAAAACAATTATAATAGTTACAATTATCATAACAATAAAAAAGTGCCATTATACAATAATACCAAATATAAATAAAAGGTAAAATCCTTGAATGAAAACCTAAATTCAGAGAGGACTTTCTTCGTAGAATTAGCGAACATGTTTAAAATTTAAAAATTACTTCAAATTCCAATCATTTTTTCAAACTAATATCTTTATCTTTGTTGTTTTTACTACATTTCATCTAATCTGATTATTGATGTTGGAAAAACAATAATCTGAATAATTAATAATTTTATTATGTATTTATTACAATTCTTTATAGAGTGAATACAATTTTTTCTCTAGTCTAAACAACATTTATAGTTATCTTAGACTGTGTAGAATATAGGATTCACCAATAACTTGTTTTAATATAAACTTACTATTTAGTAACAGCTTTAACAGTTTATATAACTGATATAAGTGTGGTCAAATTTGGATTATGTTTTAAATATTAAAATTATAATAAAACAAAATGAGAACAAAGAAGGCTTAAAATTAACACATAATTTTTTGTGAATTGAAATGGCTACATCCTAATGGATGTGGCCATTTCAATTCACAAAGAAATATGTGGTAATTTGTTATGTTGGACAACTGCCTGTTGTTGACCTCTATGTTGAACTAATTAATTTTGTATTAATTCTATTTAAATAGAAGTGAATCAGAGAAAAGGTTAGACTTAGTGAAAATTGATTGATTAAAAATTTTGGTTCTGTTAGATTAGAGAGGTTATTTTTCAATATTCTATTGATAAATTGATTTTATCATTATAATGAAGTCCTTCATTGAGTGCACATCTGTTTATATATAATAATCCCTACTATATATAGTAGTAAATAGATAAGCACACAATGAAGAATTTCATCAAAATGATAAAATCAATTTTGTTATTTCAATAGTCCAAAATCCTGCACCTATTAAAGCATTATTTGTTTTTAAAATGCACCTAGAATTGGCAAATTATCGGATTTTAATAAATTTTGGTAAAGCAATAAAAAATTAATTTTTTTTTCAAAATTCTGAAGACAACTTTTTTAATTGTCATGTCCCCTTCCTCAATCAATTTGTTAATGAAAATACATTAAATTTGACTGATTATATAAAAAAAAAAGTATTAAATCTGCTCAAATATACAGAACAACATTCATGAATATAACTGGAGGCAAAGAAGTCATTTTATTTATAGGGACGTCCGAACAGGTGCACATAGTTTTAACTGTAGAATTTAAAATGATTTAAAGATATTCATTCATGAAAATCATGTTATTAAATATGTTTTTTAGAATCTAAAAATATGAAATCTAAAACTTAAAATAAGGTGTTTCATATTTTAAATGAATTTTATCTATTAATTAGGCAGATAATTCCCTGATTTTTGGTAATTAAAATTTTTTTTTTTATCAATCTGGGCACTGATCGGCCATCATATTTTCAACAGTTATCCACTGTAAATAATGTAAATTTTTATAAACAAAAAATGCAGGATTTTTTCTTTGAACTCTTTAGTTTTTCTGTGTATTTCAAACTAAAAAAAAGATATCTTATTTAAATTAATATGAAAAAGTTATTTATTTTTCTGTACATAGTGTAATTAATGTTTTTTTTTATTGATTTCTAAGAAGAAACTATTATGTGTTTTTTTTTAACTTCAAATGACTTGTTTTTTTTTACGACTTAAGTGAAGTAACTCTTTTTTAAAATTTTCCGTAAAATTTAATGTTTAAATTGTATTAAAAATAAATTACATATGTAATATTATTTTGCTTTTTGTACTGATGTTACTACTTTTCGATTTATACAAAAATTTGACCTTGTATGATCAATTTAATTAATTTTAATTCATTTCTAAAAAGAAAATGAGCCAAGATTTTGGCAGATCCTATGTAACACTATTAATAATTTCTAAAAGAAAATTAAATATGGAAGAAATGAAGGCCAAATTAAGACAATACATATTCAACTAAACTAAAAATACATTGGTGGAAAAGCTATTTACAATTTATTATCATTGATAAAATTATCATTATAGATAATAATAATCCTTGGTACTGAATTGAATATTGTCAATATTTTACTGCCAAAATTCATTTCAGTACCAAATTTTGAATAAACTTGAATAAACTAGTTACATTTTATTTAGTTCTCCCATGCTTAAAGGTGAAAGAATTATTATGATTATTGTTATCACTTCATTGAACTATGATGATGATGATGATGATGATGAATTTCATTATTATTATTATTACAATTATAAAAACACATAATGTTCTTTTATTTGGAGTTTTACATTTTTGGGTTAGTTGGACTATAAGTTCACTGTTTTGACTGTTACTTCTGATTGATAAATTATTTTATTGACTGATAAAAAGGAATTTGCAATTTTAGAGCAATATTCAAATTTCTGATATACCTTATTCATCAAAACAGATTTGATGAATTTACTTTTGAAGATAAAATTTTTAATCTTTTCTCATTATATGAAATGTCAATATTTTGTGATTGCTGGACCTTTTGACTATTGTTACCACTCATTGATCTTAAAAAAAATAATAATTACAATTAGTAAAATACTTATTGTTTTTTTATTTTGCTTCAGATGGACTATAGTTAACAGCTAAAAAATACTCAGTTAAATTAATCTGAAACTCCAATCACATTTAAGAAAAGAAAAGAATGATAAATTCTTTAAAAAAAATCATTGAAACCAATAATCAGTTATTGCATAATGTATAAAAAAACAATTTGTTAGTATTATAAGTCATCCGTGATTTAAAAAGTATAAATTCTCGGGGCAGCTGATATGTAAATTAGTAGCTCTTCGTTGTAACAAAATGACTGTCTTTGAAAAAAAAAACAAAAAAAAACGGACTGTTTACTTATTTTTTGAAGATAAATTGTGAGTAATTTTCCCAATCGGATAATTTGATCTTTAAATTAACTGTTTCTTTGGTAACACTTTTTTATTTTGTAAATCTTTCTTTTTGGGAGATTTGAAAAAAGTTAGTTCAAATACATTTTGGATTGTTTGCTTCCAAGATACCTAAACTGATCCACGTGAAGTCCCTAAAGAAGGGATGAAATACAATCATGTAAAACAGAGATAAATATAATTTTGTTTTTCAACAGATTTTTAAAGTTTCTAAATATGTTTAATTTCAGTCTAGTCTTGAAGCAACAATCCAAAATGTATTTGACTAACTTTTTTCAAATCTCCCAAAAAAAGAATTACAACATAAAAAGTTGTTACAAGAAACAGTTAATTTAAAGATCAAAATTATCCGATTGGGGAAAAAATAACTCACAATTATCTTCAAAAATAAGTAAACAGTCCGTTTTTTTTTTGTTTTTTTTTTCACAAGACAGTCCATTTTTGTTTACAACGAAGATATAATTACATATCAGCTTGCCTTCGAGAATTATACTGTTTAATCTTACGGAGTACTATAATGACATAACAATTTGTTTTTTTTATACATTATGCAATAACTGATTATTGGTTTCAATGATTTTTTTAAAGAATTTATACATTCTTTTCCTTTTCTTAAATGTGATGGAGTTTCAGATTAATACTGAGTATTTTTTAGCTTTGAACTTATTAGTCCATCTGAAGCAATAAAGACAATAAGTATTTTACTAAATTGTAATATTTATTATTTTTATAGATCAATGAAGTGGTTTAACAATGTCAAAAAGGTCAGCAATCAAAATATTGACATTTCATATAAATGAGAAAAGATAAAGATTTTATCTCAAGTAAATTCGTCAAATCTGTTTTTGATGAATAAGGTATATCAGAATTTGAAATATTTCTACAATGAAGATTCCTTTTTATAATGGGTCTATATAAATAATTTAAATCAATAAAGTAACAGTCCAAAACAGTGAACTATCGTCCAACTAACCCAAATAATGTAAAACTCCAAATAAAGACATTATGTGTTTTACTAATTGTAATAATAATAATAATAAATTGCATCATCATCATCATCATCATCTAGTTCAATGAAGTGATAACAATAATTCATATAATTTTCAACCTTTTAAGCATGGGAGAACTAAATAAATGTGTACTGTTTATTCAAGTTCTATCCAAAATTTGGTCTGAAATGATTTTGGCCGTATAATATATTGACAATATTCAATTCAGTACAGGATTATTATATCTATTAATTGATAATTTTATCATGATATAAATTGTAATAAAGCTTTTTCCACCATGTAATTTTAGTTTAGTTGAATATGTATTGTCTTTTAATTTGGCCTTCAATTTCTTCCATATAATTTTCTTTTGAAATTTAATTAATAGTGTTACATAGGATCTGCAATTAACTTGGCTATTTTCATTTTTTAGAAATGAATAAATTAATTAAATTGATCAATCAAGTCAAATTTTTGGTATAAATCGAAAGTAGAACTCAGTAACAAAAGCAAAAATAATATTACCATATGTAATTTATTTTAATACAATTTAAACATTAAATTTACGGAAAATTTTAAAAAGAGTTACTTCACTTAAGTCGTAAAAAAACAAGTCATTTGAAGTTAAAAAAACACATAATAGTTTCTTCTTAGAAATCAATAAAAAACATTAATTACACTTGTACAGAAAAATAAATAAACTTTTCAAATATTAATTTAATAAGAATATCTTTTTTTTAGTTTGGAAATACACAGAAAAAACTAAAGAGTTTAAAGAAAAATTCCTGCATTTTTTGTTTATAAAATTTAACATTATTTAACAGTGGATAACTGTTGAAAATATGATGCCGATCAGTGCCCAGATTGTAAAAAAAATTTTAATTACTCAAAAAGATCAGGAATTATCTGCCTAATTAATAGATAAAATTCATTAAAATATGAACCCACTTATTTTAAGTTTTAGATTGCATATTTTTGATTCTAAAAACATATTTAATACATGATTTCTAAATGAATATCTTTAAATCATTTAAATTCCTACAGTTAAAATATGTGCACCTGTTTCGACGTCCCTATAAATAAAATGCTTCTTTGCCTCCAGTTTTATATTCATGAATGTTGTTCTGAATTTTTGAGCAGATTTAATCTTTTTTTTTTATATAATCAGCAAATTTAATTATTTTTCATTAACAAATTGTTGAGGAAGGACATGACAATTAAAACGTTGTCTTGCAGAAATTTTGAAAAAAAATTAATTTTTTATTGCTTTACAAAATTTTATTAAAATCCGATAATTTGCCATTCTAGTGCATTTTTAAACCATAATGCTTTAAATAGGTGGAGGATTTTGGACTATTGAAATACAAAATTGATTTATCATTTTGGATGAAATTCTTCAGTGTGTGCTTATCTATTTACTACTATATATAGAGGGATTTTATATTAACAGATGTGCACTCAATGAGACTTCATTATAATGATAAAAATCAATTTATCAAATAGAATATTGAAAAATAACTCCTAATCTAACAGAAACCAAAATTTTTAATCAATCAATTTTCACTCAGTCTACTTTTCTCTGATTCACTTTCATTTAAATAGAATTAATACAAAATTAATTAGTTCAACATAGAGGTCAACAACAGGCAGTTGTCCAACATAACAAATTACCAATATTTCTTTTGTGAATTGAAATGGCCACATCCATTAGGATGTAGCCTTTCAATTCACAAAAATTATGTGTTAATTTTAAGCCTTCTTTGTTCTCAATCTTTTGTTTTATTATAATTTTAATATTTAAAACATAATCCAAATTTGACCACACTTATATCAGTTATATAAACTGTTTAAAGCTGTTACTAAATAGTAAGTTTATATTAAACAGTTATTGGTGAATCTATATCTACACAGTCTAAGATAACTATAAGTTTGTTTAGACTAGAGAAAGTTGTATTCACTCTATAAGAATTGTAATAAATACATAATAAAATTATTTTATTCAGGATTATTGTTTTTCAACATCAATAAATCAGATTAGATTGAAATGTAGTAAAAACAACAAGATAAAGATATTAAGTTTGAAAAAAATATTGGAATTTGAAGTATTTTAAATTTTAAACATGTCGCTAATTCTACGAAGAAAGTCCTCTCTGATTTGGTTTTCATTCAGGCTTTTACCTTTTATTTATATTTGTATTATTGTATAATGGCAACTTTTTTATTGTTATGATAATTGTAACTATTATAATTGTTTTCAAATTCAATATTATTTGTAAATTTTTTCTGCACTGGATATCCTTGAAAAAAGTGATGGTTTTATTTTTTATTGATAGAACAATATTACAACTATATTTATTTTTCTGCATGTAAAATTATATATGTAAACATTTAGTAATAAATAATGAATACACACAGCTGGGCTTGGAGAAAAGCTTTATTTACTTAGAATTCTAAGTAAAATAAAGCTTTCTCAAGCCCAGCTGTGTGTATTCATTTATTTTCTTACTTTCTGAAAGTATATAAACTCCAATAACTGCACTGTAATTCTCAAGTAGAATAAAGCTTTCTCAGCCAGCGTGTATGTTAAGTGGCAGTTTATTGGGAGTTTATTATACTTTCAGGAATGTTAAAGGTTTACACAAAGGGTAGGTAATAATAAAACAGGGTACTGTAACTCCATTTACTTATTACATTCTGCCCCATTTTATTTTAATCATAGGGATGAAGTCGGTTCCATCGCCCACGCTTTTTTGCGGTTCTGTTGGAACATCTTGGTAGTTTGATATTGAGAGTAGAATCAAGACTCTGGGTTTTGCCTGGTCTGAAGATACCTCAGGCTGGGTTTTTCTCTCTCTTTGAGGAGGTGATCGTGATTCTGAAACAAGGGGTGGGCTTGTTTTGTGAGTTGGACAATCGACCACATCGGCCCACTTTGCATTTTGGGATTCCAGAGAAAATATGAACTCATATCTGATGCTTGTGGGGTCTGTAGATGATGATATGGTGTAATGCCAGCGTTTGACCTTCAGCTGAGGTAGGAGGGTCTTGAGAAATGTAGGCAGCTATATTAGGTGCAGGTCTCTGAGGGAAACAGTATACAGTGACGTACGATGGTATAATGAGATTCACTCCTCAGTTCCACTTCATTTGTTAATGGGTCATTCTTACTATGATAGACGAAATGTCTCAGAAGAACCGTTCACGGGTTTGAGAGCCAGGAAAGGAAGCGAGGTTCCGCCAAGCTTCTTCGTTGAAAGGGAGAAACCTCTTCGTGAGGCGTGACACTCGTGGCTGTACATAGAGTGTTCTAATGGCATACAGAGATTGGAAGGAGTTCTTCCCTGTGAGTGATTGGACATTTACGTTTTGGGGCGGCCAGTTGTATGGTTTTCCATATGATGCCATTCACATTGGCCATTACCCTGAGGGTGGTAAGGTATTGTTCAACTAGTGGCCACTCCTCATTCCTGAAGAAGTTGTCTGATATTCAGGAATATAATTGTCAATCAAATTATCAAATAAGAACACACATTATTTCAATTTGTATTATGCTTTCCAAAAGCAGTGCAGAGCTGCAGCTGTAATAGTAGCTAACATAAAGAAGCAGAAGTTTTAGACACATTGTTTTTAGGAGATGTGGACTTACAAACCTTTAGAAATTTCCCAGTTTTTCAACATTTTCGACACCTAGCATCTTGGCTGAACGAGAAAAAAACGAGAATGTAGACCGAACCCAAAAAATGACATTTATGACTCATGGAAGCAGCGGGTATAAGCAACTATGAAGGGTTTGAAATGTCCAGAATTTCTTGGCTGGAAGAAGAAGTCACAGAGGAGGGACCCAGAGAATTATGCAGAGAGGTGGAACAAGAGAATGTGTGTTCAAGGCAGCACTGGTCGTATCAAACTGTAGGTAGAACACAGACTGTTTTGGGCAACCTCGAACGTATGGACCTGTTCGTAAGCTGTTCTTAAAATCAAGACATTTGTTCTCAAGAAGACGCTGTCTTACCTGTGAATTCTGAAGCCCATTAATGAAAGGCGTCCATTATGTGTTCATCTCGAATTTCTTCTGCATTCATAAACTGGAACTTGCAGTCCTTGCTTAGGGTCCGTAGTTCCTTTAAAAAATGCTCCAGCAACTCTCCATTCTGTGTTGACGTGTAACAGAAGGTCATGAAAATACTTCGTTTTGGAGCTTTTTGTGAGTAATTGTGGTACTCCAATTGCTTCTTCATACGTAGTGCAATCCATAATTATTTTGTGGATTGTGTGATATATGTAATTAGTCAGTTGTCCAAACTTGTTTATTGGCCGCTGTGGATTTTCAGTATATAGTGTTGTAGAAATTTTCAAATGTCACTAGCCAATAAGTTCAACGTTTTTCAGCATCTAGAGTTTCTGGTTCCACTTCAAATCGCTGTGGGCACAATTAATTGTTTTCATACTGATTCTAATAGAATAAATTATAATAATAAATGACATACACGGCTGGGCTTGAGAAAGCTTTATTCTACTTAGAATACAGTGGCAGTTTATTGGGAGTTTATATACTTTCAGAAAGTTAAAGGTTTACACAAAGGGGAGGTAGTAATAAAACAGGGGAAGTAACTCTCAATTATTATTACACATTTATTCTTAAATACCAAATCAGATCTATTAAAGTTTTTCTTTTGCACTTATTTGATATCATAACACATTGACTACTTCTGTAGCAGTTGTAGATGTGTTAATGTAGTAATTTGAGTTACCTTAAATTAATCTATGGTTGATACAAATGAATTCAGCAAGTGGAAGGAATACCTGGAATCAACAAAAAATATTAAACAATTGTTATATTATCAACACAGAATTTAACTGTAACATACACCAAAGAAACTTTGAATAAAATTCAAACAATAATTCCAAAGAGACTCTTAAGATTCTTGTATTATAGAGATGACTAAAATGTTCATTTAGTTTATTAAGCAAAATTAAAAATTCTTAAAAAGTTGTTTTTTTTTTTTTTTTCAATGTATTTTCTTCTATTAGCTTTTGCCAACTTTCAGGCAATTTCATTTTTTATTCTCAGAACATATCTTTCATGACAAAGAACCGCTATTGCAGTTTTTGAGGAAACTGAAAGCTTTTTTATTAAGGGAATTTTATAAAGTTTAGAATAAATAAGGTGTAATATCTGCTGAATTTAGCAGATAAATAACTTCCCAGACCAAGTTGTATTAATTTATTTCTAGTCACAAAAAATATGTTATCTAGTATTATCTTAGTGGAAATTATGCTATTTCACTTGACCATTTCCAAATACTTTCTTTCAATTGTCTAATTGGCATTTATATTTGTTCAAATTGTTTGGTTTTCTTAAAAGAAGATTATAATAGAAAACTCCCCTTTCATTAATATACATCATTTTTTTCTTTAAATGAAGACCAACCTTTAATACAGTGATTTATTTGACACAAAATAACTTGCATTCTATATTGTTCAAAGTGAAATGAGAACCAATTTGTCTCTACCAACTTGGTCTTCAGTTCTTATTTGCTTCTATTCTATCAGATATTAATAAATTTATTCATTCCATATCATTGTAAAGTATTTAATATAAGTGGTTTCCTGACTGTGGGACATTGTTTGGCAAGAAATTTCCAGCAGTAATATATTTTTTAAAAGTAAACAAGTTTAATATAAAATGAAGAAAAAATAGCATGTTAAAGAAATGAACTTACTTTTAGATAGGAATGAATTTGTAAAGAAAAAATTTCAGAAGAACATTTTTTTACCTCCATTTATAATGTTGTAAAAATCCTTTTTGTAATTCTTACTATTTCAAGTCTTGAACGAAATTTGAACATAGAGTAGTCTCCCCTTACTTCTGATATATTCAGTACACTAAACATAAAAATTTTAGATGGTACATATAGGCTACAGTCCCAAGCGTCAAAAGAGGCTTAGTTTTCAATTTACGTAGCGAAACTACCTAGCAAAATAATTTTAACGTAATTATTAAGAAAAAATTTAAAAAAGACCATAACCATTGTTCGCCATAGGACCATTTAATAGAATTATGCGAAAAGTACCATTTAAGCGGGCTAATTTTGTAGTAAAATACATATAAAAACTAAGTAGCTCTGAAATGAGAATTAGCCAATGAGAATTGAGTATTCGATATATAAACAAGTTTAAAAAATGGCGACGTCGAGTGCTTCACTTGACGATTTTTTTTCCTGAAGAAAATTTTGTTTGGTTTAGTAAAGGGATAATAAGGTAATGTTTATTTTGCCTATACTTTTTTGAAGGTAAAATGCACATAAAACATTTTTTCTCACTAATAAACTTCTTATTAGCGAGAAAAATGTTTTATGTGCATTTTACCTTCAAAAATTATAGCGAAATAAACATTACCTTATAATAATCCTTTACTAAACAAACAAATTTTCTTCAGGAAAAAATCAAAATATAATTTTCAATTAAAAAATGAACTGACTTTTTAGAACAAATAAAAAATAATAGTATTTCGCATACATGTGACAACAAATCACTTCTAAGAAACGTAAATAACGAGTAATATTTCTTTTGCAATAAATGTGTAGTGAGATAGCCAATGCGTGTTATCTCATTTACATATGTGTATTACTGCAGGACATATATAGAGACATTTTAGGGGACTAGGTGAATTAGCTACGAGAAGCTGAACCCAGTGCTAAGATTAAGCACGAATAAATACTGCTGCAACAAGGAACACGAAACCACACCTCACAACCCATGGCGTTGTCAATAGGCATACTTGCAAGTTTAGAGCAACCTGACTATGTTGAGATGTGGATAAAATGTTTTTCAGCCTTTGCAAGAAGCAAAAATTACAAGACAAAAGAACATTGGAGGACAAAATGAGATTACAGACATTTTTAGCATCCGCTGGATGTGAAGCAAACATGAAAGTAGCCGTTATGGCGTATCCAAAAGATTTGGAGGATCTCACCTTTGAAGAAATTGCACACATCATAAAGAACAATGTAAGACCTAAGAAAAACTGGTTATTGCTGAGAGGACTAAATTCCTTTCTACGAAGCAAAATCCCAACGAACCAGCAAGGAATTACATTCAGAGACTAAAAAAGGCCGCGAGATTCTGTGAATTTCAACAGCTTGGAACAGGAGATTTTACCATTGAAGAAGAATTAATCCAGTTACGGTTCATTGAAGGATTGCACGACAGGAATCAAAAAGACAAAATTTAGAACGTCTACAGTCAAATAACATGGCATTAGAAACATGCGTGGAATTTGTACAGCAACTGGAAATGATATCCGAATTCCAGGAAGATACTCAAAACAATACAATGGTGTTTCAAATAGAAGAAAATGCAGCAATAACACTGACGTGTTACAAGTAAAAACAAGGCTAAAGAATTGTAAGTACTGCAATTTTCAACATAATTTTGACAAAAAACAATTGTCCTGCTTATGGACAAACCTGTTATGTTTGCAAAAAACAGAATCATTTTAGTACTGTATCAGAATCAAGTCGAAATGGACAAATTCGATAGAAGACGTGTACCAAGTACGGGTGAACAAAAAAGAAGTTGACAGTAAAATTAAATAATACCATTTGAGATGCAAGTCGATACAGGTAGTGATGTGACTATTATTCCAAAGAACTTTTGGCAACATATGGGCAAACCAAGTTAAAGAGAAGTCACTTGAAATTAAAACGATTTGATGGCTCGTACATCACTGCATTGGGACATTCGACGCTACGTTTGAGGCTTAATAGAAGATTTGAAGTGGTCCCTATAACTGTAGTGGATTGTTTAAAGAATCATGGACTAATAGGACAGATATTATAAACATAGATACAGACAATTTAATCGACTGCATAGAAGTAAAAGCAAAAAAAAAAATAGGAATCTTGAGGTTATAAAGCCACAATACGAGTGAAAGAAAATAGCCCCCCTCATATACGAATCGCATAGGATCCTATACATTTGCGACCTTTAGTAAAAAGAAATTGGAAGATATGGTAGCAGAAGGAGTGTTAAAACCAGTATCGGTCGTGGTAGTAACTGGCCCTCCCCAATTGTATTTTACAAAAATGGGATTTAAGAATATGTGGTGATTATAAGATTGTGTGAATCATAAAATCTGTTCAGATTCGTATCCTATTCCTGAGCTTGAAACTGTGTCGCATACATTAACAGGCACTAAATATTTACGAAAATTGATTTAAAGGCAGCTTACATCAATACAAATTGACGATAAATTTCAAGAAATAACACACCCCTCGGATTAATGAGATGGACGAAAATGCCATACGGAATAAAGACAGCATCGGCCATATTTTCAACGAGCAATCGAAAATGTCTTAAAGGGAGTAGTAGCAAAATATGATAATTTATCAGGACGATATTTTAATAGGGGCCACCAGTATAAATGAATTGCAACAAAAAACGCAGCAGGTTATGAACAATTAAAAGAAGCCGGAATGAGCGTAAACTACGATAAATGGCAAATTTATTGCGAGAAGATAAATTATTTGGGCTTTCAAAATATCCAAAGAAGGCATTTCGCCCGACAATTTCTATTGGGTCGAAATTTTTACTAAAATCTGACCATCGACCCTTAGAATTCATTTTTAATCCAAGGAAAGAATTACCCAAGGTCACATCCGCCAGGTTATGAGATGGGCCATACGCTGATGGCCTTTGATTTCGATATCATGTACGTCAAAGGAAACACTATTCCGCATGTCGACGCGTTATCCAGATTAGCATTTAACAAAGAAGACGACGAATAAGCGCACTGAAGATGTATTACATTGGTCGAAACCGATGTAATGATGATTAAACAGCTTCAAGAAGAAACCCTTGGACCCTATTCTGAGCAAAATATCGAATAGAATAAGGAGGAATAAATGGAACGACTGCTCTAAAGCTGAAAGGCCTTATAAAGAGGTAAACATAAACTAACTATGGACAGAGGGGTTATATGTAACGGAGATTTGGTTGTACCTCGCAAAAAAATGCGAAAAGAAATAATTAAAAGTGTACACGACGATATACATTGTGGAATAGCAGCCACACAAAAAAGACTCAAATTGGGAGAGCTGGTGGCCAGGATATTCGCGTGACCTTGAAGATTATGTAAGAAAATGTCCAAATGCTGGAAATCAAAGACTTTCCACAATAAATCGACTCATTCGTGGCCAAAGGAACAAGAACCATGGAGTCGAGTACATCATGGAGCGGCATGCCTATGCCAAAGCGTAGACTACTAGTTGATTTTAGTAGATCGTTCTCTCGGGTGCGCAGAGATTTTCAGGTGCGTGATGAGAAAATCGTGAACTGTCATTGCGATTGAGAACTGTAGTCTCAGAACGGCAACCGCGAACCCTGGTATCAGACAATTCCTCGTCCGAATTCCTGGTGATGAAAGTCTATGTTCCTGGTGAAGGAAGGATAGGATGTAAACGCCTATATAACTCACCCTACATCTCGCAATCAAATGGGGCTGCGGAAAGGATGGTTAGCACGGTTTAATGGATTAAAGCTTTGAGGCGCGTCGAGACAAATAGAATGCTTTCTACCGCACTCTTGGATGAGTTAACAGATCCATTCTCATGCTGATAGAAACACTAAGACAAGGCAAGATAGGCCTTGATGGAAAGACAGATCAGCATCTCCCATAACCATGTCTTTTTCAAGCTAATGAAAAATGTGTACAAGAATAAGGAAAGCGCCCTAAGCTCTTGCTCACCAACCCCCTGCCCCCTCCCAGCCCTCCTCTCCCCCCCTCGCCCACCTCCCTCTCTCCGCCCCCCACTGAAAAAAGGTATTTATTATGCAGAAAAGAGAACACACTCGCTATAAGTAACGACACAGGAGAGAAGTGTGCTGGCCACACTTGATCAGCTAGGAATAGATATGAGGACAGCCATGAGTGTGGATGATCGGAAAGGAATGAGATATAACCAATATATAGAACACATAGATGAAGAGCGGAGTCGGATTCCGAGTGCCATACCAGGGTCCAGTAGGTGATGAAATGAGACCGCGGTCACCAAATTACGAAGAACACCCAAGATATTTAGGAGAAGCAATAGATCAATGAGGGGAATAAACTCTCGTTAGGAGGTGTAGTGACGATAGCCAATGGCGTGTTATGCTCATTTTACATATGTGTATTACTGCAAGGACATATATATGAGACACTTTAGGGACTAGGTGAATTAGATTACGAGAGCTGAACCAGTGCTAAGATAAGCAGCGAATAGATACTACTGCACATCAAGGAACACTGAACACACTCTCACAACAAAATGTTTCTATTTTTCTTGCACCCGTTATTTTTTACAAATAATCAAATTATTTTCTTTTATTTAATTAATATCACTTGCAATGTTTATTGCTTAAAAGGTTTTATTTGTGGAATGCTTAGTTTTAAAAGTGGGAGTTCGTTTTTTACACTTCAACTTTTTCTCATAAATTTCCATAGAATAAAATGCCAAAAAGCCTAATTTTAAACTGGTGGAATTACAAGTAAAGAGTTGAATATTACTTGTGTTGTTGTTGTTATTTCTTTCTTTTTGGCTTGGTCCTAAAATAAAACCATCAGATTTTAATCATCGTCGATGGAAACAAAATTACGGTCAGAAAAGGAGGATTCCATATTATGCCTAATTGTAAAATCGAGTCCCACTTTAAAACTAAACATTTCATCAAATAGAAATATTTAGAATTAAACATTGAATTGAATATTAAAATAATAAAGAAAATATATTTATATTGCTAAATAACAGGTGCCAAGAACAAATAAAAACATTTATTGCAACCCACGGACATAAACTGAGGTTCAGTTTATTTTATGGTAGGAATTACGAAGCAATAGCCTTTAATTACCCTTATCGAACAAATAAATAAATATAGCAATCCATGTTACTTCTTAAAAAACGTAAATATTATTGTTTTCTAGTGCTTTTGATCGCTGTAGACGAACTATGAATTGTTTTTCAATTTTTAAAGCTTTAGATATCTGGTGAGCTTTGTTTGTTACATGATATACGAATACTATTCATTTTTTTTTTTTAAATTTTTTCCTTGAGAAAAAAAAAATTGTTTTGCTTTATGTATGGATTTTTGTTTGTTTGATAACATCAGCTGAGGTTACATTCCAAGAAAAGTCTGTATCTCATTGGCGTAATTAAATGTCAGAGCTATTTTCGTTTTATACGTATTTTACTCACTTAAAACTTATTTTATTAATTCTCCATGCCAGAAATGTATGCGCGAACAAAAATTGGAATTTTTGGGGGTGATTTATGTTACTATAAAGGGACAATTTCTAGGTCACCTGAGAAACTTTTACATCCTGCACAACTGAACGGATAATCGCTTGGATGTGGCCTAAATCTATATGTATCCTATGTGTGTTATTTTTCCTGTCTATATAATGCTTTTTATACAGTTGAATTATAAAATTGACATCAAAAAGATATACATACAATGACTAATAAATGTATTCAACAATTTTATAATAATAAAAGTTATGTAACAGAATAATCATTCTACAAGAATTCTCTTCCCCCTCTCTCTTTGATATATTATATATATATATAATAATATATATATATATATAATTGGAGAATGAATGTGAAAGTTATGGTGGCAAATACTAAATAGCAGAACAGATTTAGAAAATCATAGATAAGTATATGGTATTAATTTTCGTAAACTTATAGGTTTCATGTGTATT
>CM042179.1:17832922-17862922 GCA_023376005.1 Doryteuthis pealeii
TTAGTATAGTGTTGCAGGGTACATGAGCTAGGAAAAGTGTGTTATTATGATAGGACTGCAAACGTAGCCTAAAATAGCGTTTTTAATCAAATGACCTATACCCCCCTACAGAAAATAATTTACCAAAATCAGGAAATTATCGCATTTTAATGAAATTTTCAGGTATTATTATCAATACATGATCTTTATTAAGAATTATTTATTTTATTTCTAAAACTTTCTCATTTTTTCAGTCGTTAATTTTAGCCCCTTATGTTGGGGCTATTAAAATGTTTTGCAAGTCTGATTCATTTTGATTACTAATTACAAGTATAAATTATGTATGAATATAAAGACAAGTTATGACATAAAACAAAAATTTTTGGTAGACTTTCATATGAGAAAATAAGTACCGAAAACTCGAAAGATAAAATGAAAAAATAATAAAAATTAATTTTTTGATAAACGTGATTTCATTTTTTACTCATTTCTAATTTATTAAATTGCTATTATTTATAAAAGAAAAAATTATACATCAATGTTTTTTCTGCTTAAGAGGGTACATTTTCAATCGGTTTTCTTCAAAACTATGCTTTGCGCCTAAAATAAGGTTGCATAATAGATATAAGTTTTAGAATCTAACAGTAAGATTTTTAAACTGACGTCAGCTTTCATATTTTAAATGAATTTATATATTAATTTTTCATAGCAAAATAATAACTAAATTAAAATATTTGAAATAAAATAACTAATGCATTATAAAATTCATTTAATTATTAAATCATACTGAAATTCCATAACATCGACATATTCACCTGAATTGAAATTTTTTTGCAAACCAATGTACAGTAAAATTGAAACAATACGTAAAAACATCGCAAAACGGCGATGGCTAATCTGTCGAACATTGTACCAAACAAATACTTTAAACTATCAAAAATAAATGATATGTAATGATATTTTTTCTTTTTATATTATGGTTATTATGTTACATACCTTATCGGATTTAGACAAAGTATTGACCACATAATAGATTTATCTATTTCTATTCGCTTTTAAAATCCTAGCAGACGACAAAATCGCCTATCCCTATTGCTATGGTAGGATTGAGTATCGGGCCGCGTAGTGTCGTGGCGTAGGGTTTGAAGCAAATTGGTTGGTGAACCCGGCTGTCCTTTTATCTGCCTGCCGGCGGACATTATCTCATAACTTGGAACCCCTCGTCGACTGTTTTCGACTTTAAGTCGTCTTGTGTTTATAGCAAGATAGTATCCAAATGCTTATAAAGGTTTAGCGGGCGATAGTTTTTGATTATAAAACATTAAAATATTAGGAATTTTTATTGTTTATTAAATTTTGATTTTTCAACCGGAGTTTTTTTTGAGCCTATGCGTAGGCCCATGTTATTTCGTCACTTCGTTTTAAAGTTATTGTTGATTAATATTCCGCTTGCGTCCGCACTGTATTTGTTTTTTTTGTTTCTTTCATTTTTTTAAATTTTTTGTTGTGAGTAGGATGTATTTGTCTTGTAAGGATAGGAAATATAAGAGATATCATTTCGGTATTAACACGACGGTAAGTTAAAGGGCAAAATCCTACAACAAGATCTACGCCAACTGTATACCCGATACCAAACCCTTCGTACTAAAACACACATGCTGCCACCTAACCACTACAAAATGTTCTGTTTGCCACGTCACCTACACTACAACTGATTCGGCCATCGGATCATTTCACTGACGTTATTAATTCACGTTACAACTATCACCAAAAAATATCCTTAAATTTCATTCTATCTTTTCTCGCCTTCCTGGTGTTCTTTTTTTTCAAACAATTGTTGAAACTTAAATCTGTTTGGTTTAACACAATGCTACAAGTAAACTAATTTTCTTCTTAATGTATTAAAATATTTATACCAAGTCTCCACACATAGTTTGTCTTTTAACGCAATAATTAGTAAACTTTAGAAATAGGTAAAATATTTTACTACGTTTTGTAAGTAAACATAATTTTTAAATGTTTTATATTAGTGTGCCGAAAATCGCGTATTACAAACATAACTGATGCATAAAAATTCAATCATGTAAATACTCTGTAAATTTCATTAAAATCAATATATTCTGATTTTTGGAACAATTTTCAATCGGGCTATCTATTGGGGGTAATACGGATTTTACGCATCTTATAACACCTTTGGGCACATTGAGCAAAATTGACCAAAAAATGAAAAAAAGGTTGGGAAGTATCAAAATAAATTACATATGTAGTATTAATTGCTTTTTTACTCAGCTCATTATGTAACTACTTTTCATTTAGACAAAAATATGTTGAATAAAAGACTATTATTAAAACATAATCTGCTTCTTATTACGCAACACTATACAAAAATAACCGTTGAATCAAATAACAACATTAATCCAATCATAAAATAAATCGAGGAATGGTAATCGCGTGCCAGGAAACTAACACAAAATTACAGTTCCCTTTTAAACCCGATGACCTAATGGAAGAAAATGCAATTTGTCAATTCCAAGACAAATGATATTGTAAGGCTCTCGACTAAGATCTTCTCCTTATTCTCTAAACACAACTTGCAGTATCGGAGTGAAATTGCCCTTTTTTTCCACTTGAATCGTAATTGCTGTGTCCTTGATATTTTGAGTGAAAAAAAAAAAAGAAAAGAAAAAGAAAAAAAAGAAAAGACATAACGTACCAGCCATAGAGACAGAAAGCCAAACTTGAGTGACAAAGGCTTATTAGATTGCTTATATAAGAATGCCCAGATGACTGCTTTTTGTTGAAGAACACTTATCAGACCGACGAAAGATCTTGTCAATTTACGACGAAAACGCATGAAGCGCGATAAAAGAAAGGAAAATCTAAGCTCGATCTTGAAAAAAGAAAAAGAAAAAAGAGAAGGTCAGGGGATAAAATAGGGCCTCAACCTACCCAAGCAGACTTGATAGTGCACCTTCGAAAAAAAAAATCCACCTACTCACTGACATTCCTCTGGCTCTTAGTACTTTACGGGGTTCGAAGAGACCTTATTTCATCCATAGTTGTAGCAAATGTCGGACAAGAAGACAACACACAATGAATTTAACATTATTGACAAATAATACAAGACTTGTTGCAAATTTATGATTGCTACAAACTTATCTGATTTAATACTATGTTCTTCGAATAGTGTGATAACAGAGTTTTTCTGGTCGTTGATAGAAATGTTTATAGACGCTTCGTCTCGCAGTTTCTCGTCCTTTCCCTGTAACGTTCTGTGATAAGTAATAGGCATGCTATTTAGAATCTTCTCTCCTGGGTCACAGATGCTTTAAATAGACGTGAAGGGCCCTTTTCAAGTAGACTTTTTTCCTCACCTTTCTTAATTGCTATTGTGTAGCTTTAGTATGCTTCCAATGCCTTAGAAAGTGATGCTGGGAAAAATGCCTCCGCTCCAGTCGGAGTCCGTAGATAAGTGATCCCTGATTTTTGGCTAGTGATAGAAAGCGTTTATTTTACGTCTCTCCTCCAGATAACTGCTATACATAATGAGAATTTTGTATTTGCGCCAAATACGATTGGCTATTAGGAAGGGGAAATAATTCACTTAGGGATTTCCAGATGGGCCATTTTTATGAACTCAACGTCCAGATCCCCGGAAGAAAATATTCGACAATTTACCTCTGAAATTAGGTCAAAATAAGAAATAAAGATTTTATCAAAAAAAAGCCAGGAGCTTATTTCGTTATCCGTCTTTCAAGCATTTATGCCATGGCATTAAAACATTGTCAAGATAAATCTTTCGCCTTTCTTGATTCTGGTCTACTGGTAGGCCGACTTGAGATAACACTTGCCGCGGATTTCTCTTCTATTAACATTTAATACTTTGCAGCAATTAATCACTCCTTATCTCTTTGCTTTCTACTAGAAGCGCTGAAGCGCTTGTATTTGCTCGGTAATCATTACAGAGGTAAGCCTTATAAAAAATTATCCACACTCTCTCCCACGAACCCGACCAATCGCTGATGTTGTCGCTTGTCAGTTTTTATCAGTTCATTAGCGATAAAAAGTCCATCCGTGAACTTGAGTAACAGATAATAACCTCATGGCCATTCTTTCTCTATCACTAATAAGAGCACAATGCATTCGCTCAGTTACAGCAGTATCAGATCATTTGCTGTGGACATTTTCGAAAAACTGGCATATTTTGCTTTCTCAATGTCAGCGTCATTAGACACTATAAATTCAACAAATCTTCATATATTATATCAGGAGGGACACTGGTGAAACTCATTTAAACCTTCTGATACTGGAAAACTCTAATACCTTAAGAGTCGCCCAAAATTAATATACATCTCCACGATCATTTTGACAATCCGAATCCGGTATACATTGGAGATTCTTTTCTTACATTTGTCAGATTGAACTAACTTTAGTAAATAACAGGATCTTATAAGTCCAAGTAATAAACATCAACAAATCAACTAAGACTATCAAGATGACCCGAAATATATTAACACTACCAGAGTATCTTCAATCTATAATCTTTCATTAGTGACCATTTTACATGTCTTAGTATTCTATTGCATACTACATAAGCCACAAACAGTGACCATTATATGATTACTCATAGTATGGATTCAGGCTGTTTTTTTTCTTTTCAGACGAATAAAGACTGACAAAACAGCTTATGATCTGTATAAACAACAGTTACCAATAAGGTACTGATAACTTTTTACACCCAACCTCCTGTTTCAGTTGATATTAAATTATTCATCTATTAATAATTATTCTTACGGTGATAATGTCTGAATCAAAACAGTTTCTCTAAACATAGAATCATCTAATTATGAAAATCACACTCCACATGATACTTGAAACTAGTTCGTTATTGGACGTTGTATGATTAGAATAATTTAGTACTTAATATTCTTTAGCTTGCTGAACAGCATTTCCCATAAACAAGATATTAAATAAAAAAAAACCAAACTTATCTTTGCATTGGGGAATATACTAGTGAAAGACTAGAATGCAACCAACAATTAACCCCATATCATTAGACTACACCAGAGGTCCCAAAAGTAAACATTATGACATTATTTACGTATTTTATAATGAGATATCTAACTCCCAATCAAAGAAGCTTTCCTTTCAATAAATCATTATGTCATTAGTCTCAAATAGATTTTTCACAATTATTCTTTAATAAATTAGTTCCTCGTTTATTATTTCTAATCCTCCTCTAGACAATAGAAATTAATTTAATTTCAAGCTATATCATGTATTTGTGGTGTGCAGGTATTGCAGCAAAGTGAAGTTTTGCCATAACTATTATATTAGGTTTATAACAGAATTGGACAAAATACTCAGAGCTGATTGCTATTATTATTCTTATCACCATCTTATTTCTTTTTTTTTCTTGTATAATTATTTCACTGTCATCTTCAATTACATATATTATTGCAAAATACCAAGTTTTGAAAATTTTTCTGTATTATGTCAGTTAGTATTTTTAAATTATTCTAATATTACATGACAACAAAAGGGGATCTTTCTGTTTAAATATAGTAAATATCCTCATTTATTATAAAGAAAGTAAAAAAGACATTTAAATTGTGATCGTTTATGTAATATAACAATATATACGTAAATATGTAGTCTCAGCATAGTCTCAAGAATAACATTGACTTTATGGCAAAATGTACATTCTAAATGTAATGAAAGTATATATACCAACTTTTAAAATTTGGATGAACCGAATAGGATTTACAAAATAGGATAAAGAAGAACAATCTGCACCATTTGATAGCACCCAATGGAGAATGAAAATAGAAAACAAAATTTATATAAATCTATGACATGAGATATGTCTGGGCAAAATATTTGAAAGAGAAAGAAAACAATTTCAACAAATGTACTTCAAAATTTACTAACATAAATATATAGTATACTATAAAGAATATGTTCAAATGCTTTTAGACATAGTAATTCTATTATAAAGAAAGAAACAATCAAAGCCCTAAAGAACATATCATCATATCATATACAATGACTATTCTAAGAATATTCATAAATAGATAATGTTAGATGGCTCAAATGAAAAGTGATTACTTGATGCAACCACAAAAATAATTAGATGATAAAACACAATAAATCACTTTCTTACTTTAGAAATGACATTTAATTAACATTAGTTCAATGTTAAGATTAAAACATTAACAAAAATATAATGTCCAGCGAATGATTTCTTTGAATGTAATATTATTTTTTAATAAAAAGGCAATATAGATCTTCTAATAAAACTAAGAAGAGTACAATATTGCCATTTTGTTTGCTTTTTCACTTATTGCAGATACACTCTTTGAGTCTCACTCTGAAATTTACAGCGTTACTTAGTCATCGCTTTTATTATGCAATTTTATGATGAATATAACTTTTCGTTTTCTGATGTGGCGTCACATTAAACTTGAGTTTCAGTATCCCCAATAGTATTGATGACATACTCCACAAATATTTGTCGCGAATCCAGATTCCATCTTGCCAAGGTATGGCCGCGAACATATGTGCCAGTTGCTCATACACCCACACACGTTGGGAATAAGTCAAATTCTTTGCTTCTTATGTCAACCACCTTTCTACTCTTTTATTCAGCTAGAATTTGCTTTGATGAATTAGGATGACATCAACCTTCAAACTATATTTTCAACCATCCGTGTATGATCGCCATCTCATTCGCACCAGCATCGCAGTTGCAGCTTTGGTTCTTCACTCTGGCTTTACTCGGTCAGATGGATCAGTCACAGTGTACACGCACAGAGAATCTGTGTGGATATGCACCTACTCAGCGTCACTGCAGCGCAAGATTAGCCTTTCAGTATGTGGGCGTCGAGTTCCGCCAAATTATGTGCTGGGCGTCGTTGTCGGACGAAGCCAACATGCGTCCTCTATAATAGCACCATCTTTTTCTAATACAAGCCTGTTAGCTAGAAGAGCTTGCATCCACTCATGCGTCAACTCTCGTCCGGCCACCACCAATCACCTCTTGGATCATTATTGCATACTTTGTAACTACTTCAGCCATCATCGCTTAAGAGGAACGTCATCACTGTTACGTCCCATCTTCTCGACTGCCTAGCCCGTCTCTTATTACTCGGTCTGCTGCACGGAGCCACTTACAGATCGGAAAGGTCCACCAGTTCCCGCAGACAGAAATATGATACGCCACGTTAACATATTGCTTCTGAACAGGCGCCCCTCATTTCACAAAGCAGGTGCCGTGCTCCCCAACCCCATCCTAACACTAAGCACAATTCTTTAAACGATTGGTCTTTGCTTGTCCAAACCGAAGGTTTCCAGTTTTCTCATCCTCGTTACTAATATCGTCGACGTAAGCTGACGTGGCTTCCCCATCGGCTCCTCTGCGTCAACACTGCATTTACGATAGCTTCATAATAAGCGGGCCACTTTAAGAGCAAATCCTAACCGGTCAAGCAATATCGTTTTCCCTGACAATCAAGTTTGAATCCACAATGACTCATGAACATGTATCTTGCAGGTAGGTCAAGCAGGCTACATTAGTGACCCCTTGCTGACGCCACTCGCGCAGTTTTGCAGCACACACATCGGCGCTTGCAGTGAAGCATCCACATGTTGGTTTTGTTCCGGTAATCCATCCTGGCCGTACCTTGTTTTTGCTGGTTGTGTACAATAGCCATCAGTGGGATCAAACCCCTTTGGAGTCAAGCCGTTCCTCTGGATACGGTATTAACCACCCCAGCGCCATCCACATCTCAAACTCCCCTCGTACGCAGTCTTAATGGTATCCGGCACCAATCTTGGTATTACATTGTGCAGCTGTTCTGCTTCATTCATGCCCACTATCCATAGTGCAGTCCATACCCTTTTTTATGGTCAACGAAGCACAGAAGTCCGGTTTCAACTGAGAGAGCTGCATAGATTCTTCCCTTGGCCGAGCTTAACCCGTCATTGAAGTGATCTCAGCACCACCCAGTGTCATATCACGTCAATTCCAAGCAGTAGTCGTAACCAAGCGGCTTTCCACGCTTACCAAAACATCTATTATAGCACTATCCCCTTTTCAGTGTGAATTGTCACAGCACCAACTCCTCAACATGTTTTGATGGTCGATTGTGGTAATGTCCATGTCACGCTTACTCATGCCGACAGTAGTCGTGCTTACTATCGTTTGGAACATCCTGTATCGACGAGTGCCAACACTTCATCCATTTATCCGGACGCCAACAACTGGTAATGTAGTTTCACTGCTTGACGGGGCAAGGTTGACAATGCCTTGTCCCCGCATCCGTTTCCCCGGACAACTTCTTGATACTTGCAAAGTCCATTACAGCTAACAACGCATTTCCCTGTGCTCTCGTGTTCATAGGTCCACTATTACGTTTTTGGCAATCCCGGAAAAGTGGTTGGGTCCATCACACGTATAACATACAGACCTTTGCGCGGCACTTGTGAATCTTTGGTGATACTTCCCGCTTGCTGGGTCGATGTGTCGTTATTACGCTGCTGCCCAATCACGGTTTTCGTCCCTAGTAGTTAGCACTCTAGCTCGTGACATCAAATCTGCCATTGTTAGGTCTCAACATTCGGTGCCTGTTAGCTCGACTGAGATATTATTTGGGACCCCATACAAAAAGCCAATCTTGCAAGCCTATCAAGCCCCACTCCCTCGAATCCAGCCAATCCGACCAACTGCCTATTCTATTTGCGTACACGTCAACGCATTCACCTTCCACCTGCAAGGTTAGCTTCTATAAGCTAAAAAGAACCATCCGTAAATGCCTCCTTCAGTCGCGCTTCTATTTTATTTATATCCTGCTGATCCTTCTCTGCATTTCCATATAAATGCCAGCGCGTCTCCTTCCAAATATAACGGCAGCAAGCTGGCCACTCGTCCACCATCTGCAGTCTTGCCACAAGACGAACTTCTTCAGTCATGCCACCACATCACCCTCACAGTAAACGGCCTTATTACATCACGCTAAGTCGAATTAGTGCCATTGTATAAAAAGCCGAAATAGCTACTAATCAAGGGGGGTCACAGTCAAGTCTGACGCAAGTTCCAATCGACAGTCTAAACACTCCCAACTGTATCACGCTCCAAAATCAATATCCAAAATTATTCTTGTCCCCTCTCGACAACAAAACCTACTGCAGTCGTTCTCCCTGGTCTGTGAATAAGTCCTTTAAATACACCTCAATTTCACCACATCGGGCTCCTCACTCTATAATTGTCCGTGCAGTACGTGCGACACTCGTCAGCACGGCCGCGACCACTACACCCGGGCCACTATGCTATTTCTTATTTTACTATCGTCCACAGCTCTCCTATTTGAAGGAAGCGTGTTCGACTCTAGGTCAGTCCTACACGCAGGCAAACCTAGCCCGCTTCCTTTGAGAATACACCAAGTCTTCACGCCCGCCACTCTCTCTGTCACACCGTGTTGCACGAGGTAGATCTCCTCTCTCCTACAATATATATATATATATATATAATATATATATATATATATATATATATATATATTATATTGCCACACGACGACCACATTATCACGCAGATTAACATTACACTTATCTGATTCCAGCTCCATTAATCAACACCTTAAAACACATTCTACCTACTGCAAAATTCTAACCGAAAATACACGCACACTACATAAAGAAAAAAACAAACAAAAACTTCAAATAATCAAAGCTTTATATATCAAACAAAAAAACCTACCTTAAACAAAATAAACTTTGAAATAAGTCAACATGTTCTTAAATGCTTATAATTTTCCGCTTATCCTCCTTCACTATACCCTTCCCCTTCTAACAACTTGTGCCCCCCTCCCACAAAAAAATCACTACTGCACCGCTCGCTTGAACTACTACCATTCTACAACTCCACTACTAATTGTTATTACCTCCCACTTATGATTCCTGCTACTACTCGTTCTCGTTAAAAACGAGACACCATACCATCGTTTCCTACCTGATGATGGCAAACTGTATTGCCGAAAGCGCTCGTTTTGAAATCTTTGGTGAACTATTACACCAGTTACACCCCAACACCAAAAGATGGCCCGAAAATTAGAAAGGATCAACCAAAACTTATCCGACAAGAAATGTCTGTACAGTTCAACAAAACTTGTATAAAAAAAAATGCTGCCAAAATACACACACACAACACACCACAAATATTATATATATGAAAATGATAGTGCAATTCTGACAAGAATAAAGAAGTAAGGAAAGAAGATAGAATTCCAGAAAATAAACTGAGAAAATCATCATCATCATTGGGTCATTTCGCAGCATAATTCCCATTCTGCCTCACTACCCATCCCTATCAATCATTGCTCCCAAGTTTTCCACATGGCATCCAGTGTCTTCATAGAGCTGATTGATGAAGGTATTTGCTTGTTTGCTTACACTAGTGTGTTCATGTGTATATGTCTACTGGAGAACATCACTTATGAGATCGTCCTAGCTTCTCCAAAAGTGTCCAGCATATCTATCAATGGAGAATATTTATACCATCTTGAATTTACTGATGACCTAGTACTAATATCAGAATTTCATATAAGATAGATTAAATGACCTAAATAGAGAGATTAACAAAATAAATGAAGACAAATGTAAAAAACAACTGCGATGTCCTAAAAATCAAAAGAATATATTCTAGAAGAAGAAGAAGAAGAAGAAGAAGAAGAAGAAGAATAACAACAACAACAACAACTTATGATAAATGATAAAATTAGAGAAATCCTGAAAATGAAATAAAAAGTAACAATAGGTTTGAAAAGATGCAGTAACAATTGAAGCATAATTGTGAACACCTTACCAATATGCTTAAAGCACAAAATATACAATCAGTATGCACTAGCTATAACATAGTTGTGTAGTATGGTAATTAACTAGAAAAATACTGAGTCACTTTTAGATCAAAGAAGGTGCAATACTAGAAATATCTCTAAGAGATAAAAAGTGATCAATATGCAAGGTCAAATATATCATAGAAAGAATAAATTAGGACACATAGCTAGAGAAAAAGATTATTGATGGCAAAATGTTAGTAGAAAGGTACCCAAGAAATAACAAGCATATTATTTTCCTTCTACAACAAAAGATGTAGAGATGTGTCTGAGGTAGTAAGATATTCAAACATGGGATTATTACAGATCACAGTTATCATAAAAACAATAGGTGTGTAGGGTGTTAAAAATGATTTTTCTCATTTTTTAATTTTTTTTTATATAATATATTGATATTCCTACTATGAAATTAAAATTATCAATTTTACTATAGTTTATTATACACATAAACTACATTGTTTGTATGCATGCATGTTTGTGTATGTGCATAAGTATGTGTGTGTGTGTGTGTGTGTGCATGTGTGTGTGTGTGTGTGTGTGTGTGCATGTGTGTGAATACATTCCTAATTGGCCAGGTTTTCCACATTGCTGACCAAAGTGTATTTTCATTTCATTCTTGATCTCATCTTCTCACATTGTTCCAAATCACTTAACAATTTCTTTTCCCATGGAGGTTTTATGAATGGTCATTACAGGTCACTCAGATGCCACTCAATAACTGCACAGGTCAACAGGTCAACTGAGACCCTTGTAATATCTCTGGCTCAATGTAACTTATGTTTGTGGTTCTTCATTCTTAATTATTTCACTTTAGAAGTGTTTACATAACCATATTTCCAGCATGGATATTTCATCATGGATATTTCCATATTTTTCTTTGTGATAAACAGTCTTTTTATTCCTTCTTTGTAGAAGCCCATATGTGTTTTGCATCTAAGATTAGAGATAAAAAGGTGCTATTAAAAATTGGGTTTAATCCAGTTTTCTTAAGCACATTATTGTAGTAAATGCTTTCCACTCTGATCTCATTCAATAAGATTTCAACATCCATGTCTTGCCATCCATATTTACTGTATCCTAAGTAGACATACTCTTTCATTTCTTTCTACCTCTATATGGCCTATGGTACTTCTTTAGAATACGGGAATTTAATTTCATGTCATTTATCTTGAATTAGATGGCCAAACTTTGATTGTTCAGTATCACCTGTAACTGATTATTGATTTCACTGGTGAGCACAATATTATCTGTGAATCAGAGTGAGTTAATAGGTCACTGTACCAACCCACCACCCTGTGATTGTCTCAGTGATGATTTAAGACATTGATGAAAATCTCTCCCTTTTAGACACTTATTGACTGGGATTGTTATGGTGGTTATAGCAAACCATTCATTCCACCCTATTGTCACAGGTGATTTTAAGACATGTGATGAAAATCTTGAGAAGATTTATCTCCTTTTTAGACACCTTATTGACTGGATTGTATGGTTGGCAAAGCCATTCATTCACCACCCTATCATTGTCTCAGGTGATGATTTTAAGATGTCTTTAGAGAGATTGTATCTCCTTTTGACACCCTTATTGATGGATTGTTATGGGTTTATAGCAAACCATTCATTCACCACCCTATCATTGCATGTGATGAAAATCGGATTGTTATGGGTGTTATAGCAAGCCATTCTTCACCACCCCTATTGTCAGGTGATGATTTAAGACATGTGATGAAAATCTTAGAGAAGATTGTATCTCCTTTTAGACACCTTAGACTCAAAGCTTCATTCACCCCCTATCATTGTTCAGGTGATGATTTTAAACATTGATGAAAATCTTGAGAAGATTGTATCTCCCTTGACACCCTTATGACTGGATTGTTATGGGTGGTTATAGCAAAGCCATTCATTCACCACCCTTATCATTGTCTCAGGTGATGATTTTAAGACATGTGATGAAATCTTAGAGAAGATATCTCCTTTTAGACACCTTATTGACTGGGATTGTTATGGTGGTTATAGCAACCATTCATTCACACCCCTATCATTGTCTCAGGTGATGATTTTAAGACATGTGATGAAAATCTTAGAAGATTGTATCTCCCTTTTAGACACCTTATTGACTGGATTGTTATGGGTGGTTATAGCAAAGCCATTCATTCACCACCCTATCATTGTCTCAGGTGATGATTTTAAGACATGTGATGAAAATCTTAGAGAAGATTGTATCTCCCTTTTAGACACCTTATTGACTGGATTGTTATGGGTGGTTATAGCAAAGCCATTCATTCACCACCCCTATCATTGTCTCAGGTGATGATTTAAGACATGTGATGAAATCTTAGAGATTGTATCTCCCTTTTAGACACCTTATTGACTGGGATTGTTATGGGTGGTTATAGCAAAGCCATTCATTCACCACCCCTATCATTGTCTCAGGTGATGAATTTAAGACATTGATGATCTTAGAACATCAATTCATTTCCTCCCTTTTAGACACCCTTATTGACTGGGATTGTTATGGGTGGTTATAGCAAAGCCATTCATTCACCACCCCTATCATTGTCTCAGGTGATGATTTTAACATGTGATGAAAATCTTAGAGAAGATTGTATCTCCCTTTTAGACACCTTATTGACTGGGATTGTTATGGGTGGTTATAGCAAAGCCATTCATTCACCACCCCTATCATTGTCTCAGGTGATGAATTTTAAGACATGTGATGAAAATCTTAGAGAAGATTGTATCTCCCTTTTAGACACCTTATTGACTGGGATTGTTATGGGTGGTTATAGCAAAGCCATTCATTCACCACCCCTATCATTGTCTCAGGTGATGAATTTAAGACATGTGATGAAAATCTTAGAGAAGATTGTATCTCCCTTTTAGACACCTTATTGACTGGGATTGTTATGGGTGGTTATAGCAAAGCCATTCATTCACCACCCCTATCATTGTCTCAGGTGATGATTTAAGACATGTGATGAAAATCTTAGAGAAGATTGTATCTCCCTTTTAGACACCCTTATTGACTGGATTGTTATGGGTGGTTATAGCAAAGCCATTCATTCACCACCCCTATCATTGTCTCAGGTGATGATTTAAGACATGTGATGAAAATCTTAGAGAAGATTGTATCTCCCTTTTAGACACCCTTATTGACTGGATTGTTATGGGTGGTTATAGCAAAGCCATTCATTCACCACCCCTATCATTGTCTCAGGTGATGATTTAAGACATGTGATGAAAATCTTAGAGAAGATTGTATCTCCCTTTTAGACACCCTTATTGACTGGATTGTTATGGGTGGTTATAGCAAAGCCATTCATTCACCACCCCTATCATTGTCTCAGGTGATGATTTAAGACATGTGATGAAAATCTTAGAGAAGATTGTATCTCCCTTTTAGACACCTTATTGACTGGGATTGTTATGGGTGGTTATAGCAAAGCCATTCATTCACCACCCCTATCATTGTCTCAGGTGATGATTTAAGACATGTGATGAAAATCTTTGAGAAGATTGTATCTCCCTTTTAGACACCCTTATTGACTGGATTGTTATGGGTGGTTATAGCAAAGCCATTCATTCACCACCCCTATCATTGTCTCAGGTGATGATTTTAAGACATGTGATGAAAATCTTAGAGAAGATTGTATCTCCCTTTTAGACACCCTTATTGACTGGATTGTTATGGGTGGTTATAGCAAAGCCATTCATTCACCACCCCTATCATTGTCTCAGGTGATGATTTTAAGACATGTGATGAAAATCTTAGAAGATTGTATCTCCCTTTTAGACACCCTTATTGACTGGATTGTTATGGGTGGTTATAGCAAAGCCATTCATTCACCACCCCTATCATTGTCTCAGGTGATGATTTTAAGACATGTGATGAAAATCTTAGAGAAGATTGTATCTCCCTTTTAGACACCCTTATTGACTGGATTGTTATGGGGTTATAGCAAAGCCATTCATTCACCACCCTATCATTGTCTCAGGTGATGATTTAAGACATGTGATGAAAATCTTAGAGAAGATTGTATCTCCCTTTTAGACACCCTTATTGACTGGATTGTTATGGGTGGTTATAGCAAAGCCATTCATTCACCACCCCTATCATTGTCTCAGGTGATGATTTTAAGACATGTGATGAAAATCTTAGAGAGATTGTATCTCCCTTTTAGACACCCTTATTGACTGGATTGTTATGGGTGGTTATAGCAAAGCCATTCATTCACCACCCCTATCATTGTCTCAGGTGATGATTTTAAGACATGTGATGAAAATCTTAGAGAAGATTGTATCTCCCTTTTAGACACCCTTATTGACTGGATTGTTATGGGTGGTTATAGCAAAGCCATTCATTCACCACCCCTATCATTGTCTCAGGTGATGATTTTAAGACATGTGATGAAAATCTTAGAGAAGATTGTATCTCCCTTTTAGACACCCTTATTGACTGGGATTGTTATGGGTGGTTATAGCAAAGCCATTCATTCACCACCCCTATCATTGTCTCAGGTGATGATTTAAGACATGTGATGAAAATCTTAGAGAAGATTGTATCTCCCTTTTAGACACCTTATTGACTGGGATTGTTATGGGTGGTTATAGCAAAGCCATTCATTCACCACCCCTATCATTGTCTCAGGTGATGATTTTAAGACATGTGATGAAAATCTTAGAGAAGATTGTATCTCCCTTTTAGACACCCTTATTGACTGGGATTGTTATGGGTGGTTATAGCAAAGCCATTCATTCACCACCCCTATCATTGTCTCAGGTGATGATTTAAGACATGTGATGAAAATCTTAGAGAAGATTGTATCTCCCTTTTAGACACCCTTATTGACTGGGATTGTTATGGGTGGTTATAGCAAAGCCATTCATTCACCACCCCTATCATTGTCTCAGGTGATGATTTTAAGACATGTGATGAAAATCTTAGAGAAGATTGTATCTCCCTTTTAGACACCCTTATTGACTGGGATTGTTATGGGTGGTTATAGCAAAGCCATTCATTCACCACCCCTATCATTGTCTCAGGTGATGATTTTAAGACATGTGATGAAATCTTAGAGAAGATTGTATCTCCCTTTTAGACACCCTTATTGACTGGATTGTTATGGGTGGTTATAGCAAAGCCATTCATTCACCACCCCTATCATTGTCTCAGGTGATGATTTTAAGACATGTGATGAAAATCTTAGAGAAGATTGTATCTCCCTTTTAGACACCCTTATTGACTGGGATTGTTATGGGTGGTTATAGCAAAGCCATTCATTCACCACCCCTATCATTGTCTCAGGTGATGATTTTAAGACATGTGATGAAAATCTTAGAGAAGATTGTATCTCCCTTTTAGACACCCTTATTGACTGGGATTGTTATGGGTGTTATAGCAAAGCCATTCATTCACCACCCCTATCATTGTCTCAGGTGATGATTTAAGACATGTGATGAAAATCTTAGAGAAGATTGTATCTCCCTTTTAGACACCCTTATTGACTGGATTGTTATGGGTGGTTATAGCAAAGCCATTCATTCACCACCCCTATCATTGTCTCAGGTGATGATTTTAAGACATGTGATGAAAATCTTAGAGAAGATTGTATCTCCCTTTTAGACACCCTTATTGACTGGATTGTTATGGGTGGTTATAGCAAAGCCATTCATTCACCACCCCTATCATTGTCTCAGGTGATGATTTTAAGACATGTGATGAAAATCTTAGAGAAGATTGTATCTCCCTTTTAGACACCCTTATTGACTGGATTGTTATGGGTGGTTATAGCAAAGCCATTCATTCACCACCCCTATCATTGTCTCAGGTGATGATTTAAGACATGTGATGAAAATCTTAGAGAAGATTGTATCTCCCTTTTAGACACCCTTATTGACTGGGATTGTTATGGGTGGTTATAGCAAAGCCATTCATTCACCACCCCTATCATTGTCTCAGGTGATGATTTTAAGACATGTGATGAAAATCTTAGAGAAGATTGTATCTCCCTTTTAGACACCCTTATTGACTGGATTGTTATGGGTGGTTATAGCAAAGCCATTCATTCACCACCCCTATCATTGTCTCAGGTGATGATTTTAAGACATGTGATGAAAATCTTAGAGAAGATTGTATCTCCCTTTTAGACACCCTTATTGACTGGATTGTTATGGGTGGTTATAGCAAAGCCATTCATTCACCACCCCTATCATTGTCTCAGGTGATGATTTTAAGACATGTGATGAAAATCTTAGAGAAGATTGTATCTCCCTTTTAGACACCTTATTGACTGGATTGTTATGGGTGTTATAGCAAAGCCATTCATTCACCACCCCTATCATTGTCTCAGGTGATGATTTTAAGACATGTGATGAAAATCTTAGAGAAGATTGTATCTCCCTTTTAGACACCCTTATTGACTGGGATTGTTATGGGTGGTTATAGCAAAGCCATTCATTCACCACCCCTATCATTGTCTCAGGTGATGATTTTAAGACATGTGATGAAAATCTTAGAGAAGATTGTATCTCCCTTTTAGACACCCTTATTGACTGGGATTGTTATGGGTGGTTATAGCAAAGCCATTCATTCACCACCCCTATCATTGTCTCAGGTGATGATTTTAAGACATGTGATGAAAATCTTAGAGAAGATTGTATCTCCCTTTTAGACACCCTTATTGACTGGGATTGTTATGGGTGGTTATAGCAAAGCCATTCATTCACCACCCCTATCATTGTCTCAGGTGATGATTTTAAGACATGTGATGAAAATCTTAGAGAAGATTGTATCTCCCTTTTAGACACCCTTATTGACTGGGATTGTTATGGGTGGTTATAGCAAAGCCATTCATTCACCACCCCTATCATTGTCTCAGGTGATGATTTTAAGACATGTGATGAAAATCTTAGAGAAGATTGTATCTCCCTTTTAGACACCCTTATTGACTGGGATTGTTATGGGTGGTTATAGCAAAGCCATTCATTCACCACCCCTATCATTGTCTCAGGTGATGATTTTAAGACATGTGATGAAAATCTTAGAGAAGATTGTATCTCCCTTTTAGACACCCTTATTGACTGGGATTGTTATGGGTGGTTATAGCAAAGCCATTCATTCACCACCCCTATCATTGTCTCAGGTGATGATTTTAAGACATGTGATGAAAATCTTAGAGAAGATTGTATCTCCCTTTTAGACACCTTATTGACTGGATTGTTATGGGTGGTTATAGCAAAGCCATTCATTCACCACCCCTATCATTGTCTCAGGTGATGATTTTAAGACATGTGATGAAAATCTTAGAGAAGATTGTATCTCCCTTTTAGACACCCTTATTGACTGGGATTGTTATGGGTGGTTATAGCAAAGCCATTCATTCACCACCCCTATCATTGTCTCAGGTGATGATTTTAAGACATGTGATGAAAATCTTAGAGAAGATTGTATCTCCCTTTTAGACACCCTTATTGACTGGGATTGTTATGGGTGGTTATAGCAAAGCCATTCATTCACCACCCCTATCATTGTCTCAGGTGATGATTTAAGACATGTGATGAAAATCTTAGAGAAGATTGTATCTCCCTTTTAGACACCCTTATTGACTGGGTTATGGGTGGTTATAGCAAAGCCATTCATTCACCACCCCTATCATTGTCTCAGGTGATGATTTTAAGACATGTGATGAAAATCTTAGAGAAGATTGTATCTCCCTTTTAGACACCCTTATTGACTGGGATTGTTATGGGTGGTTATAGCAAAGCCATTCATTCACCACCCCTATCATTGTCTCAGGTGATTTTAAGACATGTGATGAAAATCTTAGAGAAGATTGTATCTCCCTTTTAGACACCCTTATTGACTGGGATTGTTATGGGTGGTTATAGCAAAGCCATTCATTCACCACCCCTATCATTGTCTCAGGTGATGATTTTAAGACATGTGATGAAAATCTTAGAGAAGATTGTATCTCCCTTTTAGACACCCTTATTGACTGGGATTGTTATGGGTGGTTATAGCAAAGCCATTCATTCACCACCCCTATCATTGTCTCAGGTGATGATTTAAGACATGTGATGAAAATCTTAGAGAAGATTGTATCTCCCTTTTAGACACCCTTATTGACTGGATTGTTATGGGTGGTTATAGCAAAGCCATTCATTCACCACCCTATCATTGTCTCAGGTGATGATTTTAAGACATGTGATGAAAATCTTAGAGAAGATTGTATCTCCCTTTTAGACACACTTATTGACTGGGATTGTTATGGGTGGTTATAGCAAAGCCATTCATTCACCACCCCTATCATTGTCTCAGGTGATGAATTTAAGACATGTGATGAAAATCTAGAGAAGATTGTATCTCCCTTTTAGACACCCTTATTGACTGGGATTGTTATGGGTGGTTATAGCAAAGCCATTCATTCACCACCCCTATCATTGTCTCAGGTGATGATTTTAAGACATGTGATGAAAATCTTTGAGAAGATTGTATCTCCCTTTTAGACACCCTTATTGACTGGGATTGTTATGGGTGGTTATAGCAAAACTATATTGATTATACAATTTAAGTTCCCTTCTTCAAGCAGTTTGATACACTATGTCTCTTAATCATAATCAACAAAAGCAGTGCAAAATGACAACCTGTATTCTCTCTCTTGCTCCATTAAATTTATTAAATGGAGTATGTAATTCATCATAATATAGGTCTTAGAAAAGAATGTTTGCTCCTTTGGGTGTTGGTCAGTTTGGTGACTATGATTTTGGTTAACAGCTTATAAATGTGAGACAAGAGACAAATAGAACATTAGTTTATCAGGATCTCCTTTATCACCCATTTTTGGTATTTAAATCCTTCCACAGTGCGGCTATTTTCCCCTCCTTCTTCAGATAGTGATTGTAACATACAGCAAGGATTTCCCATAGTTTCTCTCCTGCACTCACAAACATTTCTGTTGTTATTCTATCTTTTCCTAGAGTTTTGTCAATTTTTATCAGTTGAAGGACATTCCTACTAATCAATATTGATGACATTTCTTGATACTTGTGCTGATTGAGGATAAGGGTTACTGATGAAGTAAAGAGGTTTGTGTAAAAACCTCCTCTTCTATCTGTCACTGTGTGTCTATCCTTGTTCTTGATTAGAAGGCATTACAAGCAATAAACCTGAAGCGTATAAATACACTAAAATTACCTATTCTCTTTTTTTCTCTTTACAGACAGCTAGCATATATTTGTCTGGGTTTTAACCCTATTCTCTATTAACTACCCTTTTTTTTTCTTTTTTTTGTTGCTCTCAGCAGTTTCAGCACACATGCTGGGCAACTGTCTCAGCAACATGTACCCTTCTTATAGCAGTATCAGTTAAGCACCCCACTGGACTACAGACACACACACACATGATAGACACTCAACCAAAATATTTTAAGCCTCCTCCTCCTAAATGGTTTTATCTGGTCACTGGCTGCCCTCTTTCCATATAACCATGTGCCACACAAGAATCCTTCACACAGACATATTCTGTGCTACATCATTATCCACCACACAAGTGCTAAAACAAATGCCTGTCCACCCCACTCATGCATCCAAAAGGAATGCCATCCACACCATACATACTATCAAAAGAAATGTTTATCCATCCAACAATTATAATGTCACCAAAGGCCAAACTGTTACAACCACATACAAAGTTCAGCCCTCCTGTAAGCCATAACTCCAAAGGCCAAACTGTACAACCTTAAACACCAACCAAACAGAACACATCACTAAACAGACTCTATGTATGAATTACCTTTTCATAGATTTATTGTTACAATCTTTTGGGCCATCGTGAAGGACTTAAGCAAAAGTGCTGATCCAGTGGAATTGGATCCCTGATAAAGAGTCCTGGGTATTGGTAAACATTTGGTAATCCTGCAAGTCCGTCTTCAAGGAGTGCAGTTAGAATTATGTCCAATGTGTGTGTGTGTGGGGGGGGTTAAGTAGTCTATCAGCCACGCAGTATTGCTAGTGATTGGCTGCAAGAATAACTCACGTGACCTTGGCTAGTCTATGAATCCAGGTGGGGAATTAGAGCACACCTTATATTAAAAAAAACTCCAACACCCCCCCTATTTTGATATAAGGTGGGCTTTTCCATTGAGAAATATTAAATCACATTAGTTTCTAAAACACTATAGGAGCAATGTAAGCTAATTTTTTTTTTTTTTCATAAATTTATGGATTAAAATGTACAATCGTCAATGAAATTATGTACATACCTTTAAATCCCCCCTCTGCTAAGCGGGGTTGAACTCTAGCAACAATATTTCCGTTGCCATGGCTAGCATTCATTGTAGAACCAACATTCAGATAATATAAACAACCCATTTGTTTTATGTCAAATATTGTGCCATTTGGGTAAATTAATTTGGAATTTTTTTGGCCGAAACTTATATGGGCACCTATAGCTGTGGCCACTCGAACTGAAAAAATATTAAAACTGGGAATATACAAAGCATCTTTTAAAATGCATTTGGAAATATGCCCCATATTGTCTTTTAAATATATACAAGCATCTCCTCTTTTCTGAATTAAACCATTGGATTTGCTTCCATCTGCTAATAGGACAAAATGATTTTTTGGCTTGAAATTGGGGTCCCAGTTTATAAATTTAGATTTGTCATTAATCACGTGTTCAGTTGCTTCACAATCAATGAGCAAATTAGGATTCTTATTTGATAGGATGTCATATGCCACAGCAAAAAAATAAGTTTGTTATTTTGGATATGTTGCAATCTTTTGACAAAGATCCTTCTTTTTGTTTTTACAGTTATAAGATTTATGACCCTTTTTTCTGCAAATATAACATTTAATATTTGTTCTCTTTGGGGAGGAAGGATTTGTAAGGCTTGGTATAATAATAATAATTATTATTATTATAATTGCTATGATTTGTTGGTTTCCAATCATAGCAAGGATTCCAGTTTTTACCTTTTTTAAATTGGGTTTTCATTTGTAAGATCTTATGGTCTGAGACCCTAGAGTACATAGATTCAGTTTCCTCATAGCTGCGTAGTCTAATTTTAAATACCGTGAAGGTCAAACTTTTATCTTTTTGAGTTATCACCGTGGTAAAAGGATTAAAATTCGGGGGCAAACCTTTCAGCACCATGACGATTAATAAGCCGTCACTAATAATTTCAACAGCCTCTCTGAGTGAATTTGCAATATTTTCAGTCCTTATTATATAATCCGTCATGGATTCAAAGTCGGTCCTATTCAAATTACTTAATTCACTATACAATCTGACAATTCGGGGTTTTCCTTTTGACAAAAAATGGGACCTTAAAATCTCTAACACCCTACAACCATCATCTTTTGCTTCCCTCATTACCAATGAAAGACTTCTATCATCTAGGCACTGTATCAACTCAGCATATATTGTCACATTTTTTTCAACAAAATATGGGTCTTCCCTTTCACTTTTACCAGGTGGTGCATAGATTATACTGTGTAGTTGAAGGGTTCTTAAATACCCATGAAACATTGTTTCCCAAAGCTCAAAATTTGTCTGTTCGCCATCAAAGAATATCCTAGCGTTTCTGAGCCCATAACTCATTACAATCTTCTGGGCCATCATGGAACCCTTAAGCAAAAGCACTTATCCAGTGGAATTGGATCCCTGATAAAGAGTCCTGGGTATTGGTAAAGATCTGGGGATTCTGTAAGTCCATCCTGAGTATTGGTATACATTTGGTAATCCTGCAAGTCTGTCCTCAAGGAGTGCAGTTAGAATTATGTCCAATGTGTGTGTGTGGGAGGGGGGAAGTAGTCTATCAGCCACACAGTATTGCTAGTGATTGGCTGCAAGAATAACTCACATGACCTTAGCTAGTCTATGAATCCAGGTGGAGAAGTAGAGCACACCTTATATTAAAAAATATACCTTTTCTTTGTTTTTAACCCTTGTTGTTTGTCATTTATTTATTTACTCTTTATTACTCCCTTTTTGTCTCCTACCCTGTATTACCACAATAATTTTGTGGTAATTATTTCAAAGTATTTTCTAAAATCATTTTTGATAGATTTTCATTATATATGTGCTACATCTACATATAGCACATATATAATGGAAATCAATCAAAAATGATTTTAGAAAATACTTTGAAATAATTACCACAAAATTATTCCTGGAGTAAATATAGAAGTTCACTTATGCAATGCAGTATATAAACAAACAAAAAAGAAGATAAATGGACAAAAGGCTGCATCCTCCCATTCCCCATAAAAGGCAATCTTGGAATCGCTAAGAACTACAGAGGCATAACTCTTACTGCTATAGCAGCTAAGATATAATACCCCTCTTCTTAATTGCATACAACTCGACATAGAGAAAATTATTAGGAAAAACCAAAATGGATTCCACAGAAATCAATCCACGATTTCTCAGATCCTGACTATCAAATAATAGAAGGGGTTTGAGTAAAGAATCCTGAGGCAACACTACTATTTTTAGATTTTTCCTAGGCATTTGACTCTATACACAGAAGAAAAATTGAGCAAACACTACATGCATATGATCCCCTAAAAGAAATAGTTACCACTATAGTAATGCTCTACAAAGGCACTAAAGCAATGGTACATTCACCTGATGGTGACATAGACTTCAGACATAGTCGCTGGTGCAAATATGGTGCAAATGTATCTCCTTGTAGGACACAAGGAGATACATTTGCACCATATATATTTATAATATGCCTAGACTTTGAAAATCTTTAGATCCCATAAAAGAAAAAGCCTCATACTAAAAAAGGCAAGAAGCAGGCAATATTCTGCACAGACTCTTCCGGATGCAGACTATGCAGATGATCTGGCACTTCTAGAAAATACACACATACAAGCCAAATCTCTTACATAGAACAATTCATGTACCTAGGTAGTAATATCTCAACCACAGAAAGTGATGTAAATGCATGCAGAGGGAAGGCATAGTCTGCTATAAACAGATTATCAGTCATATGGAAATCAGATCTCACTGACAAGCTAAAACGACAATTCTTCCAAACCATAGTTGTATCAGTGCTACTGTATGGCTGCACCACTTAGACCTTAACGAAACACCTAGAGAATAAGCTAGATGGGTTTTGCACAAGAATACTTCATGCAATCTTAAACAAATCATGGAAATAACATCCCACAAGGAAGCAGCTGTATGGCCACTTGCCCCCTATCACACAAACCATCTGGGTGAGATGAACATGCCGCTGCTAGAGGAGCAAGGATAAATTCATAAGTGACATTCTCCTATGGAAATATCAGTGTGGGCCAGACAGAAAATACCTATATTGACCTAAGCTCTGCATGGATACTGGATGCTGAGCAGAGAACTCCCTGAGTATGATGAATGATTGGGACAGTTAGCAAGAGATTGTCATGGATATCCATGCTATTAGCATGACATGATGATGATGATGATGATGATGATGATGATGATGATGATGATGAATATAAATAATTTTACCTAATGTATTCTATATTTTATATCTAGCTTCTTTGTTTCATTAGTAAATTATGCAATAATATCATTACTTCACTTTTAATAACAAGGCGACCATCTATTGGATGCTTTTGTCATAGACATTATTGGAAGGATTTTATTTTAATCTTACTCTATTTATATTTTCTCCACATGTTGTATATCTTTAGCTGATGATTACATAAATTACATTAGTATTATATAAACATTGAACATATTAAATTTTACTTTTATATCTGAGAAAATAAACTAAATATAAAAACTGAAAATAGCACATTACAGAGAAAAGATGTGATATTTTTTACATCTTGAATGAGATGGAAAAAAATATAATTTTACAAGGAAGTGTAATAGAAGAACAGGATGATAAGTAATATAAAAATACTTGTATATCAGGATAGAGAAAAAAGACATTCCAACCAGTTGGGAAAAACATGTTTTGTTCCTAATATGTGAGAGAAAATGATTTTCTAATTCACCACAAAAATAAAATAGAAATAAAAATGCTGATTAATAGGTTGAGAAGGAGGATATGAGCATTATTATACAAATTTATTTATTTATTTATTATTACACTTGTAACATTTTATATGAATCTATTAGAATCATTAATAATACTAATGTTTGAAAAAATTAACATATGATATATGATGAATATAAGTTTTTTTAAACTTTGCTAAATTAGTTCATGATAAAAATTAGAAAAAGTATTTTCAGAAATAAAAAAATAAAAAGTGTTATCATGAAATGTAAAACAATTTGTAAAAAGGTCTAGAAAATCATTAAGATAAAAGTTTAAACAATAAACTTAGATATCAAAATATCCAAAAATAAATTTGCTAAAATATTTCCTTCCTTCCTGAGTAATTCTTTTATAATTGCTTCTTTTTAGTACAATTAAAATATTAACATCTTCTCATATCTATACAAATTTTTTTACTTTTAATTTCTTTTCTTGCCCGTACCATATTTTCATTATATTTTTACATAAGATAAATGCAGATAATTTTTTATGCAAGTTTCTGAATAATTTCTGCATTTATGTAATCAAGTGAATGTTTATATGAAAGGATTAGAAAAATTTGAAGAATCATATTTGATTATTCTAATTTCATCCTCCAGCCACAACTCTTCATTATTAAGAGTAAAGAAATAGAAATTTAAGGATATAGAATGAGAATATAATTTTTAATCTTTTTATAGTCTTAATTCCTAAGATGAGGAAAAGATAATTATAATTTGCTTCATGAGAATAATAAACGTACATCATTTTGAGGGATTTTAACTCTAAAATTTTATGCAATCAATATAATTTATTATATTAAAAAAATCAAATTATTCAGTACATGAATTCATAAATTAAACTTTTAGAATGTAATAAAAATGATTGAAAGAATTTACAATAAAATCAGTTAAAATAATTAATAACAAAAATATTCTTATATTGGTAATGATAATTTATTAGAAAACACATTAAAACATTCAATAAAACCAGTCTTTACAGTTGCAGACCATGTGACTTCTTTTTTCTCACACAGACTTCATATAAAAGCTTAGGTATTGTGTACTTGATGCTCACAAGCTTTGAAGAAAGCCCAAAGGAAAGATATCCTTTTTTTCGAAAAACATTAGCAAACTTTATAAAACTTACAAAGACTTCTGAAGATTCATTTCCATGATAACAAGCTTTCATTTCATGTCAAAAATTGTTTTTAAAAAATCAAAAATAATTTATGGCAAAATTTTAAAAATTCATCTTTTTGATGATCTTTGTATTGTTTATGGAAATATGCATATGTGATACAAATTAATTTTCGTAAAAAAACTACATATTTTGAAGTTGGGAAGTCTTCAAAAAAGAAGAGTCTTAAAAGTTTTAAAATCACATATCAAAAATCTAATTTGAAAAATTAATTAGATTTTGATTTAAGAAATTTCAGGAATTTCATTTCGTAAAAATTTTTCATTCTGAAATTTCTTAACCATAATTTTTGCTTTCAGATATCAATTTGACTGACCTTTGAAAAACTAAGTGATTTCCTTCAATAATCTTTAGGAATATTCACATAAAAGAGTGAGCATAAATTTCCTTGGGCAATCTTCATTAAATTTCAGTAAAGTCTTAAAAAGACTTTAAAACTTAATAATAACAATACAAATAACCTCTGAAATTTTCACTTCCTGAAAATTTTTGCAACAAGCAAAAAAGGAAAAGATTTTCAGGAATTATTGACAACTTTCGATCAAAATGAAAATTACTTCTTTCATGTTTGTTTACTTGTGTTCAGTTGTTTCTGGATTTTTAGTTCCATATCCAAAAAGGACAACAGAAACAACTGAAATTCATGAAAGAAAACAAAAAGATTTAAAGAATGATCAACAATACTTTACAGAAGAAGATAGTATGGTAAGTAAAAACAAGACATTTTTTTCTCATTTCAATTAATTGATCCTTGACATATTCTTTTATAAACAAAATTTCATTTTTTGCTCCAATAATTTATTAATTATTTAAATTACTTTTTCTTAAATATGCATGAACTTTCCTTTTAAACTTCCCATATATGCTCATTTAAAATAGAATTTAATTATTTTTTCTTGAATGTTTTTTTATTTTTTTATTATGCATTATACTGAATTTTTGCTTTTATTTTCTCAAATGGCTTTAGGGTAGCTCATGAGATTTACATACTAAAAAACGTTTTACAAACAGAAATTGATGAGGTTAAAAAATAGTACATATTTTTACATGTTGTAAATATATGCCATATGCCCATCCATTCATATTAACATCTATGAAAACACACACACACACACACACACACACATATATATTACAGATTTTACCCGATGTCAATTTAGTAATACTTAATTGAAAAATGATTAAATTCTGTATTTGTCAAATATTATATATATTTATATTTACACGCACAACCTATGTATATATATATATATGTATATATATATATATATATGTATATTAATATATGTATTGATCAAAGCCTGAAGAAGATACCAGAATATCTGAAACATGTGTTGCGTATGTGAAATAAGAAGAATAAAACATTTTTTCTGAGAACGATACATTCTTCTTTCTTTTTTTATAAAATATATTTATATATATATATATATGAAAATATATATATTTATATATACACATATATGAAAAAAAATATATATATATATATATATATATCATATATGAAAAAATATATATATATATATACATATATGAAAATATATATATATATATATATATATATATATATATATATATATAATATATATATTATATATATATATATATATATGAAAAAATATATATATATATATATATATATATATATATATATATATATATATATATGAAAATATATATATATATTATATATATATATATATATATATATATATATATATATATATATATATATATGAAAAATATATATTATATATATATATATATATATATATATATATATATATATATATATATGAAATATATATATATATATATATATATATATATATATATATATATGAAAATATATATATATATATATATATATATATATATATATATAAAATATATATTTATATATATATATATATATATATATATATATATATATATATATATATTATATATATATATATATATATATATATGAAAAATATATATATATATATATATATATATATATATATATATATATATGAAAAAATATATATTTATATATATATATATATATGAATATATATATATATATATATTATATATATATATATATATATATATATATATCATAGGAAAAAGTTACTTGATAATAACTGTAACTATTAATAAATATATATATATATATATATATATATATATATATATATATATATATATATATATACATATATATTTCTCATATATATATATATATTTATATATATATACATAATAAATTAATGAAAGACTTTAAATTTGCTTCATTGTACTAATTTATTTCAACTGCATAATCTCAACATCTGCATGTGCAAAAACATGGTTGTCACTGAAAGAATTGCTCCAGAATACAAGGATTTAAATTTCTAAATCTTGGGGGTGGAGGTTGTCTTAGTTTGGGAGGGTAGTAGGGGTGGAGCTAGTAAGTTTGGATGAGGTGAGTGCAGGTGGGTGAGGGATAGGGTATATGTTAGTTATATGGGTGATTAATCATCTGGGGCTGCTTTACATCTAGGTTGAGAAATAGACATAACGCAGATACAGAAAAAGCAAATCAAAATTCAAAATTCTAATAAAAGTTCACAGGTGGTCTGTCATTCTGTGCTATAAGGGTGGGTCGGCTCTTCTTTTGGTCATTTGTTGAGTCAGGATTTTTTTAAATACAGATCCTAATTATTCATCTAGGTTTTATTGGGTTTACATACCTTAAATGGGTTTGAGTTTGGTAGATAATAACTTTACCTCCTGTTTCTGTCATTTACTTGTATCATCAATCTCAGAATTATCGCTAACCCCTTAATTAAAACTGTAGGTTGATGATTAGTTTTCCATTTCAGTAATTCACTTTGTTTTACTATTATCACACCCATACTTTTGGAAACATTTTTTCACGCCCAGAACTGTCGAGGCATGGAATAAGCTGCCTGTGTCCATTGTGGGCTGCTGAAACACTGCATCTTTCAAAGCCTCCATGCTTCCTGTAGTCCACCAACACTATACCTGATACCCCCATACACACACATATGCACGCACATGCACACATACATGTATATTGTTACTGTATGCTGTTCATGTTCCTGACACTAATACATTATTCTATGTACTAGACATGAGACTTTGAAGAGTTGTGGTGCACCTGAGCACTGTATGCAATAAATTTCATTCATTATTATACTCACAAATATACACATACGCATATAGAACATATACTCTACCCAAAAATGTATGCATGCTACATATAGATATATGCATGTTTATCTACACACACACTATACATATATACCCACACATACACATATAAAGGTACATACACACACACACACACTAATTCTGTCGATCAACTGAGCTTTTTTAGTACTGGCACAGTGATTGGTGTCTTTCTCAACAGCGCCACATACATAATAATCCATGGGGTTAAGATCTGGGGAGTTCGGAGACCAAACATTGGGACTGGTGTAGCCATAAAAATTCGCAGACAACCATTTTTGACTTTTCCCAGAGGTGTGGCAGGGGGCCAATTCCTGTCGCCATACATATGGCCTACTCCTGTTATCCTGTTTAGCAACTCCACATAGGCATCTGAATATAACCTGATACCCTTTCTGAAAAAATTAGAGGTATTCTGCTGTACAAACGCAATCAGATTGTCTGTTATGTTGCTTTCTTCTAGCCACGGCCTCGTAGTCACCATTGCAATTCTCCAGTTCATGCCTGATTGGTTTTACAGTGTTCAGGGAGCATTGGGCAGCAACCATAATCTCCTTATTTTGATGGCCAGTGCAGATCATCATGATACAAGTTATTCTCTTCCATGATTCTATCTGTTATCATGTATATAAATGAAGAAGGTCCAAGCTTTTAATTGATGTGTAGTGTGTGCCAATACCTCCAACCTACAGAGA
>CM042179.1:17870422-17875422 GCA_023376005.1 Doryteuthis pealeii
TTTATTTTTTCAAATACCGTCGGATTCACTTCCAGTTTCCTTTTACATACATATATATATATATATATATATATATATATAATATATATATAAAGGTATATACATATATATGAATACATATGTATATATATATATATATATATATATATATATATATACATATATATGAATACATATGTATATATATATACATATATATGAATACATATGTATATATATATGTATATATATACACATATATATGAATACATATGTATATATATATGTATAGATATACACATATATATGAATATATATATATATATAATATATATATATATATATATATATATATATATGAATACATATGTATATATATATATATATATATATATTAGGTATACCAAAAATTGACGCAAAATCCGTTTTTGACAAAATGAATTTAGCCCCCCCTACATAAAATAATTTACCAAAAATCAGGGAATTATCAGATTTTAATTAAATTTTCAGTGTTGATTTATCAATGAATGAACTTTATAATGCATTATTTATTTTATTTCAAAACTTTCTCATTTTTTCAGGTAACTTAATTTTGACACAACCCCCTTATTTTGGGGAGTAACATTTTGGCGAGTTGGTCAATTTTCTATACTAATTACAATATAAATAAAGAGATAAAAGACAAAGTTATGGATAGAAAAAAAAATTTTACAGGGGATTTTTTATGAGAAAATAACTACCGAAAATCAGAAAAATAAAATGTAAAAAAAAATTTGTTTATTTACTTCTCATATATATATATATATATATGTGTGGTGTTGTGTGTGTGTGTGTGTGTGTGTGTGTGTGTGTGTGAATACATATATATATATATATAAATATATATATATATTAATATACATATATATATGTGAATACACATATATATATATAAATATATATACATATATATATTAATATACATATATATATGTGTGAATACATATATATTTAGGGCCGGGTTAGCTTAGTCGGTAGAGCGTTCCTAGTTCGATACCGGTCCTCGCCAACTCAGCGTATGAGTAGCATAGGGATCTGTGCGGTAAAGTAAGGAGCTGATGATAGGTGTCGCGCTCCACCTCAGATGCCAAAATACTCTCCTTGGTCTAGCTGTCTAGCTGACTGGCTGATACGGACTTTAGGCCGCCCGATGACTTTACTTTACATATATATATATATATATATATATATATATATATATATATATATGTGTGTGTGTGTGTGTGTGTGTGTGTGTGTGTGTGTGTGTGTGTGTGTGTGAATACATATATATATATATATATATATATATATATATATATATATATATATAATATATATATATATATATATAATCCGAAAGTCCAGAGAAGAAATCTTCCTTACGACACAAGAGTTTTATTTAAAAAAATCTGTCGCAGTTTGAGAGCTCAATGTGTGCTCTTAATGTTAGAGTCACAGAGCAAATTTATAAGTAAAGAAATAACAAAAGACTTAGAGATTTAGCATATAGTCTATTTCAGGGAGCTTAGACAAAGTGTCTAACTCTCCCAACTCATCAGATGCGAATGATGAATTCTTTATTGGGCATTTGAAAACTGATTTTTTTAATTTTAATTTTTTTTTTTTTATAGTCCTGTGTCGCTCAGCTGTAGAGTAATAAAGATATATTTGATCATGTCAGTAATTTTGTTAGGAATTTCTGTTAAATCAATCTATTCCAGATTTCAACTAAAGGGACCACCCCAGTTCATTTAGAATTCATTTATTTAGTAGTTTATTTCTTCTTCATATCTTCCTATTTAGCTTAATTTATTTATTCTCTAAGTCTTTTGTTATTTCTTTACTTATATATATATATATATATATATATATATATATATATATATATATATATATATATATAAAATAATCAGTCCATTAAAAATAATCAGTCCATTAATACTTTTTCTCGTCTTTTGCATTCTTCGAGTGGCGTCACGCGTCATGACACCTTCGCGTGAGTAGATCGCGACTTGCCTTTCAAAATTAAAACGCTGATCAAATACAGTTATATAACTAAAAAGATGTTCATCTCCTGTCACATATAAAAATATCCATCATTTTCTTCACCCCAAGAGACATCCTGATGAAGTTCAATGTAACCGAAATGTTTTATACATCGATTATTAAATTCATCCCATTTTCGGAACACTTGTTTTTTCAATTTCTTTATATATATATATATATATATTATATATATATATATATATAATATATATATAAATGTGAATACATAAATATATATATATGAAGATATATATATACACATATATATATATTAATATATATATGTACATATATATATATATAATATACATATATATATGTGAATTCATATATATATAAATATACGTGCATCCTCATTCCATAAACATTTAATCAAATGCAAAAATAAGGACAACAATTTTTCTGTTAAAATAGAGACAATTATACGCAACATTGGTAATCTCAGAATTAGAGAAAGTTTATTGATAGCTAAATTAGGTCCTAGTATAAACAACAGATTGGAATTAAACACGGAATACATAGTTAACTAATTACACGTTCCATATATAGCTTATAGTTTATGTATTATCCATATTTTTACATATATATGTAATTTTCCCTATCACAAATTTAAACCAATCAACAATCAACTGCTTATTTTCACTTTATTCCCTCAAGAAATAAATCCAAGGTGGACACTTGAAATAACGAATTTGAATTATGTAATAAATCTATAATAGATATCTACTAATATATATATATATATATATATATATATATATATATATATATATATATATATATATATATATATATATATATATATATATAAAGGTTTTATTTTAAAGTAAATACCCTCTAAACATAGAACTATTAACATAAAAGGATCAAAACAACTAAAACAAAAAAAAAAACAATAAAAAAGCAAACAAAAAAAAGCATAAAAAAACGCTATGCCTTTTATAATTTGAATATTTAATTTATAATATTGAATTTATTTGAAATTTAGAAAGAAAATACTCATAATACATAATTTTCTCTATTTTTGCATCAATCCTAATATATAATTATTATATAATATTTTAATATATAATTAATATGTAATACTTAATCTATTTAAAATCTAAATAGAAAAAAAAATAAAATAAAATCATACTCATTATACATATTTTTCTTAAATCTTCCTCCAATCCTAATAATATATAATTAAAGATAATCTTTTATTTACTTATTTGCTGATCCATGTAGTTGAGTTAATACATTTTTTTTACAACTGAAAATAAGAATAAATAAATAAATAAATAAAAAATATAATAGAAAATTAGAGAAGGGAGAGAAAGAGAAAGAATCAAAACAAAAAAGAAAGAGAAAGAAAAGAAAATGAAAGCTAAGCATAAGAATCTTCTATAACCGACTTTTTATTTTGAATTGGATGGATACATTGTCGCCATGTTTGCCACAATACATTGTCGCAATGTTGGCCACAATTTTGACCGGATGATAAACAGACAATATTGGATACATATACAAGGTAAGATCTTAAGCATTCGTTCTCAAAAAAAAATGTTTAGAAAAAAAGAAAAGAAATTACAGTTATTCGCCCATTTCATTCATAACATAAAGAAGGGGGAAGGGAGGAGAAAGGAGAAAAAGAAGAGGAAGAAAAAGAAAAAAAGAAGAAGAAAGTATCACTACACAAAAAAAAACTTTAGCATATCCATTTCTAATTTTCGTCTCTGAAGGTAAAGTTTCTTTGAAATCGCCAAGACAAAAAACATCTTTTTGTTTTTAGTTTTTATACGCATTGTATTGCCTTCAAAATTTTTAATATATCATAACATACTTAACAATGCTTCAAGCAAATTACCAATTACTTTTATATATATATATATATATATATATATATATATATATATATATATATGAAGATATATACATATATATATATATATAATATATATATATATATATATATGAAGATATATACATAATAATATATATATATATATATATATATATATGAAGATATATACATATATATACACATATATATATATATATATATATATATATATATATATATATATATATATATATATATATATATATATATATATATGAGGGAATAAAGTGAAAATAAGCAGTTGATTGTTGATTGGTTTAAATTTGTGATAGGGAAAATTACATATATATTTATATTTATTTTTCAGCGTCCTTTCTTCAGATTTCAAATTTTGAACAGACTGATAAACAAGGACTATCACTTGCTTTTCTCGTTATTCTGTGATAAAAAAATTTTATCACCTTCCATATACCAACAAATGCCCTGAAGATGATCTAATTAATAGATCGAAACACTACAGCGTCGGCCAATAAACTTACCATATATATATATACATATATATATATATATATATATATATACTAGATGAAACAACCTAGCCTTGGTTGGGTAGAGGAGGGATTTTCTTAAAAAAGGTAGTTTAGCAGATCCATTATTACTAAATCATGAGTTGGATCCCCGCAGGATGCCCCGTTAAAATTCCCAACGTAAAAAAAACCTTGCGTTGATCCAGCCACTCTGAAAAAATATTAATGTCCGCTATTTACAATATCAAATGCAAAAAAAATTCCATTCTATTATCATTTAATTCTTTTTTTTTTTTAATTATCTTCACAAATCTTCATTATTTTTGCTCAAAAAGCGAGATCTGGTGATAATGAATGTGTATATATATTTACTTTGTCATTAATTGTTTCCCCTCTCACACACACACACACACACACACACACACACACACACACACACAACTGCCCTTCATATATATATAGTTAATTTTTTGTTATTATTATTGGAGAAATAATTATATATATATATATATATATATATATATATATATATATATATATATATATATATATATATATATATATATATGAATATTTTAAAGCGAGAGGGGTGAAATAAATTTTGT
>CM042179.1:17880422-17995422 GCA_023376005.1 Doryteuthis pealeii
AATGAGAGTTAGTTTTTATATAAATATAAATATACATATACACACACACACACACACACACACACACACACACACATATATATATATATATATATATATATACATATATATATATGTATATATATATAAATATATGTATAAATATACATATATACATATATATAAATATACATACATATATTTATGTATATATATATAAATATACTTATATATATATAAATATACATAATACATATATATTTATATATATATATATATATAAATATACTTATATATATATAAATATACATATATATATATACATATAAATATTTACATATATATTTATATATATATATTTATAGATATAAATATACATATATATATTTATATAAATATTTATCTATTTATATAGCTCAGTTGGTAGAGCGTTCGGCTAGAAACCACAAGGTGCCTAGTTCGATACCCACCCTCGCCAACTCAGCGTATGAGTAGCACAGGGATCAGTGCAGTAAAGTAAGGAGCTGATGGTAGGTGTGGCGCTCCACCTCAGACGCTAAAATAATCTCCTTGGTCTACCGCTAGTGAAAAGGGGATAGACTCCCTCGCTACATGGCTGATACCGACATTAGGCCGCCCCAACGAAAAATATATATAAACATACATGCACATATATATATATAAATATACATATACATAGATTTATATATATTTATATATATATAAATATACGTATATATATATTTATATATATAAATATACATATATATATATTTATATATATAGATATACATATATATATATATTTATATATATAGATATACATATATATATATTTATATATATAGATATACATATATTTATATTTATATATATAGATATACATATATTTATATTTATATATATATATTTATATATAAATATATATATATAATATACATATATAAATATATATATATAAATATACATATATATATTCATATATATATATTTATATATGTGGAGAAAAGTAGACAAACACGGGATGTTATGGAAACTGGATGTTTATTGTCAACGATGCAACGTTTCGGTCATTTAGACTTTCTTCAGGACACAAATATAGTTCTTGCTTCAATGAAGGGCATTTTCAAAATGATGAAAACAGTAGGTTGTCAGTAGGGGCAAGGGTGGTTGGGGGTGGGTAGTGGATTTTCTTCTCTCTAGATGGGGAGTGTGATGCAGGTGTTGGTCAAGAATGTTTGATGATGGGTGGGGGGGGGTCAAGATGAATGAGTATGTGTATGTGTGTATGTCTGTTTTAATTGTCTTTTATATATATGCATGTTTGGAAACTGGATTTGTCATTAGTTTTATATGTGTGAGTTTTTTTTTGTTTTTGTTTTTTTTTAAACAACTTTCTGTCCATCTATTTGTCTATTTTTATTCAGTAGTATCTATCTTTCTGTATATCTGTCTATATATTTAATTTGAAATTGAATTTAACTGTCTTTCTGTCTATCTGTCTATATATTTTGAATTGAATGTGTGGCTGGTTTGTGTGATTTTTATTTATTCATTTATTTATTTATTTATTTATTTTTATTTTATTTTATCTTAACCTCCTCATATTTCTCCCATATTTATATATATATATATATAATATTATATATATATATATATATATATATATATGAATGACGTAACCATAATGCAGGAGAGATTAACAGATCGCGTGGACATGTGCCGGGAGTTTAAAACTGTCCTTTTTTTCAAAAGTCAAATGCCTCTGAAGACGAATAACACCGAAAAAGTGTTATTCAGAAACCAATGGTAGGAGCGACTTTGTAATTATAAATAAATAAATAAATATATATATATATATATATATATTAATTACAGCCATTTGCACGTGTGTATTTTTCCAAAAAATACACACATGCAACCGGCTGTAATTTATCAATATCTTGATTAATTCAGTGGATTTAACCCTGAATATTCTTATGGTGAGACTCGAGTAGGTTATTACTGTACCATTATATATATATATATATATATAATCCAAAAGTCCAGAGAAGAAATCTTCCTTACGACATAGGTTTTTTTTAAAAACAACTTGTCGCAGTTTGAGAGCTCAATGTGTGCTCTTATTGTTAGAGTCACAGAGCAAATTTATATTTAAATAAATAACAAAAGACTTATAGATCTTGCATTATAGACTATTTCAGGGAGCTTAGACAAAAATGTCTAATTCTCCCGACTCATCAGATGCGAATGATCATTCGCATCTGATGAGTCGGGAGAATTAGACATTTTTGTCTAAGCTCCCTGAAATAGTCTATAATGCAAGATCTATAAGTCTTTTGTTATTTATTTAAATATATATATATATATATATATATATATATATATATATATATATATATATATATATATATATATATATATATATATATATATATATATATATATATATATATATATATATATATATATATATATATATATACATATGTGAATTAAAAGGAAATTAATTCAAGTGTGAATTTGATATTTTAAAAACAAAATGATGTTTACTAATGCTTGGGATCATCAGGAGATAATGTGCAAATATAATTATATATATATAATTATAAAACCGCTGAGAGGAAGGCCCCGAAACGGTGCACATTCTCTCCTGATGATCCCAAGCATTTGTAAACATAATTTGTTTTTTCAAAACACAAATATACATATATACATTTATATATAAATATACATATATATATACATATATACATTTATATATAAATATACATATATATATTTATATTTATATATAAATATACATTATTATAATATATAAACATATATGTATATATATATGCAAATATATAAATATATATATATATATAAAAGTAATTGGTAATTTGCTTGAAGCATTGTTAAGTATGTTATAAAATAATAAAATTCGAAGGCAATACAATGCGTAAAAAATAAAGACAAAAAGATGTTTTATATGTCTAATCGATTTCAAAGCAAAGCTTTATCATCAGAGTGTATTTTCAGAAATATATATATATATAGAGAGAGAGAGAGAGAGATACAGACAGACAGATAGTATATATATATATATATATATATATATATATTAAAAACTATCTGTCTGTCTGTATCTCTCTCTCTCTCTCTTTCTCTCTCTCTCTCTCTCTCTCTCTATATATATATATATATATATATATATATATATATATATATAGGCACAATATTACAATTATCATCATAGGAAATGAACTCAGTGATTGGATAATTTGTAGGGCAGACTGGTATTTTTAGTCCTGATATAGCATCCAGTCCAGGAGAGAAAAAAAATCTCTGAATTTAAACCAACTGTATTCTCATCAAAAATTGACCTTGTTTCATAACCTTCCTATGGCAAAGGTACTAGGTAAATATCTATTCAAATGCCTCATTATACATACTGTATATATAAATGCCAAAATAGAGTATATATTTTCTGATCTACTACCATGTCAGATGAACATAAAGTCCAATTAACATGGGGAGACGTGCACAAACCGACACTTGTGCATTGACCAGTGTAAAAATTGTATGAATCCCTTTTCCAAAGTGCTTCAAGCTCTGGGCAATAAACCCAGCCTTAACCCTTTAGAGTATGAAGATAGATGCAACTAAAAATACACATCTTACCCCTCTAGTAACAATTAAACCAGAATGTGTGTGTGTGTGTGTGTGTGTGTGTGATAGAAAAGTTAGTCAATGCCTTTGTTAGATTAAGCCAACATTGATACAATGAATAAACTTACAAGTAATAGTTTTACTGAGTAATGCACTTTGATGAAGGTGGTGGTTGTGGTGGTGTTGGTTTTGCATATAAACTAATTTCTGAAACATTAAATCTTATCTTTTGTCTTTATCCAACTGCTTACTGTGCAATGCAACGTGAAGTCTCATACACGTTTTCTGAGTGCATTAAAAAATAATAAATCGTTCTCAGGCCTGGGAAGAAATGGTGTGAATTTCTAAATCTAGCTGCTTTGGGAAATAATAAGATATACATATTTAATGAGGGCCATATACGTTGTTTGGTTAGTTATAAATAAAAGTCACATCCTCATTTCATTTGAATAAATTTAATTTTGTTCTTGAATCTTTGTTACTGTTAAGCACCTCTTTCACAAATAATTCCATTTTCAAAAGTTTTTCAATAAATAGTAAAAATTATTTTCCTTCAATGATTTAATAATATATGACTCTTTTGATAATATAATATTTTACACCTGTGATTTTTCAATTTATCATAAAATAAATCAAATTAGTATAATTATTAGATTTTATTTTTGATTCCCAAATCTTTTTCATGATTTATTGAAATTAAACTCACATAGGAATTTCATTGTTTATGTTTAATTTAAACTTTAATTAAAAAATCTTAAAGAATTTAGTAAAAATACAATTATATCTTATTTAATAGTATTTCTTTAACCTTATTTATTTTGCTTTGTTTTTCTTGAAATTCCCTGGTGATCAAGTATGATCCTTATTCTTGGAAGACTTCCTTTCTTTGACAGTACCTTGCAAATTAAATTACAGAGGGCATATTGTAGCAGTTATATACACAATACACCACCATTTTTATGTTTACATTTTTTAACACTTGTATTAGATGTAATAGTGTCTGAATTTCTTAGATGAAGCTTGGTCAATTATTATTGATTTTTATGTATTGCTTTCATTATATTTCTTTTGCTTTTTAGCCAAAGTTTATATAAGCATATATACACATATCTCTTAACTTTTTAAATTTGTGCATGTAAACAAAAAAAAATAAAGCTATAAAAAGAATGACATTATTATAGTTCACATTTAAATATGTTTCAGTGTATATACTCTTTAACATACACTTTGTACAATTCACATCTGATAACTTTCAAATTGAACTATTTAATTTCTAAGAGAATCACTCTGGGGTTGTTTTTTTTTTTTTGAAAAACTGATAAGTATCAACTCAGATGCTGACTTGTTTATAAAACTACAAACATTTGGCTCCATATAAACCATGACAAACTTTCTAAATATTTTGAAGTGAAATTATAAAATCCAGAATAGAAGATTATATGTGTTGGTCAAATTGAAATGCTATAATCTGGCAAATTTAGACAATATCTCAATAAATAGATTATGAAGTCATAATAATAAAGATCCATGATTGAATCTCAATGAGTTGGTTCAATGGATTACATAAATTAGTAAAACAATATGAAAGCCAATAATTAAAGATATTTTTTAAGGTTGTGTAGATTTTAGACATCAAAAACTTCATATGATGATGATGATGATGATTTACTATATTCTGTCATTGGAATAGTTTGGAACATTTTACAGTAACATTCAATCCTTTTTCATTTGAAGGTACTTTACTTTGTGAGGGTCCTTAGTTCCCTCAGTTGCTTGCCAATCTTTAGGGTGTCTAGTCTTTCATTCCAGGTCACAATGTCAATTTCCCTGGGATAAAATAATTGGTTTCTAAAAGAAACCAATAATTTTACTCAGCCTAATTTTTAAAGTTCTTTAAGGTTATTTGGTACATCTAACCAGAAAAGTTGCATTAAAAATAGAAAATATAAGAATATATTATATTATAAACTTTACAATAATGTCACTTCTGTCCAAATCAAAACCACATAGAATATAATTTCTCACTAACTTCCTATAAGTCATTTTAAACACAGTTACATTTCACTAATAAATTATTGATCATTACTGAATCTTACATGTGTTCATGCAAAGATGTTGGCTAAATACAGATATTCTATTTGCTTCATGAGATGACTCAATAAATAGTGTAGCAACAATCTTTTACATTCTGCCTTCAACAAGATTGGATATAAAAATTATGTTCCATATACGACTGCTTATGTAACAGAAGAAGGTAAAACGAGTTATTTCATAAAATGAGATTCTAAGGAAAATAAAGAGATAAAACACATCATCTATAACAGTTTACATATAATGAAGAAAGGAGTACATTTTTTTTTAATAAGTTTTCTCCAAGGTTTTGCAATTAAAATATAATAAATCTGTTATTCTACAAAAGGCATACAATCTGAAATTTTTGTGACAAATTGTTTTGGAAGGATTAATATTTTGGACTTTTTAATGGCATTATATATATATACCTATATTGTTAACCTTGAATTTTAAAACAACTGGAACAGATTTTTTTAAAATTGTTACACTATTTGTAACTAACACTAATTAACAAAATTTATACACTTATTTCTTTCAAACATATAAATAACTAACCAACAAAATTAGTGAATTTTTATTCAAAGTCAAAGTTAATTTACTAAAATACATATATTTAATGTTATTTTTTTTTTTGTATTTAATCATTTGCAGGATTACCTGGCCAAATATGGGTATTTGCATGATTTCAATGTAACCAGTCCAAAAAATGTCTTTAGCAAAACAGCAGCAGTTTTGTAAGTATATTTTATCAAAATATGAAGCTACAAGATATGCTTATTTCTGTTTTAATTTTAATTTTTTCTTCATGTGAGCTTGAATTTTAACTACAATAGATTTAAAAGGAATAAAACCAAACTATTTCCAAAAATAATAATCTCATGCACCCTTATAAATGAAAAATATTCCATGGTTTCAAAAATGCCTTTAAGGTCTCATTAAGTATAATTTTATTATTTTTCAATTAATTTTTTAAAGAAAAGATTTGCTACATATCAAAAACATTTTAAATGATTATTGTATTTAAAGTTTCCTTTAAAATGCTATGAATTTTAATCTTTTCTCACTATATATTTTGTTAGAAAGTAAATAAATAGTCTCTATAATAATGTACATATTTTTCATATATTGATTTGATTCTTTTGTCCATTATTTTTTATGTAAGAGTTTCTGGTTAAACAATCTAAATTCTTTTTATATAATAATAATCAAAATAATACAAGGATAAAAAGATGATAAGGAAGTATAAATACAAAATATGTTCAAGGTGACAGATGTATAAATTTTGCTGAAAATAAAGTGAAAATAAAAAATAAAATTTTATAAATTAATGTAATTTAGTCAAAGGTGATATTTAAAAAGTTATTCATATAATTACAGAGCTTTTCAGAAATTTGCTAATTTACCAGAGACAGGAGTCATTGATGAAGAAACTGTACAAAAGATGAAGCAACCAAGATGTGGGGTCGTGGATGTGCATAACACTCTGGGTAATTACAAATTAGGTAAATATCAGACTTTTTTCTGTCAAATTTTATAATATGTGAATTTCTACCATTTTATTCAATTAAGTTTTAGTTTAGTTTTTTCTAAAATTATGATGTACTCATTTCCTGTATTTACTATTTTATTTTTCCTTATGCAAATTTTATTCTCATCTTGTATCTCAATGTAATTAAAACATTTTTGCAGGTCCATCAAAATGGAGCAAAACTGACCTCACTTATAGAATAACTAAATATACAAAAGATCTCCCAGAAAATGTTCAGAGGTAAGATTTCCCTGAATTTAATTTTGAATAGCAAATACAATTTTTGTTCATTTATCATTACTTACAGTAGTTGAATATTTACAAGACAACCAAGTAATGTTCCTCTCTTTATTTTTTATTTTTATTTTTTTAACTGAGCAGTCCAACTTTATTTTTGATAATTCTGTTATGAGAAGGGTGTAATGAATTATATGTAAACAAGTACAAAATGTAGTTTAATATTGTAGCAGAGTTGTTTCAGGTATTTTGATCAAAAGATTAGTGCTGAAATGAATTATAAATAAAAACAAGCAAACAGGAAAACAAATAATTGGACGTTCAGTTAAAACAAACATTGTTTTTTTATATATTGTTTTTGATAATCAGCATTAGTTTAAGATAGGTTGTGTGGTTATAAATTTTTGTATGTGTACAGTGTTAATATTCTTTTTAGATGCTTACTTGCATGTTAATCCTGAAATTCCTTATATTGAGAATAAGACTTGTTTACTGTCATTAAATTTTGAGGTCGATACTTTTGATTTGTCTGTTTTCTGAGACTCCTGGGTTGCTACTGACTACAGTATAAAATCTTGCAGATGGGATTTTAAATGTTTGTACTGGAGATTAAGTGCATTCGTATATTTTTGTTTGTTGGCAGGATATGCATGAAGCCCAAAATTTGTTATTTTATCCATGTTTGTCCAGTAATATCTAGACTTAATCATTTTAATGAATGATTTAATGCCTGGGGTGATATTGAATGTATGTTATTAAAAATAGATCTACACAACTTACACAGAATGAAAGGTCTGGGGTAAGATGTAGATAAATTACATAATACAAAATGGTTATTTGTAGGTAAAATGATTTTTTTTAAGTCCAGGAAAGATTGAATTTCAGGGTCAGATGTTTGTGCTTCAGGAAAAGCTGAAATAAGTCAATATGTTGTTGAAATGTTGCTGATGCATTTTAAATTCGAAATCTCATATAATTCTATTGAAAAAGTCCAAAAGGAAAAATTAATTGGTGTTTTTGGAATTTCATCTGGTTGCATTTTGACTAAGATTATTATCCTCTGTCCTGTGATCCAGATTTCTTGTAGCTGATGTTATGCTCTCAGGACAATTGTTACAAGGGAGGGTATCCCTTAAGCTGTCCATTTCCTTCTGATATACCTCATCACTACTGCCTGATGTTGTAAGCAATTGACGATACCTTTCTTTATATTGCATGGATGGTGGGAATCGAAGTTGAGATACTCTCAGGTGAAGGTAGGCTTATGATACACGGATGAACTGAATCTTTGCTCTGAGTGAGTTATTAACACATCTAGGAAGGACAATTTGTTGTCTTGTTCCTTCTCCATTATGAACTGTATAGACAGACGGATTGAGTTCACATTATCCATTAGTATTTGAACATCTTTCTGATGGGGGCCAGAGAATGAATGAAAATCTTAGGGAAACATAGGACTAGTCAGGTTAACATTTGGGGAGCAGAATATAGTTCCAATCTATGGACCTCTGGGTTATGGGCCCAGAACGGCTTCCACTATATTTGCAGTGGACTCTACCTAAGTTATGATTGATAAAACATCTGACTATCAACTAAATAAGTATAATCAAGTATAATTTCATATTTTAATATTTAAAGGTGGGTAGTTGTTGGTATTGTCCCTGTTAGGCTCAAGTTGAACAAAACAACTCCGACACGAGTGTTAAACTTAACATAATGGACTTTAATAAATTGAACAGCACATGGAGAAACATATAAGACATGAAATACACATACAAGGAAAGGAATGATATACAATAAAACAACATATACATTAGTTCATTAAATGAACATACAAAAATAGAGATAGGACAGGAGGGTCGATAATTTCAAGTAAACTCACTAGTGATGTGTTGAGGGCAGAAGCCCCCACACAATAAGGGTGTAGACATAAATGTCTAACCCATGTGTATGAGGCCCCATAGAAGACAGAGAGGCCAAGAGTTCAAAACAGGCGCTTAAATACCAAAAAACCCTGGTGGTCAAAAACGGGAACCCAAAGGGAAGATAACTCTTCCAGGCAAAGGGAAGACAACCCAACATTCCTATAGCTTTTTTTCTCTACATAGTATGTAGCAAGTGCCGATTATAAGAACATGAAGAAGAACAAGAGGTTTTAACTGTTTATTATACACAAGTTTATACATTTAGCAACAAACAAAACAATGCATGTAAATAATAGGGATTTATTTGGCATGTGAAATAGAAAAATATGTTGATAAAGTTAATGAATGGATCTTTTTATGTTCATCAATGAGCAAAATATTTGAGCATAAAATGTTCTTTTGTGTGTATGATAAAAGATAATGTATTGTAAATTAATTCTTTCTTTTCTCTTGGAAGTCCGTCACAGACGATGATGATGTCACTCCATATCTTCAGTTGTGGGCCCTCTGGTGGTTCATTAATCCAATTCTGGACTTGCAGATTTGGTCACACACATTGCAGGGGAAATTCCCATCTACATTTGGTTGTTCATGACGACAAAGACGTCGCTGCTCTGCAGTCCTGTTTATCTCATTATTGAGCTGCGTAGCTCCTGTGCGGCAGGCGTCTCGCCAACCCTGTCAGTTGGAGGCTAGATCTTCTACGCTTGAAGGTGTGATGGTACATTTCTTCAGCGTTGTCTTAATATGGTCTTTGAACAGCTTTTGGGGAGGCTCCTGTCCTCCGTGTGCTATCTGGGAGTTAACTGTAATGTATTTTGAGGGGCAATCCATCACAGTTGGCGTTGCGATAGGATGGTCTCAATTGGGTCAATGCTTGCTCTGCTTCTAATTTCTAAGTGGGGGATTTTGTGCCATCACTTTATGCCCAGTATGCATTGATGTGGAATGTCTCCAGTTTTTTCAGGTGTCTGAGATATAACACCCACAACTCAGTTCCATATAAGAGTATGGATAGGCATAATGAGATCTTAGAATTGTAAATTAATACTTCTTAATTAACTACAATAATAAACATTTGCCTAAATTTTTTAGATGAGGCGTGATGTGTATAATTTTGATTTTTTTTTTTTGGACTGTTGTCCTCATCTTTATTGTGGTATGTAAAAACCCAACATTTCAGCCACTTTAATAGACAGGGAACACCTGAGGAAGGTCAGAGGATACAACGACCAAAACATGTTTTACATACCACAATAAAGATAAGACCAAAATCATACGTAAACAAGAACAGACTACTATATCTAATTACCAATACAATGGAGAAAAGTCCTATTATGACAGAATAATTGTAGGTATTTTATTTCATTTTGATTATATCTTTAAACTTTAATACTTAAATTTTATATAATTCTATTTTCTTTTTTTTTTTTTAGCATGCAAATAAAGAGGGTTAAATTTAGATTTAATAAAATGCTTATATAATTGTATATTTACCAAATTACTCTATTAGTTTATGTAAAAAGGAGAAACTATTATATATTAAAAGTTATTGTTTTTTAATTCAATTTACTTTTGTTGGTGATTGTGATCCAACAAATAATAATAATCTCCATGTATCAACAAGAGCATTTTTTAATTCTTGTTTTATCATATTCATTTTTATATGTTTGTTTAATATCAATCAATAGTTTACTCATTTAAATTTCTATTATGTACATTTGAGGTTTCTTGGGATTTTATTTAATTTATTTAATGATAACACAGGAAAAACAAACTGTAGTATAAACAAAAAATGTATAGTATAAAACAAAATGCATTTAAAATAAGTACTCATTTCAGTATTTTTCTGATCTCATTTCCTCCTTTATTTTTTATATATTCTGTATATTTTGTATATTCAGGAGTGAAATAGCAAAGGCTTTCAAATACTGGAGTGATGTGACACCATTAACATTTAAAGAATTGAAAACTGCTAAAGCAGACATTATGATTGAATTTGTTGTCAAAAACCATGGTGATGGTTATGATTTTGATGGCAAAGGTAGAGTATTATTATATTTTTTGCTTTTCTAACTTATTCTCATGTAAATATATTCACACATCCATCAAAACTAACATTTCATTAAAATATTCTTTATTAACATCCACATTGTAAGTATTTTAAAATTATAACCATATTCTATTTGTTTTCTTTATATTTTATCAAATGAGAGCTTTATTTATATGATAAACATTCATTTATGCTTTGAATATCATTAAATATGTCTTGTTTACATTCATTAAGTATATTCATATTTTAGTTGATTGCTAGGCTTATGTTGTTGTGGATTAAGGAATAATATAAAGAAAAATAATAGAAAATTTAAATGTTAATTGTACTAAGTGAAATTAGATATATTCAAAATAAATACAAGACACCTTTTATATTGAATTAGGAGAGATAATGTGTGTGTGTGTGTGTGTGTGTGTGTGTGTGTGTGTGTGTGTGTGTGTGTGTGTGTGTATTAACTGTTCAGAAACATATCTTGACTATTTCTTCACAATATCATGCAATAATTTTTGCAATAATCATAAACACACTCATTCCTAAGCTGGAGTCTACACAATTGATTGTTTAAATTGTAACAAAAATATGTAGGCGAGACTTCCAGATCCTTATCTAAACGTCTATCGGAACACAAATATCACATTAAACGTGATTTTCTAAACAATCCCTTAGCTAAACACATTTTTGACCATAACCATTCCTTTGACTTTAAAGGTGCCAAAATATCAACCCACATGCACAATAGAACACTACGTAGAATTATGCGTTATTCTTACCCATAAAACCATACCCCAAAGACAAGGCTTATTTAATATATCCCCTTATTTAGCAACAATCATAGTCAGAAACCATAAAATCCCCTTCACATGACATTTTCCGTTATATACTTCCAAACAAATTTTAAATTTTTCACATTTTCCAAAAAATAAAAATAAAACCTTACAACGGTTCATACTTTTTTACTTTATATATAAGAAAAACAAAAATTGGAAAATTTACAATATTAATTACAAAATTAAAATTCTTTTCCTATAAATCTGTTGAAAACTTAACATCAACAGGCTAATACTCATCCCGTTTTGAATAAGAGAATTCATCTAGTATCAAATCTTGTCAATATATCTTCCTTTTTTAAAAACTGTTACAATAATTATACAATACATAATCTGATGACCGAGAAAAATGCGGCAGAAGTGGCTCACATTCGAAATTATTGTATAACTTTTTTCTTTTTTGCAACATCAAGGTTTTTGTTTTGAACTCATATGACTTTTGTCTCCGATCTTAACAACACGGAGTATAAACAAGCTCTGAAGATGATTTTCATAAAATCGAAATATTGTTCAATATCAGCGAAGTTATAAAATGTTTTCACTTTTGTGATGTTTTCATACCTTTTTTATATATACTCATATATATATATATATAGAGAGAGAGAGGGGGGGGAGGGAGGGAGATAGATAGATAAATAGATAGAAAGAGAGAGATGTGTTTGTGAGTACATATATACATCAATTGTAAGCTCAAGGGATTTGGGCACAACTAGGAGTGGAAGAGGGGATCACCCACCTCTCTCTTCTTGAGATGTTTTTAAAATACTCTTTTGAGATTAAATGAGTTCAAATATTGAAAACTTTCATCAGTCAAAGTTGACCGTGGTTGATATACATCCAAATTCTGAAACGATGTAGCATGTGATTGAAGAAACCAAATAAACCAAACCAAACCAAATTGATAAAAACCAAACACAAGAGTGAGACCTGTCACACCTTTTTATTGTGGCTGGTCTATTCTTTTGCATTCCTTTTTTCATGCCCATATGTTTGTTATTGTGGTGTCACCAGTTTCTCTTCATATGTCTTGAAGTGATGATTCAGAGTACTTCTTCCCCACACAGTCAGCTGAAAAGACCCTCCATAGATTTGATGTCAATAATGAGTGCCTTCATGTCTCTCTTGCACACACATCTCTAGCTAGGAGTGGTGGTCAATATATTTCTTTCCCAGATGTCAGATAATGTATTTTGAAATACAGCCATCCTCCATGTGTGATACATATAGTGTGCACTGTCTGAAAAAGTTATGCATACTGGGAAGGCCAGTAGAGAACTTCAGCAGGATTGAGTGACAAGTTTCAATATTCACTTACCTAATGATATAAGTGTTGATAAAACCCAAACTAAGAGAACAAAGATGGTAGTGCATAATATATGTGTTATCAGCATAGAGACATATGCAAGACAAGAGAGTAAACTTAAAACCTTCAATCTCTGAAACATTCATCATATACTGGAAATATCATAAAATGTGTGTTTGTATGTTCTTTTACAAATAACTACAATTTATCATTCTTTGAGGCTTTTCATCCATATTTATACAAGTCTAATTTTTTTTACAGGATTATAATATTTGATAGTCTAGTATAAAATCAAATTTCCTCAAGAAGAAATTGGCAAAGATACTTGATTTACATTTTCTTACATTTTTAATTGCAAATACCTGTATCAAATAACCCTGATTTCTGTTTTAATAACAAAAGTTATTGATAAAGTCAATAAGATATAATATTCCTTTATTCTACCTATTTGGAAAATGGTTGCCATAAACTTTGAAACATCAGCATTACAATTTTTGTAGAAGAATTATTGTGTGAAGAATACATGGAATAGGATTTTACTTTTATACCCAGTGCTAAATTTTTAGGTAAGGAAACTGACATAATGCTGTCTATTTTTTATATCCCTTATTTGATGTCTTGTAGTGATGAATTGAAAAATAAAACAGGAAAGATTTTTTTTTTAACTAGCTAGAATATAGGAGAAACTTTATACAACAAAAATGTGAAATAAAACTGAAAATATTCCAATGATTTCTTCCACAATTCCCAATGGTTTATCTTTCCCAATCTTTCCCAATCTTTCCTAATCTTGTACTCTGTTTATATTAATTTGTTGCTTTGATTTATTATGTGATTAACCATTTCCTCTTAATCTCCACATATCCTACACTTCTGCTGTTACTTCTGCTGCACATTATCTATTTTTCCTTTGATAAAATTGATCCTTATGACATTATTTTGAGTGGGGGTTTTAAAAGATTCAGTTTCTTTTTTTGAGGTTCCTCTTTCACAGCCATTAGTGGACTAATGAATGGTGTAGGGCTTTTTGTGGTACCGGTAACATATCTAAAAAGAGCTCTAAATGGTAATTCATTTAGTTGCAAGAGGTAACCAATAGTTTGAAGATTTCTGTTCAGCTTCTTTTCTAGCTTCCAAATATCATATATATATATATATATAAGTAAAGAAATAACAAAAGACTTAGAGATTTAGCATTATAGCCTATTTCAGGGAGCTTAGACAAAGTGTTTAACTCTCCTGACTCATCAGATGCGAATGATGAATTCTTTATTACTTTAAAGGCATTTGAAAACAGATTTTTTTTTTTATCATATTAATAGTCCTGTGATATGAATTCAAAACGAAAACCTTGATGTTGCAAAAAGTTATGCGTTAGTTTCAAATATGAGCACTTCTGCTACAGCTTATCTCAATCAACCAAATCAGGTATCTATTATTGTAACATTTTTGAAAAAATAAGACATATTCCAAGTTCGACACCAGAGGAAATCTCTTATTCAAACAGGAAGAGTATTAATCCGTTGACAGTAGGCCTGCAACGGATTTTTAGAAAAGAATTTTTATTTTTGTAATTAATTTTGTAATTTTTTTATTATTCTATTTTTTATTTTTCTTATATATAAAATAAAAAATTAAGAATGATTGTAAGGTTTTTATTTTTTGGAAAATGTGAAATTTAAATTTAATGTGAAATTTAAATTTAATTTATTTTATTCTATTTTATTTATTTTATATTTTTCTTTCTAAGTCACTTATACATACACATATATATACATACATATACACACACATATATATACATATATATACACATACATACATATACACACATACACATATACATATATGAAGATCCAAGAAAACCTGTTATATCTACTTAGTAATTTAACTAATTCAAAATATATATATATATATATATACACATATAAATCCATACAGACACACATGTCCATACCCATGCATGTATCCACACACACACACACACACCAATACACACCTGAGTCAGGAGAGTTAGACACTTTGTCTAAGCTCCCTGAAATAGACTATAATGCTAAATCTTTTGTTATTTCTTTACTTATATATTTGTTCTGTGACTAACATTAAGAGCACACATTGAGCTCTCAAACTGCAACAGGTTTTTTTAAACAAAACTCTTGTGTCGTAAGGAAGATTTCTTCTCTGGACTTTTGGATTATATATATATATATATATATATATATATATATATATATATATATCTGTATGTGTGTGTGCATCTGTATGTGTATGTGTCTGTGGAGTGGGGGTGACAAGAAGTTTAATATTTTGGGTTTAAAAGTGGCTAGTTATTCCTGGTGCATGTTTACAGGTTTGTTTTTTTTTAACCCAATTACATTTGGTAGTCGCACAGAAAAGGAGTTGAAAGAAAGAAAATGAAGAGACAGACAAAAGTGTCTCATCCCAGTTAAGGCCTAAGGCTACTTTTTTTCCTGCACATGCTCGGAGGATTTTTTCGGTCTGAAGGCTCATGGGAGTTTTTTTTAATTTTTTATATTAATCCCTACATGTGTATACATATTAGGTTTTTATTAGAATAATTGCAGATTTTAACCATCTACTTTAAAGCAGTACATTTCATTTTAACTTGAGATTTATTAATTAAGATAAGACATCATTAGAAACTATGCATTAAAAATCCTATTGTCAGTGAATCCCAGTGAATCCCACCTGGGTAAGATGGAGTTTCATAGCCTAGTTTTTCAATTTCAACAGATACAATTTTTTTTTTTTTTTTTGCTGTGATGGTTTTACCATCAGAGGCTGTAATGAATCATTCCACTTGCAGACCACCAAATAAGGATTATAATTTTCTGTTGACCTAACATTAATCATCCAACATTTAACCATTAAACAGTTTATAAGCTGATAATTGTGGAAAGGTTAATGTTTAATTCTTCTAAATTGTTTTGCATTGATTTGCTTCTATTATGACCTTCAATTATTTGTCTTCAATTCTCATACTCAAGGTTCTCATCTTCTTTATAAAATGTTTAATTGATTTTGCATGGAGTTTCTGCTGCCTTAATTTTGAATTCATACAATAAAATCACTCACATGGATTTACTTTCTACCTTTAATTTTACTGTCTAAAATAAACAAGAATAAATAATAGAAACTATGTCATCAGCCTAAATCAATAGAGGAAAATTTGCATTTTAAAATCGAATATAACAATAAAATAATAAAACCATCAAATTATTATACTAAATACATACATTTATTTCATTTATTTATCTTTCCACTTTTTTTATTTAGGTAATGTCCTTGCACATGCATTCTATCCAGAAAATGGAGATGCCCATTATGATGATGATGAAACATGGACAAGTGGATCTAAATCTGGAATTAATTTCCTTGCGGTAGCAACTCATGAATTTGGTCATTCCCTTGGACTTGACCATTCAAATATAGATAAAGCAATTATGGCACCTTTTTACAATGGGTATCAACAAAACTTGAAGTTGGATAAAGATGATATTGAAGCTATACAAAAATGGTATGGTAAGTAACAAACTAAATAATTCTGTAATAAAATGTTATAGCTGCAAAAATATAAGGAAAAATAAATAAAACAGAAAAAAATGGGTTATTTCCTATAACTCCAGCATAAACAAAGGGGAACCACTCTTGACTGATAAATTATTTATTTATTGATCTACTACGAAAAAAGAAGATGGTTAGGGTTTAGGGTTGGGGTTAAGGTTAGGGTTAAGGTTTTAGGGTTAGTTTAATGGGAAAATAAATAAATAACTTATCAGTAAAGAGTGGTTTATGTTGGAGTTATAGGAAATAACCAAAAAATGAAATAGAAAAAATAGGAGTGTACCAAAAACGGAAAAGAGAATGAGAGAACAGATATATGCCAGATGTTATTACTGATAATAAAACAAAATGAAATGAAGAAATATCTTAGCAAATGTTTGTCCATCTCTCTGTAAATCTAAGACCATTTCTGATCTGATTTTATCTAAACTTTTAGGATTGTTTGAAGAAAGGTTTTTATATTTCATTAGGCAAGAAAGATTTGGCCTTTTCCCCAAATGAAACATGCTATTCAAACAAAAAGTTTATGTAAAAAAATGGAACACTTTTTAATGATATACTTTTTCTTATATTCAAGCCCTTGTTTTAGTTTTCTTATATCAGGGTCCAAGTGGTAAAGAGGGTGCCCCCTATTTTTCCCAAGTACTTTTGACCACATCCATGAATGTCTTATTTATTGTAATTGTTGATTGTTGATTGTTTTTTGTGAAGTTTATTCACTTGGGAGGGTTTATTGTTTTTTTTTTGTGGTTACAAGATTAATTCAGGAGGGCTTACTGTAGGTGGGGGTGCTATGGTTAGTGCATTAGTTATTAAAGATGTTCGATGTTAGTGTTAAATGATAGTGTTAGTGTTAAATGATATTTATGCTAGTTTTTTTTTATCTTTGATGCTAATTGCTTCTAGAATTTACAGACATTTTTATTATTTTTATAGAGGATTTCAGTATTACTGATGTAGATTTTCCATAAATTTAATTGTTTTTCAAGAGGCTCTCTCGAAATAGCATGCAAATTTATAAACTATGTTAGTTTGGTTTAGGGAGATTATAGGGGTGTTTGTGTTATTTTTAACTTTGAGTTTAATGTTTTAAAATTAGTGTAGTTGATAAGTTTTATTTATTTTGGTTGTTCGATGGTTTTAATGTTTCAGTTTATAATGTTGGTTATTTCTTGATCACCTAATTTATAGTTTTTATGCAATTGATTCCTGTGATATAAATTATGTTGTTGTTGTTTTTGTTATTTTTGTGAATGGAATGACAATAAAGTTTTATTTGCTGGTCAACTAGTTTATTGGGGAAATTATTGTTAATAAGGGTTTGTTTTATCTTAGTAAGTTTTCTGTTTTGGGAGAGATGTAAATTTTTCTATGGATTAAGTTTGTTTGTTTTTTGTTTTTGTTTTTGTTTTTTGTTTTTTGTTTTGTTTTGTTTTGTTTTTATTTTGTTTTTTTTTGGGGGGGGGTTAATTCACTATGGTAGATGAGTAGATTTGAGTTGTGACAAGTTTGTTTGTTTGTTTGTTGTTTTTTTTTTTTTTTTTGGGGGGGGAATGTACAGGGTTGTAGTGAATTTGTTATTGTTGCTGAAGTTGGTGAGTACATCTAGGAAAGGGATTTTTTGTTAATGTTAAGTTCAGTAGTAAAAATTAGTATGGAATATTCTTCTAGGGTTTGTTTTAGTTTGTTTATTTCATTATGGGATTGTGTAATAATGAAGATCAACACATTGGACATATATTGTGGATTTAGTTATTACTGTGTTGAATATTGTATTTTTAACATAGGGTATGAAGTATTCTGATATTATGGGGTTAGAGAACCCATCAAGTCTCCATCGGTTTTTATATAGATTCTGATGAAATGCTCATAAAAGGGGACATGTGGAGTGCAGGTATAGAGTAGTTTTTCAAGGATTTTTGGCTTTATGACAGAAAGGATTGAAGGCAAATTGTAGACTTTTACTATTATTATCTTGATTGTTTCATTGGTGGGTGGAGTAGAATTTAAAATTTGTATGAAATCTTTAGAGTAATTAATTCAGTATTTGTTAGGTATATATGAATTATATATAGGGGTAGGAATCTGTGAAATCATGGGTCTTCTCAGTTTTATTTTCTTATATATATATATCTAGGTTTCAAGTTCTATAATTTTAGTAAGTTTGAGGGATCCAATTTCAGTGTTATTGGCAGTGAAAATCTTTTTGATATGTTTTTTGTGCTCATTCAGTTGGGTTTTTGTAAGCTTTTTAAATTTTGTCTTGTTTTTGAGAATATTTTCTATTTTTGTATTATAGTCTTAATTATATGATGCAACACATGGTCAGTTTTTAAGTGGAGTACAAATGCTTTAAATTCAGAGTGTTCCTGCTCCAAGAGACTGGTTGCCTAACCAAAGCTAAAGAACCAAGTCTGCCTTACTATTTACCAATAGTTGGGGTTATAGGTGGGGGCAGAAAAGGTGGATTCATGCCTTTTACAAAGCATGAAGTGAAACATAAACTACTTCTTCCAGGATTTGAACTCAGATAGCTGATTTCATTTCTCATGATGATAACCATTATGCTAAGCATGCCTCCATCATCTACATTCACTGGAATGACTTTGTTACCAATACTGAAGTCCTTGAACAGGCAAAAATCTCCAGCATCGAGGACATGTTACTAAAGTCCCAGCTACTCTGGGAAGGCCATCTCCAGGATGAGAAATCATCACCTGCCCAAAATCACACTATATGGTGAATTCTCAACTGGCCATCATGATTTAGGGGCAGCAAAGAAGCAATGCAAAAAATGCTTTAAAAAAATCCCTTGATGCCTGTGTCCTATTGATCATTACCAATGATCCATTCTAACTGGGAACCATGATGCATGGCATTTCAGCGCTATGTTGTCTCCTCCTTTGAAACCCACAGGGCAATACTCAAGGACAAAAACCACAACACAATGCCAACAAACCCTCACCATGCCTTCCACTGCAGCCACTGTGACCATGCCTGCCTTATCAGCCATGAACATGTTCACAGTCAACATGGATCACCTATATGGTCACTTTCCAAGCTCAAATCCATTAACAGTTACCAAAGAGAACAAGCCAGATACATGGAGAAAGGAGGGATTCATGTATGCAAACACCAACGACTTTAACTTTTTATAGCTTAGAATGCTACAGTAATAAGAATCATTTGTAACTATTTCGTGTAAATTTTTAACATCAAAAATTGTGAATAATTGTTTTGATAAATGAAATTAGAATAAATTTTATATATTTGCCCATTAGTCTCATTGTGTCCAAATCTTGAATTTGACATAGAACAATATTTCATTTATTTTTTAAATAAATATTTGTTAGTGGTAAAGAATATAATGATGAATAAATAAAATGAAAGCAAAAGGCGAAGTATGAAAAGACAAAATGTAAAAAGAACGGAAATTAATTTTTGAAAGAAAAAGTCAAGTAATAAGATTAAGATAAGTTGATGGTTAGTAAACAAAATAAATTATCAAAAAATAAAGAAAAAATAATAAACAAAATAATAAATAAACATGAATTTCTTTTTATTTTACTATCTACTCAATATTATTAGAATTCTGGGGTATGGGGGTTATCGTCCTTTGTCTGCGAGCCTCTGTTTCAAACCAACCAATCACAAGCCAGCATACTTTAGCGGCAAAGCCGAATAAGCAGACTCATCCTATCTCTTCTGATTCAACCCTCACTGGAGACAGGCCTAAATAAGGGTCGCTTCTATTCTTCAACAGACAACCAGAATCGGAGTCGGACACAAGCAGAAGTCCATCATATCCGAACTTATTAGAAGGCCGTAGCAAAGGGCTCCGTTAATACCCCATATCTCAGGATACACCAGTTAAGTGATAAATATTATTATTTACGCAAACGAAACTAAAGTTTGCAATTCTTTATATGTAATACAAATCTTTTATTCATATTTCTTGTCGTTTGGTTATTTCTTTGACTCTTAACCTGTCTGCCACACTCGTGGTTAACTCCATTACAAACCTTGGAGTATTTCCGCTAGTGTTCTTTTCTTTATAATATTTTCCCAATTGCCTTTTTGAAATAATGGAGTATGGCTGTTTCTTTTTTACATGGGTCAGCAGTTGTTTTAAATTTTGTTTAATGTATACATTTCCTTTTAGAAATTTAATTATCATGTTTTATCTCTTTTTATCATATTGATTTTATCTATATTTTATTTATTACTTACTTCCTCAAAAAAATCATGTTTTATCTGTTTTTATCATATTGATTTTATCTATATTTTATTTATTACTTACTTCCTCAAAAAAATCATGTTTTATTTCTTTTATCATATTGATTTTATCTATATTTTATTTATTACTTACTTCTTCAAAAAAATCATGTTTTATTTCTTTTTATCATATTGATTTTATCTATATTTTATTTATTACTTACTTCTTCAAAAAAATCATGTTTTATTTCTTTTTATCATATTGATTTTATCTATATTTTATTTATTACTTACTTCTTCAAAAAAATCACTGCAGATCACTTTCAGGTAAGATAGAATAATAATGATAAATGAATGAACAAATGCATGGGTGAGTGATCTGGAAAAATCATAAATCATCATTTTCTTAAATAGAATGATGAAAGGATTAAGTCCATTAATAAAAGAATAAAATTAATTTGGAAAAATAAGTAAAAGATTTATGAATATACAGAAAATGTACAATTCTTATATTGAGTTATCCTAAATCCTTCACAGGCAGAATAATTCTTTCAATTTATTAATGATGTTCACATGATAAGTGCATTATTAAGAAATAAGACAATATGATAAATTCTACATCAACTAAATACATACACAAAACAATGAATGCATGCACAAGACAATAAAATGTGCACAGAAAGCAATATATTAAACATGTATGATGTAATATAATAAATATAAACACAATGCAATATAATAAATGTACTCAAAAATAATATATTTACCTAAGATAACAATAATACTATATGCTATATACACATAGACCACTGAAACTATGGACTTAAAAAAGTTAGTGGTGGAAATATATATTGTCAACTCATTTCAAAATATGAACAATGCTGTGAAAGCTACTTCTTATAAAATAGTAGGAGGAAGTAAAGAATTTTTTGAGAAAGTTAAGTAGGATGGTGATTTTGTCTAAATGTGTGTGTGTGTGAGAGAGAGAGAGAAAGAGAAAGAAAAGGAGAGAATTATTACTTCCGTTAAACACACTCAATACAACTAAAATCATATAAACTTCTAATAACAATTGCACATAACTAAATACATACATATATAATATAGAACATATAGAATAATTAAAAAATTTTTAAATATATATGCCATAAAAAGAAAACAGTGGGATGGTTAGAAGAAATATTTTCCTACAACATTGTCATTACTTTCAGAAGAGTTTCTATTATTTCTTACCTAAATTTCTTACTATGGAGAATTATCAATAATTCATAATATAATTTGGAAAGTTGGAAAAAAAATAGATACCAGAGAACCAATAATTTTGTAACTTTCTAATGTATTTTGTCTTTATGAAAAAAAAAACAGGTCCCAAAGTTTCAGCCACAACAACACCATCAGCAACAATCCCAACCACAACCCCACCTTTGCCTTCTTCTCCTGTAACCACAACTGATGCTACTACAACCAACAATCCACCAACTACAGGTCCAACAGCCACAACTCCAACAACTCAATCTCAAATAACCACTACAGGTTCAGCTGTAACTACACCCACAACAGTTCCTTCTACACCTATGACAACAACCACAACAACAAAATCAACAACAACAAAACCAACAACAACAAAACCAACAACAACAAAACCAACAACAACAAAACCAACAAAAGCTGCAACAACAACAGCTGCAACAACAACAGCTGCAACAACAACAGCTGCAACAACTACAATTAGACCAAGACATCCAAAATTTATTCCTCATAATTTCCCATGCCCATTTCGATTTGGAGCCATCATGTCAGGTAAGTTTTTGACATTATTCAAATCATACACATGTTTGTGTAGTACATACATTTTATTTTAATGAGAAATAAAAGTAGTTAATTTTATTTTGAATCATAAATATTTTAATCAAGTAAGCGACAACAAATATATATAAAAATATATAAACTTGATTAAATACCTAAACATCAACTATGGTTTTCTTTTATTGTTTTGTTGCCTTTTTTCAAACAAAAGAATATTTCCAATAATTAATGAAATTAAAAGGAATTTTACCTAATCTTTATATTTACAAAGCTTAGCATAGCATACAAGAGCAAATGAAAAAGGAGGGTAGTAGGTGCAGGAAAATCATTTTAAGTAAGAAAATTTAGCATAAAAAAACAAATGGAAGATGAAGAATTCCAAGAAGAATTCAGTTAGTTGCACTGTGTATTGCTGATATTTCTTTTTTAACTTGGCATCCCTATATGCAAACCAAGCAAGTTTGGTTATTCTACTAGCTAATTCAGCAAGAGTTTCATCCCTGTTTTCTCTTACTTTAATTAAAGCTTGAGCACCATCTGTAGAGTTTGCAAACTCTCCATACATTGCTGGTAGTTACTCAAATAATTCCTTACTGAAAAGATTTGAATAATTTATTAAGATATTCTCCATTCCATTCAAACGTGATTTCATAAGAAAAGTCATAAGATAGATTGATCAACCCCAGATCTGTTTGTAGATCTGCTCCTTTTTTAAAGCTGGTTACCAGAACTTTAGATCGGTCAGCTTCCTAGTAAATATTGGGATCTACGACCCATTTGCTACCACTTTGTTTACAAGACCTGGTTGAGGGCTAGCCATTTTTAAAATTTATTCAGGTATGTTTATGAGGGCAACAATTAATCAAAGCAATGAACCAACAATTTGTGTCAAAAATAAAGAAAAAAGGAAATTAGTCACTTACCCTACTGTAGTATTTCTCAAGAGTGACTTGTGGCGATATTTTCTAGGTTCTTTCTTGGTTTGGATGTTCTGCAGAGATCTCTCAGTGTTTGGATTTCAGACACAGATGTGCCGTGGGAATCTCTGGATGTGAATATGTCATTGGGATCTCTCAGAATAAGACACCTTGCAAGTCATGGTACTTGATTAGCTTAATCTAGTTCTGTGACTACCATGCATATAAATGATTCTATACCCATGTTATGTTTCAAAAATCAACGAAAATGGGATTTGATGCAATTTCATTGGAACTTTCTTGTTGGTTTGATCAGCTGTTAATCAAAACAAGTTGCCAAGTTTTGACAACTCAAAAAACAAAAAAAAACTCTCCCTAAAAAATGAACAAATATTCATTGAAACCCAAAATTGTGTAACAATAATACATAACATAAAGAATAAGACCTTTGTTTTTGGGGGAGAGAAGACCTTTATTTTGTCTTTTTAATAATTACTAGTGGTGATGGTTGCATTCAGGAACTTTGAGATTTTTGGTTTCCCTGAAGAGGATTTTTGGAGATAATTCTTTCATCTTATGTTTTTGGGTGGTCTGGTTTTTCTCACTCTCTTTCACTTTATAGAAGAAACAACTATCTCTGATTGGTACACCAATTAAAATCCCAATTCTCCTATGGTGAGGAAAAAAAACTGACTTTGCATTTTTTTTCTGCTTATTTGAACAACACATTCCTTCAGGCAATAAAATATTTGAACAACAAATAATTCTTTGTTTATAATTTTGATACTTACAACCTAAATTATTTTTAGCTTATTTTGACAGACTGTCACAGACACTCATCTGAAGGGGAATTGTCTGAAGTTTTAGTTGGCTTTTCATGTGAACTGTTGGTTTTATGTGATATGGACTCAACTAACAACTCACATTCAGATGATTGATTCTCATTGTCACACACTGATAGGGTTGTTTTGAGGGCAGGACATCCTGCATATGGCATGGGGTTCCATCAACCAATATGGAATGCTCGCATATCACATACCAGTGATACACCTCTTTTTGAAATTGGTGGTACACTGGATATTGGGAGGCTTCACCCAGATGGGGTTCCTTATATTCTCTTTACCCAAACAGACACATGCTGTTAATCCTTGTATCTGGTAGCTGTATATTGCATTGACAGGTGCACTTGTAGCAGACATGTTATAATTTGGTGTTATGTTATATCTGTACACCATTTCCATGTCTTTCTGGTGGTGATCCCCTTTTAAACTTTGGTGACACATTTCCACTGTGCAGAAGCCATTTGACACATATGGGCATCACAGTCAAAGCTGGATCCTCAATTCACCCAGAAAAGCACTTGAATTGTTCTTCTGCAAGAGATAATATCATTGTCAGTAAGGATCTCTTCTGGGGGGCCCTCGTTCATGAAACACTGATTCTAATGTTTGGATGACACTTGAAGAGTCCTGCCACAATAATGGTTGCCAGACTGTGAATCTGATGGGTCCGCAATTGATAAGCATGAAGAAATTCTGTCCACCATAATAGGTTATATCCATACCCAGCCTGTTCAAATTGCTTCTTACTTCTACCTTTCCTCTTTGACATTTGACTGGTGCTCGGTCTATTGACTGGTATGTCTGGCCCAAATGGCACTTGTAGACACTGATGGTCAACCATACAAAATTGCATATTCTTGCTACACCAGGGTGCCCACTGAGATGGTGTATTTTCCTTATCTTATCTGATTTCTCCACAGAATCAGTGCATACCAGTGGCACAGGCTCACTACTCTTTTTTTATTGTGTTGTACCATCTTTGTGACACCGGGTCAATGTTGCAGTTTGATGTTACCAAGGTTACATCCACAGACAGATCATATTCAGCGAACAGTTTCTAGATAGTGTTCAACATTTTTCTGAGGAGCATCTTGCTAGTGCACTTCCTGGCTTTGCCAGTTATCCAACACCCAGTAGTATATGTATAATGAGTTAGTCTGCCTATGAAACTTTTTAACCATCTACTGGAACACCAAGTTAATGCCTTTCAGTACAATGTCCATTTCTTTTCCTTGCACACTCCTCTGACAGGTCATTCTGCTTCACACTTGCCATGGTCCCCATCACCATATGAATAAGCAAGGAGTCAGTGGTCTCATCCTCCCAACCCTTGATGACCATGCTTGCCCTACACTTCATGGTGCCTGCCACTACACAAAGCTATCCACACATTATCATACAAGCCTTCCACATAGGTATAAAATGGTTGGTCTTTTTAAGACATCAGGTAATTCTGGAAACACAGTTCTGTATTTCCATTTCAAGGTTCCTTGCTCCTCCCACATATTCAACCCCAATAGATGGGTGCCATCTTTCAGCCGTTCTGGGTCCTTGCATATCAAGTCAAACTGAGTCAGTTTAGTTCTTATGTGATGACACAATATCCTTGTTTACATAAATGTCATCAAGATACGTTAATGACTCCTCTTTCACTTTTCTGAGACAACACAGCACTGACGAGTGCCTTGATTATCTGCAGTGCCATGTTTAATCCAAAGCCTGGTAAGACACTACCTTCTGTCAGCAAACATTACTATCTGAAATGGCTACAATGATTCACTCACTCAGAATTGCAGGTAGACATTTCTCAAATTTAGTAAGGATACATTAGATCCATGCTGGCACCATTCCCACAGTTTGCTGGCACAAACATCAGCATCAGCTATGACTGTATCAACATATTGGTTCAACTCTTGGTAATCCATTACAGACCTCAATTTTGACTTATCTTGCTGCACAATCACTGTAAACAAGAGCATGCCTTTAGGAGCATTTTCTATGAAGGTAGAGAATCAACCAGCCATCATTAATCCACACGCTGAGCTCCTTTTCGTACACAAGTCTTATTTGGTCAGGTACATGGTATTCAGCTATGCTGTTTTGTAGCTTGACTGGTTCCCTGTCTTCTGTCCACTTCCACAAGGCAGTCCAGGTCTTTTGTTTCTGGTCAACCCTGAGTGCTGCACAGATGGAGGCCTCCTCCTAAAACTTCACTGTTCCAGTTTGTGTAATGAGAACACCACCCAAAGCTTTAATGGTATTGTAACTCAGCAAATCAAAGTTTAATGGCTTCTCATTCACTATTAGTGCTTTTATGTCAGTGGAATTCCCAGTGTCTGTACAGATCTTCATTCCCCCTATCTCATGAGACGTGCATGTTTCACTGCTTATGGTGGTCACTGATGCTTTTCTTCTTCAAAGCAGAGCAAAGTCCGACACTCACTATAGTATAAGAGCATCTGGAATCAACGAGTGCTGAGAACCGCATCTCATTTACAGATTTGGATGACCGGCCTCATTTATATGTTGTCTGGGAAAGAGATCAACACAATCTTATCCCCAACCTAGGCAATCCTAAGCCATATGTCCAGCCTCATTGCATTGGTAACAGTGCACAGTTCTCATTGTTATTTCTTGCCATGTTACCTTGACCATTGCACTTGTAACATACAATTCCAGTGTGTGGGCCCAACACTACTTTGGTTTGCTTGTACAACCATGATGGTAGGTTCCTCTTGCCTCTTATCATCAGTCATAATGGTCCATAACTGGGTTAGGAGCTGTTCTACAGTCATTGTGTCCATTCTGTACATGACCTGGAGAAGCTGTCTAACATGTTGTGGCAGTCAAGATACAAATGTTCAGACAGCAATCACCCTACCAACTGAGCCAGGCAATGTAATGGCCAAAAACTCAGTCATGGTTTCATTATGTCACCACAAATAAGTTGAATGCATCAAACACATCTGTTGCATCCATAAAGGCTCATTTGATCTCTTCTGAGTTGGCCATCTGCTTCTTGCTCAGTTGCCAATGGCAACAGCACTGTCTCGCAGTCGTAGCAGCAAGACATTAGCACCAACTTGTCATTTTCAATCCATTCTATGATCAGCATCTTACTCACAGAGCTGTAGAACTCTGGAATCAGCCACACATTGTAGACCTTGTTCATTATTATAGAGAAAAAGCAAACACCAAAATAGCTTGAATTAGATATTGTAGTTTATCTGGAGAGGGGCAGTCCACCAGGGGTAAAGCAGCACAAACGTCCCTTCTTTCTTTGACTCTTTCTCGCTCAATAAATAAATATATATATATATATATATATATATATATATATATATACATATCCTTCTAAATTGGTAAAACCAGTCCCTTCTGAAGCCTAACCCAACCGACTTGCTTTTTTGCCTATATTTATTGATCTTTTGGGCATTAGACACCTGAATCAAGCCATGCGCTTGTTTTTTGCATTCCAAAGGACGCAAGTTCGATCCAGGCCGACAAGATACAACCGGATTTTCTTACGCTGCTGTATGGATACAACAGTGTTATTCCTGCTGCATTTTAGTATATATATATTAATATTTATATATATATATATATATATATATATTATAAATATATATAATATATATATATATATATATATATATATATATATATATATATGTATGTATTAAAGAGCTTTTAAAATGTCAGGAAAGATAAATACAAGGGAATTCTGGAAAAATGTTATATGGATTTGGCATTCTGATGATGTAATGCAAAACCAACAAAACCTTTGTGTACTACTGGGATGCCCTGACTTCATGGTCATCATTTGATGAAGTCTTTGTTAGAGATATAACCATTGTTTTTGCAGTTGAAGGAATTTATTATATATACAAGTAAAAATACCTAGTATTGTTTGATAAGGAATAGGTACAAAATGTAATTATAATTATCACAAATAACAATGATAATAATGATAATTGCATCTATTTTGTATCTATTTTAATAATCTGCTTAATTAATTTTATTTGATTATTTAATTTATTTTATTTCAATTTTTTTTAATTATGTAAATTTTAATTCAGTCATTTTTTTCCTTATTTAATTTTAAATTATCATTTTATCCTTTTTTCTTTTCTTTTTTTTCTTTTTTCAGATGACAGTGGGATGTCTATTGCTTTTGCTGGAAGTTATATTGTTTTCATCGATAAAAATGGAAATGTTCAGCCTATTCGTCACAGAATACGTTCAATGTTTCAACAAGGCCCTTCTTATGTCCATGCTGCAGCTTACGATCCCCAAACCAAGGCTACATTTTTGTTTAGAGGTAAGTATAATTATAAGCACATAATAGATAATTTGGATAATCTTATTGGACAAGAAATCCTCAGATCTTAGACACACTCTCTCTACCATTGTCTCCATTTTCAAAATCAAATCATGAACCAAAACAAGTAAATTTACTTTCTTGAACAATTCACAGTGGATCACCTTTCCAACTCAATTGTGCCTAACATTGTATTCTCGTTGTGCTAATTTGCAAAATTCACTTATTACATGGTTGATCATCTCATCTCTATCTCCAAAAGTTGCTATTCTGTTGTGTCTTATCTATTTTTGCTTTGATATGATTTGTTCTTATGTTTTGTGCTGCAATTATTAGGGTGTTGGATCAATAAAATGGTAATTCTGGATGGACATGAGTCCAATAAGGTTATCTTCCCTTTCTGCCGGTGTTTGCCAATTGGTGGCTAGAGTATTTAGGCAGCAGACTTTTTACATTTCTGTCGTTTATCCATATGTTGCAATTGCTGTTATTGGCTGCTGTAATTAATCTTTCCTTGCTCTTTTTTTAGTTTATTCTTCGATTCCTTTTATTGTGGTGTCTTGTCTTCTTTTCTTGATACATATAGTCTGTCTATATCATCTCTCAAGTGTAATGCCTTGTGCATCATCGTTAATATTTTTTCAATCTCTGTTTGTTTGATGGTGTCTGCTTACAAAATTCCCAATTATTTGTAATTCTTCTTTTCTCCAAGTATTCTTATATTTTCTTGATTTGGTAGTTATATTCTGTTCATTGTTTCTCTTTTCCCCTTTTTTATCACAAGCATATGGAGGGGTACCGGGATAGGTTTATGGATAGCATTAGGGGTGGCATTAGGGTCCATGTTTAGCTTCAAGTGTGATTCTTCCATGAGGGGGTAGGTTTTGATGTTCACAGGTGTTAAACCTGTTGGAGTAAGTTATCAGCTGTTGTCTAAGGTTTTTAGGTGTTTCTTGACTGCTGGGAATGGTAGGTTAGTGGGCAGTTTCAGGGATGGAATCTCATCTGGGGCAGTATATGATGTGGGGCTTTTTTTGCCAGGGTTTATCATGGAATGCCGCTACTTCACCAATTAATGGAAAGTCCTCAGATATGAGGCCCAGATCATTGCAAGCATCCCTCAATATGTACAGTCTGTCTGTATCAGTGATGATGTAGCATATTTAGGTGGTTTCAATGGGGTTTTCTAGGCTATTCCATCCGTATAGATGTAGCAGTATTGCCCCAAGTACTGATTTACAGTTTATGGCCCTCATGCACATCCTCATTGGTAATTGTTCAGATCTTTGTATCACAAGGCAATGAAGCATTCTGACACCCATTAATGAGCTTTGACAATCAGTGTCTGCTATAGCAGTTAATTCACATGTGCGGGGAGGATCTGGGTGGTGGCTGCCTGAAATGGGTATAGTTATTGGTGTCAATCCAGGCAGTGACATTTATGGTGGGTTGGGGTTAGAAAATATGTAGTGCTTGAAGATGGTGTTGCTGCAATTACATCTATTATGTGTTGTTGATTCACAAAGCATGTTATATATTGTACCAATCTCTTGTTTGTGTGATCAGACCATATTACCTTTAAGCACCCCATCTGCAATCTCGATTCATAAGGACATTTTTTTCATTTACACTGTCAAAATCCGGTTGTTTATTAGTGGTTAGGGTTAGGGGTTAGTTTTATAGTTAAAAAAAACTCTAAAAATCATCCGTTAACAAACAACCAGATTTTGATGGTGTAAATGAAAAAAATGTCCTTATGAATCGAGATCGCAGATGGGGTGTGTGATCCTGTATTTGATTGCATGGATTCTTTGGGGGAAATATCATAATAATTCATAATTCCACAGTTCCTGCATTTCTGAATGCTTTACATTCTTTCCTCTTTGTGTCAACACAAGATTTGATATTTGGTTGTAATTCTCTGTGGTCGTCAAACTGTTTTGGTCTTTTGATTTTATTCTGGCACGTTTCTGCTAAGCTTACACCAATACGATTTTCCAGAGCAATGTCATTTCTTTGATTTTCACACAAAATCATTAATCGTCATTAGAAGAACAAAAGATTATTTAAAATCAAATTACAGTTAATAGCTTTTTGTATATTTTTTAATAAATTCATTATTTCTAATTAAAATTTTGTTATTGTCTAAAAAAACTACAAGGGTTAAATTACAAAAAATACTAATAGTACAAGCTACTCACTTGGTTACCTCATTTTAGGAATTACCCACCCCCCTTTGGTAATTTTTACAATATCACATTTTTTCCTTAAGGGACCCCTCCCTTTTTGGCATACATGTCCAGTACCTGAACTTTAACCTCCACCACCACCAGACACAGGTGTAGCAATAAAATAAATAACCCATTTAACCAGGGAGATCTGACTTTGATACTTTTATTTTTGTGTACCTTAAATATTTATAATGAACCTTTTAACTACCAAGGAACAACAATTACTGTAAGCAAACTGTTTACCAGAAACATAATATAATATTTTCTATTCTATCAAAAACAAATACATTTGGGTCAATAAATGTGATTAGTTATAGCCCAGTGATGACAAGTATCCTCCCTCTATCTCCAAACTCTTTGGTCCATTATCATAATTTTTATATGAAAATAAATTTTCATAAGAAATAGTTTTTTTCTCCTCTTTTCTTATACAACTGACAAAGACCATTGTGCTTATCTAATCAAGAAATACTGCTAGTTATATGAACAGTTTGTAATATGGTTCTTTTCAAAAATGAATCCTCCAATCTTTAATAAGCAGTTAAAAATATGGCTATTCAGTCATTGATAAATTGCACTTTATTCATTTTATTTATTTTGTGTTTTTCATAAACCCATTTTTTTATCAGATCGTTCTGTATGGAAATATGTTGAAAAGAAACTCGTTCCAGGCTTCCCAAAATATCTTGGGATTTTCCCACTTGCTGCAGTAATTGAAGATGGACAACTGATGCTTCTAACAGTAAGTATAACATTGCATGTATATCATTATTCTTTTTATAAATGGCATTAATATTTGATATATTGATATATATTAAACACTGAAATCAATTATTATATTATTATTGGATTATCACAAATATGTTTAGGATTATATATCATGATAATAATACATAGGCAATTTACAATATAGTTGCTTTAGAATTTATGGAATTTTTAATTGAAAAAAATAATTTATATATTCATATTAATAGTTGATTTCCATAAAAAGTGCATTAGTGAAAGATTAATTTAACTGATTCTTGATATTTTTTTTTTTGGGGGGGGGGTTATGTTGTTGATTGCTGTTTTTAATTGATTTAAATGGGCACAGTACTTCAAATAAGTCTTTTGATTTTCTAGAAGCTCAAAGAATTATTTCTTATTCATTTTCTATAAGTAGAATGGACTTTAGTAAAGTTAGTGGTAATTCATTTTACTTGATTTATATTATTTTTCTCACAATCTCATTATTGTAACATAATTTCCATCACCCATCACAATTTTTTCAAAACAAAAAAAATTCTTACATCTAAGTAGCAATTTAAACTTGGAAACTTATTACTATGTCATCTAACAACAAACTGAATACAGTCAAATATAATAATATACAACACTTTTAAATACTAAAATATATTAACATTAAAGTAGTAAACTGTTGGAATTTTATCTTTTAGGTCAGTACCTTAAAATAAAATTAACTACTGGCATATTAGCCAGAGTCCAATGTAAGTAAAATGAAAAAAGATTACACAGAGGAATAACAAAATACACTGCTGTAAGCCTAAATAAACATTTATTAATTAAAAGAAATTCTATTTGTTGCAAGATATTCCTCTTGCCAAGGTATCTGAAAACTCTTGTGTAACCAATAAAAACACACACACACACACACACACAAAATATACACAGTAACAATAAAAATAAAAATAATAAAAATGAACTTTTTCCTTTTTCTTTGACTAGCTACCATAAATTTAGTCTAATAAAAATTACAAGCTCCCTTGTGGAGACTATGAAAAATAAGTCCTTTGGGATAGGAAAATGTAGTAGTAAAGTATCTTGCAGCATGTCCACTCAGTAGCGATAGGAGGGAAGTCTTGAGTCCTTTTGAAAAATTTCTCACTCATGAATTTCAGATGAAAAGTCTCCTGGATAATTCTGTTCTTTGAAAATTTTCAAAGGAAAAGGGATTTCTTGGAATGTTCTTATCCAGCTGTATCACCAACAATCTTTCCTTGAAGATAAATTATCTTATGTGGATAATTTTTCTTTCTTTTTCTTTTTTTACGTTAGAAACACTTATTCTCAATTAGGAACACTTCCTGAAATTCTTTTAAATAGGACCAACTCATCCTGTAGTTTTTCTTAGGAACAATTAAAGTTATCTTCAAATGAACTAACTCGTTCAAGCAGGTTTTGCTTCTTTTAAACTCAAGCCAATAACCTGAAACAAACTATGATAGTCTATTTATTGGCTCTAAGAAGGCTTTACTTCTGCCACTTCTAAACTTGGACCAATAACCTGAAATAAGCTATGAATCTCATGGCCCTAAGAAGCTTTGTTTTCACTGTGAATGTAAACTATCTAATAGTCTTAAAATTCCCATTCTTCATGTCTGAAGAGTTATTTAATACCCCTGCAACTACCCACACTTTATTATCAGTAGCAGTGCTTCTGGGCCAAAATAGACATCTCCCAGTACTAATCTGCTATCAGCAGCAGCACGGTCAAGTATTCTCCAAGAAGCCATAACTCTAACTGCCTTTTCATTTATAAAATTTTTACAAAACAACTAATGTTAAAAATGATATGAATATTATTAACAGAAATATTTTTTTAAGAAGTTAATATTGATTATTCAAAACAAGCATTTATTATCAATAATTCCCAATAAATGTTTTCATTCCACTTAATTTTTTTCCAGACATCTTACATTTACCACTTAGACAAGAAATCAATGCACTGGTTAACATATCCTGTTAGCATTCGATCAGAATATCCTGGAATCCCATATTATTTTCGAGCAGCTGTTTCATATGGACATGGGTACATTTACTTTTTCCGATGGCGAAAGTAAGTAATATTCTCTTTCTATACAAAAATGTTCTACATTTTTTACTTACATTGTATTTTGCCATTTCTGTTTGCAAGAATTATTTTTTTTAATAGCCAACTGTAATGAATACAAATTAGAAAAACATTTAATTTATAAAGAATCTAATAAAAAATGTTATGAAATAACTTAATAAAGGTTAAAATAAATATTAATAATGTTACTATTAACTAACATTAGTAAATAACAAAAATACTTAATATAACTTAGAGATTTGATAATTTTGAAAATAAAAATTAAAGTAAATAGTAATTACTAATATTCTCTTTAGATATTATTAAAATATTAAGACAATTATTATGAACAGTTTCTGCAAATATTGCCAGAAAAATAAATGCATAACTGAAAAACCTGAAATTCTAATGTCATCATGGAAATTGCTTCACAAACAAATATTATTTAATGAAGAACAAGGTTCACATCAGTTACAAATACATTGGTGGTTGCACAGTTCAATCAAGGACAGACAGACACTATCGTAATGGTTAAAACTGAAAGTTAGATTCTTGATTTTTACTCTTCCTTTTTCTCATTGTGAGTATTCTCAAAAGAGAAGATAACATGATGGATGATATTCCCTCAGATAACATGATGGACCATATGCCCCCAGATAACATGATGGACCATATGTCCCCAGATAACATGATGGACCATATGCCTCTAGATAACATGGACCATATGCCTCCAGATAACATGATGGACCATATGCCATAACATGATGGACCATATGCCTCTAGATAACATGGACCATATGCCTCCAGATAACATGATGGACCATATGATGACCCCCCCAGATAACATGATGGACCATATGCCTCTAGATAACATGGACCATATGCCTCCAGATAACATATGAGATAACATGATGGACCATATGCCTCTAGATAACATGATGGACCATATGCCTCCAGATCTTACACTCATAAGTGAATGAGTAAGAGTAGACCATTGATAATTGTCAATGTGTTAGAAACTGATAGATTTCTTTATGACACTTTGGAACCTTTTATGCTATCCACATGAAAATTCATTATATGATGTGGTAGGGACTGATGATCCTCCTTACATTTTTAATATCATAGAATCAATATTGTTTGCACTGACCTGTTCACATGTTTTGTTGCTAGTGATAAATTGATTCAAGTGAATGTTTATGATTATGACTTTGTATTTTTTACTCATAAAATCAATATAACTGTCTTCAACAAAATTAATTTGTCAAATTCTTTTGGAATCAATTTGAAGTGGAGCTTTTGGAGCAAGGTTCTTCTTCAAAACATTTTTAGAGTGAAGTTCTTTTAGCAACCTCACAGTACAAAACTTTTAGAGAAAGGCTTCTCTCTTTCAAAACCTGGAGCACAAACTGTAACTATGTTACCATATTTGAGGCTATATGCACATCTTGTCAGTGTTAGTGAATTCCACAGCTAGTTTCCCCCCTCCCCCCCCAAAAAAACATAATTTCATGGATCTATCAACAGAAGGTTGGTAACTCCACCTGAATTTTCATCACTCTCTATTCTAGGGGTATCATTAATCTGATCTGCAGATTTAAGCTTAATTCTTTGTTTCTAAATTCTATCAAACTCTAAAACATATAATTTGGGTTTAATTCTTTCAATGATTCTTCCCCATTTAATTCTATAAGTTCTATTACCAATTATTGGTCCATCCATCTGGTCATCATTCCTCCAATCATTCTTAAGGTTTTTCTTCACATTATTCTATAATTAACAGTCACTTTAATACACAATTTGACTATCAATACAAACAGTGTTGTACATGCTACCCACAGATCCATAGATTATGTACCTGTACCCGAGCCAGTGCCTTATTATAGAATAAAGTGGAAGTAGCTTTCATAGAATTTCTCAAGAAGTCATAAGTGATGATGATAGGTAAACCTGTGACTCAATTCCATATAAGGGTATAACTGTGACTCAATTCCATATAAGGGCATAACTGTGACTCAATTCCATATAAGGGCATAACTGTGACTCAATTCCATATAAGGGCATAACTGTGACTCAATTCCATATAAGGGTATAACTGTGACTCAATTCCATATAAGGGCATTAACTGATTTTAACACACTGACTTTTCTGACTTAAAATATGGAATAATCAAATGGATTTCTTTGCTATGAAGATTTATTTTGTTTTTTTATCTTGTTAAAAATAAGTTCAATATTGTTGGAAATCATTTTTACTTTATTTGATTTTCTCTTTGTATCTTTGTATTTTTTCCTATTTTTTTAAATTTAAAACACTCACATTTATCTATTTTTTTAATAATTACCCTTATTTGTTTTTTAAATAAACTTAATCTTTCTATTTTTTCTTTATTTCCAGGATCTATGAACTTGATATGTACACAGGCGAAATCTCACAAATGGACTGCTAACAAAATTAGATGAAAATGAGAAAATATAACCGGATATTAATTTTAAATAAATGTATAAGAAGAGTAATGAACAATATCAATAAAATCAAGTTAAAGAATAAAATAAAAATTGACTTAATTTCATTTAGCAAAAAATAAATCAATAAAATTATGTAAATTATAATTTTTTTCAATTCAGTTATTGGTTCAATTTCTATAGTGGTAAAAAAAACCTTCTGAGAAGAATATTTTTGTAATTTTTCAGTTCATTAATGAGAAAATTAAAATTACTATTCTTGATTTGTAAAAAAGAAAACATTTATAAACATTATTTTCAATGTTTTTGTAGTTTAAAAATATTTACATTTTGTATATTTACTTTTATATAATTTTTAGCATATTTTTATTAAAAATGAAAAATGAATAATAAAATTTTTGGAAAAAATGAAAATCAGAAAACAAGTTTTACTGTTGCTGCTTTATTAATTTTAAAAAAAAAACAGCCTACCTCTAGGTAGATACCTTAATCTCCTCAAAAGTACTCTTTCCTTTGGATACTCACATACTTATCTAAGCATCCTTTCCACTTCTCAAAACATTCTGCAAAGTTCTTGTTCCAGATTACCATCAGTTCCCTCCTGTTCCTTAATTTTGTCTACTGTCTGAAATTTCCTTCCTTCCAATGGTGATTTTTGCTTTGAGAAAAATCAGAAATTGTGGGAAGCCAAATCTTAATTGTGAGGTATCTGACAGATAAAAAAAAAATATACCAAACACATTGTTAATGTGAATTCTACAGTAAACTAAATATGTCACTATTGATTTTAAGACAATTCATAGGATAATATGTTGATGCATTGTAATGTATCAATTCAATGCTAAAATACATCAAGGCTGACCAACCAAAAAAGATATTCAAAATGGTTAGATATTTCACACTAATGCCCTTGGGAAAGGTATGGATCCCTCTCTTCATCTCCAATTATGGGACTCACTTGAATGGTTTGTGAGATAGGGGGCAGGTGGCTGTACAGCTGCTTCCTATTGGGGTGCTATTTCCACGACTTGTTCAAGAATGCTTGCATGCAATCTTCTTGAATAAGTCGTGGATCATAGATATAATGACTGGAGAAGCAAGGACGAACTCATAAGTGACATTCTCCTGTGAAAACCAACACATAGAGATGCTAATGTGGGCCACTCAGCAAGGACCTATATTGACCAGCTCTGCGCAGATACTGGATGCTGCACAGAGAACCTCCCTGGAACAATGAATGATAGAGAAGTTTGGCAGGAGATTGTTGTGGATATCCGTTCTAATTGCGCGACATGATGATGACATCTATGATCAAGCAATACCTGAAGTATTTTATACTGAATGTGGTGCATTAATTCCTACAATGTGACAGAAAATCAACAAAGTAAGATACTGTTGCCATGCAGTGGGTTAGTGGTAATGGCATATTGACCCCTAAAATCATCATTATAACATTATTGGCAGAACAGTTGTTGTTTTGTTTACAGCAGCATTTGTAAATAAGATTATAGTAATAAAAGTAATTCAAATTTTTTTCTGAAGATTTTTGTCCTTATGCAAAAATGTCATTGTTAAATAAGCGTATGCTAAATCTGATGATACCTAAAACAAAATGCTCACATTCAAATGGCCATAACCAAGTCAACTATGCAAGATATTTTACTCTCAAGCCCAAATAATACTGCAATTGAATTCAACAGCACAATGACCAAGAGAAGAAAATGAATTTTTTTTTATTCCTTTCCTTAATCAGCCTCTCTCTCCACCCCACTCCTCAAAAAACAGTTCAGAATCATATAATTGACACCGTATTGTAATTTTGTCAGAAAATAGTTTAAATTCTTATGTATTTAGGCCTTAAGGGCCGGTTTAGCTCAGTCAGTAGAGCATTTGGTTAGGAATCACAAGGTTTCTTGTTCGATACCAGCCCTCGCCAACTCAGCATATGAGTAGCACAGAGATCTGTGTGGTAAAATAAGGAGCTGATAGTTGTTTTGTTGTTTTTGTTTTTTATGTCAAGAAATTCTCGGAAAATGTTTATCTCCCTTAAGCGACGTTTTTATATTGGTTCTCATGCGGGTCTTCCGAGAGAAAATAAAAAGGAGCTGATGGTAGCTCCACCTCAGACACTAAAATAATCTCCTTGGTCTAGCACTAGTGAAAAGGGTATAGACTCCTTCGCTGTCTGGCTGATACTGACGTTAGGCTACCCCGACAGCTTTACTTATTTTTACTTTATATTAAAAAATAATGTTTTTTCTTTGGCAATTTTTATTATATTTTTTTCATTTTTAAGAAAAATTAACTTTAAAAATGTGAGAGCTGGTCATAAAGTAGGGGTTCATTGTACAATAGACATATAAAGCTGTAGTATCCTGATATAATATTAATTCAGAACATTTACCCTAAAGACACATATTGTATGATTGTATAAATATTAGTATTAGATCCATGATTTTATGTTTTATAAATGTTGTGAGCCTTAAAAGTTCATCTGCCATAGAAAATATTACACTGGAGACAACAAGAAAATTAAGAACTTAAGACACAGCAATGAATGCGATATGGAAGAGGAAAATTTGACTGGAGAAATTGAAAATTTTGATTGCTTTAAGAGAGGAGAAATGTTATATCCTAGATGGAGTTGTTGGTTTAAAGCTTATGAATTTTAGATTGATGGGAAAGGATTCCTGAAGAGTTCTTTAAAGGCAATGGTCACTACAACACAGAATAACATAGAGTGAGGCAAAGAACCTGGAATCTACTATTTAATTCATCAGGACCCCATGGTGCAGGATATATTTGCAACATCACTGGATACAGGAAAGTGTCAAGTTTACAACACGGCCATAACTTCACTAAATAACTATTTCATACCATGAGGGAATATTTCCACCTTAATACATGTATTTCATGAGGCAAAGCTTTGACTAGCAGAAAAATGCCTTCAGTTTGCTACATGACTCTGGAAAATTGCTATGGTCTGCAATTTTGGAGTGGACACAGATAGTCAAATAAGAGATTCTATTGGATGGAATTGTTGGTCCACGTATATAAAATGCAGAATGTTGGAAAGAGGTGAAGACATGAAAGACCTACAGAACTGTCCACATGATCAGAAGAAATAATCACAAATGAATGCTTTATATATAAATACAGAAAATATCAGTGAAGCTGAAAGTGTGAATCACATACACACAAAGAAGCAGAGAAACAAAAAGGGAAAAAGATATGACAACATGGAAATGGGCAAACATACAAATAGACAATGTTACCAATGTGATGCAAAAGGACATTTTAGAAAAGATACCACCAACGGAAAAATATGCAACAAATGTGTCAGGATGGACCAATTCACTAGCATGTACAAAACCAGATAGGTAAAGAAGACGTTAGCGGGACGGAAGAAGACAATACACAATGCCTAAACGATGCTTATGTCTTTATAATTGTTGATGTGGAGGCTGGCAAAAGAACAAAGTGTGAGGCATACCACTAAAAATACTAGTAGATACAGGCGCTAATGTAAACGTCGCTGACGGGACCACGTGGGTTAACGAAGAAAAAAGAAGAAAAAAAAGATAAAATGTACGAGCAGCAAGGGTAAACAAAGCCGCTGGTCACATATGGTTGTCCCAAACATTTAAAAAAACACTTGGAACCTTCATGGCAGAAGTTGAAATTGGTGAAAAAAAATTGCACCGCTGAATTCTTCGTTATAGTGTTGATATAGCACTGATAGGACTGAAGACAACTACACAGTTCCAGCTTTTAAAAACACAGGAAAATCTCAAAAGAAATTAAACTCATTTTCGAACCGAAAATATACCAGGAGAAAGAGAAAAAAAAGATATCTTCCGGCGAATGTTATAATTACAAATCTTAAGAATAATTTTTTTTAAATAAATTAAAAATTAAATAAAAACATAATAATAGCGTAATAATCCTTGGGTTTTTTTTTTTGGGGGGGGGTTGTTTTTTGTCAAGAAATTCTCGGAAAATGTTTATCTCCCTTAAGCGACGTTTTTATATTGGTTCTCTTGCGGGTCTTCCGAGAGACAAAAAAAAATCTGAAATTCGGAAAAATTAACTTTATTTTTTTATCTAATCAGTCAAATTAATTTATTCAGTATTTTACATTAATTAACAATTCCAGTTACCTGCTCTGAATGGAAGAGTTTTACTACGAATGTCATATTTAAACCTCTAAAAGAATTTTTTTTTAAAGTTTAACCTGATTTTTTTCTTTTATTAATGTTAGAATAAACTTCGAAAAAGAAATAAGTTAAAAAAATGCCTAGAAGTTAAATATTGTACCTTATTTTACCGTTTTTTGAACTTCAAAAATAAGACATCCGTACGAACCAAATGGATAAACCCAAATCGTCATTTATAAAAATGTAAACAAAATGTAATTCTCTCTATGGGATTATCTTTAAAACATGTAAATCATTCACTTAAGAGAGTCAAATTAACAAAATTATTGGGGATAACACAATGAAAAAACTTCTTGCCTTCAGAAATTTTAGGAAAAATCAATTTCTTTAAACAACCCTCATAAACACTGAAAATTTTTATTAAAACCCGATAATTAGTCGATTTATTTTTCTTTGTTATTTTTTTTAAACGTTGCTTCAGCAGGTGCGCATTTTTGTACATACAATTGATATACTTGACACGATTGACAAATTACTTTTTTATATAAGTTTATCACCTAAAAATATTTTGAGAGTAAGCTAATTTAGTTACTTAGTAACATAACAAAAACAGTTTAGTAGTAATAAAGTTAATGTTTCAAATGATAATGTAAAAGAAGTTAGTGAGAGAAGTGTATATTCGAATATTTTAAATTCAAATGATATATTCTTAAATCATTTTTTTAATAAATTAACACGACACCTCTGAAAACCAGTTACATGTCACAAAACAAACAAAACATCAAATAATTTCATTCATTCATTCATTCATTCATTCATTCATCTCATACAAACAATCACTATTATTTCAACAACAAAAATGGTAAGTTTGTATGCGCGCGCATATGAAAAATAATGCAGTTAAAGGAATAACTAAGCAAGTAAAGTCAGCCACAATTTACAAGGAATAATATTGGCATATTATTGGGAATATCGGGATCCAACATAACTGATTTCCGATATAATATTTTGTGTCCGTGTGTGTATATGTCATGTGTGTTTAATCCACCACGCTTTCTCGTCCTGTTCCTTCGTCCCACTCTATTTCCATTTCCAAGATGTTTTTTCCTAACATGCTTTTTCATTTCTACCTCGTCATAATTCTTAACTCCAACCTTTCCTCATCCAACCTCTCCTTTCCGTAATAAGCGCAGTCGATGTGCCGTCCGTCCATTCCTACGGCAGTTCAGTAAGTGCACACTCTCGGTCCCCTCTTTTAAACCTCACTTACCTTATTTTTCCCCTTTTATTTCATTCATTTTACACTCCCTAGTATTTATCTTTCATTTCTTCCCATTTATTAGTAACGTTTTCCTTTCACTATTTTCCTTTCTCTTTTGTTGTTATTGTATCTTTTCGGCTGATTTATTCCGTTACTTCTGCTACAATCGTTATTAATCGTCGTCGTCGTCGTCGTCGTCGCAGTCGTCGTCGTCATCATCATCGTTGTTTTTATCTTCATCAGCTCAAAGCCTTGACAATGAGATTAAGTCAAGGTAAGTCGAACACGTTTCTTCACTTCCTGCTACAACACCAGTCTCTTCTTTTTTTAATACATCATCTATTCATGATACTCCTCTTCCTGCTACTACTCCCCGTTACAGGAGGCGTTCACCCGAAAAATAATCAAAGAAGCATTATGGAATCTAAGGACATATCAGGAGCTTCTTATAACCCTTTTCCAACTTTTTTGTTGTTTGGGTTTCGAGACATAGGATTTCCAAAAGGACATACTACTCATGAATTTGAGTCAAACAGCATTTCTGGCGACTCTATTAAGTCATCCTCAGGATATTTTGTAAACAAAAACACAAGATATTATGACAACCAGAACCAAATTAAAACTCATTCGGAAGAAAAGGGTTATTTACCAAAAAACACAGACACAAAGACCGAAGAATTTACTAACCAGATGGAATCTTATATTATGCCACCGAAAACATTAAAACCAAAATTGTCTCAACTTGGCAGACGACAAATTTTGAAACGTAAACATATCAGGTTTACAAGGAAAAGTGATTATGTTCGTAATAATAAATCCATGTTGCGGACGATTAAAAAAAAGGACAATAGAGTTATGGAAAATAGAACAAGATACCGTCGAGAAACGACGAGAAAATATAAAAAATATGAAAAAATTAAAGTGAGCGAAACCAGTAAAAACAAGGGAAATTCAGAAAATACAAATAAGAGTTACGAATATAACAATGATAAAAGTCGCAACAAAAATAATGTACGGACATCACCCAAGATTGCTGAATTTGAACGGTTTGTTAGACAAGTGATGTCTTGTAGGCAAATTCCGGCACTTTCCATAGCACTTGTGCAGAAGGGTGTCCCGTTGCTTGTTCGAGCTTTTGGAGTCGCAGATTTTGAAAATTCTAAGAAAGCTTCAACTAAAACAAAATTTTTTATCGCATCTTTAACAAAGTCATTTACATCCGCGATTATTGCCCGCATGCTAACTGAAAGGCGTGAGTGAGTATACTTTATTTATTATGGATGAATAAATAAATAAATAATAATTGGTATTTGATTTTATCCTCTGTCAGTGTCACAAATTCGATTTTTGTTGGGCATTTCTGTGGCTCTTTAAAAAAAAAAGTATAGTATGTAAGACTTTAGGATACATTAGGACGTATCAGATAATAAACTTAACTAGTAAGAACACATACTACACTTTGATCTTTGCAAATAGCCGCATTTGAATGGCATCATAGAAGTCAGATTGACATGACGTCATTTTTTTCACAATATTTTCTTTTTTAAAACCCTGCAAAAAAATAAAGAATCCAATCTGTTTTCCGGTTTTAAAATTATTTACTTACAAATTCTTTCTGAATTGTAACAATTCATTCCAACTATTTTATTTTTAGTTAAACTTTTGTTGTAATTTATAGTCAAAGAAAACTATGTTTTGGTGCAGAATAACGATTTCCAGATTATAAAAATCCTTCAATATGTCCATACCAGGAACTTTCTCTAGCTGAAAACATACTACAAGAGGACATTACTAAAAGCTGGACGGGCCTGTCCGGGTGCTATGATAAATTACAATGTCCGGTGGATTCTAATATTTAACATTCAATTATGTTAAATTTCGAGTTTAGAATTGGTGTTTAGGAATGTTCACAACAAATCATGACGTCACACATTGTTGTGTACAATATGGAAATCTACTTTTTTGACTTGAATTGAATCTAACGAATATAAAACTCTTAATATATAATTGTTTTCGTTTTTAATTTTAGTCTATTTTACCGAAAGATGTTCTTTTAGTTAAAAAAAAAAAAAAAAGGAACAAAATTAAACAATTTTTTCAACAAATATCAAAACTAAAAACATTAATGAATAAATGAATACTAGGCATGCGCCGATGCGGTAATACTTTTTTGGTACTGCCAAACTGCCACTCGCTTGAGTTCCGCCAATGACATCAGCTTTAGACACGCCCACAATTTTTTATGAAAACAAAATTCTCTTCGCTTACACGAGTAAAACCAAGACCTACATAGAAATGAAACAATTATTTTACTTTTAAAACGTAATATTTTTTAGCTTAGAAAATTGAAAGTTTTAAATAAAAAAAATTTAAAAAACTTTGAATCATGTAAATTTCTGGTTCTACAAATATTTTTTCTTTAGTTACGAATTTTATTTTATTTATATTTTTATTTATAAATAAAACGATTCTATATCTTATATAAATTTTTATTAACAAAAACATTTTTTTTAATATGAAACTTTTGTGCGTGTGTTTGTGTTTTTTGTTTTTTGGGTTTTTTGTTGTTTGTTTGGTTGGTTTATTTTGTTTTGTTTTGTTTGTTTGTTTGTTTTTTTGTTTTGTTTTGTTTTGTTTTTTTGGTTTTTTTTCAAATACTATTTTGGAGTCAGTTTTCCCATTATTAGTTGTTAACGACCGTACTTAATTTTGTCTCTTTCTTCTACAACATACTTTTAATTCTATTAAGGGATATCAGAGTAAAGGACGTTCCTGTAGCAAAGAAATCCTTTGGTTGTATTATCCAATGATGCGACATTATGCTTAAATCCGTGACAAATTGAAATTCAAATTGTAACTGATAAAATTACAAATTTCAAATGTTGTCGTCTGCTTCAATATTCTACACAAATATATTTGACGTCATTATTTGTTGTTAGCATTCTGAACAGACACCAAGACCAGTGCCAATTTTGATATTCCTTAACGAAAAAATATTTTTATTTTGACATTCTAAATACTTTCACGTAATTTTACGAAAAATAATCGACAGAACTTGTATAAAAGTTTATTTTAAAATTTAATTGTTATAACGTTCATTAAAACTGGATATAAATTTGTGTTTGAAAAATTGTTTAATGTATTCACACTAATGAAGCATGTACAAAACACGCACTTTTTATTGGCAATGTTATGATTTATGTAATAATCATTCATTTTCTCTTCATTAAGGGTATCAAATTAATAAAATGATTAAGGGCGGATGACAAAACAATAAAAAAAACGTCTTCAGAATTTTAAGAAAAAACGTCTTAAAAATAAATAAAACACTATTTTCAGGCTGGAGAAATGGGGGACTTTTTGTCTCTTGAAAAAATAATATGGCTATGGGAAAAGAATTACACACCGTTACCTTAAAAAATAAGTAAAACAGTCCCTTTTTTTTACATCAGGGTCGATTATTTTATGATTTCTTTCTTTTTTTGCGGGGGGGGGGGTATTTTAATAAAATTTTCAGTGTTGACTTATTAATCAACGAATTCTTTCTTTTGAATTACTGAATCGTTTCAATCAGTTTGATTGAAACGATCCAATCGAAATTATTTAAAATAAATATTGCTGTTAGATTCATCTCTAATAGCATCTAAAATAACAATTTATATACCTAATTAATAGATAAAATTCACTTAAGATATGAAACGCCTAATTTCAAGTTTTAAATTTCATATTTTAAGATTCTAAAAACAAATATTATCTAAAAACAAGCCTATAGTTATCTAATAATTTTTGGAGAAAACTTGACTGAAAATTTAGGCGCCCACCCTTTTAGACAGAACAAATATTGATGTATAAAAACTGATAAAATTCAATTGTATACATAAACAACAGAGTAACCCCCCCCCCCATTTTTCTTTTTTTAACATTTTTTTTACATTTAATTTTCAGATTTTCAGTACTTATTTTCTACCAGAGGCGCTCCTTTAAATTTTTTTCTTCTATTTACACCTTCAGTCTTTTGTCTTTATTCATACTGTAATTAATTTCAAAAGTATATAACCCCACCGATATTTTGTGCCCCCAAAATAAGGTGGATTTTAAAATAAAATAACTAATGCATTATAAAATTAATTCATTGAAAATTTCATTAAAATCGGATAATTCCCTGATTTTTGGTAAATTTTGTTTCATCAGTGGTAATATATATATATATATATTTTTTTAAATACGTCAAAATTGGCAGATCCTAAATAAATAAATAAAAGCTGTCCATTGGTGTATGTTAGGTACCGCTAAAATATGCTACGTGATCAGTTTAAGCCATATTGAAAGAAGAGACGTAAATATTTTTGAACTTTTTTTTTAATCTCGTAAAAAGGAAATAACGAACATAAAGAGTTGTTACAAAGAAAAACAGTTAATTCAAAGATCAAATTATCCGATTGGGGAAAAATTACTCACGGTTATCTTGAAAAATAAGTAAAAACAGTCCGTTTTTGTTTTTTGTTTTTACAACAGGGTCAGATTCTTTATTGATATTTTTAGCAAAATTCTGTATTCATGGTTCTTTTACTAAAAAAAAAAAAAAACTCTCGCATAGAAACTTATAAAAATCTTCTGATATAATTATTCAGACTCTTATCATTATAGAAAAAAAGAAAAAATCGTTTTTTGTCAAAAAACGAGTTTTACTTTTTTTCTAGAAAGAGTCTGAATAATTATATCGGAAGATTTTTATAAGTTTCTATACAGGAGTTTTTTTTAGTAAAAGAACCATGAATACAGAATTTTGCAAAAAAATGTCATGATATTATTCTTTGTAAAACTTTTATTTGCTTTTTTAATTGAATTGCCAAAAAAAAATTTTTTTCAAAGAAAACTTCTGATATAATTATTCAGACTCTTATCTTTATAGAAAAAAATTAAAAGCGTTTTTTATCGGTTCATTTTTTCAGATTTCATAAAATGAAATAGAGGGAGACCTAGAAAAATATTTACCCTAATATATTCTAGGAAAACCCTATTTTATACATAGTTTCATTAGCAGGTGAATAAATATGGAAATTTTCGTGAAAATTTGACTCTCAATTGATTTTTCATAGAATTTTTAATAAAACTAGTTGTAACTTGTTTTTGGCTACGTTAAATTTCAATTGATTTATTGGTGCGAAAATGTAAACATTGTTTTCGTTCATAATTTTCCATAATCTAAAAAAAAAATTAAATTATCAGGAGTTTTTTTTTTTTATGTTTCTTCTTTTAAATGGTCCCTAAAATTTTAAGATACTATTAACCTTTCTTCAAGTTCCATTGTGTTAAATATGGGGTCTACGGTAAATCTTACACGTCAAATTGGACATCACTCTGGTACACAAATACTTTTTATAGCAGAATTTTCTCCAAACTTTCTCCTTGTTAATTAGCAGAGTTCCCCAGCATTGCCTTTAATTGCCTTAACATTAAAATAACAACAAACAATAATGTCCAAAATTTAGCTCGTATTACAAATAGGATTACTGTGTTTTCATTGCTCTAAAGAATCAATATTTTGTTTGTTTACTGATTTGTTGAGTTGGAAGATTCAGGGTAAACAATATTCTTGGTTTTGCCTGCTGGTACCAGTAAGAAGAAATTTCAGGATTCCCAACTTTTTAAAGATCAATATAAATCTGGATCCACCCAATACATTTTATTGATTGCCGTTGATGTTTATGACAAAGGAAATGGATAACAGGAAACCGAACCTTTTTACATTTAAATGGCAAATCAATTGAGTCTTCTTGTGTCATTGCAAAGTTTTAGGAAATAAAGATTATGCTTTGTGCACAAGTTTCAACACCAGTTCAAGGCAATTGAGAAACTCGATTAGAATTAACAACCTGATCCTGTGAACTCGTGGTGTCGATTTATATGATCTTTCCTATCCAGGTAACATATCCAGAAGTCAGATTTATTTTCCTGGAACATTTTCTCCTGACCTCTGAAGAGAACATTCTCTTCGATAATCTCTTCAGACTTTTAATAGCAAGTAAAACACTTTTAAATATTGATTTATTTATCTAAATTGAAACTGAAGTGCCTGCTGGATCAGTAACATAATATTGATCAAAATTTAAATTTTCATTAAAACTGAAGAATCAGAAATGGCGTATGAATGCGCAAATTTAATATTGACAGGTCATTTAAAATTAGAATATGATTTAAACTCGCTTTGATCTCTCAAAAGGAAAGGAAATGTGAGATAAAGATGTTTGATGATAAAAAAAAGTTTCCATTTGTTTAAAAATCCATTTATAACACTCTTAAAATATTGTCTATTAGCACAGTTCAAAGGTCAAGCAGAAGTAAGTGTGTCATATTTCCATATTATGATTCGTTACAGAAATCCATGTAATTGAAGCAATTACATGGATTTCTGTAACGAATCATAATATGGAAATATGACACACTTCGAGCCATCCCTTTATTTTTCAACTTCATGTATTTTATTTTTTAATACCGTATTTATTTCGATGTATCATAGTTATATATGGTGATTGCCACTTCTTCGCAGAATAAGGCCATTTCTACAAGTAGTTCGGATGTGAGCATGCAGAGGGCCCCCTGGTCCAAATTTGTTTTCACATTTCCTGTCACACCCTTTCTTGGCTTCCTCTCACATGCGACCGTACGTGACGGAGAAGCCTAACCCTCGACAGGCAGGCCCTGCCACACAGGTCACAGGTCAGTCTTAGATGTAGGAGATGTGTACATGCCGTCTGCCATGTGCCGCTTTAGGATGGGATGCTTGAGCTGCCTTATCTCAAATCCTTACAGCTACCATCGGCCTGCTTTTACAAAAGAATGTATACCCAGACCCCACTTCTGTCAATTGGTCCTCCTCGCTGAAGCGGACTTCCGCGAGGCTCAAGATGTCTGCCCCATATCGAGAGTTCTTTGCCATGGTACCAATTCGTTGTTCAGGGTTTCAAGAGGAGGCGGTTTTTGAAAATTGTCGGCAGTTTTAGCCGACAATTTTCAAAAACGGCCTCGTTTTCGAAGAACCTCCAAATTCAACCAATCAGTACCTTCTCTCAAGGCAAATGCCATTTACTAAACATTAAAATAAATATTGTTCTGCCTTCAACATATGAAGAAAAAAAACTCAAAATCTTAAGTGCCGAAAATTTTATTGAAATTTAGTTGATTTTTGAGAATTTTTTAAAAAAAGTATTTTTTACCTAAAACTTTTCTATATTACAATTTTTCTTTTTCATTGCTCTCGTATGGGTAATACTTTTTTGGTAATGCCAAACTGCCACTCGCTTGAGTTCTGTCGATGATATCAGAGAATTTTGCTTTTATAAAGAGTTGTGGGCGTGTCTAAACGCCCACAACTCTTTATAAAAGCAAAATTCTCTTCGTTTAGCAAGTACAGCCAAGACCAACTTAGAAATGAAACAATTATTCTACTTTTAAAACGTAATATTTTTAGCTTAGAAAATTGAAAGTTTTAAATAAAAAACAACTTTGAATCATGTAAATTCCTGGTTCTACAACTATTTTTTTTTTTTAGCTACAAATTTTATTTTATTTATAAATAAAACGATTCTATATTTTTATATAAATTTTTATTAACAATTATTTTAATATGCACGAATCTTTACATTTTTTTAAAGAAATCAAACAATCATTTTATGTCACTCGACAAAAAAGTATTACCGCTCTCGTATGTCAAATCGTAACACAACTGGTATTGAACAAAAACACGAACCTGTTAAAGCACCTTTTTTTGTTTAAATTCCCCCCAAATTGGTTAATTATCGGCTTTTAATAACATATTTGGTATTAAAAATAATAAAAAATGAGGTATCTTTTAAAATTTATTTTTCTCTAGATTCTGAAGATATTTTTATTGTTTTGTGATCTAGGAGCATCCTCTATCATTTTGTTAATTTGACTCCCTTAATGAAAGTACAGGTTAATGTTTTTTACATTAGAAATTAGATTTTGTTTACATTTTGTTTTTTATAACGCTATTCTGTTGCCTTTTTCTTTCTAAATTCAAAGAACGATAAAGTATAATATTGTTCTTCTAGGCATTTTGTTTTACTTTATTCATTTTCGTAGCTTAATCTTCTAAGGATGTGGTCAATAAAGTGTTTTTTAGAGATTTAAAACTGATTAATCTCTTCCACTCACCGCATGTGGCTAATCACGCGAATAATACTTTTTTTTATTCCTTTTTTTATTGTGGTTTTTCATCAGACGATAATTCGTCTATAGAAATCCGCAAGTGAATCAATTTTTAAAACGAATTGCAGCGGGATATAAACCTTTTCCGATAATCAACCCTCTAAGAAGATTTTTTTTTTCCTGCGAAACAATTGTCGATTTTGTGTTGTGTACATTTCTTTGTCAAATTTCTTTCTTTCTTTAAAAAGCGAACATTCCATTTAGAAAATTTATAAACATTAAAAAAAAACCGTTTTATTACGCTTTTAGAATAAAAGTTCAATGATATTACAAATATTAAACATTTTCGTAGACAAAAAAGACTTTTAAAAACGACATAGTTCAAATTATAGTTCTGAGTACTGAAAAATGTTTTTATTTTATTTTTTTGCTTAGAAACATGAGATCTATTTTATATATAAAAAATGAAGACAAACTTGAAAATGGCATTTTCACATTTTTTAATACAAATTATATTTTCCGCCATATTTCTTTTTTTTTTTTTTTTGTATATCCCTATTTTAGCTATCCCCAATTTGTCGAAAAATCCGTGTTTTTACAGTACTTATTTAAACCACCACCCCTACACCCCGTTTGAAAAATATTTACCAAAAATCAGGGAATTATCTGATTTTAATGAAGTTTTCAGTGTTGATTTATCAATGAATGAATTTTATAATGCATTATTTATTTTATTTCAAAACTTTCTCATTTTTTTCAGGTCCCCACCTCCTTATTTTGGGGGCGCAAAATATCGGTGGGGTTATATGTGATTTATACTGTTTTCTGCATTTATTTATGCAGAAAACAGACAAAAGACCGAAGGTGTGAATAGAAGAAAAAATTTTTTAAGGAATCTGCTCTGGTAGTAAATAAGTACCGAAAATCGGAAAATAAAAGGAAAATAAAAACTACAAAAATAATTTTTGAAGATTTTATTTTTACTCATTTCGATAATTATTTAATTGGCTATTATTTTATAGTTGTCGGTGAGGGAGTCTATCCCCTTTTCACTAGCTAGACCAAGGAGATTGTTTTTGCGTCTGAGGTGGAGCACTACACCTACTATCAGCTCCTAACTTTACCACACAGATCCCTGTGCTACTCATATGCTGAGTTGGCGAGGGCCGGTATCGAACTAGGAACCTTGTGGTTTCTAGCTAAATGCTCTACCGACTAAAAACATACATCAATATTTGTTCTGTTTAAAAAGGGGACACTAAATTTCCAATACAGTTTTCAACCAAAAAAATATGAGTGATTGATACTAAAGTAAAGTAGTTATTTAAAAAAATGTTTTTAGAATCTAATAATATGACTTTTTAAACTCATGCTGCTCATATTTTAAATGAATTTTAATTTATCATAGCAGAAATACATAATTAGATCAGAGAGTTTTGAAATAAATTAACTAATGCATTATAAAATTCATTCAATCATAAATCAATACTGAAAATTTCATTAAAATTGGGTAATTCCCTGATTTTTGGTAAATTTCTTTGTCAATTATGATTGTTAAAAAATATTTTGTAAACAGATTTTTTAGCAACTCACAGGCGGCCATCTTGGTAAAAATTGACCGAAAAAATAGTTTTAAATGTATTAAAAATAAATTACATGTGTAATATTATTTTGCTTTTTTTTTAATGATGCTCATAATGCTACTACTTTTCGACTCAGACAAAAATTTGACCTTAAATAATCGATTTAATTAATTTTAATTTGTTTTTAGAATGAAAAGCAGACAAATTTTTGGGTATTTCTATTTTATGCTCTTTAACTAGACCTCAATATTATAAGACTTTCTCTGATAATAACCAATCGCTGCAAATTATCTGTTTTAGAGATATTAATTATTATTCAATTTACTATGTCTTGTAAAATGCACCCTGACCAATACTTATTGAAAATCCCAAGGTTACATTTCTAGGCCGTTTAGAACAAATGGTGAACTATATTTCATTTTATTTTAAATTTCTTTTGATTTTAACATTTTAAGGAATCCAATCCAATCAAAAAACAATGATCGTGCTGCATCATCTGGGGGTCAAAGTTGGGCTGATACCCAACTAACCATCACGGTGTTATATCAAGCATATGGTAGCAAAGGAAAAGACAAACACAGGTTGAAGGTTTTCAATAATTTGTATTAAGAGGAAAATAAAAAGATTGTAAACTAGCGATGTCGCTAGTGATATTGGTATAGTGTGTGGTTGTTCCAGTTCTGATTTTTGAAGTCAGTAGTGATGTTGGCAAAACATGTGCTAGTTCGAGTCTCGATAATATGATAGTCGACATCGGTAGTGATGTGGATAGAATGCTTGGTAGTTCAATTCCAGATGATGTAGTGGCGTGTCCTTGTAAGGAGAAAGGGAGGAAAGGTCAAGGTCAATAGGGTGTCTGGATGGAGGAGGGGTAAGGAGGTGATTATGGTTATTATGAAGAACTTAAAGAGCATAAAATAGACACTGCCAATTTCTATGCTCCAGATGTATTCTACAAAATAAATTTAGCACCCCTAGTTGAAAAATTACCAAATATCAGGGAATTATCCAATTTTAATGAAATTTTAAGTGTTGATTTATTAATGAATGAATTTTATAGTGTGTTAGTTATTTTATTTTAAAATTTTCTGATTTTTTTCAGGTCACTTAACTTTGAACCCCCACCAACTAATTTTGGGGGCAAAAAATTTTTGTGGTGTTATATACTTACAAAACTAATTACAGTGTAAATAAAAAGTCAAAAGACCAAGAGTGTGAATAGAAGGAAAAAACATTTTTATGAGAGCGCCTCTGGTAGAAAATAAGTACCAAAAATCTGAAAATTAAATGAAAAAAAAAAAATTGGGAGATTTTTTTTTTGTTTATATATATAATTTACTTTTAGATTATCAGTGAAAAAATTATACATCGATATTTGTTCTGTTCCAAAGGGTGTGGGTCCTAACTTTACAATTGAGTTTTCTCCAAAAATTATTAGATAACTATTCTGGTAAACTTGTAAACTTGTTATTAAATAAATATTTGTTTTTAGAATCTAAAAATATGAAGTTTAAAACTAAAAATTAGGCATTTCATATTTTAAATTAATTTTAATTGATTTAAAACACGATACCATAATTTAACTATGGATTACCAAAAGTGTAAGATTTATGAATTACTTCCTTTGGTTTATATTTACCTATTTTCTTTATAATATTCACGTTTATTTAAAATATTTCTGCTAATAACCAGTGGAGCATAAAGATTCTTTTTTAGTTTCGTATTTTAAAGAAAGACTTCAATATTTAAATATAGGTAAGTTCACCTCTTTATTAACGTATTTTTAATTTATTCATTTTTAATTAAATTATTAGATTTATTTCAATATTTTAATTAATCAATAAAATAAATTAAATTAAATTTATTAAAATTAAATAAAATCAGAACAAATATCGGTACAGAATTATTTCCCTAATAGTCTTTTTAAATCTAAACAGTAGAAATAAAATTATTTATATAAAATAAATTATTACGCTTTGGCAATTCTATACATAACAAATATTTGCCTGGAAAAATGGTATGTACTCATTTCTATCTATCAAAAGTCAATTTTTTTTAGTTATTTCAATGAAAAAACTGGATATTATTTGGCTAAAAAGTTAAGAACGTGTTAGTAAAGTATTTTGATTTATTTCTATTGATTCTGTTTGATTGAAATGATTCTGAAATTTTTAAAAAATTCATTGATTAATAAATCAACACTGAAAATTTTATCAAAACTGGTATAAATCCAACCTACAAACTCATCCCTTACCTTGTCTCTCAATCTGTTAGCAAAACAAAAAGCAATTAAAATCAAGAGATTAAATAAATACTACTCAAAATTAATAATAATGATTGACAATGTTTCATCTAAACAAATGAAATAAAATATGTATGTAAAAAAATAATGACAAATAATGTAAGTTATTATAAAACCTACGGCAGTCCGGGGTAACAACACAACAAGGCTTATAAACAAAAAGCATTTATCATAGCAAGACGTAAGATACAAATACAAATTACAAAGTGTAACTTGTGGTACAAATGTGTTTGTAAGTTTTACAATGTATTACAATAGAAAATGTATGTAAAGTATGAGTTGTTGCAAAAGTCACAAATAGGAATGTATAAATTGTATGAATTATGAATTGCTTGCGAGATAATGCCTCGCATGACTTATCTGAGTCCAGGGGGTGTCTTGCTAGTTTGTTTGTTTGATTTTACACGTCGGTGGCAATTCCATGCTGTTCAAAGACCCCATCGTTCCCAACGCCTTTGCTGTGGAAAAAACATACGTCATGCTCCGACGAGAGTCCCAGTGGAAGAGACTGATTTTAAGGTATCAGCCCTCAAAATTGGCGGCCAAACTGAGCCTCGTAACATGTGCTCTGATTGGTCGCTGACAAAGGCCCTTAGCCAATCACATGAGGTTTCTCATCAGGTTATGGCTAAGACCCTTGGGCTTTGTTGCTATGGTCAAAGGGAGGTCACTGAAATTGTTAACATTATTTTCGTTTACAATCTTCCTTATTTGCATAAGGTGAAAATAAGGTAATATTATTTTCCACAAGTGCACTCCCCTCTCCATCCACTCACGACTCCTGCTAAGTTGTCTTCTCTGGTCTAAGACTAAGGGGGATCTAACTCATTCGCTGCCCAAGAACTAACTGCCTAACTCACTTTCAAATTTTTCCCTTCTCTCAAATGTCATCTCAACTCTCATTCTCCGAGATTCTACATGAGATTTCAAAATCTTTTGTTCTAACTGGGTTAAATTTTATTACTGATGTGACCACCAGTTAACTTTCAAAATGGTCAAAGACTAGACTTCTGGTCTCTATTTAACTTTAATGGCTCCTTTGACTTATCATTGACCCTACACACAATACACCTATTTACACATACAATATATGTATACATACACACACATATACACACACACACACACACACACACACACATGTTCCACACACACACATATTTATCTTATATGTGGGTTTTCTTACTACTATGTATTCAATATAACTAACCATAGAATTATATATACACACACACACACTTGCTTGCACCAGATTTGCATTGTGCACCAATGCATATTGTTATATTATTCAAGTAGTGTATTTCAAGTAGAACTGACCATTAGAATGTTGTGATTTTTAAATAAATTATCTTTATGAATGAGATTGAGAGGTTATTTACTTCATTGTATTTATGTGTGCTTTTATTTCACCTTTTAATAGGTGAAATAAAAGCACACATAAATTAAAGAAAATAGCAAAAACAAAAATCCTTATGATATAATAATGTAGAAAAATGTCATGCTGTAAAATTACATATTTTTATCAATAGAATTTCTTTTATTATTGAATTTCTTTTGTCTAATTCCAGCCTTACTTGGAACACAGCAATTCATCAGTTTATCCCAGACTTCCAACTTCCAGATCAAACAAGAACAGAACAATCTACACTCAGAGATCTTTTGGGACACAGGACAGGAATCTGTGGACTTTTTCGGCCATTGCTTTATGGATTTCCTGCAGGAATGAGTCGAAAAGAATTTGCCCAGTAAGTAAATGGAAGAATAAAGACGAAAATAATTTGTAGGAAATGTTTTTATAAAAACAGATAATAAAATGCTGTGAAAAAGTTAATTCATATTAAAGTCAAATGGTATTAGAAAGCTGGAAATTGGAAATAGATTTAGATAGGGGGAGGGTAAAGTATAGTTTTTATCAAACAAACAAATGGTAGGAGGATACAAACAAAAGTTTATAACAAGGATATATTCATGATTTCAATCAATGTTTCCTTTATATAGACATAAATTTTAATAACCATATTTTTATTGTTACTGTTATATCTATTAAAAGTTATCCAATAAGTGAGTGATTATGAACTTAATTTGTTTTCTATTTTACTTTTTATAATTCAGTCATATACGCTTCCAGCCAATTTGCAATGGATTTCGTGATCGCTTTCTCTACAACAATTACATGTATGTGCTTGCTGCTCATGTGACAGAACAATTGATGAATCAAACATGGGAAGAAATGGTTATGTGTTATCTACTGCAACCTATTGGAATGAAAGATACAGGATTTGCTGATCATGTGAAATCATTTGAAGATTTTGCATTTCCATATGTCAGGAAGGATGGAAAATTTAAAAAACTAGGAATGGAAGTTGTTAAGTAAGTATCAATAATTAATATTTTTGTTCTAATTATAAATATGATTATCTTAGTAGAAATTTTTATATGTTATATAAAACTAAAAATTAAGGATCTCTTATTGCAATATTTTATGAAACATTCTTTCATGTGAACTAATTTTGACTCTGTTTCATTTTATAGAATTGTGATAGAAGAATTCTACCTTTTTGTAATTAACTGAAAGGAATATATACTTGGATAATCTCTAATAAAACCAGAGAAAATATTTTATAACTAATTGGTAAATTCATTGTTTACTATTCTCTAATTTATGGATTCTTTTCTATTTATTAATTGAAGATTATTCTGATTCAGTTATAACCTCTAATGAACAACAACAGAACAATGATTGACAGAAATTAAAACAACTTAGGACAATAATGCAATCTGCAATCAGGTGAAAATCTAATGTTTGAATAGATAGCTTTTAATTATGTCATCCAAGTTACTTCTTAAATCAGACTGGAAGAAAAATCAAGAACTCTTGATGTATGATAACAGAATAGTAATGTTCTTATCTCTTGGAAATATTAGATGCCATACATGAAAGTCACTTGGGAATCACCAAATGTGAAGGACATGCAATCTACTTTGTGTGGTGGACACTTATAATCAAAAAGATAGAAACTTTGGTGAACAAATGACATATCTGTTCCAGACAAGGAACAACACTAAAGAAGACTCTAATGGCATTGTCATTCCCAGGAAGTAGACCCTGGACCTGTGTTGGCACAGAACTGTTTGTGTTCGAACAAAAAAATGTATATAATTGTAGTGTACTATAGCAGTTACTGGTTTAAGATTGGGAACTAACTCAATGCAACCACATATGGAACAGTTATATGTTGTTGTTGGCATCCTTCCATCTACGAGAGATGATGGAGTAGTCTCCAAGTTTTGTTTTTTTAATTACATAGCCTGGGCAGGTTCATATGGAGGATGAGCTGTTGTCCAAGCTCTCCACACTGCTGCTGTGATCCAAAGGAAAGGAAGGGAACCAATGCAGTTTGGCAATGGTAATGTCACAGGATTTGCTGGGTAGCATTGGATTTCAGCATTACATCACCTTAGGGACTCCAGCTCCTGATTTGTTTCGGGGTTTACTCCCCTAGCCTTTAATTGAAAGGCAACGGAGGTTTTATGTTGGACTTTTTCTTGACTTAGATGGGTTGCCAACCAAGGCTAAGGAGCCCCTTCTAACCCATTTGGGGATTTATGCGAGTAGTAAGTACCCCAATCCTATTACTGTCAGTGTTCCTGAAAAAAAGAAAGTCAGTGAGATGTCAGTAAATACTTTTTTATCAGTTTTAAATTTGTCGTCTTAACTTGAACAGTGTAGAGTGAAACTTGCAAGAAACATAGAAAAGTAAAACAATAATAAACGGTAATATAAAAGGAATGCAATCCTTTCTAACACTAATGATCATCAGGAAGAATATAAAGTTTTTGTTTTAGTTGTATGTACGTTTGTATTATTTTTAGATTTATTGGACTGTTGTCCTCATCTTTATTGTTATATACATAACATTTCAGCAGATGTTCCCTCTGTCCTTCTTCATGTATTTCTTGTCAAACTCAGGAGTGTCCATGTCGTAATTGGGAACCTTCACAGAACTCTTTATTTAATACATTGTTATCATTCTGTTCGACAAAGATAAGGACAACAACCAAAAAATCTAAATAATATAAATTATCAAGCCTCATCTCAAAAATTCAGACAAATTATATATAGGTTGTCAGAGATTTTTACAATCAATAGATTCCGGACAAAGTTATCTCTGATAACGGACTCCAATACACCATCTGGCAATTCAAAGAATTTTTCAATTCTCTACACTCACAATCTAATGAGGAAATAAAGCTGAACAGATGGCTAAGAATATCTTAAGGAAGTACTTTGGCTTATTTGAATATAGGTCAGCTCTTTTTTACTTACTTTGGCTTATTTGAATATAGGTCAGCTCTGTTGAGAAATGGAGCAACCCAAAGTGAAATATTAATGGGGAAAAGGATAAGGACAAAATTGGCAACTATCTCAGAGAAACTCCAACCCAAATAAAGAAGAAATATACATAAAGAAATACACAAGTAACTACAACATCCATTACAGAGTTCAGACCTTAACTACCCTCCTAAAAGGGGACAGGGTTTATATACTAGACCAAGAAAGTTTTGGTGAGGTCACAGAAAGACTAACAAACCCTCAATCATATCAGGTCATAACCAAAACAGGTTCCATGATAAGGAAAAACAGACATTTCTTTATTTATACAGTAGATGGGAAAGAAGATATATACACAGAGACAAAGTCCCAACAATGAACAGTTACTAAATAGTTTATTACTATCACTTGACATTTGATCAGGTCACACCACTGAAACAAAACAATAATCCAGAAATGGTTTATTACTATTATGTATATAAATATTTGTATAAATATTAAAATAAACGGTTGTATAAACTTATGGGAAAATGTTATAAGATCAATTAGCAATTATTTGTTAAAATATTTCACATTTTATCTCCTCCCATCATCAAAAGATTTTGGTAAGTAATATGCCTATCATATTTTATGTTAATAAGGAAAGTCTTATTAAATATGAGATTGTACAAATATTGACTTCTAAAAAAACTCTCAGGCATTATCATAAATGGATATAACTGATGCTAATGTATATGAAAACTTAATTATTTGTATTTATTGGTATTGAAGTCAGTTAGTCTACTGTTGGTTTTAATAACAGCAGCTAAGTAGAACTCAAGCAGTGTCCAAGATAGCTGGTATAAATAGGAATCAAGAATGATCCATTCATGAATCAGGGTGATTTGGGTCATTCCATTCCTTGAGTTCTGATTGGTTGCTTGACTGGTTGATTTGAATGACATTGTGGAGTCTTATATATACTTTGTCATTTTGCAGTGGACTTTGTAGCATTTCGAGTTTGTATTGAGTTACAATCGCTTGCTGCCTTGTCTTCCCAGTTCAACGGTAATTGGAACTTATTCTTCAATTGGTAAGCTTATGTAAGCATATTAAGAGCAAGAAAAATATTAATTTACTTCTTAGTTTCTAGTTACAAGGTATGTAAGGATTAATTTTGCAACAATCCCTTCACAATGAAAAGGTGCCCTTTATGACTAAAAAGGAAAATACTTCATAATTTAAGTGTTTCCTTAAACACTTCATATTTTAAGAGTCTCCTTAAATACTTCATATTTTAAGAGTCTCCTTAAATACTTCATATTTTAAGAGTCACCTTAAGTTATAATATATTTTGTAATGCTATTTTCTTCAATAAAGCATTTTTTTATATCTCTTCCTAACATGAGACACAAGAATATTTTTGACTTTATAAGTTTGGATAAGTTTATGCTTTGCTTTTGTAAAATATTACAAACAAAATTATAGGCAAATGATATTTCATGTTATAAAATCTTTTTTTTAAATCTAAATCAAATATTGATAATGTTAACTGAATTTAAATTAAACTGAAAATTATATCAGTCTTTTTAAATTATCAAAACATTGAACATTCTAGCTTCATGAAATGCATCAAACATATGAAACAAATTATTTAAATCAATGGTATATTTTGTCCAGATCAAATAAAAAAAAATGAAATTATGGAACACTCAGTGAGAATCTAATTCACTAGTAATAGTCTGCTAGCCTAATTCACTAGCCCATACACCATTCAAGGAACCCATGGATTCACATTGTAATTTATATTTCTAAAACAAATATCAACACAAGGCCTACAACAGAAATTAGCCTACAATTGAAATACAGTGATTGCAGGTGTTGTCTTAATGGACTTGACTAAATTGAAAGAAAATATGTCTTCAGCAAATGATCTGTGTCATTTGAAACAATGTAAAGTTTTATAAAGCTCCTTTAAGAAGGAAATTCAACAGGAATGTGTCAAAAAGAAAAAATATTGGTTGATTTCAGTCAGTCAGGGTTTATGATTGAACTGTAAGAAATAAGAGAAGGGAAATAAGAGAAAGGGTTTGTGATCAAACTGTAAGAAATAAGAGAAAGGGTTTATGATTGAACTGTAAGAAATAAGAGAATGGTTTTTGTGATCAACTGTAAGAAATAAGAGAAAGGGTTTATGATTGAACTGTAAGAAATAAGAGAAAGGGTTTGTGATCAAACTGTAAGAATAAGAGAAAGGGTTTATGATTGAACTGTAAGAAATAAGAGAAAGGGTTTGTGATCAAACTGTAAGAAAAAGAGAAAGGGTTGATTGAACTGTAAGAAATAAGAGAAAGGGTTTGTGATCAAACTGTAAGAAATAAGAGAAAGGGTTTGATGAACTGTAAGAAATAAGAGAAGGGTTTGTGATCAAACTGTAAGAATAAGAGAAAGGGTTTTATGATTGAACTGTAAAAATAAGAGAAAGGGTTTGTGATCAAACTGTAAGAAATAAGAGAAAGGGTTTATGATTGAACTGTAAGAAATAAGAGAAAGGGTTTGTGATCAAACTGTAAGAAATAAGAGAAAGGGTTTGTGATCAAATTGTAAGAAATAAGAGAAAGGATTTGTGATCAAACTGTAAGAAATAAGAGAAAGGGTTTATGATTGAACTGTAAGAAATAAGAGAAAAGGTTTGTGATCAAACTATAAGAATAAGAGAAAGGGTTTATTATTGAACTGTAAGAAATAAGAGAAAGGGTTTGTGATCAAACTGTAACAAATAAGAGAAAGGGTTTATGATTGAACTGTAAGAAATAAGAGAAAGGGTTTGTGATCAAACTGTAAGAAAAAGAGAAAGGGTTTATGATTGAACTGTAAGAAATAAGAGAAAGGTTTGTGATCAAACTGTAAGAAATAAGAGAAAGGGTTTATGATTGAACTGTAAGAAATAAGAGAAAGGTTTGTGATCAAACTGTAAGAAATAAGAGAAAGGGTTTATGATTGAACTGTAAGAATAAGAGAAAGGGTTTGTGATCAAACTGTAAGATAAGAGAAAGGGTTTATGATTGAACTGTAAGAATAAGAAAAGGTTTTGTGATCAAACTGTAAGAAATAAGAGAAAGGGTTTGATTGAACTGTAAGAAATAAGAGAAAGGTTGTGATCAAACTGTAAGAAATAAGAGAAAGGGTTTGTGATCAAAACTGTAAGAAATAAGAGAAAGGGTTTGATTGAACTGTAAAGAAATAAGAGAAAGGGTTTGTGATCAAACTGTAAGAATAAGAGAATTTATGATTGAACTGTAAGAAATAAGAAAAGGTTTGTGATCAAACTGTAAGAAATAAGAGAAAGGGTTTATGATTGAACTGTAAGAAATAAGAGAAAGGGTTTGTGATCAAACTGTAAGAAATAAGAGAAAGGGTTTATGATTGAACTGTAAGAATAAGAAAAACTGTAGAAATTTTATGATTGAACTGTAAGAAATAAGAGAAAGGGTTTATGATTGAACTGTAAGAAATAAGAGAAAGGGTTTTGAAACTGTAAGAAATAAGAGAAAGGGTTTGTGATCAAACTGTAAGAAATAGAGAAAGGGTTTATTATTGAACTGTAGAATAAGAGAAGGGTTTGTGATCAAACTGTAAGAAATAATTTTTATGTGAACTGTAAGAAATAAGAGAAAGGGTTTGTGATAAACTGTAAGAAATAAGAGAAAGGGTTTGTGATCAAACTGTAAGAATAAGAGAAAGGTTTGTGATCAAACTGTAAGAAATAAGAGAAAGGGTTTGTGATCAAAACTGTAAGAAATAAGACAAAGGGTTTGTGATCAAACTGTAAGAAATAAGACAAAGGGTTTGTGATCAAACTGTAAGAAATAAGTTAAATGAAATGAAATTTACATAGAAAAAAATTCCAGATGTAAAATATCTAACATTTAAAACAAAAGAAAACAAGTTCAGAATGAACTAAAGAGGGGTAATTATGTAGATGATTGTATGAAAGTGTTATTCAATAATTAGCCAAAACAAAGATACTGAAATTTATATGTTGTTCTATTCAAATGAAACATACAAACATGATTGGTTGAAGAAAATGAACAAATTTCCCTATTTAATTTTAATATGGAGTTGCATGTCATGTTAAATACCAAGATTATGCTTATGATTATGTCCAGCAATTAATGCAAAAGTATTCATTGAAAATATCCTTTTGGAAATAAATATCAAAATTTGATATGATTGAATATTTATGATGGAAAATTTTTATGGTCCATTACAAGACTGATCTCTTCTATTATTCAAGAAGGTTAAATTAAAAAAGCATTAGCAAAGTCCATTTCCAAAAAATTAAGACCATTATAAAAAAGCATTAGCAAAGTCCATTTCACAAAGATTAAGACCATTATAAAAAGCATTAGCAAAGTCCCATTTCACAAAGATTAAGACCATTATAAAAAAGCATTAGCAAAGTCCATTTCACAAAAATTGAAACCATTATAAAAAAGCATTAGCAAAGTCCATTTCACAAAAATTAAAACCATTATAAAAAAGCATTAGCATTAGCCAAAGTCCATTTCACAAGATTAAACCATTATAAAAAAGCATTAGCAATGTCCATTTTACAAAAATTAAGTCCTTATAAAAAAGCATTAGCAAAGTCCATTTCACAAAAATTAAAACCATTTTAAAAAAAACATTAGCAAAGTCCATTTCACAAAGATTAAGACCATTATAAAAAAGCATTAGCAAAGTCCATTTCACAAAAATTAAGACCATTATAAAAAAGCATTAGCAAAGTCCATTTCACAAAGATTAAGACCATTATAAAAAGCATTAGCAAAGTCCATTTCACAAAATTAAGACCATTATAAAAAAGCATTAGCAAAGTCCATTCCAAAAGATTAAGACCATTATAAAAAGCATTTGCAATGTCCATTTTACAAAAATTAAAACCATTATAAAAAAGCATTAGCAAAGTCCATTTCACAAAAATTAAAACCATTATAAAAAAGCATTATCACAGTCCATTTCACAAAGACCATTATAAAAAAGCAATAGCAAAGTCCATTTCACAAAAATTAAGACTATTATAAAAAAACATTAGCAAAGTCCATTTCACAAAAATTAAAACCATTATAAAAAGCATTAGCAAAGTCCATTTCACAAAAATTGAAACCATTATAAAAAAAAGCATTAGCAAAGTCTATTTCACAAAGATTAAGACCATTATAAAAAAGCATTAGCAAAAGTCCATTTCACAAAAATTAAACCATTATAAAAAAGCATTAGCAAAGTCCATTTCACAAAATTAAGACCATTATAAAAAAGCATTAGCAATGTCCATTTTACAAAAATTAAAACCATTATAAAAAAGCATTAGCAAAGTCCATTTCACAAAAATTAAAACCATTATAAAAAAGCATTAGCACAGTCCATTTAACAAAGACCATTATAAAAAAGCAATAGCAAAGTCCATTTCACAAAGATTCAGACCATTATAAAAGAACATTAGCAAAGTCCATTTCACAAAAATTAAAAACCATTATAAAACAAGCATTAGCAAAGTCCATTTCACAAAGATTAAGACCATTATAAAAAAGCATTAGCCAAAGTCCATTTCAAAAAATTAAAGCCATTATAAAAACGCATTAGCAAAGTCCCATTTCACAAAGATTAAGACCATTATAAAAAAAAGCATTAGCAAAGTCCATTTCACAAAGATTAAGACCATTATAAAAAGCATTAGCAAAGTCAATTTCACAAAGATAAACCATTATAAAAAACATTAGCAAAGTCCATTTCACAAAATTAAACCATTATAAAAAAAGCATTAGCAAAGTCCATTTCACAAAAATTAAACCATTATAAAAAGCCAATTAGCAAAGTCCATTTCACAAAAATTAAAACCATTATAAAAAAGCATTAGCAAAGTCATTTCACAATTAACCATTATAACATAAAGCATTAGCAAAGTCCATTTCACAAAGATTAAGACCATTAATAAAAAAGCATTAGCAAAGTCCACATTTCACAAGACCATTATAAAAAAGCATTAGCAAAGTCCATTTCACAAAAGATTAAGACCTTATAAAAACCATTAGCAAAATCATTTCACAAAATTAAAACCATTATAAAAAGCATTAGCAAAGTCCATTTCACAAAATTAAGACCATTATAAAAAGCATTAGCAAAGTCCATTTCACAAAAATTAAGAACCATTATAAAAAGCATTAGCAAAGTCCATTTCACAAAGCATTAAGAACCATTATAAAAAAGCATTAGCAAAGTCCATTTCAGCAAAATTAAGACCATTATAAAAAAGCATTAGCAAAGTCCATTTCACAAAGATTGGACGCATTATAAAACAAGCATTTGCAATGTCCATTTTACAAAAATATAAACCATTATAAAAAAGCATTAGCAAAGTCCATTTCACAAAAATTAAAACCATTATAAAAAGCATTAATCACAGTCCCTTTCACAAGACCATTTAAAAAAAGCAATAGCAAAGTCCATTTCACAAAAAATTAAAGCACCAATTATAAAAAACATTAGCAAAGTCATTTCACAAAAATTAAACCATATAAAAGCATTAGCAAAAGTCCATTTCAACAAAATTTGAAACCATTATAAAAAGCATTAGCAAAGTCTATTTCCAAAGATTAAGACCATATAAAAAAAGCATTAGCAAAGCCATTTCACAAAATTAAGACCACATTATAAAAGCATTAGCAAAGTCCAGTTTCAAAAACAAAGATTAAGACCATTATCAAAAAGCCTTAGCAAAGTCCATTTCACAAAAGATTAAGACCGATCTATAAAAAAGCATTAGCAAAGTCCATTTCAAAAGTTAAACCATTATAAAAAAGGCATTGGCAATGTCCATTTTTACAAAAATTAAGAACCATTATAAAAAAGCATTAGCAAAAGTCGCATTTCACAAAAATTAAAACCATTATAAAAAAAGCATTATCACAGTCCATTTCACAAAGACATTATAAAAAGCAATAGCAAAGTCATTTAACAAAAATTTAAGACTATTATAAAAAACATTGCAAAGTCCATTTCAAACAAAAATTAAAACCATTATAAAAAAGCATTAGCAAAGTCCATTCACAAAAATTGAAACCATTATAAAAAAAAGCATTTAGGCAAGTCTTTTCACAAAGATTTAAGACATTATATAAAAAGCATTAGCAAAGTCCATTTCACAAAATTGAAGGACCATTATAAAAAAAGCATTAAGCCAAAGTCCAATATTCACAAATTCAGACCATTATAACAAAAAGGCATTAGCAAAAGTCCATTTCACAAAAATTAAGACCATTATAAAAAAGCATTAGCAATGTCCATTTTACAAAAATTAAAACCATTATAAAAAGCATTGGCAAAGTCGCATTTCACACAAATTAAACCATTATAAAAAGCCATTAGCGACAGTCTCCATTGTTAACAAAGACCATTATAAAAAAAGAATAGCAAAGTCATTTCAACAAAGTATTCAGACCATTATAAAAGAATCATTGAGCCAAGTCCATTTCAAACACAAAAATTAAAACCATTATAAAAAAGCATTGCAAAGGTCCCATTTTCACAAAAGATTAAGACCATTATAAAAAAGATTAAGCAAAGTCATTTCAAAAAATTAAAAACCAATTTATAAAAAACCGCGCATTAGCAAAGTCCATTTCACACAAATTAAGAAACCATTAAATAAAAAGCATTAGCAAAGTCCATTTTCACCAAGATTAAACCATTATAAAAAAGCATTAGTCAAAGTCCATGTTCAACAAGATTTAAGACCATTATAAAAAAGCATTAGCAAAGTCCATTTCACACAAAGATTAAGACCATTATAAAAGCATTAGCAAAGTCTTTTTCAACAAAAATTGAAACCAATTATAAAAAAGCATTAGCAAAGTCCATTTTCAACACCAAAATAAAACCATTATAAAAATAGCATTAGCAAAGTCATTTCAACAAATTAAAAACCGATTAATAAAAAAGCATTAGCAAGTCCATTTCACAAAGATTAAGACCATTAATAAAAAAGCCTTAAGCAATAGTCCATTCACAAAGATCCCATTATAAAAGCAATAGCAAAGTCCATTTCACAAAGATTAAGCCATCTATAAAAAGAACATTAGCAAATCCATTTCACAAAATTAAAACCATTATAAAAAAGCATTAGCAAAGTCCTTTCAACAAAGATTAAGACCATTATAAAAGCATATAGCAAGTCATTTCATCACAAAATTAAGACCATTAAAAGCATTAAGAAGTCCATTTAAACAAAGATTAAGACCCATTATAAAAAAGCATTAGCAAAGTCATTTCACAAAAATTAGACATTATAAAACGCATTAGCAAAGTCATTTCACAAAGATTAAGACCATTATAAAAGCTTTGGCAATGTCCATTTTAAAAACAAATTAAAACCATTAATACAACAAGGCATTAGCAAAGTCCTTTTCACAAGATTAAAACCATTATAGAAAAGCAGTTATCCAGTCCATTTCCCAAAGCCATTATAAAAAAGCAATAGCAAAGTCCTTCACAAAATTAAGACCATTATAAAACTAGCAAAAGTCCATTTCAACAAAATTAAAACCATTAAAAGCATTAGCAACAGTCCATTTCACCAAAAATTGAAAACAATTATAAAAATGGTTTTACATTTTTGTAATGGAACTTGCAAAATGCTTTTTTATAATGGTCTTATCTTTGTGAAATGGACTTTTGCTAATGCTTTTTTATAATGGTCTTAATTTTTGTGAAATGGACTTTTGCTAATGCTTTTTATAATGGTCCTTAATCTTTGTGAAATGGACTTTGCTAATGCTTTTTTATAATGGTCTTAATTTTTGTGAAATGGACTTTGCTAATGCTTTTTTTATAATGGTCTTAATCTTTGTGAAATGGACTTTGCTAAAATGCTTTTTTATCATGGTTTAATTTTTGTGAAATGGATTTTGCTATGTTTTTTTATAATGGTTTAACTTTGTGAAATGGACTTTGCTAATTGCTTTTTTATAATGGTCTTTTGAAATGGACTTTGCTAAGGCTTTTTTATAATGGTCTTAATCTTTGTGAAATGGCCTTTGCTAATGCTTTTTTAATAATGGTTTTAATTTTTGTGAATGGACTTTGGCTATGCTTTTAATAATGGTTTTAATTTTTGTGAAATGGACTTTGCCTAAAATGCTTTTTTATAATGGTTTCAATTTTTGTGAAATGGATTTGCTAATGCTTTTTTATAATGGTCTTAATCTTTGTGAAATGGACTTTGCTAATGCCTTTTTATAATGGTCTTAATCTTTGTGAAATGGACTTTGCTAATGCTTTTTAATGGTTTTAATCTTTGTGAAATGGACTTTGCTAATGCTTTTTTTATAATGGTCTTAATCTTTGTGAATGGACTTTCTAATGCGTTTTTTTATAATGGTTTAATTTTTTTGAAATGGACTTTGCGCTAATGCATTTTGCACAAGATTAGACATTTATAAAAAAGCCATTAGCAAAGTCCCATTTCAAACAAGATTAAGACGCATTATAAAAAGCATTAGCAAAGTCCATTTTCACACATAAAACATGAAAACCATTATAAAAAGCATTAGCAAAGTCCCATTTCAAACACAAAAAATTAAAACCATATATAAAAAAGCATTAGCAAAGTTCCATTTCACAAAAATTAAACCATTATAAAAGCATTAGCAAAGTCCATTTCAAACAAAGATTAAGACCATATAAAAAAGCATTAGCAATGTCCATTTTAAAAACAAAATTAAGTCCATTATATAAAAAGCATTAGCAAGTCCATTTCAAAAAATTAAAACACCATTTTAAAAAACATTAGCAAAGTCCATTTCACAAAGATTAAGACCATTATAAACGCATTAGCAAAAGTCCATTTTCAATAAAAATTAAGACCATTATAAAAAAGCATTAAGCAAAGTCGCATTTCACAAAGATTAAGACCATTATAAAGCATTAGCAAAGTTCCATTTCACAAAAATTAAGACCATTATAAAAAGCATTAGCAATGTCCATTTCACAAAGATTAGACCATTATAAAAGGCATTTGCAATGTCCATTTTACAAAAATTAAACCATTATAAAAGCATTAGCAAAGTCCATTTCACAAAATTAAAAACCAATTATAAAGCATTATCAGAGTTCCACTTTCCAACAAAGACATTTATAAAAAAAAGCAATAGCAAGTCCATTTCAAACAGGGAAAATTAAGAACTATTATAAAAAACATTAGCAAAGTCATTTCAACAAAAATTAAAAACCATTATAAAAAAAGCATAGCAAAGATTCCATATGTCAACCATTAAAAATTGAAACGCATCATAAAAGCATTACGCAAAGTCCTATTTTCACAAAGATTAAAGACAATTAATAAAAAGCATCGGCGAAAGTTCCATTTTCAAACAAAAAATTAAGACCATTATAATAAGCAATTAGCAAAGTTCCATTTTCACAAAAATTAAGACCCGGGATTATACAAAAGCATTAGCAATGTCCATTTTACAAAAATTAAAACCAGGTTTATAAAAACGCATTAGCAAGGTCATTTCAACAAAAATTAAAAACCCATTATAAAAAGCATTAGCACAGTCCATTTAACAAAGACCATTCTAAAAAACAATAGCAAGTCCATTTCACACAAAGATTCAGAACCATTATAAAGAACATTAGCAAGTCCATTTTTCACAGAAATTAAACATTATAAAAAAAGCCATTAGCAGAAGTCCATTTCACAAAGAATTACAGACCATTATAAATAAAAGCATAGCAAAGTCTCCATTTCAAAAATTAAAACCATTTAATAAAAAACGCAATTAGCAAGTCGCATTTCAAAAGATTAAGAACCATTATAAAGCATTAGCAAACGTCCATTTCACAAAGTATTAAGACCAGTTATAAAAAAGCATTAGCAAGTCATTTCACAAAGATTAGACATTATAAAAGCATTAGCAAAGTACCCATTTTCACAAAGACTAAGACCATTATAAAAAGCATTAAGCCAAAGTCCATTTTCACAAAAATTGAAATCCATTATAAAAGCATTAGCAAAGTCCATTTAACAAAATTAAACCATTATAAAAAGCATTAGCAAAGTCATTTCCAAAAAATTAAACGGCATTTAATAAAAAGCATTAGCAAAGTTCCAGTTAAAAAGATTAAGACCATTATAAAAAAGCCTTACAAAGTTCCATTTCCACAAAGACCATTATGAAAAAAGCAATACGCAAAAGTCCATTTCACAAAGATTAGACCATTATTCAAAAACATTAGCAAAATCCATTTCAAAAACAAAAAATTAAAACCATTATAAAAGCATTAGCAAGTCCATTTCACAAAGATTAAAGACCATTAATAAAAGCATTAGCAAAGTCCTTTCAATTCACAAATTAAGACGCAATTATAAAAAAGCATATAAGCAAAGTCCATTTCACAAAGATTAAGACCATTATAAAAAAACGATTTAGCAAATCAGTTTCACAAAAATAAAACCATCTATAAAGAAAGCGATTAGCAAAGTCCATTTCACAAAGATAATAAGGACATTTAAAAAAGATTAGCCAAAGTCCTGTTCAGCAAAATTTAAAACCAATTATTAAAAAAGCATAGCAAAAAGTCATTTCACCAAAGATTTAAGACCATTATAAAAAGCATAGACAAAGTCCATTTCACAAAATTTAAAACCATTATAAAAAAAGGATTTAGCAAAGTCCATTCACAAGAATTAAAACCATTATCAAAAACGCATTAGCAAAGTCCATTTTCACAAGATTAAGAACCATTATAAAAAAGCATTATTAGCAAAGTCCATTTCACAAAATTAGAACCATTATAAAAAGCATTTTAGCACAGTCCATTTAAACAAAGACCCATTTAAAAAAGCAATAGCAAAGTCCATTTCACAACAGATTAAACCATTTATAAAAGAAATTAGCAGTCCATTTTACAAAAATTTAAAACCATTATAAAACAATTAGCAAGTCATTTCCACAAGAATTAAGACCATTATAAAAAAAGGCATTAAGCAAAGTCCATTTCACAAAAATTAAAAACCATTATAAAAACGCATTTAGCAAGTCATTTCACAAAGATTGAGACCATTAGTAAAAAAGCGATTAGCAAAGTCCAAATTCACAAAGATTAAGACCATTATAAAACGCGAATTAGCAAAGTCCATTCACAAAGTTAGAAACCATTATAAAACGAAGCATTTAGCAAAGTCCATTCACAAAAAATTGAAACCCATTATAAAAAAAGCCATTAGCAAAGTCCGATTCCAAAAATTTAAACCATTATAAAAAAGCATTAGGGCAAAGTTCATTCACAAAGATTAAGACATTATTAAAAAAGATTAGCATGTCATTTCACAAAGATTAAGACCATTATAAAAAAGCAATTAGCAAGTCCATTTCACAAAAATTAAAACCTTGATAAAAAGCAATTAGCAAAGTCCATTTCACAAAAATTAAAACATTATAAAAACGCATTAGCAAAGTCCATTTCACAAAAGATTAAAGACATTATAAAAAAAGCATTAGCAAAGTCCATTTCACAAAATTAAGGCCATTATAAAAAAGCATTGAGCACCAGTCCATTACACAAAGACCATTATAAAAGCGCAAATTAGCAAAGTCCAATTTCACAAAGATGAAAGACCATTATAAAAGACATTAGCAAAGTCCATTTCACAAAAATTTTAACCATTATAAAAACGGCATTAGCAAAGCTCCATTCACAAAGTTAAGTTACGATTATAAAAACAGCTTAGCAAATCATTTCACAAAAATTTAAAAAACCATTTATAAAAAGCACATTAGCCAAAGTCCATTTCACAAAGATTAAGACCATTATAAAAGCATTAGCAAAGTCCATTCACAAAGATAAGACCATTGATAAAAAAGCGATTAGCAAGGTCATCTCACAAAGATAGACATTATAAAAAACGCTTGGCAAAGTCCATTTCACAAAAATTGAACATTATAAAAAAGCATTGCAAAGATTTCCATTCACAAAATGTAAAACCATTTATAAAGAAAGCATTAGCAAAGTCCATTTCACAAGATTAAGCCTTATAAAAGCATTGCCAATCGTCATTTTACAAAAATTAAGACCATTTAAAAACAGCATTAGCAAAGGTCCATTTTCACAAATTAAACCCATTTTAAAAAACATTTAGCAAAGTCATTTCACAAAGATTAAGACCATTATAAAAAGCTTAGCAAAGTCCATTTCACAAAATTAAGACCATTTATAAAAACATTAGCAAGTCCATTTCACAAAGATTAAGCACCATTATTAAAAAAGCATTTGCAATGTCATTTTACAAAAATTAAAACCATTATTAAAAAAGCATTAGCAAAGTCCATTTCACAAAAATTGAAACCATTTATAAAAAAGCATTAGCAAGTCCATTCACAAAGACCATTATAAAAAAGCAATAGCAAAGTCCATTTCACAAAAATTAAACTTATAAAAAACATTAGCAAAGTCCATTTCACAAAATTAAGAAACCTTATAAAAAGCATAGCAAAGTCCATTTCACAAAATTGAAACCATTATAAAAAAAGCATAGCAAGTTCCATTCAAAAATTAAGGACCATTATAAAAGCATTAGCAAAGTCCATTTCACAAAAACTTAAGACATTATAAAAAAACATTAGCAAAGTCCATTTCACAAAAATTAAAACCATATAAAAAGCATTAGCAAAGTCCATTTCACAAAAGTTGAAAACCATTATAAAAAGCATTAGCACAAGTCCATTTCACAAAAATTAAGCCTTATAAAAAGCATTAGCAAAGTCCATTTCACAAAAATTAAAACATTTATAAAAAAGCATTAGCAAAGTCCATTTCACAAAAATTAAAACCATTATAAAAAAAGCTTAGCAAGTCCATTTCAACAAAAATTAAAACCATTATAAAAAGCATTAGCAAAGTCCATTTCACAAAAATTAAAACATTATAAAAAAGCATTAGCAAGTCCATTTCACAAAAATTTAAAACCATTAAAAAAAGCAAAGCAAGTCCATTTCACAAAATTAAACCATTATAAAAAGCATTAGCAAAGTCCATTTACAAAAAATTAAAGCCATTATAAAAGCCTGAATAGGAGCAACAAAAATACATTTTTTTTAATTTTATTTTATATTCTATAATTTTCCCTCAACATTAAGTGATTACATTTTTCTTTATTTGATATTCATTAATTAAAATAATTTAATCTAATTTCTTTGAGGTATATTTCATTTAGACAAATGTTCTGTGGATAACAAATAATTTTCATATAAAATTTTTAAAAAAGTTATATGAACATAAGTGTGGTGATTCATATTTTTGTATAAGGATTGAATAATATAGATATTTTTTAAGTTGTGTATAAAAGAAACTGTTTCTAAATTATTCTTTTCCACTTAGTTAAATCTTTTAATAGTACAAAACTTTTTCTGGATTTTTATAAAGAGATCAATATATAAAGCACCTTCTAAAAATATATTTATGTTTTTCTTCCTAGATCTGTCTCACCGCTGGGCCTGCTGGTTCAATGTATTCAACTCCTGGTGACATGCTCAAGTGGATGCAACTGCATTTGAACCTTCATACTAATTTCAAGTCAACCACCAATATGCATCCAAGGAAAACTTAAATGCTAAATCTAACTCAAGAAATACAAATTTTGACTATAAATCAATATTAGTTCAGTTAACAATCCAAGATCAAATTTGATTGCTAATCTACATGAGAGACTCAATTTGAGTGTCAAATCAGAATCAAAACTTAAATCACAATTTGATCCTAATTTAATTTCAGATTCAAAGTCAGATTTGAAATGTAATTCTAAGTGGCACTTAGACAATATCTTGAATGCAGCTCAACTTGGAATTGACCCTCATATCTTGATGAAAACTCATGAAGCTGTAAGTCCCAAACCACAACTTGCACCAGACTTAACACGTCCCCAGTTTCCAATTGATGATGTTTTTTGTCTCATATAATATGGGATGGATCACTTCAATGTACAGAGGTAAGAATTCTACAGTAATTAGGGAAGATATACAAACCTGTGAAAAGTAAATAAACACCATGCTATTTTTTCAATAGTTATTTATTTCATATTAAAAAATGTTTCTCTATAAAAAAATAATTACAAATACAAGGTGTATCAAAAAAGTATTGAGATTGAAGCTGTATTTACCAAGATAGGAATGAACAATAAATGGAATGTTCATTTTTCAGAATACAAAGTGTGTCAAAAAGTATAAAAAATCTCAATACTTTTTTGACACACCTTGTATATTCAATTATCTTATCACTAGCCCTTTCCAATATTTAACTAATTCTTGTTAAGAACCAACGAGTTGTGCTATTTTCTCTTATCAGATCTTGACCTGGCTACACTCAAACTAACACTATTTCTCCATATGATACAATTTTCATTGTACAATTGATGCAGTCTATATTAAGTGACTGATTTTGCTATGAAAGCTGTTGAAATTATATTACTTGATTTTTTCTTTTATTTTTCTAGTATAACAGATAGCTACTTATACTATGAACTTTTTAAAATTAAATTAGTTAAAAGTAAATAATTTATATATCATCTTATGATAAACCAGTATTTTTTATATGATCTTTTTCTTTCATCACTTGGTCCTAGTTTAAATTAAAGCATAGACAGTGAAAATTAATTGTGTGTAATAAAAACTATTACATTTTTTTGTTTACTATGAAATAATTTGAAGTCAAGTTTTATCTTATTTTATTTAAGCATTTCAAACATCATTCACTACTATTATTATGATTCTAGTTGGGTTTAATATAAGCTATCATTGTAATTTAAACCCTCCTCTAAAAATCTACTGGTTACTAATAGTATGTCTTTTATGTTTCTATTTTATATAATAATTGTAAGGCATAAAGTTATAAAAGATATGACAAAATACATGAATTTTGTGAGAATAATAGCAACTTTTATCATGCCATCATATTAAACTTCTCTACATAAGAACCCTTTGAAACAAAGGAAGGCCTCATTTCATGGCATAAATTTTGTAATGATATGGCTAGGCACCCCCTGATTGAAAAGAATTACCAAAAATTCAGGAAGTATCCGATTTTAATGAAATTTTCAGTGTCACTTTATCAATGAATGAATTTTATAATGCATCGGTTATTTTATTTCAAAACTTTCTGATTTTTTTCAGGTCACTTAACTTTGTCCCTCTTATTTTTGTAGTTCAAAATCTTTCGAAACTAATTTAAATAAAAAGACAAAAGTCTGAAGGTGTGAATAGAGAAAAAATTTTAAGGGGGGTATCCGGTAGAAAATAAATATCAAAAATTGTAAAATAATTTAAAATCAAAGCTAAAAAAATAATTTTTGGAGATCTTTTTTTTACTCTTTTCAATAATTATTTAATAGGCTATTATCTTATAAAAGAAAAAAATACATCAATATTTGTTCTATTTAAAAGGGGGAGCCTAAATTTTCAATAAACAAACAAAAATTATTAGATAACAATAATAAACTAAAGTAGTTATTAAATAAATGTTTTTAGAACCTAAAAATATGAAATTTGAAACTTAAAATTAGGTGTTTCATATTTTAAATGAATTTTATATATTAATTTACCATAGCGAAATACCTAATTAAATCAGAAAGTTTTGAAATAAAAACTAATGCATTATAAAATTCATTAATTGATAAATCAATACTGAACATTTCATTAAAATCTGATAATTCCCTGATTTATTTTGATTTTTTTTTTTCAATGGGGTAGGGTTGAATTTATTTTGTAAAATACAGATTTTATGCCATTTTTGGCGGCCATGTTTACGAGATATTTGAGCAAAATTAACTGGAAAAAATACTTTAAAACATATTAAAAATAATTACATGTGTAATATTATTTTTCTTTTTTTACTGATGTTTCGATTTAGACAAAAATTTGACCTTAAATAATCAATTTAATTAATTTTAATTTGCTTTTAAATGAAAAGCAGATGACATTTAGGCAGATCCTATGATATGCCTATAGACTGATTGGGAAGCTGCAGTTGTTAATTTTACTGCCCTTTCAACACTTTATGAGTGTGAAGGCAAATCAAGCAACTCTAATTCTGTCTCTCTCTTTGATGACTCGAAGTTCATAATCTGAAAATTCTTCTCTGAATCCAGACTCACACTCCATTCTGAGACCAATGTGTGACATTGAAATTATTTTGGGTATTTTTTTTAGTCTCTTTTTGGTTGGCTCCCCTATCCTGAAAAATGAAAAAATCAGTTTATTGAATAAAACTAAAACTGTAACCATACTTGTCTTAATTTTAATTTTCATAATGAAATTAGGATATTACTTTAAATGAAATGATAAATCGATGAAATCATTTTAATCAATTTTATGTGAATTACTTACCTAATAGCTAAAATTATTTTTAGCTTTTGTTCTTCACTTCCAGTCCATCTGATTTAAGCATTGAATACAACATATTTTCTGGTAGAAAGCCAAAAGCATTATGCTGAATATTTTTTAATACAATCTCCTAAATTTCAGGTGATTGCTCTGTGATTCTTTGCAGCATATTGAAAATATACAGTTGCTTCTTATGAAATTTATTGTCTCTTTTAATTTCAAACCAGCTAACTGCATACACTGCAACAATAAACTGGATTAGGCTGTGTAGTTTTGATATGTTTTCAGAGTAAATGCCTTAAGTCCACAAATACATTAGTCTGGTGGCTAACGTCAACCATCTTGCCCAATTTTCCATGCTGCATATCTAGGGTTGACTTTCCTTCATGTAATCCCTACTGAATATTCTAGAAGAAGTATCTGATCACTATTCAGATCATCTGTCTGTTTGATGCTATAATATTGGCTCTCTAGAGGACTAACTATCAGTACAAATTTGACCTGGGGCAAATTATAATAGTCAATTACACACAATCTCTTTAGTAAACCAATAAATGATGTTGGACTTTTTGTGCTGCCATCAATGTGCTTAAAAACAGCAATGAACAGAATATTATCTTGATGTAGAGAGCAACCAATGGTGTGTAATTTTAATTTTCTATGTTTCTCTAGAACTGAAACTAGCCCAGCTTCACAGTCAGTATTTGAATAGGTATTGTCCACTTTTAGGGTATTAACACATTCATACTCTTCCAAAACACTAACAACCTCCTCTGTGAGAAAAAGCACCAGTTGCTCCAGTAGTAAGGATAACTCTATGAATGAGGTATTTTCCACTTTCACCACAGCCCATCTCCTTTGTGAATGTCAAATGGTGTTTTGTTGCCTTTGTTTTCTTTAATTGTTTCTTTCCATCTACCCCCACAATCTGTTTGTATAAGAAAGTATCTTAATCTTGATGGGCATTTTGTTTTGTTCTTTCTTTTGTATGGTCTATTCTAGATTTATCCAAAATTATTTTTATATTTTTGTGAAGGATAAAGATACAAAAAATTCTTCTAAATGAAAATAGATACCGTTAAGGACTTTGTGATCAAACATGTGAATTTCTACAAATTTTTAAAGGTAAATTTGACTTTGTTAAATTTGAATTTTTTCCAAAGTGGAAAAATGGCATTTTCCACTATCAATTGTTAAAACATAAATTGTAACCCTAACCCTAACCCAACCTAAACCTAAACTTAACAAGATGAATTCTTGTCAAATACCATTTTAAGAAATTAGCCTTTAGATAGATCATTTATTTAATTTATTTTTATATATGTGTGTGTGTGTGTGTTTCTTTTCTCTAAAAATATATATTTATACATTTTTTTTCAGGCTTTAAGCGACTGTGGCATTCTGGTAGTATCCCTCCTTATGGATCTGTTCTTCATCTTTTTCCTGAAGTTGATTCAGGAATCTTCATTTCTGTCAATGGTCCACTTGGTACAGATGCAAGTTATGCATTGTCTACTTTGCTTGGAGAGGTGGGATCTTTTACTTGGGATAGAACCCTGGCTTAATACAACAACAGCATGTACCTATCCTCACCCTTGGAGGCTAGTAAGTGACATTGAGAGCTCAAATAGGAATCAAAACATGAACTCTAACCTGTCCTCTATTTCAAATCAAAATGCAAGTGCATTATTAATTCAGATTCACAACCAAACTCAAATGCAACATTAGAATCAGTTATTCAAGATTCAAGTTTGAGTGTGGCTCAAATATTTTCTGCAGGACAACTTTTGGATTTGACTGGAGATTACATTCACCTTGCATTTGGACTTATACAAGTACGATTTAACTCCACTTCTAAAAGACTACACCTTCGACTTGGACGATATGGTCACATCTTACTATTTCCAATTTCCACAGCTGCCACAAATAATCAAACTAGTAGGTATTATAATCATTCAAGTGTATATGATAATGGAATCATAAGTAAATTTGAAGGAATCAACATTGGTCCTTTCTGGTTTCTTTCTTCTTCTGATGATGGACATGAAAGACTTTCTGTGAAATTCTGCAAATATAAAGAAATCACAAAAATGTGGTTTCCACTTGGCACTGGTGATCCTGTTCCATTTGTACGTAATTTTCACAAACAATCAAGTTCATTTGCAAAGTCAAACTTTTCTGGGGACATTAATTATCTATTCAATTGTTTCATTTTATATTTGCTATTATTATTATTTAGGTAATATGTGTGGTAATATAAATATTTATTATTACACATAATTATATATATTATATGCAAATAAATTACTCATTTTAGTAATGTGTTTTTCTTGTGGATTCATGTAAATGTTTGTACATTTGTATATTTTAGTGTGTATCCATGCACACCTCATATAGATATATCATTATATACATAAAATTGTGTGCATATATATAAATAAATATATATATATATTAAATATATATATGCACAAAAGGATGGAAAGGTAGTACACATTGTAGTTTATATATATATATATATATATATATGCATATACATCTATATATGTGTGTGTATATATGTTATATATATATATGTGTGTGTGTATATATATATAGTATGTATATATATATGTGTAGATATATATATGTATATTATGTTGATTAGCATTTATAGTTGAATGAGATGATTGGTACATGCGAAAATGAAACTCAAGATGTGAATGGAACACGTGAGGTTGAAAGCCAAGACATGATTGGCCCACGAGAAGATGTTGAAAAGGTGTGATTTATTTCTTACAGATACCAATGTTTTTAAAAAACAGAAGTATTTGACTACTTAATGTATATATATATATATATATATATATATAATTATATATATATATATATTTTATGTTGCGTTGTTGTTGCTATAGCCAGGTTTTATGGTTTTTAGCTATTAAATAATTATTGCTTTGCCTAAATGTGAAGATATGTTAAAACAGCCAGGTCAATAATTAACATTCTGTATGTTACTTATTGCACTGGCTTCAAAGATTTGCCTTAATCTTTTATTGTGGATGTATGCTAACATGGAGGCACTATTGAAATCGAAGTTCTGTTTTCTACAATATATATACTGATATATGTTGGAAGAGACAATTGTTGTGGTTGCCTAATTTAATGTTGCATTTATGTTCATAAAAACATTTTTTAGGTTTCTGGAGGTTTCACCTATATATATATATATATATATGTGTGTGTGTGTGTGTGTGTGTGTAGTATCGTGAGAAATTTGAAAAAACACAGGTCTAAATAAAATGAGTGGTATATATATGTATATATATGTGTATATATATATATATATATATAATCATATATATATGTATGTAAATGTATATGTATAATTATATATATATATATATATATATATATATATATATATATATATATATATGAGCAAAAGGGGGTTGTAATGAATCCAACAGAATAAGGTAAAATATAAGGAATGAAAGAAACAAAACTCAGACAAAAATGTGTAGTATATTTCGCTGGAGTGTGGAACTCAGCTTCATCAGCTTTAATAAAAGCTGATGAGGCCGAGTTCAACTACACATTTTTGTCTGCGTTTTTGTTTCTTTCATTCCTTATATTTTATCTCATATATATATATATATATATATATATATATATATGTATGTATATAAACTACAATATCTACTACCTTTCCATCATTTTTCTCTAGTTCCCCTTTTTGGGAATGGGAGAGTGGAGATCTATCTGTCCTTCTCTAACTCAGAAGTTGTCCACTGGGTGGAGACAAATGGTTCTATTGACCTACCTGTTCAGTCATATTCTATTCCAGTTGAAGAATGTTTACTGTATAGATAGGCCATCTATTTCAGCTGAACAATGTTGAAAACTATCAAACATTTAACACACATACACTTTTATACATTTGTTATAAGCATATGTAAAACTTGTATATTCTTTATTTATATATATATATATATATATATATTATATATATATATATATATATATTATATATATTGATTTGTGTGTGTTTGTGTGTGTGTATATGTGTGTGTGTGTGTGTGTGAATTTATATTTAGCAAATAAATCCAGTTATAAATCCGTTCTCTTCATACACACACACTGAGGATCAAATTCTCATTATATTGGAATCTTTAACTAGACAAAATATCATATTTGTTTTAAATGATTCATGTTTGCACAAAGTGTGTATTACCTATTAAAGTTTTCTCTGTTGGGATATATATATTTGTTATGATTATTTTATTTTTATACTGGCATTTATCTGATTATATTTGTGATTTCCCATATTTATGTTATCCTATGTATTTCAAATGCATTTTTATTAAATTTTGTAAAGGCTTATATATTAAATATTACATTCCATTTTATACAAACTTGATAAATTTTATGTAATGCAATTTGTTACTTTATACTTTTATTTCATGTAAATTTTATTTTTCTGCTTTTTTTTTAGAAATGTTTAACTTTGATATATTTTTTTTGTCCTACATCTCAACCTGAAGTTGAAGTGTCTTATTCTCTAGAATAAAAAAATCATATTATCCATAGCAAAATTGTCAGAATTTTTATTTCATAATTTTTTGCTGTCTCTGATCATACAAATTTCTAATTTGAATAAATAATATAGCATAGTAATATGCTATAAATAATTATATATGTATTATTTATATAATTTGTATTCACTTATATTATTGATTAGTATCATATTGCATATTTAGATATAAAAAGAGTTTGAAAAATATGCAAAATTACATATATGATAGCATACAGTATATCTAAAATATTTCAGATGAAATATATGCATGTATTAAAAAAAATTATATTTTAATTTGTTTAGTTACATATATCATGCCCGAATATTTTATATTGTAATGTTAAACATTATATATTAATATGTAATGTATAACATTACATTTAACATTTTGTTTTATTCATTTCTTGTCAGAATCTGTTAATAAAGAATTAATTTCAGTCAAATTTGGTGAAATCAAAATATATTCCAAATTAAATTTATATACGCTGTTAACCAAAATCATAGTCACAAGACTGACCAACAACCAAGAGAGAGAACATTCTTTTATGAGACCCATATTGTGATGGACTACATATTTCATCAAATACATTTAATGGAGCAAGAAATGTAATATAAGTTGTCTTTTTGCATTGCTTTTGTTGATTATGAGAAGGTCTTCAACAACGTAGAGATTAATGAAGTATTAAATTCTCTAGAAATGTTAACATACATTCTGCATCAAACTACTTGAAAAAAAAGGAACTCAAATTGTATAATCAATATAGTGCATAACAATCCCAGTCAATAAGGGTGTCAAAAAGGGAGATACAATCTTCTCTAAGATTTTCATCACATGTCTTAAAATCATCACCTGAGACAATGATAGGGGTGGTGAATGAATGGCTTTGCTATAACCACCCATAACAATCCAGTCAATAAGGTGTCAAAAAGGGAGATACAATTTCTCTAAGATTTTCATCACATGTCTTAAAATGGTCACCTCAGACAATGATAGGGGTGGTGAATGAATGGCTTTGCTATAACCACCATAACAATCCCAGTCAATAAGGTGTCAAAAAGGGAGATACAATCTTCTCTAAGATTTTCATCACATGTCTTAAATGGTCACTGAGACAATGATAGGGGTGGTGAATGAATGGCTTTGCTATAACCACCATAACAATCCCAGTCAATAAGGTGTCAAAAAGGGAGATACAATCTTCTCTAAGATTTTCATCACATGTCTTAAAATCATCACCTGAGACAATGATAGGGGTGGTGAATGAATGGCTTTGCTATAACCACCCATAACAATCCCAGTCAATAAGGGTGTCAAAAGGGAGATACAATCTTCTCTAAGATTTTCATCACATGTCTTAAATCATCACCTGAGACAATGATAAGGGGTGGTGAATGAATGGCTTTGCTATAACCACCCATAACAATCCCAGTCAATAAGGGTGTCAAAAGGGAGATACAATCTTCTCTAAGATTTTCATCACATGTCTTAAAATGGTCACTCAGACAATGATAGGGTGGTGAATGAATGGCTTTGCTATAACCACCCATAACAATCCCAGTCAATAAGGTGTCAAAAAGGGAGATACAATCTTCTCTAAGATTTTCATCACATGTCTTAAATATCACTCAGACAATGATAGGGGTGGTGAATGAATGGCTTTGCTATAACCACCCATAACAATCCCAGTCAATAAGGTGTCTAAAAGGGAGATACAATCTTCTCTAAGATTTTCATCACATGTCTTAAAATGGTCACCTGAGACAATGATAGGGGTGGTGAATGAATGGCTTTGCTATAACCACCCATAACAATCCCAGTCAATAAGGGTGTCTAAAAGGGAGATACAATCTTCTCTAAGATTTTCATCACATGTCTTAAAATTCATCAGACAATGATAGGGGTGGTGAATGAATGGCTTTGCTATAACCACCCATAACAATCCCAGTCAATAAGGGTGTCTAAAAGGGAGATACAATCTTCTCTAAGATTTTCATCACATGTCTTAAAATCAGCTGAGACAATGATAGGGGTGGTGAATGAATGGCTTTGCTATAACCACCCATAACAATCCCAGTCAATAAGGTGTCTAAAAGGGAGATACAATCTTCTCTAAGATTTTCATCACATGTCTTAAAATCATCACCTGAGACAATGATAGGGGGTGGTGAATGAATGGCTTTGCTATAACCACCCATAACAATCCCAGTCAATAAGGGTGTCTAAAAGGGAGATACAATCTTCTCTAAGATTTTCATCACATGTCTTAAAATCATCACCTGAGACAATGATAGGGGTGGTGAATGAATGGCTTTGCTATAACCACCCATAACAATCCCAGTCAATAAGGGTGTCTAAAAGGGAGATACAATCTTCTCTAAGATTTTCATCACATGTCTTAAAATCATCACCTGAGACAATGATAGGGGTGGTGAATGAATGGCTTTGCTATAACCACCCATAACAATCCCAGTCAATAAGGGTGTCTAAAAGGGAGATACAATCTTCTCTAAGATTTTCATCACATGTCTTAAAATCATCACCTGAGACAATGATAGGGGTGGTGAATGAATGGCTTTGCTATAACCACCCATAACAATCCCAGTCAATAAGGGTGTCTAAAAGGGAGATACAATCTTCTCAAAGATTTTCATCACATGTCTTAAATTCATCACCTGAGACAATGATAGGGGTGGTGAATGAATGGCTTTGCTATAACCACCCATAACAATCCCAGTCAATAAGGGTGTCTAAAAGGGAGATACAATCTTCTCTAAGATTTTCATCACATGTCTTAAAATCATCACCTGAGACAATCACAGGGGTGGTGGTGTTGGTATCCACAGTGACCTATTAACTCACCTCTGATTCACAGATAATATTGTGCTCACCAGTGAAATCAATAATCAGTTACAGGTGATACTGAACAATCAAAGTTTGGCCATCTAATTCAAGATAAATGACATGAAAATTAAATTCCCGTATTCTAAAGAAGTACCATAGGGCCATATAGAGGTAGAAAGAAATGAAAGAGTATGTCTACTTAGGATGTACAGTAAATATGGATGGCAAGACATGGATGTTGAAATCTTATTGAGAATGAGATCAGAGTGGAAAGCATTTACTACAATAATGTGCTTAAGATAAAACTGGATTAAACCCTAATCTTTTTAATAGCACCTTTTTATCTCTAATCTTAGATGCAAGCAACATATGGGCTTCTACAAAGAAGGAATAACACAAGACTGTTTATCACAAAGAAAAATATGGAAATATCCATGATGGAAATATCCATGCTGGAAATATGGTTATGTAAACACTTCTAAAGTGAAATAATTAAAGAATGAAGAACCACAAACATAAGTTACATTGAGCCAGAGATATTACAAGGGTCTCAGTTGACCTGTTGACCTGTGCAGTTATTGAGTGGCATCTGAGTGACCTGTAATGACCATTCATAAAACCTCCATGGGAAGAAGAAATTGTTAAGTGATTTGGAACAATGTGGAGAAGATGAGATCAAGAATGAAATGAAAATACACTTTGGTCAGCAATGTGGAAAACCTGGCCAATTAGGAAATGTATTCACACACATGCACACACACACACACACGCACACACACATGCACACACACACACACACACACACACATACTTATGCACATACACACACATGCATGCATACAAACAATGTAGTTTATGTGTATAATAAACTATAGTAAATTGATAATTTTTAATTTCATAGTAGGTAAATATTCAATAAATCATATCTAATAAATCTTTACTATTGTAATGCATTCTTAAAAAAATGAGACTAGAAATCATTTTTAGTACACCCTACACACCTATTTGTTTTTATGATAACTGTGATCTGTAATAATCCCATGTCTTGACATATCTTACTACCTCAGACACATCTCTACATCTTTTGTTGTAGAAGGAAAATAATATGCTTGTTATTTCTTGGGTACCTTTCTACTAACATTTTGCACCATCAATAATCTTTTTCTTCTAGCTATGTGTCCTAATTTTATTCTTTCTATGATATATTTGACCTTGCATATTGATCACTTTTTATCTCTTAGAGATATTTCTAGTATTGCACCTTCCTTTGATCTAAAAGTGACTCAGTATTTTTTCTAGTTAATTACCATACTACACAACTATGTTATAGCTAGTGCATACTGATTGTATATTTTGTGCTTTAAGCATATTGGTAAGGTGTTCACAATTATGCTTCAATTGTTACTGCATCTTTTCAAACCTATTGTTACATATTTTTTATTTCATTTTCAGGATTTTTCTCTAATTTTATCATTTATCATAAGTTGTTGTTGTTGTTGTTATTCTTCTTCTTCTTCTTCTCTTCTTCTTCTTCTTCTAGAATATATTCTTTTGATTTTTCAGGACATCGCAGTTGTGTTTTACATTTGTCTTCATTTATTTTGTTAATCTCTCTATTTAGGTCATTTAATCTATCTTATATGAAAATTCTGATATTAGTACTAGGTCATCAGTAAATTCAAGATGGTATAAATATTCTCCATTGATAGATATGCTGGACACTTTTGGAGAAGCTAGGACGATCTCATAAGTGATGTTCTCCAGTAGACATATACACATGAACACACTAGTGTAAGCAAACAAGCAAATACCTTCATCAATCAGCTCTATGAAGACACTGGATGCCATGTGGAAAACTTGATGGGAGCAATGATTGATAGGGATGGGTAGTGAGGCAGAATCATGGGAATCTATGCTGCGAGAATGACCCAATGATGATGATGATTTTCTCAGTTTATTTTCTGGAATTCTATCTTCTTTCCTTACTTCTTTATTCTTGTCAGATTATTGCACTATCATTTTCATATATATATATGTGTGTGTGTGTGTGTGTGTGTGTATTTTGGCAGCATTTTTTCTTTTATACAAGTTTTGTTGAACTGTACAGACATTTCTTGTCGGATAAGTTTTTGGTTGATCCTTTCTAATTTTCGGGCCATCTTTTTGGTGTTGGGGTGTAACTGGTGTAATAGTTCACCAAAGATTTCAAAACGAGCGCTTTCGGCAATACAGTTTGCCATCATCAGGTAGGAAACGATGGTATGGTTTCGTGTCTCGTTTTTAACGAGAACGAGTAGTAGCAAGGAATCATAAGTGGGAGGTAATAACAATTAGTAGTGGGAGGTTGTAGGAATGGTAGTAGTTCAAGCGAGCGGTGCAGTAGTGATTTTTTTGTGGGAGGGGGGCACAAGTTGTTAGAAGGGGAGGGGTATAGTGGAAGGAGGATAAGCGGAAAATTATAAGCATTTAAGAACATGTTGACTTATTTCAAAGTTTATTTTGTTTAAGGTAGGTTTTTTTTGTTTGATATATAAAGCTTTGATTATTTGAAGTTTTTGTTTGTTTTTTTCTTTATGTAGTGTGCGTGTATTTTCGGTTAGAATTTTGCAGTAGGTAGAATGTGTTTTAAGGTGTTGATTAATGGAGCTGGAATCAGATAAGTGTAATGTTAATCTGCGTGATAATGTGGTCGTCGTGTGGCCAATATATATATATATATATATATATATATATATATATATATATATATATATATATTGTAGTGAGAGAGGAGATCTACCTCGTGCAACACGGTGTGACAGAGAGAGTGGCGGGCGTGAAGACTTGGTGTATTCTCAAAGGAAGCGGGCTAGGCTTTGCCTGGCGTGTAGGACTGACCTAGAGTCGAACACGCTTCCTTCAGAATAGGAGAGCTGTGGACGATTAGTAAAATAAGAAATAGCATAGTGGCCCGGGTGTAGGTGGTCGCGCCGTGCTGACGAGTGTCGCACGTACTGCACGGACAATTATGAGTGAGGAGCCCGGATGTGGTGAAATTGAGGTGTATTTAAAGGACTTATTCTCACAGACCAGGGAGAACGACTGCAGTAGGTATTTTGTTGTCGAGACGGGCGGGACAAAGAAATAATTTTGGATATTGGATTTTGGAGCGTGATACAGTTGGGAGTGTTTAGACTGTCGATTGGAACCTTGCGTCAGACTTGACTGTGACCCCCCCCCATTGATTAGTAGCTATTTCGGCTTTTTATACAATGGCACTAATTCGACTTAGCCGTGATGTAATAAGGCCGTTTACTGGTGAGGGTGATGTGGTGGCATGACTGAAGAAGGTTCGTCTTGTGGCAAGACTGCAGATGGTGGACGACGTGGCCAGCTTGCTGCCGTTATATTTGGAAGGAGACGCGCTGGCACTTTATATGGAAATGCCAGAGAAGGATCAGCAGGATATAAATAAAATAGAAGCGCGACTGAAGGAGGCATTTACGGATGGTTCCTTTTTAGCTTATAGGAAGCTAACCCTTGTCAGGTGGGAAGGTGAATGCGTTGACGTGTACGCAAATAGAATAAGGCAGTTGGTCGGATTGGCTGGATTCGAGGGAGTGGGGCTTGATAGGCTTGCAAGATTGGCTTTTGTCATGGGGTTCCCAAATAATATCTCAGTCGAGCTCCAACAGGCACCGAATGTTGAGACCCTAACAATGGCAGATTTGATGTCACGAGCTAGAGTGCTAACTACTAGGGACGAAAACCGTGATGTGGCAGCAGCCGTAATAACGGACACATCGACGTCCCAGCAAGCGGGAAGTATCACCAAAGATTCACAAGTGCCGCGCAAAGGTCCTGTATGTTATACGTGTGATGGACCCAACCACTTTTCCCGGGATTGCCAAAATCAACGTAATAGTGGACCTATGAACACGAGAGCACAGGGCAAAATGCGTTGTTATCGCTGTAATGGACTTTGCCAAGTATCAAGAAGTTGTCCGGGGAAACGGATGCGGGGACAAGGCATTGTCACCACCCTTGCCCCCGTCAAGCCAGTGAAAACTACATTACCAGTTGTTGGCGTCCGGATAAATGGCATGAAGTGTTCGGCACTCGTCGATACAGGATGTTCCAAAACGATAGTAAGCACGAACTACTGTCGGGCATGGAGTAAGCGTGACATGGACATTACCACAATCGACGGCACATCCAAAACATGTTGAGGAGTTGGTGCTGTGACAATTCACACTGAAAAAGGGGATAGTGCTATAATAGATGTTTTGGTAACGCGTGGAAAGCCGCTTGGTTACGACCTACTGCTTGGAATTGACGTGATATGAGCACTGGGTGGTGCTGAGATCACTTCCAATGGACGGGTTAAGCTCGGCAAAGGGGAAGAATTCTATGCAGCTCTCTCAGTTGAAGAACCGGACTTCTGTGCTTCGTTTGACCATAAACAAAGGGTATGGACTGCACTATGGAAGTGGGCCATGAATGAAGCACCAGAACAGCTGCACAATGTAATACCAAAGTATTCGGTGCCGGATACCATTAAGACTGCGTACGAGGAGGAGTTTGAGATGTGGATGGCGAATGGGTGGTTAATACCGTATCCAGAGGAACGGCTTGGACCTCCAAAGGGTTTGATCCCACTGATGGCTATTGTACAACCCAGCAAAAACAAGGTACGGCCAGTGATGGATTACACGGAACTAAACCAACATGTGGATGCCTTCACTGCAAGCGCCGATGTGTGTGCTGCCAAACTGCGCGAGTGGCGTCAGCAAGGGTCTAATGTAGCCCTGCTTGACCTACCTGCAGATACATGTTCATGAGTCATTGTGGACATTTCAAACTGTGATTGTCAAGGGAAAACGATATTGCTTGACACGGTTAGGATTTGCTCTTAATGTGGCACCGCTTATTATGAAAGCTATCGTAAATGCAGTGTTGACGCAAGAGGAGCCGATGGGGAAAGCCACGTCAGCTTACGTCGACGATAATTACGTAAACGAGGATGAAGAAAACTGGAAACCTTCGGTTTGACAAGCAAAGACCCCAATCGTTTAAAGAATGTGGCTATAGTGTTAGGACTTGGGGTTTGGGGGGAGCACGGCACCCTGCGTTGGAAATGAGGGGGCCCTGTTCCAGAAGTCCCAGATATGTTAACGTGGCGTATCATATTTTCTGTCTGCGGGAAGCTGGTGGGACACTTTCCGATCTGTAAGTGGCTCCGTGCAGCAACCGGAGTAATTAAGAGACGGGCTAGCGCAGTCACGAGAAGATGGGACGATACAGTGGATGACGTTCCTCTTAAGCAGATGATGGCTGAAGTAGTTACCAAAGTATGCCAAGATGATCCCACCCGAGGTGATTGGTGCGTGGCCGGACGAGAGTTGAACGCATGAGTGGATGCAAGCTCTCTAGCAACAGGCGTGGTATTAGAAAAAGATGGTGCTATTATAGAGGACGCATGTTGGCTTCGTCCGACAAACGACGCCCAGCACATAAATTTGGCGGAACTCGACGCCACACTGAAAGGACTTAATCTTGCGCTGCAGTGGCACGCTGAGGTAGTGCATCTCCACACAGATTCTCTGTGCGTGTACCACTGGTTGACTGATACCCTGACGAGTAAAGCCAGAGTGAAGACCAAAGCTGCAACTGCGATGCTGGTGCGAATGAGATTGGCGATCATACAACGGCTGGTTGAAAAATATAGTTTGAAGGTTGATGTCATCCTAATTCCATCAAAGCAAAATCTAGCTGATGAATTAACAAGAGTACCGAAGAGGTGGTTTGACATAATGAAGCAAGAATTTGACTATTCCCCAACGTTGTGTGCGGTTGTAACTGAGCAACTGGCACATAATCGTATCCGAGCCATACATTGCCAGAGTGGACATCCTGGAATTCGGCGGACAAAATATTTCGTTCGGAAAGTATGTCCATCAATTACTATTGGGGATACCTGAAAACTCAAGTTTTTAAATGTTGACTGCACACATCAGACAAACTGAAAGGTTATATTCATCATAAAATTGCAATAATACCAGAGGCAATGACTAAGTAAACGCTGTAAAATTTCAGAGTGAGACTTCAAGAGTGTATAGCCAATATTGGAAATAAGAAAACAAAATGGCAAATATTGTACTTTCTTAGTTTTAATTAGAATCTATATTGCCTTTTTTATTTAAAAAAAATAATATTACAAATTCAAGAAATCATTCAGCTGGACCCAATATAATTTTTGTTAATGTTTTAATCTTACATTGAACTAATGTGATAAATGTCATTTCCTAAAGTAAAAGAAAGTGATTTATTGTTTTTTCAATCATCTAATTTATTCTTTGTGGTTCCCTATCAAGTAATCACTTTTTCATTTGTACCATCTAACATTATTCTATTTATGAATACTTTCTAGAATAGTCTATTGTAGTATGATATGATGATATGTTTTAGGGCCTTTATTGTTTCTTTTCTTGTATAATAGAATTACTATTCTAAAAGCATTTGGAACATATTTCTTTATAGTATACTTATATTTATTTAAGTAAATAGTGAAGGTAATCATTGTTGAAATGTTTCTTTCTCTTTCAAATATTTTGCAGACATATTATCCATGTCATAGAATTTTATATTAAATTTTGTATTTCCTATTTTCCCTATTTCTCCATTGGGGTTGCCTATCAATATGGTGCAGATTGTTCTCTCTTTATCCATATCTTTGTAAAATCCTTCGGTTTCTTCATCCAAATTTTTAAAAGTTGGTACATATACTTTAATTACTTTTAGAATGTATCATTTGCATAAAGTCCAAGTTATTCTGAGACAATGCTGAGACTTACAATATTTTCTATAATGTTATTATTAACCTAAACTCTCACACAATTAAATTGCTTATTTTACTTTTCTTTATAATAAATGAGATAATTACTATCATTTAACAGAAAGAAATACCCCCTTTTTATGATTGTCACTGTAATATAGGATAATATTAAAAAAAATAACTAACTGACATAATACCAGAAAAAATTTCCAACCTTGGTATTTGCAAATAATATATGTAATTGAAGATGACAGTGAAATAAAATTATACAGAAAAAAAAGAAATAAGGTATGGTGATAAGAATAATCAGATAGCATTTCAGCTCTGAGTATTTGTCCAAATCTCTGTTTAAACCTTAATATAAGTTTATTGTCAAAACACTTTCACTTTGCTGCAATACTCTCACACCCACAAATACATGATATATTTTGATAATATCAATTAATTTCTACTTGTCAGAGGAGATTAGAATACATATGCAGAGGAACTCAAATATTATTAAAATAAATTGTGAAAAATATCTATTTTGAGACTAATGACATGAATGATTTATTGAAAAGGAAAGCTTCTTTCGATTTGTGGAGTTGAGATATTCTCATTATTAAAATACCTAATTATGTCCATACATGTTTACTTTGGACCTCTTGGGTGATAGTCCTAATGATAGTGGGGTTATTGTTGGTGCTCCTTCTAGTTTTACACTAAGTATATCCCCAATGTCACAGATAAGTTTGGTCTTTTTTTTATTTACTATCTGTTAATGGGAAAGCTGTTCAGCAAGCTAAAGATTTATTATAAATACCAAATTTTCTAATCCATAACAACCGTCAAAAGGAACTAGTCTTCACTAGTATCATGTGGGTGATGATTTTTCATACATCAGATGATTGATGTTTCAGAGAAACCGTTTTGATTCCAGAACATTATCACCGGTTAAGAATAATTATTAATATAGAATAATTAATATCAACTGAACAAGGAGGACTTTGGGGTAAAAAGTTCTATCAGTACCTTATTGGGTACCTGTTGTATATTATTACAGATCATAAGCTGTTTGTCAGTCTTTTTCGTCTGAAAAGAAAAAAAAACAGCCCTGAACTCCCTACTACTGAGAATCATATAATGGTCACTGTTGTGCTTATGAGTATGCAATAGAATACAGACCATGTTCACAAATTGTCACTAATGAAAGATTTAGATTGAAGATTATGCCTGGTAGTGTAATATATTTCGTGGGTCATCTTGATAGTTCCTTAGTTGATTTAGTTGATGTTTATACTTGGACTTATCAAGATCCTGTTATTTACTAAAGTTATTCAATCTGTACAAATGTAAGAAAAGAATCTCCCACATGATATTTACCATTTCGGGATTGTCAAAATGATCTGTGGAGAGTGTATATTAATTTTGGCGCTCTAAGGTAATAGTTTTCCACTGTATCAGACAGGTTTTAAATGAGTTTCACCAGTGTCCTCCTGTCATAATTATTATGAAGATTCTTGTCTGAATTTATTATGTATAATGACGCTGACATTGAAGAAAAGGCAAACAACTATAGCCAGTTTTCGAAAGGTCCACCAGCAAATGAGCTGATCCTGCTGTACCTTGAGGGCGATGCATTGTCTCTCTACTTAGGTGATAGAGAAAGAATGGCCCATGAGGTTATTACATCCTTGTTACTCAAAGCCTTCACGGATGGACTTTTTATCGCCTAAAGAAAACTGATAAAAAAAACTGGACAAGCGACAACATCAGGCGATTGTCGAGGTTCGTGGAGAGAGTGTGGAAAATTTTTTTAAAGCTTACCTCTGTACATGGATTCCCGGAGCAAATATCAATGCGCTTCAGCAGCTTCCCTAGGTAGAAACCAAAGAGATAAGCGAGCTGATAATTGCTGCAATAGTATTAAATGTTAATAGGACAGAGAAATCCCGAGGCAAAGGTGTTATAGCTCAAAGTCGGACTACCAGTAGACCAGAAATCAAGAAAAGCGGAAGATTTATCTGACAATGTTTTTAATGCCATGGGCCATACATGCTGAAAGACGACAAAGAAAGAAAGCCTCCTGCTTTTTTGATAAAATCTCTTATTTCTTATTTCACCTAATTTCAGAGGTAAATTGTCGAATATTTCTTCCGGGCGATCTGGACGGTTGAGTTCATTAAAAAGGCCCTATCGGAAATTCCCTAGTGAATTATCTTCCCCTTCCGAATAGCCAACATCGTATGTTGGCGCCAAAACCAAATTTCTTCACTTATCGCATAGCAGTTACTGGAGGAGAGACGTAAAAATAAACGCTTTCATCACTTAGCCCCAAAACAGGGCTCACTTATCTACGGACCGTCGACTTGGACGGAGGCATTTTTTCACAGCACACTTTCTAAGGCATTGTGTCAGCATACTACAAGGCTATCACAATAGCACATTACAGAAGGCTGAGGACCAAATAGTCTACTTGAAAAGGGCCCCTTCCACCGTCATTTAAAGCATCTGTTACCCAGGCGAGAAGCTTCTAAAATAGCATCCCCTACTTTACTTATCACAGAACCGGTTACCAGGGAAGGACGAGAAACTGCCGAGACGAAGCGTCTTATCAACATTTCCTATCAACGACCAGAATACCTCTGTTATCACCACTATTCCAAGAACATTACTTAAACTCAGATAAGTCTTGTAGCAAATACCAATAAAATTTGCAACAAGTTCTTGTATTATTTGTCAATACATGTATTAAATTTCCATTGTGTGTTTGTCTTCTTTGTCCGACAATTTGCCTACAACTATGGAGAAATAAGAGCTCCTTCGAACCCCGTAAATACTAAGAGCCCAGAGGAATGTCAGTGAGTAGGTGGATGTATTTTTTTTTTCGAAGGTGCACTTCCAAATTCTCTTTTGGTACGTTGAGGACCCTATTTTTATCCCCCTTGAACAACTCTTTTTTTCTTTTCTTTTTTTCAAGATCGCGCTTAGATTTTCTTTTCTTTTATCGCCGCTTCCTTGCGTTTTCCGCTCGTGAAATGACAATGATTCTTTCCTTCGCTTCTGATAAGTGTTTCTTCAACAAAACGCAGTCATCTGGCATTTCTTTAAGCCACTTCTTAATAAGCCTTTGCTCTACTCTAAGTTGGCCCTTCTCTGTCCTCTATTGGCTGTACGTACTATTCTTTTCTTTTTTTCTTTTCTTTTTTTCTTTTCTTTTTTTCTTTTTCAGCTCCAAAATAATCAAGGTACACAGCATCTACGATTCAAGTGAGAAAAAAATGCAATTTCACTCCGATACTTCAAGTTGTGTTTAGAGAATGAAGGAGAACTCTTCGTCGAGAGCCTTACATTTATCATTTTGATCTTGGCCAATTGATACAAATTGCATTTTCTTTCCCATTAGGTGCATCGGGTTAAAAAAGGGAACCTGTATACTGTGTTAGTTCTCCTGGCACCGATTACCTTCCATCGATTTATTTATATCTGATTGAGATTTATGTTGTTATTGAATTCACCCGAGTTTATTTTTGTATTAGGTTGCGTAATAAGACTGCAGATTATGTTTTTATAATAGTCTTTTATTCACACATATTTTTGTCTAAGTCGAAAAGTAGTTACATAATGAGCTTCAGTAAAAAAGCAAATTAATATTACATATGTAATTTATTTTTGATACATTCTAAACAATTTTTTCGGTCAATTTTGCTCAAATATGGCCATAAACGGTGTCTAAAGATGACGTAAAATCCGTATTTTACCAAATAGATTTAGCCCCGATTGAAAAATGTTACCAAAAATCAGGGAATTATCTGATTTTAATGAAATTTTCAGAGCCTATTTATCAATGAATGAATTTTATAATGCATCAGTTATTTGTTTTGTAAAACTCGGATTTTTCGGCAACACCTAATATAAAACATTTAAAACTTATGTTTACTTACAAAACGTAGTAAAACATATTTACAAGTATTTCTAAAAGTTACCTAACTTATTTGCGTTAAAAGAACAAACTATGTGTGAGACTTGGTAAGAAATATTTTAATACAGTTTTAAGAAGAAAACTTAGTTTACCTTGTTAGCACTGTGTTAAACAAACACAGATTTTAAGTTTCAACAATTGTATTGGAAAAAAAAGGAACACGGAAAGCGAGGAAAAGATAGAAATGAATTTAAAGGATATTTTTGGTGATAGTTGTAACGTGAATAATAACGTCAGTGAAATGTCCGATGGCCGAATCAGTTGTAGTGTAGGTGAAGTGGGCAGAAGAACCAGTGGTAGTGGTTAGGTGGGCAGCATCGTGTGTTTTAGTAGCCGATAGCGGGTTGGTATCGTGTATCAGTTGGCGTAGTCTTGTTGTAGGATGTTTGCCCCTTTAACTTACCGGTCGGTGTTATAACAGAAATAGATATCTCTTATGATTCACAATCCTTACTAACACAATACATCCACTCACCAACAAAACAAATTTTAAAAAAAGAAAGAAAACAAAACAAAACAAAATACAGTTGCGGACGCCAAGCGGAAATTAACTCAACAATACCTTAAAACGAAGTGACCAAAATAACATGGGCCTACGCATAGGCTCCAAAAAAACTTCCGGTTGAAAATCAAAATTTATAAACAATAAAAATATCCTATATTTAATGTTTTTCAACCAATAAAAAAATTCCCCGCTAAACCCTTTATAAGCATTTTGGATCCTATCCTTTGCTATATAAACAAGCCGACTTAAAGTCGAAACAGTCGACCGAGGGGTTCCAAGTTATGAGTATCGCCGGCCGGCAGGCAAGATAAAAGGGACCGCCCGGGTCTCACCAACCAACAACTTTGCTTCAACCCTACGCCACCGACACTACGGCCGGCCCGATACTTCAAATCACCATATCATAGGGATAGGCGATTTTGTCGTCTGCTAGGAATTTTAAAAGCGAATTAGAAATAATTAAATCTATTATTTAAGGTCAAACTTTGTCTAAATCGATAAGTAGTAACATAATAACCATAATTAAAAAAAGAAAAATATCATTACATATGCAGTTTATTTTTGATAGATTTAAAAGTATTTGTTTTGGTCAATTTCGACGATATCAGCCAGTCAGCCTCGTTTTCGATGTTTTTAAGTGCTTGTTTACAATTTTACTGTAACATTCGCGTTTGCAAAAAAATTTACCAAAAATCAGGTAATTATCCGATTTTAATGGAATTTTCAGTATTGATTTAATAATTAATGAATTTTATAATGCATTAGTTATTTTATTTCAAAATTTAATTTAGTATTTTTGCTATGAAAAATTAATATATAAATTCATTTAAAATATGAAAAGCCTGACGTTCAGTTTAAAATCTTATATTTTTAGATTCTAAAAATTAATATCTACTTAATGCAAACCTTATTTTAGGCGCCAAAAGTAATAAGTTTTGAAGAAAAACTCGATTGAAAATGTACCCCTTTTAAGCAGAAAAAACATTGATGTATAATTTTTTCTTTTATAAAATAATAGCCAATTTAATAATTATCGAAATGAGTAAAAAAGAAATCTCCAAAAAATTAATTATTTATTATTTTTTACATTTTATTTTTCGATTTTCGGTACTTATTTTCTCATAGAAAAGCCACCAAAAATTTTTGTTTCTATTCATAACTTCGGTCTTTTATCTCATTATTTATACTGTAATTAGTATCAAAAATGATCAACTTGCAAAACATTTTACGCCCCCAACATAAGGGGGCTCAAAATTAAGCGACCTGAAAAAAATGAGAAAGTTTTGAAATAAAATAAATAATTCATTATAAAGATCATTTATTGATACATAAACACTGAAAATTTCATTAAAATCCGATAATTTCCTGATTTTTGGTAAATTATTTTCTGTAGGGGGGCTAAAGTCATTTTGTCAAAAACGCATTTTAGGCTCCGTTTGCCAGTCCCTACCATATCAACATACAACTTTTTCCTAGCTACATCGTACCCTGCCAACACGATACTACAACTACCATTCACTGGTTCATCTGCCCACATCACTATCCACTACAACTGACTCGGTCACAGAGCCCTTCCTGACTTATTACCCACGCCATACTATGCCCACACCCCGCCGCACCTCGCGTCCCGCAGAGCCCTTCCTGACTTTCAACCCCTCGCCTACCCTCATTTCACCAAGCAGCAAAAGGGAATTACCATCCCAACGATTCCAGCTTTTGTTTATTCTAAATAAACGATATTAATTCAAACCTTCTCGTCCATTTTTTTTCTTTTTGCAAACCATACGCATTTTGAGATATTTCATTATATATCATCGGTCAGAGTAGGGGTTGGGAGATAGAAGTAAGTCCGCCGCCTTGTGATGTATGTTTCGTGAATCGAGGTTGGCCCTCGTTGATGTGTTCGATGCTGACGCCAGAATATCTCTTACTTGTCGACTTTTCAAAGCCGACTTTATATAGGATGTCGCGACCCAAAATCGGATCAACTGAAATAATTTTCATTTCAGCCGCGAATCGTTCGGATTGGATGAAAATGCGAATTTTATTTACAAATTTATTTTCTTTATTGTTTATGAATTCTTGTTTTCCAAACGGAAGTTCATCTGGAGCCTATGCGTAGAATCGTGTTAATTTGGTCACTTCGTTTTAGGCTACCATTGAGCAAACTTCCGTTTAGCGTCAGCAATTTATATTTTATTTTGTTGGCGAGTGTATCTCTTTATTGCGGTGTGTGCGCGAATTGAATTGCTGAGTCAGTGAATCGGGAGATATCTATAGTTGTGTATGTAACAGCACCTATTGGGTTGGGTTCAAATATCTATGTCTTAGTATCTTACTAAGAGCGCGGTGACGAACCGATCGCCCAAAAATCGTTCAAGTATTGTAATAAGCAGGGTTAGTATGAAGTGTATGGTGGCAAGGAAAGAACAAACACAGATTTTAAGTTTGCAGAGCTTGGTGTTCGGTGGTCAAGTCAGTTGTAGTAGAGGTGGTGATGTATGCAGAAGTCCCAGTGATGGTGTTCAGAAGATCCGATGTTTAGTAGTTGCAGCCGATAACGGGTTGGTAGTCGGGATTTCTGATGATAGTCACCGTCAGTTTGGTAAATTGACGATATAGAGTTTCGTAGTCGTTCGCCCCCTTAAGATTGTCGGTCGGTCAGGGTCATGAGGTTGGGGGGTAGGTGAAAGATATAGGTCAGCTGACTTGCAGTGTAGCGTTTCGTGTTGTCGGCTTCCTTTTCGATGTGAACTGTTCTGTCGCCCCGGGTATCTCTCAGTCGTAGTTTTCATAAGCCTGGTAGTAGGGGTCAGTTTGGGTAAATTTACGATATAGAGTTTAGTAGTCGTTCACCCCCTTAAGAGTGCCGGTCGGTCAGGGTCATGAGGTTAGGGGGTAAGGTGAGAGTATAGGTCGGCTGACTTGCGGTGTAGCGTTTCGTTTGCGAGGTCGGCCTTTGTTGATGTTCTCGGTGCTGTCGTCAGGATATCTCGGGAGTTGTCTTCAAAAGCCGGCCATGGTTTATGGTCTGTGGAATTTAGATCAACTCAAACATTTTTTATATTTTGTCCGGGAATGTTTTTGTTTGGACGAAAATACGAGTTTTATTTATAATCTTATTTTTTAATTCTAAGATTGCCCCATGCGCGGAGCCTGTGTGCGCAAAGACGAAATTTCGTCATTTGATTTAACACCTCGGCCTGTTTACATCCGGTCGGCATTCCCTTTTGCGGTGTGTGGGCGGATTGGATTTGGTGAATTAGTGAATCGGGAGATATCTATATTTGTGTATATAACAGTATCATTTGACTAGACGATAAAAGAAATGCGACTGACACCCACGACCGTCTTGCTAGAAAAGCAATTTACGATTCTTCCAAAATCACTTTGCCTTTAAGGGCTGTTTTCCTACGTTTTGCATTCGAGTCTTGCAAAAACTTTCATTTGTTTCCAAATACTAAATACTTTTAGTGTTTACACTGTCTACTACAGTGTCTGTTCTACTAACAGCTAAAACAAAGCCGCACTTACATTTTGGGGGAATTAAGGTAGCTTTTTCTTGGCGAAAAGCTAACACAATGACAAAGTCACTGGGTTCTAGGGTACGAGGCAAGGGGATAGCGTAAAACGAACTTGTTGACTTCTTAGCTGGCATTTTGCTGAGTCATGGTGGCAGCCACAATTGTTGTCGACTTAGGCATCGCATTTTAGTGTGATGGATTAGCATTCCCCTGATGCTTGCAAAACTGCGTCCGCAACAGCATTGTGGACGGTCCAAGTCGTTACCGGAATTAGTCAGGTTGATGATCTCATTCTCCTCTCGTTTCGGGTCATCATGTGGCATATATTCTTCTATTGTAACATGGTAATCAATAGTGATGTCGCAAAACAAACATGTATCGTATCACAATACTCTATGATCTACACAATGTGATTTGGGCAACCACCCCTCATCCTTCCATGCGGTGGTCTTTCCCTACTGTCACTAGTTTTTTTTACTGTCATCCCATTTTTCTCGATCTTATATATATATATATATATATATATATATATATATATATATATATATATATATTATAATACTAAAGCTGAGATTTTGAGCTTTCAATCTCTAAAGGATTTCTTCTATTTATGTTATGGACACAATATTTATACTTAGATATTCCTTGTTTGAAAAAAATTCAGTTTAATTGGTTCTAATTAGGCGTAATTAGCAATTAAGTCAACAACTGACCAATCCCTATCTAACATTATACATGGCTCTCTTCTTCCCCTCTATATGTCAGTTAAGGGGAGTGGGAGAGTAATAGTTTTATTACTAAAAACCCAGCAGTCAGAGACCCCTCATCACACCCACTAACCCTCCGTAGATTCACCCCCTTCCCTTTCTCCAGGCTACAGAGAATATTTTTTTTTGTTTTGTTTTAATAAAACAAAACAAAAGTTCATTTACGTCGTAAATGAACTTTTGTTTTATTTTAGTAGATTTTACGCTCAACTAAAATTGAAATCAGGCTTTAAAATAGATTTTTTAAGTTACTTTAATTATTAATTTATAGAGTCAAATTTGGAATACATGTCTGATTTAACATGATTATTAAACTTACTTTAAAATATTTCATGTCGGGTAAAAAAAAAAGTAGTTATATATTTAAATGTGATGGAATCTTATTCAAATGAGCAAACGTTGACTCCCCCCCATCGTTTAAGTAAAAGTTTTCTTCGGGCTTTTAACTAAAACAAACTAAAAGAATACATTGCTGAAATACGTGCTAAAAACCTCATTCAAATTAGATAATTCCTTGATTTTTGGTAATTTATCTATCTTAAATCTAAAACGGTACAAGTTTTTCATTACTAAATTAGTGAATCAATCAACTTATTTGGTAAGTAGATAAATTGTCTTTGTTTCTCTTTTCTGAAAAATTAAAATAAATTAAGCTGCGAAATAATTCAAATTAGCTTATTTTGTTATAAAATCAAGATTTGTGGGTTAAACTTCGCAAATCGTCGTCAAAATTAAAACTGAAACTTATTTGGTGGTGTTCCATGACAGTTTAACTACAGTGTATGAATGAACTTTTTGGTGAATTGGGTTACGGTTTAGGGGTTTGGGGATTAAGGTTGTTTTAATTACGTATTGCTTACAAAAACAACAACAAAAAACCCAAATTACAATACATTTAATTGACCATTGAAATTAATTATTGAATCCAATGGTAGGCACACTCATCTCAGTTGTTTGTGTTATTGCAATGTATAATTTCAAATAAACATGTTCTGAAAAAAATTATTTTTCAACATTAAATGTATAGTAATGTGTTTTTAAGAAATATGTAATCAAAAACAACCTTAACACCTAAACCGTAACCGAATTCACAAAAAAAGTTAATTCATGTACTGTAGTTAAACTGTCCATATATCACCAAATAAGTTTCCGTTTTAATTTTGACGACGATTTGCAAGTTTAACCGATTTACGATGTTTTGAGATTAAAAACTGTATGAATTAAATGAGTAAAACACACACACACACACACACACACACACACACACACACACACACACACACACAACAAACAAACCAATGCCTTTTTATGGTAACTAAGTTTTTGTCAGTAATGTTAATATATACTAGGGACTGGCAAACGGAGCCTAAAATGCGTTTTTGACAAAATGACTTTAGACCCCCTACAGAAAATAATTTACCAAAAATCAGGATATTATCGGATTTTAATGAAATTTTCAGTGTTTATGTATCATTAAATGATCTTTATAATGCATTATTTATTTTATTTCAACACTTTCTCATTTTTTTCAGGTCACTTAATTTTGACCCCCCTTATGTTGGGGGCGTAAAATGTTTTGTGAGTTGGTCATTTTCAATACTAATTACAGTATAAATAATGAGATAAAAGATCGAAGTTATGAATAGAAACAAAATAATTTTTTTTTACGGTTGGGCTTCTATGAGAAAATAAGTACCGAAAATCGAAAAATAAAATGTAAAAAAATAATAAATAATTAATTTTTTGGAGATTTCTTTTTTACTCATTTCGATAATTATTTAATTGGCTATTATTTTATAAAAGAAAAAATTATACATCGATGTTTTTTCTGATTAAAAAGGGGAGGGGGTACATTTTCAATAGAATTTTTCTTCAAAACTTATTACTTTTGGCACCTAAAATAAGGTTTGCATTAAGTAGATATTAATTTTTAGAATCTAAAAATATAAGATTTTAAACTTAACATCAGGGGCGTCACAGCTAGGAAATGAGTAAAGACAGAGTCCAACTGGTGAAGACGCTTTTATTTAGGTAAATACGGGAGTTGTCACCTATCCTCCTGTTTCGCAACTGGTCTTAAACGTGAAACTACAATAAAATACAAATAGACTATGTAGTTTCTCTAATATACAACTACTAAAATCGAAAAAGAGGAGGAAAAGTTCCAAGCTTGTAATTACTTCTTGTCGCCTCAAATCCTGCTGCTAAAAGAATTCAAACCCAGCGCCACGCAAACATGTGACTTTTACCGGTGTCAAACGGTGCCTGTACCCACGCAATAGGATGGCCGAACAAAACAAGGGAGATAATTATCTTGCATTTACAATATATATATATATTATATATATATATATAATATATATATATATATATATATATCACGCTAGTTGTACAGATATCCATGGCAATCTGTCGCCAACTGTCCCTATCATTCATCGCCCTCGGGAGATCCTCTGTATAGCATCCAGTACAGAGCTGATCAATTTCGGTATTTACTAGACGGTCCACATTGATATGCTTATGTACAGGTTTCCACAGGAGAACGTCACATGAGTTCGTCCAGCATATCATGTTCATCTCACTCGAATTGTTTGTGTTATAGGGGGCAAGTGACCATATAACTGATTTCTTGTGGGGTGTTGTTTCAACGATTTGTTTAAACCGCACGCATCTTACTTGTGAAACTCCCATCTAGCTTATTTTTTAGGTGATTCGGTCCAAGGAGTGCAACAACATGGTAGCACTGATATATAGACAGATTATCAATCATATGGAAATCAGATCTCACTGATAAATTAAACTGATAATTCTTCCAAGCCATAGCTTGGAAGTATTATCTGTTTAATTTATCAGTGAGATCTGATTTCCATATGATTGATAATCTGTCTATAGCAGATAATGCCTTCCCTATGTGTGTATTAACACCACTTTCTGTGGATGCGATATTACTTCCAACTTTAGAGATTTACCATCAAATGTAGAAATGCCTCCTTTCTTTTTAAAACGCATAAATCTAGTTTATGAATTGGAATTCACATAGAGGCCGATGTTCACTGCTGCCTTCTCCAGGCTATGTAGCAGGGATACGGCTTGTGTGTAAGGTGTACTTAAAAGAAGTGACAGAACATTTGCATAGTTCACATCCATAATAGTTTCTGTTGGATATCGTTTGCTTCTTGCCTTTTTTAGTGTGAGGCCTTTTTCTTTTATGGGGTCTAATGATATTTAGAGTACATAGTCCAGGCGTATTATAAATATATGCGGTGCTAACGTATCTCATTGCAGGACTCCAGCGACAATGCTAAAGGAACATGTGTCTCCATCAGGTGAGTGTACCATTGCTTTAGTGTCTTTGTAGAGCATCATTATAGTGGTAACTGTTTCTTTGAAGAAGTTGTATGCTAATAGTATTTGCTCCATTTCCCCTCTGTGTCTGGTCAAATGTCTTGGAGAAACCTACAAATAGCAGTTTACCCTCAGGATTCTTTGCTCAAATCTCTTCTAAATAGTCAGGATCTGAGAAATTGTGGATTGGTTTCTGCGGAATCCGTTTTGGTTTTTCCTAAAAATTTTCTCTATTTCAGGACGGTTGCGAATAAAAAGAAGGCATTATATATTTTAGCAGCTCTAGCAGTAAGAGTTACACCTCTATAGTTCTTAGCAATTTTGGGGGAAATGGGAGGATGCAACATTTTGTCAATTTTTCTATTGTATTTTGTTTATTTATTGCATTTCATAGTCTAAGTAGTATGTCATCAAACTTCCTTATTTTTCAAACCTCAGGAGGTATTTTGTCGAGGACTGTCATTTCTTACCTTTTAGTTTTCTTGAGTTTTTCCATCGTAAAGTCTCCTAGCTTGATGTCTAGTTGGTCGTTCACGATTTTTTGGGTATTATTTTCTATGATTTTTGTAGCAGTTTCTGGAAGTAGTCTTTTCACTTCTGAGGTCTATCTGTTTGGCTGGTTGTCTTTACCTCGTGGTACCTGCCACTAATTTCCTTTACAGTTTGCCATGCTAATCGCGACTGTCTGTATTCTATTGAATGTCTGATTTTAAAAAGATTTCTCTTGGATGTATTCTATTTGTTCTTTTTCATCTTTTAGTTAGTTTTACCTGGGCTTTCTTAAGATTTAGCATATTGGTGTTAGTTGAATTTGTTTTATTACGTTAAGATACTTTTTAAATATCATTTCTCTTTTCTTTAAGTGCTTCTGTCTTCCAGAGGACAGTGTATTTGGCTCTTAGTTTGGTCGGTATGTACTCAACTGCTGCTTCTATGTGAGCACTGACAAAGTTTTCATATTCCTCACTCAGAGATAACATTGCTGATGTCTCCTGGTGGATATCAAACATATTCCTTACTGTTAGTGATTAGCGATTGCATATATCACTGATGGTAAGTGAGGACCAATCGTATTGTATCGATTTACTGTTTTGCTTTTTGTTTCTGCGTAGGATCAGGTATAATTGTGCTGTGACTATTCTGTGATCAGAGGATACTCCTTCGAAAGAGGAGTATGCTTTGCAGTTCATAGCGCTGTTTATCCACTTTTTATTTATTAGGATGAAGTATAGTTGTGCTTTTGTGTTATTTGGGTAGGTGTAGGTCCATTGTTTGCCCTTTCGAATTTAGAATTTGGTGTTTAAGCATACATGCATGTTCTCATGGGAGAACTCAACAAGGAGTTCGCCGTTCCCGTTTGGTGTGTTGTGTAAGCAGAATTTTTGTTTTTTGTCCACCTGCGCATTTATGTCTCCCCCAATGATCCGAACATTGCGTTTGAGAATATGTCTGCATTGGGAGGATAGCTCATTGTAAAACGTTGCGATGTCAGTTTCATCGCTGACATTTGTGGAGCTGTAATACGAGACAATCATGCAGGGATTGCCATTAAACGTAGTACGCATGATACTTGCTTGGATTTTTTCTATGCTGTTTAGCAATTTTAGAGCACGAGGACTGAGAAACGTTCTTACACCTCCTATGGTGGCATTAATGGAATTTTTCTTTGCAGATGCCGACGCAAATGTGTAGCCGTTACCAGTTCCGTGGTATTTTAGTTCTAATTCGCAATGATTAAGTCTATGTTCATGTACGCATATGATGTCTATATTTTTGTCAGTCGTAGATGCCGTAATATTGGGAAGTTGGCTTATCATTTTTAGCGTCCTGACTTTAAATGTTGCAAGATTAGTTTTATGTTTAGGTTCTGTATTTCCAGATAGAGTGGACATAGCCATGTCCTCATTAATGTGTGCTTCTTGTTTTTCTGCCCTAAGAGTGATACGGTTTGGGGGTGTAATGTTGTTGGGAATCTGGAGCTGATTTTTGGGCCACTGACCCAGATCTTTAAACAGCAGAATGCGTCCTTTGTATAGCCGCTGGAAGGGTGATGTAACGTCTTTTGATATTGGTTTAATGTGATACGATTTTGGGGTGTAATGTTGTTCTTGAATATATATATTATGAATACTGAATATTTAGACCCATTTCTTAGAATGTAATACCCGTATGATACCAGCATTTTTATGTTATTAAGTAAAAAAAAAAGTAAAGATAAAAATAAAAATAATAAAAGGAATATAAATCTCAATTTTGAAAAGGATAGGTTAAATTTATTACATATGATAAGAAAAATAAACATAAGTGAAAAAGGCAAAATTATTCGTACGGTATAAAAAATTGAACAATTTTCCCAATCAATAGCATGTCCTCTCATCTTTATCAGCTGCAATTATTTTTTCGTGTTTTTGATGAGATTTCAATAAATTTTTTTAGGGTTTTCTCCCATTCTTTAATGGTTAGACGTTCTGATTCCTGAAGATTTTTTGGTGACCAACGATTTATTTGAACTTACATTTCTTATGATAGATTTTTGATAGGACTCATTAAAGTGTAATCTATTTTTTTTTTTTTGAAGTTACGCAGTTACTGATTTAGACGTATGTTTAGTATCATTATCTGTTTGGAAATCACCGACCTAGATGAAGATTTTGCATCCAGAATTTTTATATAGTCTTCAGATTTCGTTATTCCTCTTACTGCAATAGATTGTCCATAGAGGACATGAAACAATCCCAAAACATCATCGAGCTGCCTCCATGTTTTAGTGTTGGCACTGCGTTATTTGGGAGGAAAGCCTCACCTTTCTTGGGTCAAATCTTCTGTACATCATTATGTCCAAAAATCTCGATTTTTATTTCATCACTCCATATTACTTTTTCTCAAAAGCAATTTTCTCTGTCCAAGAACATTTTTTTTCAAAATTAAAAATCAACAATTTGACATGGTTTGTGAAGAGGGGTTTGTCATAGTTGATTTCGATACAACCCATTTCTATTTAAACAAAATTGTCTTGTGTGAGTACTGATGCCCATTGTATCCAAACATTTTGCGATGTCTTTCAAAAAAACTCTTGGGTTTATATTAATCTCGTGACACAGTTTTCTTTGCAGTTCTCAACAAATCCTCTTTCATGCCAAACTATTTAATCTTCTATATAACGGACTGTACCGCAAATCTAGGGATAGCTAACCGATTTGAAATAGTACTGTAACTATTTTCCGACTTTCGGAAGTCAATAATTCTTTGTCTCTTTGTCTTCCCCCGAAATTTTGGAGTTTTTCTATAACCCTTTGCCGGGGTACGTTTCAAGGTATGTTATGTATGTATGTATGGGAACGATGCTCCGGCTCAGTATTACAGTCGTCGAAACTGCCCGTTCCAACCTCCCGTTCTTATGTTGTCTGTTGATTTACAGGAAGGCTGAAAAGGAGCTTGTTTCGTTCCTTTTACCAACTCGGCTGAAATAAGATTAAATAACCAAAAGCTGTCAACGGATCAACAAAACAATTAAACACAGCGCTTTTTGATGCTTATGTACAAAATATATACATTTATTTTACAAAGGAGCGAGGTAATTTCTTTGTCAGTTGACTGGCGATCTACAGCTAGTTTTTGGCTAAGTTATCAATTTTGTACCGAGTGGCAAGACATCAGAGTGTATCGGTAAAGTTGTGGCAAGGGCACCGAGCTATGGCGAGCTTCCTGGTTTCGGAGTGTCTGACTCCGCTTCTCTCTTCTCTCCTTTTGTCTCTCTTTCCTATCTGGTCTGTTATTTATGAGATCCTATCTGGTCTGTTATTTATGAGATCCAGACCTCCCCACCCCTAACATATGTCTCAGATTGGCCAGCCACTCGATAACATTGCCTACATGTCTAAATGGCCTTGTGCCAGCCTAGCTTGTATCTTTCCATTTGGATTTTTCCAACTCCAACGAGTCAAGGCCAACCATTGTTTTATTTATCTAAGTTTTTGAAATTGTTGACCAACTTTTCAAAAACTTATTTGTTAAATTAGCATTTTATTTTGGCAAAATCTAAAATTCCGATGATATATGTCAAATTCCATAATTTAAGGAATTTCTTTGTCTACGTGAAAATTCTTTGCTTAGATAAATTTATATTTTTAATATAAACAATTATTATTATTATTATTATTATTATTATTATTGTTTTTCTTATTTTTACTTTTAATTTTAACAAACCACCATAATTAATAATTAGGGTAGTTTTAATTAATTAGTAATTAATTAATAGGTCGCCAATCAACCCATAACACTTCAATAGTGTTACAATTCTTTAGTGTCAATATAGAATGTGATTACTGTTTTTTCTTCAGAAACAGAATCTATCACCTGATCTATACTGGCGAGTTTTAAAAAAAATTTTTAATACAATTTCCCACTTTACAATAGGATATATACCGTATTTATGGAAGAAAGAAAGAATGGTGTTATGCATATATTTTATGTTAAGATTTAAAGAGATGTCTAGAAAGTCGGTAATTTTTAGATTTGTTTGGATTTCGATTTAAAACCAAATTCATGAAATCTTTTACGTTCCTAGGGGTACTAGTATTTAATATTAGCAACTCGTCGACACCGTAAAGTCCGTGGTTACTAGGGTCTACTATGGTGTTGATATTATTGAACATTTCTGCACCATCGTAGGAAACCCATCGGAATGTCATAGTTTTTATCAGGGCCCTTTTTAATCCATATTTCCTCGTTATAGTGTAGTATAGTTTTAGGACAGTGCTGGATTATTTATATGTTTTCATCCTATTTTTATATATTCTTTAGCCAGGTCCCAGGCATTTTACGGTGTTTTCTGTTATATATATATATATATATATATATATATATATATATATATATATGTTATCTGCGTTATTCGGAATATTGTCCTCATCTTCATTGTTATCTGTACAACGTTTCGGCCGATATGCCCTCCGGCCTTTTTCGGGTATTTCTTGTCGGACTCGGGAACCTTCTTGTCATAATCGGGAGCCATCACGAAACTTTGAACCTAACCCTTTATTCAGTCCACGGGGGTATCCTGTTCTTATTCAGCTAACCATAGCTGGGGTAGGGGCGTTAAGCTGTGTTAATTATTATTATATGTTAGTGCTCTAACATTAAGAGCACACATTGAGCTCTCAAACTACGACTTGTTTTTTAAAAATAAAACTCTTGTGTCGTAAGGAAGATTTCTTCTCTGGACTTTTGGAATATATATATATATATATATATATATATATATATATATATATATGCGACATGATGATGATGATGGTGGTTAACACTAACTTCCTTGATGTGACCGTAGTAATATATACAGTATTATTAGGAGAGTGCTCAATATCTGTGATAGAGTGATTTTAATAATAATAATGATTATATATATATATATATATTTAAAAAAAATTATTATTCCAGATTTGGCTCGCCCTCTAAGCATGTTTTTTTTTGTTTACTAACAGGACCATCTTATCCCTTTAAACTTTTTAAAAAATTAATGTGTCTGAGATTAACATTCCAGATATCGTTTGGTTGTTTATGGGTGCGGGTGAGTAAATTTACTGTTTATCAAAATCACCTGTTGTCCTGTTGTGTGTGTGCGGTGTATTTGTTCTTAAGTCCCAACACCATATCTCTATCTCTCTCTCTCTCTCTCTCTCTCTCTCTCTCTCTCTCTCTTCTCTCTGTGTGTGTGTGTGTGTGTGTGTGTGTGTGTTGTGCCTTGTTCATATACGTTAATATGTGTGTATGTGTGTGTTGGATTTAGAAGCTTAGAATGAAATTAATTTTTATTAAAAATTGTAATAATAGAACCTGCTAGATTCTATTTTGTTTTGTTTTTTGTTTTTTTAATATCATATTTATCTTATTTTATTTCATTAATTAATTAATTTTTTTATATTTAAAAAAATATTTTCTATTTTTATTTATCTATTTTTAATTCATAAAAATTTCTTATTTGTTGTCCTGTTGTGTGTGTGTGTGGTGTTCTTGTTCTTAAATCCCAACACCATATATATGTGTGTGTATGTGTGTGTGCGCGTGTGTGTGTGTATGTGTTATTTGTAGTGTGTGTGTGTTCTGTTTGTATGCGTGCCTTGTTCATATACATTTATATATGTGTATGTGTGTGTTGGATTTAGATGCTTAGAATGAAATTAATTTTATCAAAAATTGTAATTATAGAGTCTGCTATATTGTATTTTGTTTTGTTTTTTAATATTATATTTATTTCATTTTATTTAATTCATTTATTTTATTTTATTTTATTTTTTTTATTTTTTTTATTTTTTTTAAATTTCTTTAAATTTCTTATTTGGCAAATAAGTGTCCCTGTAAACTAAATCTTTTGTAGGCTGTTTCATTGCACTGTTTGCTAGGTCGTATGGTGGTTGAATTGGTTTCTAACTTTTTGTTGTGGACTTTTATGATCTGAGATATATTTCTTGTACAACTATAGCTGATCTTTAAGGTAATTTTATTGAAAATTTTAGCTAGAGGGCTATGTATTGAGAAGTGTTTGTTAATGAGATTCAATAAATCTTTGCTAATGTTCGATGTTAGACTTTTGTTGCATGTGGGTTAAACCAGATTATATTTCTTTTTTTTTATATGGTGTGTATTCTAGTGTTTGTTGTAACCACTGAATTTTAGTGCATTGTTGTATATGTTTTTGTTTTTATTGAAAATGCTGGTGCTAGTAGAACTATCAGATAGTCTGTGGCTTATTGATTTTGGTATTTGTTTGATTATTGAGGGTGGGTGGGTTGTAGAGGTCTGTATGAACATGGATATGTCGTTCTCTTTTTTTATGAGGTTCGAATGTTCCTTTCTCTAAGTTCAGGGTTACATCTAAGAAGCTTACTATTTTAGGTTTGTGTTTATTGTGATTTTAAATCCTCCAATTTAGATCCATAAGGTTATTTATTATGACCAGACCATCGTCTCTGTACAAGCCCATATTTGTTGTATTGATTATGTTAGATGGTTGGGAGAGTATCAGATTGTCGACCAACTCGCACACTTTCACCCTGTCAAACCTGCCTATGGTTACATTAAATAGGTGTGACTTAATTTTCTTATCCATGGTATATTTTTGTGAATGAGGAGTGATTTTCGACAGTGTTTGATTACTTTAATATAATTCTGGGAGACACGCACGTGCTGGATTGCCAATTCTAATGCTCTGTCTAGTTTATGTTCAGTAATGGAGGGGTAGGAGTCAGCAATGTCGAACTGGACAAAGGTTGCGTTGTTTTTGTTTGATATTGCTATAAACCAGTTAATGGCGGCCTTGGTATTCTTCTACTGGTTAAGCTGTAGTTTTTCCTTGAGCTGTGTGTTTATTTTATCCAATATACATTTGCTTACTCTTCCGATCTGGTTTTATAGGGTTATCTATACGCTGGTTTGGTTTTAAAATCCATTTTAATATTAAAGTGATCAAACATTGCTGAAAATCAATCCTTTTTCCTTTTTTTTTCTTTCTTTGATACTTGTACTCCATCATATGTCTCTTAAGACCAGAAGCTGACTAACAAACTTACAGATTACACAAGACACATTCTTCTTTTCATGGAGTGTGCATAAATTGTCGCTAATGAGATTTCCTATGATTGACATATCTAACCTTAAAAAACAGAATCTGACCACATGTTTAACATTTTGAACGGATTTATAAAGACATGTTTCCATCTTTTTCCGTCCCATTGAAACAAAGGTAACAGCAAGCAAACGTTATTAGGAAATTGTTAAAACAGTACAGAGAATTACGAAGGAGACAAAATATTAATTTAGACAAATTATTCAACAAACAAATAAAAACTTAGTGGCTTGCATTATTTGTCCGTTATGCTTCCATTACCAAAATTAAGGCAAAAAGAAAAAGAAAAAAATACAATACAAAAAATGGTGGGTACGCCAATGGTTTCTACTTACAATTTACAAATTAAAATGAAATAAAACAGCAAATGTTCGTTTCTTTCTCTTTTTATCTTGTCTGACTGCCCATCCATTCGGCTGATGCTATGGGTTCTGAGAGTTCGTCAGACCAAAATTCCTCCGTTGTGTCGTGTTGACTTTTACTCGAAAAATAGCAAAAAGCCTTAATATTAAAGAAGCTTATTTACTTCTTTGTTTTTTATAAAAGAGATTGCTAGTAAGATAGGGTGTATAGCAATGTGGTTCTGATTTGCTAGTAGGATATTTCCTCTTTCTCTCAGATAGGGTGTATAGCAATGTGGTTCTGATTTGCTAGTAGGATATTTTCCTCTTTCTCTCAGATAGGGTGTATAGCAATGTGGTTCTGATTTAGTAGGATATTTTCCTCTTTCTCTCAGATAGGGTGTATAGCAATGTGGTTCTGATTTGCTAGTAGGATATTTTCCTCTTTCTCTCAGATAGGGTGTATAGCAATGTGGTTCTGATTTGCTAGTAGGATATTTTCCTCTTTCTCTCAGATAGGGTGTATAGCAATGTGGTTCTGATTTGCTAGTAGGATATTTTCCTCTTTCTCTCAGATAGGGTGTATAGCAATGTGGTTCTGATTTGCTAGTAGGATATTTTCCTCTTTCTCTCAGATAGGGTGTATAGCAATGTGGTTCTGATTTGCTAGTAGGATATTTTCCTCTTTCTCTCAGATAGGGTGTATAGCAATGTGGTTCTGATTTGCTAGTAGGATATTTTCTTCTCTCAGATAGGGTGTATAGCAATGTGGTTCTGATTGCTAGTAGGATATTTTCCTCTTTCTCTCAGATAGGGTGTATAGCAATGTGGTTCTGATTTGCTAGTAGGATATTTTCCTCTTTCTCTCAGATAGGGTGTATAGCAATGTGGTTCTGATTGCTAGTAGGATATTTTCCTCTTTCTCTCAGATAGGGTGTATAGCAATGTGGTTCTGATTTGCTAGTAGGATATTTTCCTCTTTCTCTCAGATAGGGTGTATAGCATGTGGTTCTGATTGCTAGTAGGATATTTTCCTCTTTCTCTCAGATAGGGTGTATAGCAATGTGGTTCTGATTTGCTAGTAGGATATTTTCCTCTTTCTCTCAGATAGGGTGTATAGCAATGTGGTTCTGATTTGCTAGTAGGATATTTTCCTCTTTCTCTCAGATAGGGTGTATAGCAATGTGGTTCTGATTTGCTAGTAGGATATTTTCCTCTTTCTCTCAGATAGGGTATAGCAATGCTGATTTGCTAGTAGGATATTTTCCTCTTTCTCTCAGATAGGGTGTATAGCAATGTGGTTCTGATTTGCTAGTAGGATATTTTCCTCTTCTCTCAGATAGGGTGCAATGTGTTCTGATTTGCTAGTAGGATATTTTCCTCTTTCTCTCAGATAGGTGTATAGCAATGTGGTTCTGATTTGCTAGTAGGATATTTTCCTCTTTCTCTCAGATAGGGTGTATAGCAATGTGGTTCTGATTTGCTAGTAGGATATTTTCCTCTCTCTCAGATAGGGTGTATAGCAATGTGGTTCTGATTTGCTAGTAGGATATTTTCCTCTTTCTCTCAGATAGATAGCAATGGCTAGTAGGATATTTTCCTCTTTCTCTCAGATAGGGTGTATAGCAATGTGGTTCTGATTTGCTAGTAGGATATTTTCCTCTTTCTCTCAGATAGGGTGTATAGCAATGTCAATGATTGCTAGTAGGATATTTCCTCTTTCTCTCAGATAGGGTGATAGCAATGTGGTTCTGATTTGCTAGTAGGATATTTTCCTCTTTCTCTCAGATAGGGTGTATAGCAATGTGGTTCTGATAATGATGCCACAGGTGTTAGGTGTTTGGGGTGGGTGGGGGTGTTTTGTATACTGGGTTTGAAGATATAGTGATTCATGTATATATGTTGAATGGCATAAGGATTGATTATGAGTGTGTATGTGTATATTTTTATCTGAGAGAAAGAGGAGAATCTCACACAAGCAACTTCTGTTAACACCAACAACCGACCACCCCTCTTCTTATTCACGACCTCCCAATTCACCAGTATGAAAATGTTCACCATTGAAGCAAGAACTCAATCCAAAGTCCTGAAGAAGGTCTAACAGATCGAAACGTTACAACGTCAACATCAGCTCAATAAACATCCATTTGCTAAAACATCCCGTGTTTGTCTACCTTTCTCCATATTCAGTCGGATTAATTTCCTATTATTTCTCCCATATATATATATATATATATATATATATATATATATATATATATATATATATATATATATATATATATATATATATATATATATATTGAGTAATTTTATTTTAATAAAACACGTTTCATTGACGAGTGATATTTAATACGCTGACGCTGCAGTGTTTCGGTTTGTTTAACAAACCTTCATCAGGGCCTTCGTTTGTGTAAAGAAAAATAAATCATTAGTGAACAAAAGTCTGTGAACTTCTGCTTTTGGTATGTGTCAACTTTTTTGATATTCAAATATGTGAAAAAGACATAATTTTAGTTTCAATGAAACTTGTGTTTTTTTCATTTTTTATGAAATTACATATTGTTGGATTTACTTTTATTTTTTCCTCATATATATATATATATATATATATATATATATATATATATATATATATATATATATTTACCAACCCCTCCGCACAAGCAGGATGCGACACAAGGTCAATTTCTTAAGCGGAGTTTAACAGGTTTGAATTCAGAGTTTTCCTTCTCCTAGACCGGTTGCCTAACCATGGTTAAAGAGCCCAGTCTGCTCTACTATTTACCCATAGCTGGAGTGAGAGTAGGATTCATACCTTTCTCAAGGGTATTAGCGCTAAGTGAAATGCAATTACCACGTCCAGGATTTGAACTCGGGGCGACGAGTTCATTTCCCATGACTATAGGAAGCGCGTGGTGTAATGGTTTAACCTTTACACCACGCGCTTCCTATATATATATATATATATATATATATATATATGTATATATATATATATATATATATATATATAGGAAGCGCGTGGTGTAATGGTTAAAGTCATGGGATATATATATATATATATATATATATATATTTAGTAAATGAAGAAAAAACTCTAAATTTGCTTCATTACAATAATTTATTTCAACCGTATTAATACGGCATCTTACTGGAGTAAGAGTCATGTTCTTGTGATTACCTGAAGATGCCGTATTAATACGGTTGAAATAAATTATTGTAATGAAGCAAGTTTAGAATTTTTTCTTCATTTACTAAATATCTTGCTCTGTCCTTTTACTCGCTGTTATTAGGCACATTGAGCTCTCCTTATGGTCTACCTGCATCAGCTTGGTTAAACCACACATGGAAAGACCCTAACTACGAAAAAAAACTATATATATATATAATATATATATATATATATATATATATATATATATAAATAACAAAAGACTTATAGATCTTGCATTATAGACTATTTCAGGGAGCTAAGCTCCCTGAAATAGTCTATAATGCAAGATCTATAAGTCTTTTGTTATTTATTTAAATATAAATTTGCTCTGTGACTCTAACAATAAGAGCACACATTGAGCTCTCAAACTGCGACAAGTTGTTTAAAAAAAAAACCTATGTCGTAAGGAAGATTTCTTCTCTGGACTTTTGGATTATATATATATATATATATATATATATATATATATATATTATATATATCACTCAATAAGTCCCGGGCGGAACTAATAAAATAACCTTTAGGCAAAAGTCTCCTTCTAGAATTGTACACTGATTCCAACGCTTCTACAACAATTCAATGATGTCTTTTTTGTAGAACGATTTGTCTTTGGCCTCCAAATACGCCTCAGTTTCCAATATTACTTCTTCATTGGATCCAAATCTCTTCCCCTGGAGTATTCTTTTAAGGTCTGTAAACAGCCAGTAGTGGCTGGGGTCAGATCTGAAAAATAGGGTGGGTGCAGAAACAATTCGAAGTGCAATTCATTTTGTTATCGTTCCAATCAAATTGTGACACGGTGCATTGTCTTGGTGAAAGAGCGCTTTTTCTTCTTCATTTATGGCCGTTTTTTTTTTGTTGTTGCGATTTCTTCCTTCAAACGCACCAATAATATTCGCTATTGATGGTTCTTCCTTTCTCAAGGTAATCGATGAACAAAATACCTTGCGCATCCCAAAACATGGACGGCTTTCACCTGCTGCTGTCCACTCAGCTGACTAGCAATTTGACTCCGGAGTGAAGTGGTGGATCCATGTTTCAACCGTTGTTACAAATTTACGCAAAAACTACTTTTTGTTGCATTGAAACAGTTTCAAATTACACTGAATCGTCGACGCGTTGTTGTTTTTGATCGACTATAAGCAAACGCGGCATCCACTTTGAACACAGCTTTTTCATTGACAAATGTTAATGCAAAATGGCGAATACACTGCCTTCTGGTATCTTCAGCTCCTCTGTTATCTCACGCAACTTCAATTTACGATCGGCCAAAACGAGTTTGTGGAGTTTTTTTTTTGTGTGTTTTCCCGGACAACTGTCAAATTTGGGTAACCTGAGCGTTCAGCATCATTTGTGTATGTACGACCATGTTTTAAGTCAGCGTACCATCTTTTAACCGTTGTTATTTGTAACTTTGTATTGTATTGTAAATTTGCAATAGTACCTTCACTTAAATAACTGTAATTTGTAAACTAATAATCTGATTGGG